>CM055192.1:19618738-20818738 GCA_029224185.1 Karalla daura
GCTCTGCTGAACAATAATTAACAGACAGATGGTCTACTGACACCGTGGTTTCTAAGCAAAATCCAAACATCGTCTTCCTGGAACGAACGGCTTCACGCCTCGGACCGTGACAAACTCCAGGTCGTCATGGCAACAGTGTTTCCTCCTCCTCCTCCTCCTCCTCCTCCTCCTCCTCCTCACAGCGTGTCTGCATCCAGGAAACATCCAGACCTGCCGGACCATCACCGCTGCTGGCTGTGGACAAGCGTCTGGAGCCATGAAGGGTGAGAGCCGGTTATCCATCACGTCTCACTCTGAAATGCAGACCCCGGAGGGATCAAAACTCCAGACTGATCTCTCTGGTGTCTCCACAGCTGCCGCTGCTGCTGCTGTGTGGATGCTGGTGAGCCTTCCTCTCAGTCACTCCTGTATCGTGGAGTCAGGAGTCCTGGTGTGCACAGACATACCAGCAGGTCAGAGGTTAACGTTTGACTGTCATTTTACCGAGAACCTGATGGTTATTTGTATATTAGACCGTTATTTAAAACTGTCTAATATGCATTTTAATACACTTTTCCTTTTCTGATCTGAAAGTCTAAACATCTTAACATCCAACTAACACTACTTCAAATTAAAAAATGGAGCATATGAATTTAGAAATGAAATGCAATTAGATATAACAGGTTTTATGTATTGATAATATATACTAATGTTTGCGATGCCATGTATAATAATGCTTCATTCCTTCATGGTGGGTGCTTTTACCTTTCACAGTTTTGTTTTGATGCATTTCATACTTTCATACTCATAGATAAAGTCAAGGTAAGACAGAGTTTTATTCATCCCTGAAAGGAAATGATTCTGTGCACCAGCCAAAAATTGTACATTCACATTCACAACGATGTACAACAGTAAGTGTTAAGTAGTAATTGTAAAATAAGCAAGTAAAACAACCACAAGAAATAACAGTAAGTGAATAATAACAATGAAAACATTAATAGGAGTGATGGTAGTAATACTGCTGTTTCTACTAGTACTACTACTACTATGATTTCTGGCTGCTGATAATAAGCCGTACCTAATAAATAATAAACAATTCACAAATAAACGCTATTTTCTTATCATTAATATTAAAGTTTCCATTCAGTTAATCACCTAAATACATCGTTTACCATTGAAACAATATTTGCACTATCATATATTTTCATGGTTTTGGACCTGTTTCCAGAAAGTTTGTTTGGCACCTTATGACCACCGAATGAAGAATCTGGACGCTTCATCTAGACCTTTTGTTTAAACTTTAATTAATTGTTTAATATATGGTAGATGTCTGGGACCAGAGTGTGCAGATGAAACACTCACTAAAAACACAGAGGGACTAGGGTGAGACAAAGAGAACTACTTGACTTCAGGTTTATGTAACAAACAGAAACATGGTGTCTACTTTCTACCACTTTCTATCTACTAGCTTTCTTCTTTCATGAAAGCTGTGCTGAAAACAACTTTTCGTTTGTGTAATCTGATAATCAAAATGCACAACTCTCTCTCCTGCACAACTGTTTTTATTCTTATTTTATGCAGCATTTTATAACCCAACGTTTCTATAAATAAATATAACCTAAAAAATGTCTTGCCTCTATGATTCCAGGGGCTGAAGAGGACGGTGCACTTATGAACATTTTAATGTTTAATGTTTCACTTAGGAACAAGGTCAGAAAAAGTTCAGTTCAGACGATGCCGCGTTGCACAAACTCACCACTAGAGGGCACCAAATGTTCGCTATATTATTCAGGTTTATTTGTGTATTTACTTTTAAGACCGCAGAAGTTCCTTTCAAGACAGACTTTTCATCCTCACGTAGATAAAGTATTAAGACAGACTTGCTTTAGACTTGCTTTCTCTTTTTTTGCAGTGCAATATCTAAACTCTGCTAATTGGTTAATTCTGATTCTAAAGCTTCAATCCCAAGGTGTTTTTGCCCTTTACTCTTGATTTCCCCGTATACTACTTGGGTTGTGAAGCACTTGGTAACTGCTGTGCAAGCGGTCTGAACTTTTCTTGGTCACATGCTTTCAGATTTCACGCCTGGTTATTCATCTCTGGTGATGGCTGTGCACGACGTTGGGGAGATAAACTCCACCGTGTTTCGCAGCGACGGCCTCGCCTCTGTGAGCAGGCTCAGGATGGAGAACGCCGGGGTGACGGGGATCGTGGAGGGGGCCTTCAGGTCCCTCCAGAACCTCACAAACCTCATCCTCAGCAAGAACCTGCTGACCGAGGTCCACCCCAGCTGGTTTGGTCGACCTGAGGTGCTGAGCGAGATCAGCCTGGCAGAAAACCGCATCCAAACACTGACTGAGCTCACATTTCAAGGGCTGGTTGGTCTCACCAGCATTGGCCTGGGGAAGAACCTGATCACAACAGTGGATCCGAACACTTTCAGCTCCCAGGCTGATTTGCTCAGTCTGGATCTGTCCGGGAACTGGTTGACGCAGCTGCCACCTCAGGTCCTCAGGTCTTTCAGGTCCACTAAGGTCAGACTGGACGGGAATCCATGGGACTGTTCCTGTGGTGCTGAAGACTTTGTGGAGTCAGTGAAAGGTTTGTGAACTATGAGACTCATACTTACCTCAAGTTATGTGTGAAAAAGACCTTTCAAAAAGCTCAAATCATATTGTTTTATTGCTTTATTAGCAGATATATGGGTGAAAAATATAAAACCTAAAGTTACATTTAGTCTTTCTAGAAAACCTCACCTATAAGAGATAGATGACACTAGAATCTTGTTCTCAAAACAGTTTTGAGTGACTTTTTGTACCTGGTCACAGTCAGAGAATCTGCAGCTCTTGATTCTCTACAACATCTCCTCTCAGCCCTGCACAACAGGTCCCTGTTAGAGCGGCCACTGCAGGTGACCTGTGAGACCCCAGCCTCTCTGAAAGGTTGGCCTGTGTGGAACGTGTCGGTGTGTGTGACGTCTCCTCCACCAGGTCCACAGTCTGGGTCTCCACCCGTCCCACCCAGACCCACCGCTGTCCCAGCAGCATCCACTGGTAACTCCCGGCTCTCCTGCTCATGGTTTCTGTTGTTCTATTTAACGTGATCCCTAATTAGACAGCATTTGTGCCTGTGATCTCTAGCATTCCTGAAGAGTAGAATTAACACAGACTCAGGCCTTTCACAGTAGACGCTTTCATGTAATATTATCATTCATTCTTCTACATAATGACTTTTTTTCTTGTTGAAATTCAAGCAACTCATATTGTGAACAATTGCCTGACTATCTTTGTCTCCAATATCTTTCTGTTGTTCCTTTATTACAAGTCAGATTAACTCACAATTATCTTTACTTTTTAAAATACTTGTTTTTCCACAATGATTTGTTCAACATTTCTGTTTTCTTCTCTTAGAGTTTATTGAATAAATATAAAAACAAAGACTGCAGTGTCCTGGAGCTTTGACCACCAGATGGCGTCACAGTGAATTCGCCCAAAATGGGTTTTGAGTTTGACTCCCTAAGCAGTTAAAGCAGGCAGTGTTCATGCTCCCAATTATTACTACTATAAATCATTATTGATAATTATACATTATTTAGTCAAGGGCTGAACTAAAGTACAATTCACCTTTCTGCTACTGCCCCACCACCCACTGCAGTGCAGAGGAATCTGTTCCCTCTATGATCCCTCTCTAGGTTAACGATGAAAATATAAGCATCAGACAAATCAATTAATTCATTCATCATCTTACCCTATACAGCACACACAGGGAAAATGCAGAGAAATATGCTCTGGACACTACCTTTTCTTCATTGTGCGTACTATGCTCACACCCTACTTGTGTCCAAATCTGCATGTATTGTAACTGCACCTGGGTGTTTTCTATGCTGTAGTTTTGGTTCCTTTTCTGAAATGCAGCATCTTAACACTTGATGCTGTCCCCTCTCCTGCAGCAGTGTCAGAGCTCTCAGACTGTCCTGCACCCACACACCTGCCCACAGCTGCCACATCCATCCACACAGGTGCTCCTGGTTCTCCAGGTACCCCTGGTACTCGAGGTACCCCTGGTTCTCCTGGTTCTCCAGTTACCCCTGGTTCTCCAGGTACTCCTGGTTCTCCTAGTTCTGCTGGTACCGCTGGTTCTCCAGGTACCCCTGGTTCTCCTAGTTCTCCTGGCCCTCCTGGCCCTCCTGGTCCTGCTATTACCCCTGGTCCTCCTGGTTCCCCTGGTTCTCTTGGTTCTCCATGTGCAACACCAGTGTCTTTCACCAGCACTATCACTGTGTTTGTTGTGCTGACAGGTTTGTTAAGTATTTCTCTTTCTGGTTTCTCTCAATAAATATGACTAAAATGCTTATGCCAGTGTTGACCTTGCCTCCCTGTGCTCTGCAGTGGTCCAGTCCCTGCTCCTGCTGGCGGTGTGTGTCCTGGTGCTGCTGAGGAGGAGGAAGCACAGCATCAAAGTGGTGATGCCCGGACACCACGAGGAAAATGGAAACGTGGCGAAAGGAGAAGAGGAGGTCAGGGTTTCGGATGGAGCTGAGCCTCCAGAGCCCTCTGAGAAAACAAGAAACGGTTACTGTACGTCCGGGGCGGGCTGGAGGAGATCCTTCAGTGGAGTGAGAGCAAAGTCAGCCAACGCTATCCTCTTCACGTCTCCTTTCTCCGCTCCTCCTGTGGAAAACCAGACGACTCCACTCCCAGAGTGTAGGATCACAGAAAACCAAGCTGAAGGGAGGGAAACTGAAGAGGAGAGCAGGGCATCAGGGTCAGTGACGAGTCTAACAAAGACTGATGTAGATATTAAACAATCAGCTGATGGAGGGAACGTGGATGGAGACGCCTTCTCCGCCTCTATAAACGCAGACGCGGTGCCTTATCTGAGCATTGGCAGGAACCCCAATAAAGAAGCTGATTTCAGCAAAGGTCAGAGGTCACAGACAGGCAAAGTGACGTACATGGGGAGGATCTCCACCTGGCCTCCGACAGCAGCTCAGTGGCAGGCGAGGTGTAAGAGGATGGAAGAGGAGGGAGACAAGAAGAAGGAGGAGGAGGAGGAGGAGGAGGAGGTGGGGTGTGGCATCTTCACTGTTTGGACACAACAGTTTCCAGGTTATGGAAACAAAGAGGAGCATGCAACCTGTGGTGGAGCTGGAACAGAGGAAAGACAAATGGAGGAGCGAATGGAGAAAGCGGACCAGCAGGCACCAGACCACCAGGCTGAGGTGAGGGAGAAGCTCGAGGTTAGGGAGACCCAGAAAGCAAATGTGGAAACATCCGGTCAAACTGGAGGCCTGAAACCCACAGGAAAGAAGTCACATGAAAGAGGCATCGAGGCTGAGTCCAGCAAACAGAGGCCGGCAAACTCAGGCTCCAAGCCGCCATCCGGAGGGTCCACGCCAGACGATGAAACGCTGCTGTCCGGTAACGAGTACGCCTTCATTGACCTGCTGCACGAGGTGGTTCAGAACAACGGGCGCTGGACCAGAGAGAGGTGGAGGCAGAGACAGAGCAGCAAGCACAAGCACTAGGAGGCAGCAGTACCCTGGCAACAGAACAATAAAGATGTGTCACACGTTATTAGACCCTCAAAGACAACACTGTTGAAGTCGTCACAGAGCGACTTAAAAAAAATGCAGGATATACAAAAAACATGCAAAGTCCAGTTTTATATTAGTAAAGAAACCAGCTGAGGCCAAAGTGGCACCAGCAGTCTCATGAGTCCCAGGTGGCAGATGTTGGCATGTGGAAGTCATTGTAATAAAATGTGCCAGCGAGTTAATGATAATGAGAATTGAACACTGAAAACCAGGGAAACCTTTTTCTAATTCAAACAAGACACATATTTTAGATTTATAGTTGTTGTTTATATTCTGAATTAAATCATAAATGTGTAAATCTTTTAAGTCACACTTTTATTGGATATCTTATCCTGATTTCTGTTTGTCAGTTTTAATGTGGCCTTGAATCTGTTTGTCTGTCAACTAATTTCTGTTTATTTTACTCAATTGTACTTCTATCACATATCTGACAATGATTGTACATAATACTCTATATACGTTTTTCTTCTGTTTAATGTTTTTTTTAACTTGTTAACTTGTCATTTTGTAACTGTTTTGAAGTATTTCCTCATATAAAGTTCATCATCATTATGATTTTTATCATCAATTAATATGAAGAAGATCACGATAAAACTTTGATCATTTACAAAATTAAAATCACTACATTTGACTTGCACGGCCTCAGTTCAGTCACTTGCTCGCCTTGTCTACTGGGTTTGCCTCTGTGATAACTCTTGTGTGGTCAGAAATACAGGAAGTTGTCAATGAAACCCAGAATTCAAAGCCTGGTGTGTGGTATTGGTGATGATGCTGCCTGTACTGTAAGGCACACAGCTGAGAGTGCTCTTAAGTGCTCTTAAGTGCAATATGAACCTGGAAGAAATAGAAAATAAAAAAAGAAACTTTCAACTGCGGTTCAATAATTCCAAGGTAAAAGTGCTTTATTGATGTGTTTTACATTCTCAGGTCTTCGTACCTTCTCAAAATTACCCATTCTATGAACATCTGGGACTTTTAGGTGTCTCCTCTGCAGGATGGGAGGGGTCATCACAGACCATTTGTTCCATTTCTCAACATAATGCTCCTGAGAAATTTTTGGCAGCTTTACATCTGTTTCTATTTTACCATCAGATGTTGCTACACACACACAGAGAGAGAGTGCAAGACAGAAAGTTGTGAGTGTGTGCAGTTTTACTGGCAGTAAAATTGCTTCATTCTCGGTAGTAACATCTACACAGATCTGGTGCTCTTTTTGGTACAGGCCAACAGTGTCTGCAGGCTGCATGGTTTCCATCGTGCTGCCACTGATTTGGGCTTCATTCAATATTCATAGAGGTGCTTCTCCTGCAGTATCTCCCGGGCCTTGTTTTCTCTAGAGGTCTAACCCATAATAACAGCATGTAACATTATGTATGTAGCTTCTAACATCATTTATTATCCACGTTATCAGACATTATTATAATCCTGTAATTAATTATCATTCGGTTCCCCAGTAATGTCCTTATATGGGAGTGAATTTAACACATGTATCCTTAGTTTTCCAGTACCTTGCTCTCTATTTGACACTAACTAACTAACTAACTAACTAACTAACTAACTAACTAACTAACTAACTAACTAACTAACTAACTAACTAACTAACTAACTAAAGTCATCTAGAGTCTGAATATAGTAGCAAAATGTGAGGAATTTCACTTCAGTACACGTAGATAAAGTTAATTTAAGATTTAGGGTTTATTTTTAACAGTTTTTAATTGTTTTTATTCAAAAATGAATGAGATCAAAGGGAAGCAGGAAACATGGAGGGAGTTGCGATGATGATGTCATCACATTCCATCAAGCCTTTATAAGGGGGTGTCATCACTCCTCTAATGTTGACCCAGGTCACACTTCGTAGTTGGTGGTAGGTGAGCCAGGTAAACCAGGTTTTAACTGAACTACCTTAGAGCCGTACATTCAGGAACGCGCACTTATTTCTACGAGGTAAAAATGAACAGACAAGAGGGGCTTAAAGATGATCTTTTTGACTGGTTTAAAGAAACTGCAGATGACAAGGAGTACAAGGAGTACAAAGACGATTGTGAGGTTGCAGAAAGTGAAGTTGAGAGGAAAATAGACCATAAATTTCAGTACAATCAAGAATCTGCAAACGACAAGGTGCAGTATTCCGAATATCAAAGTACTTCTTTTGCAAAGCCTCTGGAAAAGGAGCAAGCACTTATGGCAAAGTTTTTCGAGATGGAGAAAGATGAAAAAGGGACTGTAGCACAGGATAATCAAACAGAGAAAGCTTCTCCTGAAAATTCTTTGAAGGAGGTGCAAGCTGAAAAAGACAATCTGGGATTGAATTTGAAGAAAGATCATGTTGAAAGAGGTTCTCCTGCAAACAGTGTGAAGCGGAAGCAAAGTTATGTTGAATACACATATAATGGGGAGACTTTACAGACGGAGGGAGTTAGTACGAAAAATCCTCCAGTGTTTTCAGATAGTAAAGGGGACTATAGAAAAAAGAGTGAATGGACTCCAAGGACAGGGAAATCAGAAAGTTCTACTTCTGAGAGGAGTCTAGAGGAGGTGCAAGCTGGAAAATCCCCTCCTGCAAGGACTTTTGAGAGGGAGAAAACTGGTAGAGATTATAGTAAGAAGACTTCAAAGGGGGATAGTGATAGAAAAAAGGCTGAAACTTCAAATGAGGGGGTTGACAGAAAACACGTTGACAGGAAGCTGAGGAGGGAGGAAAAAGAAAGAACTGCTCTTGAAAATTCTTTGAAGGAGGTGCAAGCTGAAAAAGACAATCTGGGATTGAATTTGAAGAAAGATCATGTTGAAAGAGGTTCTCCTGCAAACAGTGTGAAGCAGAAGCAAAGTTATGTTGAATACACATATAATGGGGAGACTTTACAGACGGAGGGAGTTAGTACGAAAAATCCTCCAGTGTTTTCAGATAGTAAGAGGGACTGTAGAAAAATGAGTGAACGGACTCCAAGGACAAGGAAATCAGAAAGATCTACTTCTAAGAGGAGTCTAGAGGAGGTGCAAGCTGGAAAATCCCCTCCTGCAAGGACTTTTGAGAGGGAGAAAACTGGTAGAGATTATAGTAAGAAGACTTCAAAGAGGGATAGTGATAGAAAAAAGGCTGAAACTTCAAATGAGGGGGTTGACAGAAAACACGTTGACAGGAAGCTGAGGTGGGAGGAAAAAGAAAGAGCTGCTCTTGAAAATTCTTTGAAGGAGGTGCAAGCTGAAAAAGACAGACTTGCACTGATTTTGAAGAAAGAGCAAGCGAAAAAAGACACTCTTAAACAAGATCTGAAGAACGAGAAAGCAGATCGAAAAAATGCTGAAATTATGTTAAAAAGGGAGAGGGCTGACCGAGAAAATATTGAAAGGACTCTGAGGAAGGAGCAAGCAAAAAGAGCTGCTCTCAAAAACACTTTGCAGGAGCTACAAGCCAATAGAGATAATCTTGAAAAGACTCTGGTGAGAGAGCAAGCAGAAAAAGAAAGTCTTGTGAGGACCCTTGAGACGGAGCAAGCTGAAAAAGACAGTCTTGCAAAGTCTCTCTGGAAGGAGCAAGAAGAGAAAAGGCTTTTGGAAGAGAGGTTTAGTTTTGAAATGGAGCCCCTGAAATCCAAAGTGTCAGCTCTAGAGAAGTCAGACGCGGAGCATGTGAAGACTATAGCAACCCTGACAGACACCGTCTCTCAATATACAGCTAAAATTAAAGAGGCCGAGGACATGATTGAAAAGCTAAAACGTGACGGGTCCTCTCAGCACGAGATAGAGTCAGAGCACGAGAAAACGAACAGTGTCAACATTCGTACACGTCTGGGTAAAAACAAAGAAACTAATGACCTTCTCTTAAATATGAAGGTCCTCGATGAGGAAATTGAAGCAATGAATAGCAGTGTATTCTTACTGCAGAAGGACGTTAACAAGTTCACTTCAAACCTTAACGAACAGAAATCAAAATCCCATAGGCTCCAGAGGGACTATGACACAGTCATCTGCCAGCAGCAGCAGGATAAACAGGAACTTGACAGTTTGATCGAGAAAAACCAACAATTGACTTCTGAGAACACCAGGCTGAAGGCCGTCCTAAACGGGAGGCAGCACAGTCCAAAACCGATTGACGAAGACAGGAAATCACCTCAGGTTAGCGCAGGTGAGGAGGACCTCAAGACGGAAAAGGCCCGCTTTGCAAAAACATACGAAAAGATCCGGCAGCTAGAGTCGGAGCTCTTGGAGAAGACCCAGGCGTTAGACAGAAGCATGGCCAGTGAGAAGAGTTTAAGGTCGTCCCTCGAACAAGAGAAGAAACACCGTGAGCGGCTGCTGAAATTAAGGATGGAGAACGCAGACGTCACAGTTAAAAACAGGTCTATACAGAGAGAATACAACAGGATTAAAACAGATTTTCTCTCCTTCCTTGATGAAAAGATGCCCTCAGAGAAGAACCATCCTCTCTCTGAGAATCAGCAAACCATCGCTAAACTCCAGAGCCAGGTCGATGAACTCAGAGGGAGACAGTCGGCGGACAGGTCGAGACTGGCGGAGCTCGAAGAAGCTCTTAGCTGCGAAATTGCGAAAAACTCTAAACTCAAACTCCGGGACGAAAAGTTACAATCCAGCAGATATCTCCAGCCACAGAATTGGCCCGTGGCGGAGCCAGATTTTCAGAGACTCCACGGTGGTGCCTCTGAGCCCAGGGTGGCCCAGCACACACCCTTCCTGGAAGAGAACGTGAGGGCTCTGCATCACCTGCAACGGGAGTACACTGAGCTGGGAAAGAGGCACAGCGACATTAATTCGGACTATTGCAATCTGCTTAAAACTTACACCGACCTAAAAGTCAGATACGAGAGGCTCTGCTACGAGCAGGAAAAACCCAAAGCGGATTTCGTTCCACCTCGGTTTTCAGCAAAATATTAAAAAATCAGGATTGCGCTTTTTTCCTTACTATCAATTAATCAATCAATCAATCAATCAATCAATCAATCAATCTATCTATCTATCTATCTATCTATCTATCTATCTATCTATCTATCTATCTATCTATCTATCTATCTATCAATCAATCATTCAATCTATCTATCTATCTATCTATGTATCTATGTATCTATGTATCTATCTATCTATCTATCTATCTATCTATCTATCTATCTATCTATCTATCTATCTATCTATCTATCTATCTATCTCTCTCTCTCTCTCTCTCTCTCTCTCTCTCTCTCTCTCTATCTATCTATCTATCTATCTATCTATCTATCTATCTATCTATCTATCTATCTATCTATCTATCTCTATCTATCTATCTATCTATCTATCTATCTATCTATCTATCTATCTATCTATCTATCTATCTATCTATCTATCTATCTATCTCTATCTCTATAATGGTAAACAAACAATGTCTGTTGATTCTCAACTTTACCATACCTGTCCTGTACAAATCATCTACTGTATCACTAGATTACTCCTCTGCAGATCCAAGAACTGGTCAATCTGATTTATCTGACAGGAGCGAAACAAAAGGCTCGCCTCCCAAAATATACCAGGGTGAAGTATTTAGGACTGCACATGCGAAGGGTTTTAGTGGGAGACAGTACAAAGGGCTGGGCCTGGGCTGGGGACCTGAAACCTTCTCTGAAGAACTGCACGTTCTTCAGGGTTTTCTCCGGTTTCCATCCAAAGTTAAAAAAAAAAAGGGGTTAGAGGGAGAGGGAAACATGTGTATATGTGTGTCTGTTTATATGTGTGTGGATGTATATGTGTATGTGTGTGTTCAATTTGGTCCAAGAGAGAAAAGAGAGATAAGAGAGAAAATTCTGGGAAGGACTTAAAGGCCTTTTTGTGCAGGCATTGCATGCACTTTTTGTGTCTTTATGTGTTTTTTTGTTTCCTCCCATTGTAAAAAAACAAAAAATAAGGAAATAGTAGTCCCTAAATTGTCACTTGGGCCACTAGAGAAAGAAGAGTAGAAAAATGTTTGGTCATCTCTAAAAAAAAATGAGAACGAAAGCTGAGCATTAAAGACTGGACCCACCTGGAAAGTTTTAGTGGGTGACAGTCCAAAGGGTCTGAGTTTAGGACCTTAGACGTTCTCTGTAGATTTGTATGTTTTTCAGGGTTTTCTCCGGGCACTCCGGTTTCCTCCCATTAACAAAAAAAAACAAACAAAAAGTGTGTGTGTGTATGTGTGTGAATGTGTTTGTTTTTTGTGTCCTTGTCTCGTCAGTGTTTGTCTTGTTCGTCTTTTGTCTCGTGTCCCCACTCTTCTTGGCCTGCACCTTGCCGTGGTGAGTGGGCTTTCAACTAAGACAGGCTGTTATTTATGTTGTATGTGTGTGTGTGTGTGTGTGTGTGTGTGTGTGTGTGTGTGTGTGGGTAGTGGCATATGAACCAAATGAAAACTGATTAAAATGTGAAAATCCTACAAATACTGAGTGTGACTGTCATCATATTTAGCATTTCTAGATGCAAAGATGTGAGCAGAAATAAAGAGGTCTTCGCACCGATTTCACCTGGCTGCATGCAGCATTTATTTGTTCATATTTTATATGTCGAGATGTACACTCGCTCCTCATAAGAAATAGTACAAAATGGATCAACCCCTGTTTGACAATGACTCAGAAACAAAACAAAACAAAACAAAAAAAGTGGAGGTAAACATAATACGTTGGCTTTTTGATAACACCTAGACAACATGCATGTTCCATTCATATAAATACACAGTATCAAACAATGGCTCCAACCTGCAAGCAGTTGACTGGATTATGTTTGTTTGTTTTTTTTTAAACTAAATGTCCGGCTAAATGTACAAAATGATCATTCTTGGCAAGCTTGTATATCAAAACATGCTTCGTAGTGTTTACATGCCCCTTGTGGTATTATAAGCGTGGACATTAGGAGATCTGGGGTGTGATTTTACAGACGTGAAGGCCAGAGACGATGTTAGATGGATGGATCTGAACACCGATGGTTCCCTCTTCTCGGTGGTCTGTCACTCTCGCACTCCTCAGCTCTCCTGCCCTGTAAACTGACACCTCTGGGGGGCGCCACTGAGCAAAGATCAGCAGTGCATCTGAATGGGATTTGTTGCAAAATACACACACTGTTCAACGTAGAAAAGAAACAAAAAACAAAGGCTAATACTGATTCATTTAAACAAAACGATCCATCTGAGATCATCATCATCACCGTTTCTCTTTCCTCGTCATCGTCGACAACGTCATTGTCTCTGAAGGGGCAGAATGGCACTCGGCGAAATAAGCGTCTTGCACGTCGGGCAGGCAGGTTACACGCGACACAAGATGCTCGACATGGTACCGCAGGTGTGACTGTGTTGGTGTCGCAGGAAGGGTTGAATACTGTCCACCGTGTTGTACAGATTCAGATTAAAGGGTCATGCTGTTACGCTCCAGACGTCCTCCACAGAGCTTAGTGCAAAAATAGTTCAAAGTCCTCTTTCCCCTCCAACAGCACAGAGGAGGCCGAAACTGAGGAACAAGGTGGCAAGCAACCTGTGCGGAAAAGGTAGTATTTACAGAGAGCGAAAGGAGCTGCTGAGGAATGAGGACCAGGGGGTAAAATACTACACACTGACGCCGCCTTATACACAAGGTGCTTGTTTTTTTTGAGAGATGAGCATTTTGTCCCAAAGTGGTTCAGCAATGGACACAGTCTGCGCAAAAAAACAAACAAAAAAACATACTGCTACTGGTTATGAAACTGGAGAACCACAATGATACTGATTCTTGTGTGAAAGCAATACGGTAGATATTATTCTGATATGAATGAATAAGCTTAGTCATTTGGGAAAATAAAAGAAAATCGTAATCCTAAAGAGAAATTTCTAACTGATTTCATGCTTGAGTTTGCCAAGCATAAAGCCATAACGTGGAGACTCTGTTAGCTTAGCATAGGTCTAACCATGAACGTTAGCGTGACCATTAAACTCAAGAGTAAAAATCAACACTATGATGTTTTTGATTTGACTAAACAAATAGGATATAACATGCTAAATACAGGGCATCCATTTGCTGACTTATGCTAAGCTAACTGCTAACATTTTCCTTCAGAATCTTTGAAAATTGTCAATAGCTTCATCCAACACTTCAAGGCATTAACAGCCAAAGCTGGCAACCTGCAACAACCACAGACTGAACGAAGGACAAAGGTATTAGTCTTAAACCCACAAACATGACAATACAGGAACGCGTGCTAAGGCTGTGTCATTACTGCTGCTGCCTGTCTGCTAACGTAGTCTCGCTTTGTCTACTCAGCCTGTTGAGGCCTGGCAATAAAAAAAAAGACCAAAATAAATATATAAAATAAAGAAAATATACACAAACCAAGATTATGTTTAAGTTTACAGTAGGCAACATAAAACAACACTTTAAACAAAAACTCAATCTACTCAATCATGAACTCCATGTTTGAAAATATGCACATTATTATTTCATAACAGCTGACTATTTCAGTTTTCCATTATTCGGCGAGTTTGAACCAAAATGTCTCGATATGAACAGGCTGACGTGAGTCTGATTGGCAAATCACCAGGTGAGAGCATGGGTCAGGCTTCAAAATGATGCACAATAATAACAAAAAGATTTAAGAAGGTGTACGATGGGGAAACCATCTTAAACGTATTTACAAAGCATCAGAGTAAACAAAAGAAATTGGCACATAGAGAACACCATAACAAGCATGATTCCGCACACTCGAAATATAGAAATCAAATAAATAAATATTCACTCTTTATCGCTAAACACAGTGAAAACCCAAAACGGCACAACAGAGAGAGAAAGGCTGATTATTCTACTATGGAAAAAGTGCCACTACAGTGGGTCCTATATTCACAGGTGACAGTCTGTCGTAGAAAACATTTGTGCTCATAAAGAAAATGATTTAAAAAGAGAGGAAAAAACAAACAAACAAAGAGACATTTATAATAAATTAAGAAAAAAGTGCACATGCACTGTAGTTTCATGGCTAATGCTTGAACCGCTTCAGAGACGTGGGAGCATTTCTCACTGGTAGAAAACACACAGCCGGCGGGAGGTGGGGAGGGGTGCAGTCGCCCCGAGGGTGCGCTCCAGGTGAGTGTGGGGCAGCAGCAGGCGCAGAGGAAGAGGAGGAGGAAGAGGAGGAGGAGGAGGAGGAGGAGGAGGAGGAAGGTCGGCCTGAGTCGTGGCACGAGGGGCAACTCCACCCCAGAGCGGAACGATGGGTTGATATGCTGTACAGTGTGTGTGTGTGTGTGTGTGTGTGTGTGTGTGTGTGTGTGTGTGTGTGTGTGTGCGTGCACGTAAACTCTCACAGCATCTGTCTAATCTGATCTGAGAGCTTTCAGTGCCCGGACCACTCTCTATCTGTGAGGGTGGTGCAGTCGGTATTAATACAAGAGGGCGGGGTCAGGGGTCGGGGGTCAATGACGAGGCACTCTTCTTGCATCCTCCTGTAGCAGCTCAGTGGGAAGCAGCATCCCTCTCTCTTTCTCTCTCTCTCTTTTTCAGGGGGGTTTCAGGGTTTTTTTCCTTGCCAAATGCTGTTTTCCGATTGTTTCTGGTCTGAGGGACACAAAGTGCACATTCACTTGCCCCCCCCCCCCTGAGAAAAAAGCCTTCATCCGTGGGACACTAAAACGAGCTCCGTGGGGCCCCTCCCTGGGTGGGTGGGGGCTCGGAGGTTAAGGGTCAGGGTGTCGAGAGTGGAGGAGCGGGGGGTGGGAGGCGGAGGCGGCGAGTCTCAGAGGTGAGTCTCGTCCCTGGTCTCTGTGCAGAAGTCCTGCTGGTTCCTGGCCGTGCGGCCTGCGTGCCCCACCTGCGAGTCATCGGGCATGTGTGCCAGCGGGTCGGAGCGGATGATGTACCTGAGGCCAAAAACAAAACAAATGAAACGTAAAAATGTACGGATCTGATCTTGCTCTTTTGGTCTCCACCCACAGATCTTGGGAGGAAGATATACCACTAAATGGAGATTACAGCTCAAAGCAGGTCTGTATGTTCATGTCCTCCCCAGTTCTCCTCTCATTCAAGAACAAGAAACCTGAGATACTTTAACTAATTCACTCATTTCCAGGCTAAGTTGCATATGTTGCATATACAGGAAACATGATTCTTATAATGAATTAGTGTCTAACTTCAGAAAAATGAACTGAAACTTTCGGTGATGGATGGCATTTGAAACATAAACCTCAGCTCCCACAGTTACAGCTGCCGCAGGTGTGAGGAGCAGATAGAGCGAGGCGCGTCCTCTTACACGATGTCGTTGAGCTCCAGCATGGTGTCCGGGGGAGGATTGATGAGCACGTAGGACAGCGTGTTCTGGTGGTCGTTCATCTCGTCTGCAAAGAGGGACACGGGAGACCTTCAGAGCTCGCACTCCTCCATTTTTACAGTACGTCAGCCAGCTAATGAGCCCTTACAGCACCAAAATGATGAGCCTCCCTCTTTTATCTCCTCTCTGTGAGGACAAAGGCAAAGTCACCCACGTACGGGATCATAGCGAGTGGTGGGGGAAAGGTGAATGACAAACATCTGGCTGTTCGTCCAAGAGAAGCTTGTTACAACTGCCAACAATCGACTACGTGTTTTTAGAGTTTCCTCCAGATTGCTAAATTACACGTTCATGGCTTGTTTTATTACCTCTGTAAAATGTCATATATTCTTCTGTTTGTCTGTAAACTAGCAGTGGACCAGGACGCTAACAGAGACCAAGGACACACTCAATAAGGTCTATAGCAGAGCAGGATCACAGGATGGATCAGGGAAGTCCTTTACAGCTCTAACTCACCTTCCTGGAGCAAGCTATGGTTTAATCGTTCAGATATTACTTGAGCTTTGTACCTGTACAGTGTTGTGGGCGTCTGCAGGTGTCTGTCTCCAGCTCACATAGGACGAAGACAGGGGACACACCCAGGACCGGTCTCCAGTCCATCACAGGGAAAACATACACACCACTAAAACTCACACTCATACCAGGGGAGGGATTTAGAGCCTTCAGTTTATCTACGCATGCATGCTGCTGGACTGTGGGAGGCTGGGAAAGGTGTCCGACTGGGATTCAAGGCCACAGTGCTACTCACTGAGATGTTGTCCTGGAGAGATACTGAAACTTACTCAACTAACTTCAACTAATTTCTCAGCCTAATCGTAAGAAAACACTTTTCATGTGCACTCATTTGGCATTAGGTGTTTGTTGTGAACAGTTGTAACAAGGTTCTCTAACAACTTTTTGTGCTCTGGAGGTCTTTTAACATGAAGCATCCAACTGAGTCACATCTCTGTGTGAATGTCAGCGTGTGTGTGTGTGTGTGTGTGTGCGTGTGTGCGTGTGTGTGTGTGTGTGTGTGTGCATGCGTTGGGTGCTCTCTGGTGGCGTCTCCTGGCTTGTAGCGTGGTTGGAACAGAGGAAGTTGGAAAGGAGGGGCACATGTGACAAACCCACCTGCTTGTGGCCCTTTATAAAGCCGGGCGGGTGCAGGAGAGAGAAGGGCTAACCGTTACTGACAGGGCACTCTGTGGAACAAGGGGAGGCCCATGCTGCCCGCTGACTCAAACACTGACCCCTCCCCCCACCCCCACCCCCCATCCCATCCCACCCCGCCCTGCATGCGCAGCCTCAGACCAGAGCCAGCATGCAGACTGCGTCCCCTGCCACGCCACAAATCCACATTCCTCTTTTCTACCCCCGCCCTCCCCTCTTCCCTCTTTTTTTTTTTCTTTTTAACTCTCTCCCGCACATTCCACAGGCGGCAGGTTGCCATGCCAACGACATCAGCATCCCATCCCATCCCACCCCCGACCCACAGCACACCCAGAGAAGAAGTGACACACACCTCACAGACACACAGGAAGGGGGACATGCTCCAGCATCCGTCCAGACTGGACCAAACGCAGCGCGACTCAAACCAAACCACTCAAGAGTGGAGCAGGACGCATCGGGAGTGTGAGAGTGGAAGAGGGGGAAAAAAAAAGAAAAAGTAAAAAAAGAAAAAAAAAACTACTGCTACTCACTCACTCACTCGACTACATGTGGTGGAAATAGATGCAGGATTAACTGCAACCCCCCCTGTAATCCACAAGACTATAGACTCTACAGAGCGTTGAATTATATGGATTATACCATGGCCAAGGAAAACTTTCTTATCAGTGGGGACGTTTCAAGTACAGTGGCTCTGTAGTTCAGAACAACTAAGAATAGAATAGAAAAGCATGAAGCTTTATTTGTCCCATAATGGGGAAGAAAGGATGGAAGAATTGAAGGTTTCCTTAACCTGTGCAGTTTTAGGTGGTTATAAACGTGCATATGAGGGGGGGGGGGGGGGGGGGGCAGGGTTATCTTTGGGCGAATATCTCCTCGTCGTGTTTGGAGTGATTTCACACCAGCTCGCTGTGATGAGCTCGTGACTTGGCTGTCGTCTCAGTGCAGAGACAGGCAGAAAGAGAGAGTGAGAGAGAGTGAAAGAGAGAGCCGAGAGCCTCCGCCTGTTCATTTGCACAGACTTGTTCATCAATTAGGGACAATACATAGAGCTCTGCCTGGATTCTTGAGCGAGTGCTTGGATTAATAAGTGTTCTTTGATTATCTGCATTTCTCTCTCTCCGCCCCATGTTGGCACCCTCCAGGGCTTTTCTTCCCATAAATGTTATTTATAAAGCAATTCCTATTCAAGAGATGTAACTCACATTACCGATTCAAACCCGTCGCAGCTGCTTTACCTACTTCTACTCCTTGTCGGTAGCCTAAATGTGTTTCTTTGAATACATGAATACAGTGCGGGGAATTATTTCTTTGATATACTGGATGTTATTCAACACGACCCATTACGTAAAAGCAGATCTCGCCACTTTCTCTCGCTCACACTTTCTGCTCGCATGCTAAAGGCTTTTCACTCATCCTCATGGTGTCGATGAGACCAGACCTTGATGAAACTTTTTCTTTTCTTTTTTTAAAGCAGCCTCACTTTGGTTTGTAATTTGTTTATCCATCTATAACTTGGGATGCCCACAGTTTAGCCTGGGGGGCCTAACACAGCCTGCAGTCACATTTTGTATGGGCCTTAGTTTCATTTATGACTTGTCAGTACCCTTAGAAATATATAATATTATGATTATATGGCTTCAAAATATGATTCTGACACATACTTGGTATCCTATAGGGGAAACACAACACATTAACTCTCCCCTCAGAAAGATCCCTGAGTTAGCCTGTTTATTACAGTATCAATGAATCTGAGAATGGACCTGGTACTGTTGCTAATTTTGCTCATTTCTGCTGATTTCAAAGCTCCTGTTCTGAACTACAGAGCCCATGCTTTGCATAACCACCTCTCCACTTGGTTGGAAAAAAACCTTCATTTAATTGCAGGCGACCATGAAAACAGCACTAGTGAAGTGTTATCAGCAGCACAGAGCGAATCATGCACTAAACTACAAAAAAAGCTCTGAAAAGCCATGGATGATAATTTAAACCTCTCTCTCTGCCTGTGGCCATGGTATAAGGATGAGAAATGCACTTTTTTTGTGTCCTGGCATGGAGAAATAAGAGATGCGGTAGGCGGCATCGAAGAGGACGTTTTCCCTCCTCGTTTTCTCTCCTCTACCAGGACACACACACGCACGTCTGAAGATGCACATCATCTTGGCTCCACGTCGCCAGACCTTCCATCCACAGACCCGATGCGCCCTGCTCCGCCCGTACAGTAAAGCCATACTCTGATGCCCTGCAGTACTCTAGCTGCTCGGGACGTCACCTCACAGGAACACAATGCAGAGCAGACCGGACAGAGACAGAGAGAGAGAGATAACAGGGCGAGATAGTGAGAGGTTGGCTGCTGATCTGACACTCAGTCCTGGCGGGACACACGCCAACGCTCACACACACACACGCACACAGACGCACACACTTTCACACGCACACTCATGCAGTAAAGTTGTAGTACTGTGATCAACCAGCTAACCTGACGGTCTGGTCCCCTCTGTATACGGGTGCTCTGAAATGTCCTGCAACTCTAAGCAACGGTAGTCACTGTTAATGACTGTTGATAAATCATCTAAAAAATGATTATTTTTTTAGATGAACCACAGAAAAGGATCAGACAAAGGAAACTCTAAAAAAAATAAAAAATAAAATAAAAATGGGTCTAACTCTGTGGATTAACTCTCAAATGGATGCTGGTGAAAGGGCAGATGCCTTTCTCTACAGGATGGACGTAACCACTCACAAGTTGTAAATGAGTTACAAACAGCAAACGTGTTTTTGTTCGTTTTTTTTCGTTCGTTTGTTTTTTTTTACCTTGCAAATATCCTAGATTTACTCGATTCATGACATCGCTCGCAGTGAGATTAGAAACATCCTCTACGGGCCGAAGGGGAGGGAAGAGATGGAAGAGTCAGAGAGAGAAAGGAGGGGAGGAATGAGAGGAGGAGAGGGAGGGAAAAACAAGATAGAAATAAATCAGGCAGGCAGCGAATGCATTTGCAGTTTCAGTAAGAGCTTTTTTCCGAGAGGTGAAGGCGATGCAGAGAAGCCATGCGGTAAGTGTGTGTGTGCACAGAATCACTTCCAAATGATTAGTCTGTCACATTATGCTCATGTTGCAGTCATCCTCACTGACATGTGCTGCTCATACGAGGATCTCGAGCATTTGGGGCTCTCCCTGAAACGCATTCAGATCGACAAGGTTACGCGATAGAGCAGGTGCGACACATCTGGATCATGATTCTGCGTTTGTGTTGAAGCGTGAAGCTGGGAGGGGGAGGAGAGGGGCGAGAGCTGCAGAACAGCAGTGGAGAGGTGAGCGGAGAGAGGGATGCGGGTGACTGGATCAAATGCAGCTGAGATGATGCTCCCGCATCTTCATGCATGTCTGCTTCAGGTCCACATGTCTGGGGGGGGGGTGGAGGTGGTGATTATGATGATGATGTGTGTGTATGCTTTGTGTTATGGAGGAAGAGTCTGAAATGACCGGGAGATGTTTTGAATGTAAATGAAGATGAGGTGTGATGTTTAATGTTCAGGACTGTTAAGACCCACAGAGCCAAGTCCTAATGAGTGGTGAGATGAGATAAAGGATGAGGGGATGACATGAGGACACAGATCTTTTCAAATAAAACTTTTCTCAGCCGAAATGACTAAACTGGTTGACTGTGGATGGAGCAAACAGATCGTATGAGCTCCGATCTATTCTGATAAAAAGGCGATTAGAAAGAGTCAAGTATTACAAATTAAGCTGAGCATTTGCCCATTAGTGGGATCTCAGTAGAGTCCAAATGGCAGAGTTAATAACCAGTCTAAAGCACAGATAACGTCATTAGGATGCCATCGAAGGATAACAAGAATCATCATTACTAGATCTGCCACAACAAACTGATCAATCAACCTATAAGTGACACAAAAAATAGCCACCAACTACTATAATGATCATTTTCAACATTTATCGACCAGACAACCGATACGATAACTCATAAAAGTAGTCAACAGAATAATAAATTATAACGATAATCATTTGTGGCAGCTCTAGCCATTATCAATGTTAGTGTAAAATCCATCATTGTCTTTATCATGCTGAATATTTTTGTATCTGACTAAATGTCTGGAGTCAGGGAAGTACTCCAGTACTTTAAAAACAACATAACTGAGTGACTTGCTGCTAATGAATGCTCCATCAAACATTATTTAACTTTAGATACCACTGACTTTACACTGAGTTATAACTGTTAAACTCCATCCACTGAAATTTACAGGCCCAGTGTGTAAGACCGAACCTTTAAACCCAACCAGTAGTGATTTCGGCCTCCAACACTGCTGTATCCTTCAAAACATTTTAAAGACTCCAATCTGCAACAAAAATGATTTGCATAATTATTGTCATCATTATTATTATTATGATCGTTCATTTTCAGGTACACAGGCTCATTAAATCATTCAATCATTCCAAATTAAATGGAAAATCTTTACAAATGAGACAAAATAGCTCAGAATAATTGTTTAAGTGTGCCATGCAATCGGGGATTAATGAGCTACAGCATCATTCAGACGCGTCCCCTGGCTGGCTCCACTCACCGTATCCCACGGTGGGCAGGCCCAGGTGCTTCATGCGGTTCTTCACCAGCTCCGACAGCTCCTGGCGCTCGGAGCGCCGGTACAGGTTGAGCCTCTGCTGCGAGATGCGCTCGGCCCTGCTGGACGGCTTGGCCGCCTTCCTGCTGAGGCGCCGGGCCCACTGCATGCTCTTCTTCCTCAGCAGCGGGTGCTCCGACTGGTCGCTGGTGGTGGAGTTCCTGTGGGCCGTCTTCTCCTTCCAGGACTCCCCGCGCTCACGCTGCTCCACGCCGTGCTCCACGTTGATGGACACCTGAGACTGAGGGACAGGAGGGCAGCGTTACTGTGTGTGTGTGTGTGTGTGTGTGAGAGATGCCTTTTTCTTTTTCAGGCGACACAAACGTCTGAGGTCCACCTTTAAACAGGAAAACCTTTGTTTTGTTCGAAACCAGCAGTCTACTGCCAGCCAAAGGCCTACAAGGCCCAAAAACACCATCACATCCTCATGAATTTGAAATCTCTTAAAATGGCAGCTAAACAAACAGGCTAATCTAAATGTACAGAAGTGATATCATTTTTTCAGGGTATTTGTTTAGCTCGGGTACGCATGTGAAATGAAGGCGCAGGTTGGTGTCTGGTAAAGTTGCATGGCGGGCCGTGTTTGTTTTTGTGTTGTTTATTTAGTTTGCTGAGCAGAGATCATACAGAGCAGCATTAATTAGAGAGGTAAAATGTTATTAAAGCTCTCTAAGCTAATGCCCGTCTGCAGTCCCTGAGGCA
This sequence comes from Karalla daura, assembly GCA_029224185.1. NCBI lineage: Eukaryota > Metazoa > Chordata > Actinopteri > Chaetodontiformes > Leiognathidae > Karalla > Karalla daura. Next base: position 19,641,105 of record CM055192.1, read on the forward strand.
CACAGACATATCGCACATAGTACAGACCAGAAACCTTGAGAAGTGCATTACATAGTAAAAGTACAGTAAAATAGTACAAAAACTGTAAACAGAATGTATTCTGTAAAATATACTGTAAAAATACTGCAAAAATATGTAATAATGTAATGTAATAATGTAGTAGAAGTGAGAGTAGAAGTGTGAGTATAACCCCTTACCCACCCGATTAAACTCAAGGTCAGTATCTCAGGATCTGATTCTGGCTGGATGTGTACATGCTCCATCACTCTTGTTACCACTTATTATAGTAAAAGCTGCTGATGTCTATTTAATAAAGAAGGTAAGGTCATGTGATCATTTACTGCCCTCTTTCACTTGAGTACCTGAACGTCTGCAGGTAAATGAAAACTGCTCTAAGGTAGAGGGCACGGCTTCTGTCGCACTGGTGCAGTTTCAGAGTCACCTGTTTATTAGCTGCATTTCAACGTCTAAACACTATGATGGAGGATGTTGTGTTTTTCATTTCACGTCCCTTTCAACGCCTCTCTCAAAGCTGCTTTCAGCAGCCAGTATTACTCAGCTGATGAATGTGGAGAGACTCCACGTGGGCATGTCTGATCATTAAAGTGACGATGACAGCTGAGCACAACATCCAGATGAAAATCAAGCGCATTTGGATCTTACCTGCATGTGACTGTCCTTGTACTGAAACCAGAGGGAGACAAACAGACATCCAAACAAAAAGAGATGCAATGAAAGATGGGGGGCCATCCAAAGCAAATCAAATCACACACAGCCCCAAAAGTCAGCACGTGAAGTCATAAATTATCATTCGTTCAGTGTTACAATGCAGGGCAATGGACTCTAACTAGCAGCACTAGCGGCACGTTTCTGGTCCGTGCCTGTTGGGTTTGCCTCAGATCTGTCAAACCAAATCCTACTTATAGGATATATCCCGGATATGTTTCAATAATTAACCTGGCTGCTAAAGGAGAGGCAGTAATTGGGGAGGTTTTGGCAGGATAATGCAATGTTGAGGGAGAGTGGGGCGGCGGGGTGGGAATGTTAATCTCCTCTTCCTATTTAGCGTGAAATAGATGAATTTAGGAATAAAGGAGGAGAGACGAAAAGAATGAGAAACATGAGCAGCTGGTTTAATAACCAAAGAAGAAGGGTAGAAAATCTGGAAAGATTTTTTTAGTGCAGTGCCAGGAAGGATTTCATGGAGGTTTGAAGGAGCCAGAAGGTGAGAGAGAGAGGAACAGGGATGAAAGAAGAGAGAAAACACGCGAGGCATGAATGGAGGGGAGCTGCAGCCAAAACCAGGAGGCCGAGGCTGGGACCCAAGCCAGAGCGAGGTCACGGGTCTGAGGAGGCCGACCGAACTGAACTTGCCTCCGAGGTCGAGAACATGTGCGACTCGGTGCGGTAGATCCCGATGGGGATCTCGGCGCTGGAGGAGCAGAGCTTCTGGAACAGTCTGCCATACGTCCTGATCCACAGGTCCTCCTCCGTGATCTTCATCTGAGAACGAGAGTCAAATACCGTCGCTCACGCCTCGTTTTGTAACAAGAGGAGAGTGGAAAACACTGAGCAAGGTTCAGGACTTACAGCGCACAGATACCCAGAGCCAGGCGTGGTGTCCAGGCCGAGGAGAAGCCTCGCTATGGCAATCATATAGTCCTTGACGAATGACTGTTGAAAGCAGAGAAAGGGTGGAAAAGTTCAAGCTCCGTATTGTGTACAAACAGCAGTCAGGCAGTCGATGAAAGACAAACACGACAGAATAAGAACTAGTCAACAAAATAGGGCAGGTACAGGATGGGAGCTGCAACAAATAATCGATCGACTACCATTTTAATATTCGATTGAAGCTTTAAAACATTTTTTCAGAATTAATTTTGAGAAATCCTCTGATCTCAGCCTCTTAAGTTATGTTTCTCTCGTCCAAACCAAATGTTGTCGATGTGAGGGTCTTTGGAAACACCCAATAGCAAGTTAAACACCGTGTTTTGAGTCAAGCCATAGGATAGTTAGCCATAGGATAATGTAAGATAAAACAAGGGCAAGATAGGTTTGCACATGAAAATGTAAACTGTGATGACTTTAAGCAGCTCAGAACCAGACTTCGTCCCCGTCCTTTAATCGTCAGATGGCGCTCCACATCAGCATTGACTGTGACATACAGCTGTGGAGGGGCCGGACCTGTCCCTCTCACCTGGTACAGCAGCGTGTCCAGCATGCTGATGCTGAACACCCTGCCGGCGGCGAAGGGCAGCCGGAACATGAAGGCCAGGTTGGAGCCCTTATCACGCTCTATCTGAGGAGAGAGAAACACAACCAAAATAAAGGAATAAAAGAAAAAAAATGAAAGAGCGGGGGTTAAAAGATCACTCTCCTGCATGTCCGCCTGTATGTTTGCTCAACCATTGCACTGCTTTTTTTTTTTTTGTTTATTTTTTTCTTAGCACTGAGAGAAAAAACTTGTGTGAAAATGAAAACTTACAATTTGGTTGGGAGAGTTTTTAACGCACTGTGAAGGTGAAAGCACACGGATGATTCAGGATGGGGAAATAAACCATGATTGTGAATTAAACTCCAACTAAAACTTATGACCTCTATCAGTTATAGATGTGTTTTCTTTGGGGTGTGTGTGTATATATTTCAGTGTCTGGCAGGGGAACCTTAAAACTTCATGAAAATGCATTAAAAAAAACATGGGCAAGTTTCATTTGTGTAGAAATATGTGCAAAAATAAACAGTTGCAAAGCCTACTAATCCCAATGTAAATGGATATTATCTATTTCATGCAAAATATCCAGGTTTTATTTTGTGGTATTTGACAAAATAAACCATTAATCCCTGAATCATCACTCACAGACCACAGGAGGGTCTGTTATAACAACAAGCAACTCAAAAGTGAGGCTTGAAACACAAAGTGGCCAGAGGGGTTAAACAACCGCATCTTAGAGGAGAAAGGAGAGGAAAAAAGAAAGCGATATCAGAGTCACAGCGAAGGAGGAGTATTTCGGCATATCAGCGGCTCACCTTCTCCAGTTTGGAGAGAGCCAGTGAGTAGCAGTCCTTGGCTCTGAACTGCATGAACCTCATGTTGGATGGGTGCGTGAGCTCAGTGATGATGCTGAGGCTGGGGAACAACCTGAGGAGGGAGGGGGGAGAGAGAGAGAGAGAGAGAGATGTTAGAGGAGGGATAAAATACACTGCACCGAGGGAATGGCCCCGGGTGGCAAAGATAAATGCTTTTAATTTTTGGCCCTAAAATAAAAGAGTAGTTTCGAAGGCTTGGCAACTGTGGTTTGTCAATAAGATGAACCCATTCAGCACCCTGGCAAACTCTGCCCGGGCTTTCTGCTGTCTATGCGCTCCAGTTACCACTTGTTGTGAAGTTCCAAAAAAAAAGAAAAAAGTAAAAGTCACATTTTGAGTAGCAAGACAGCCTATCAACGTAAGCCTACCAGCTAAGCATGTAAAGGCAGACAGAAACAGACTATGATGTAGCATCTGAGGCATGCCTAATGAGTCAGTGGCTTTAAGGTGTCTAGCCAGCTGCGTGTGAAGCAGCAGCGTACCTGAACATGGTCTGGACGTTGACGATGGTCTTGGCGTCGGCCATGTAGTCCTCCTCTGCGCTCATGGTGCTCTCTTTGTCCACCACCACCAGGTTGTCGGCGTAGATTATACCACACTGGAGCAAGTTGTCCAAGCTGGTCCATTCCCAAAAGCAACGGCATTTAACACTTCATATCGAGCAATAAAACGCACTTACAGCAAAAGACGAACTTCATTTCATTAGATTCTAGTATCATCTGGGTGATACTAGATTCTAGTATATGTATAAAGAACTGTATAAACATTCATCTTCATGTTCTAACCAGATGAACTATGTGTACCAAGCAAAATAAGTGTGAACTTACTGCAACACATTATAAATATGTGTGAGGTAGTTTAAAAGTCATATCTCCTTATCTCTTTGCTGGACATATTTCATCATGCAGCAAAGACATATCACTATGTCTGATGCCTGAGCAGGATCAACTGTATGGTTCCTCTATTGGACTCTGAGCCTGCTAACAGCCTCTGAGGACATGTCTGTTGTTGCATTAGAGCAGCAACTAGAAAAATCTACCACCTCCATGGACAAAATCACTGAATTAGTTAGTCAGAATTAGATTTTTTAGAGCACAATAACACATACTTATCGATGGTGCCGGCCATGAAGTAAACCATGGGAAAGCAGCAAATGGCCTCTAAGAAGTGGTTGTCTGGCCTGCGGGAGACAGGAAACATGAGCCCCCCACGCTGATCATCATCAGAGGAAACCCTCAGCGACACACCGTGACACCCTCGCTGTCGTTTCCTGACATTCTTCCTCACCCATCTGGGCCGAGGCGAGCGCAGTCTGAACTGTGTCCATTGATGTTTTTATTAGGCGGACGGGAGGGAAGTATTAGCGTGCGGCTAAATCTGCAGCCGGTTGCCACGGCAACCTCCGCCACTGGCGTCACTGTCCTGCATCCCTGCGTCCCCGTGTCCCTGCCTCTCTATGGTGAACCGCACAGATTTGGCCAAACTTGATGAAATCCACTGTGAGATGAACCCACACACACGCTCCCAACGCACAAATAGGAATTTCTGGCGCACGGAGGATTGTTTATGAATAATGCAAAGCGCTATTTTTTTTGTCTTTTTCCAGCCCTTATCTTGACAGAGAGCTAACCCACCATCAGTTTTCCCTAGGAAGCCGCCTGGTTGTTTTTTTTTTTGACAGAGGACGGGTTTTATATTCATAATGTGAAACTATTACTTTTCGGTATCAGGAGGCATGTCTAACATGTTTACTTCGAGCTGTAATGAACAACTACAGTTCTGACGCTCTGAAAATGTGAAGATTTTTATCTTCGCCCTGAAACGAACAAACATCTTTAGCTGGTGATAATTCTTCACCGACGCTGTAATGCAATGTTGACAGACCAGATAAAAACAACAACAACAACAAAAACCCATTTGCTAGTGATTAAACACGCTATCCTACCATTCCTATGTGTGTGCCCCTAAGTGCACACTGTAGATTTGTGTTAGATGCGTCTACTTAAAAATGCATTACTCTGGAGTCTTTCATAATATCATGAATATGTTTATGAGCAAAGGCAGGGTCGACTGGGTCTTACGGGTAGTCCAGTAGCAGCACGATGGGGTTGAGCTCCTTCCTGGGCCGGTAGTAAGCTCTTAGAGGGACGATGAAGTTGTACAGGCCGTTTCCTGCCGTCTCTGCAGACACGATGATCAACTTATTCTTGAAGCCGTACGCCTTGGCATCCTCGAAGCTGCTGTGTGAGCAGCCCTGGACAGAGGGGGCAGATCACACAGGTCTCAGTTGTGCCGTTTCATCTTTATTTAACAATAGTAGTAGAGAGAAAACTCCCTAGACAGGAAGCACGGCCCAGGTTTTCCTCGCCAGGCGATGCTCTGGCTGCGAGCTGACCTTGTCGAGGCGGAGGCAGCAGAACGGAGCCTTCTGGGGCAGGAGGTGGCACAGAGTTGGAGAGCTGCCGATGTAGGGCGAGTTGGGAGGGTAACCCTTCACAAAACTGAAGGAAAAGAAACAAAAAACACCTCTAAGGCAAAGAACTGGGAGTCATGGCACACCGTATTTCTCTCAAAGCCACCGACTCCCCCCTTCACGATTCTCGTCATTTCCTCACGCCAAATTACAACAATTAGCAGCGCTTGTTTGTGAGAGTATTATTGGATTCTCTAGCTACTAAATTTACTGATGTTTACAAGCCCGAGTGACTCATTCCCCCCCGATGACAATTAATGTTTTCATAGCCCTTTAGTTCAAATCGTGATCTCATTTCGTTTTCCAATAAGCACGTCAATTTGGTTCCGTGTCACCTGGTTTTTAATTGTGTCACAGCTCCAATTACCCCGACCAGCTTCCCAGCAGCCTCTGGTCCACCGGCTGAGGAGATTTTGTCTAGAGGTGACTGTTACAGCCTTTGACCACATGATGGCACTGTGGGACCTTGGGCTTCTCCACACGATGCCTTGCAGGGGCTGCTGAGCCTTCCCATCGACTGTGTCTGAACCGTTAAAGTAAAATAACTAGTTCAGTGTCGCCCGCTGCAGTAAATAGAGGTTCAGAGGCAGAAGGGACCGTGTGATTTATGAAACCCACTGACGTCGGGGTCCAACATTTGTTCAAATGACAAAAGGAATCGGCTGAGGTTCAGGCCTGGAAGGTACAAGGAGACTATCTATCCTAAATGGATCTCCATCTAGGGAAACCACACGAGGAAAGGAGAAGACCAGAGGTCTGGAGATAAACGGAGTCCTCAGTCCTGCTGAGCTGTGGTGGTGGTGGAGGTTGTCTGGACCACTAGATGGATGAGTGTGGAGAGGGTGGAGGTCCAGCTAAGGACGCGCAATATGGTCCTTCACTCAAGACTAAAAGTGCTGAGCTTCCCGTTAGGCCGTGGCCATCTATCAGCGCCACGTCCACACCTTTACTGCTCTATAACGCACAGATTACGCCGCTATTCCCACCCCATCCATCTCCCACTCCCACTGTCACCCAGACACCAGGAAGAGAGGCGACAGGGGAGATCAATCAGGTCCAGACCGCAGGACGCCTTCACTGCCGGGACATTTCACTTTATAACCGCGGCACAACGAGACGCGTGACGAATCCATCAAACCTCTTAGTGTCAGTTAATGTCAAATCTGCTTTTGCTCACATTTTAACCATAGACTTAAAATGTAGAACAGAACAGAATAGAAATCTCTTATTGTTACCATAAAACAACAAGGCAGAGGTGAATCTAGATCCTCATACAAATGACTAATATTAATAAAAAAGCCAAGGGAAACTACAAATACCGATATTGAACAACATTTTTGCAGCAAGAATAACAGACACAGACATGACAACATGTAAAATTATTGTACATATACTTGGTTGCAAGTATATGTAAATGTATAGTATATGCAGCTATTGCATTGGGCCTGAGAAAATAGTTGGAGGCTGGAGCTTGTCACTTACTCGGAGCCTACGGAGCCCTCCTCGTCTGACTGGTTGGTCTCGTCCTCTGACTGGTCGCTGAGGAGGTCGCAGGGCAGGATGGCGGAGGAGTCGGCGATCTCCAGCACGGGCGCGATGCTCGGCCTGCGGCTCCCGGCGCCGTTCTCCGTGGGCAAGGTCAATTTGCCGCTTTCCTCGGGGGGATCGGGGTTCTGCAGATCGATGGCCACAGTGCCTGGAAACAAGGGCAGGTTATTGCACGAGCTGCAAAGGATTAGCATGCACAGCACTATTTACTAAAACATGCAAAAAAATGTCACAGAAACGCCACCATAGGCCCCATGTCGGTTCCACACTGGCTGCACACTAATAACGCACGCGTTCTGCTGGCTCAGCGCCTCGGTCACCAGCACTCCTACCAGTTAGGTTGACCTTGAGGAGAAAATGTGCTGCTTTCTCAAGCCACATACCACATGCAAACAATATCGACAATTTGTCAATAGAAGTTGCCGTACATCGTATCGGCGGCGTGCAATATGATGTATATGTACAATACGTCGAGTACATACATCATAATCTCTCTACAATCTCTTATAATGACATGAGGAGATAGCTGACAATACTAAGTAACCCTGTAACAAAAAGGGTGTGATGTGTGTCAAATAAATGAAATGAGAATGAACTATAAACCATGTTATTTTCCCTCATCTGATCTTTGGTAAGTCTGAAATCGATCACCTTGGAGGTCTGACAGGTCAGACAGTGTCGAAAGCGACTTTAAAGGCTTACAGTGTCTTTCAGGAGTTTATAACCATTAAAGTGTGGGTTTTTATTGGTTCTCAAGGTTTTGAGGCTTTTGTTTGACACTCGAGTCTGACAACGATATTTAAGTATATAATTAAGATTTTGCTGACAACAACTGAGGGTTGTGTAACTTTGTATAACTATAACTTCAAATTACAATGTCCATTCTCCGCTAATCTAAAGGACTAGTAAACGAGTGTAAAGCCATGCGTCACGCACAAACTTACCAAATGAAGTGGTCTGATCAACTTTCACAGGTCAAAGAAAAAGCACAACACAATCATGTCAGCCAAGAAAGCAAAAATAAAAAGGCGTCAGAAACACAAACAAGCAAACATGCGTGACAGTCAGAGAAAGCATCCGGTGCCAGCAAAGCAGCCGCCATTCAGAGACGTCCACTGCCAGGAAACAAACGTCACAGCGTCCATTTTCTCTTCTAACAGGGAAACCCTCTCAGCCAAACGGCAGCGGACGAGCTGTCTGCAACCTGCCACCACAGATTTCTCCCCGTCCTCTCCCTGCCAGACTCCCTAACCCCAGTCGTCATGTTTCCTCTGCCTCTGGCTCTGAAGCTCACCCATGCTGGCGATGATGCTGTGCACGGGCAGCCTGGAGGGGGCGTCGTAGAGGCCCGTGACGGGCAGGCCCTTGTTGTGCTTCTCCTCCTGCTTGAAGATGAACGCCGAGTTCTCCTCCTTGGTGATGTTGATGTAGTAGCAGGTGTCGGTGGCGGCCATGATGTGGCGGGGCCCGGGGTTCAGCAGGATGCTCTTGTTGTCCTCCCTCTTCACGCCGATCAAACACACGCCGTACCTGCACCAGGACGACCCCAGGCTCAGCTCTGCGCGGCCTCCACCCACAGCAAAACGCTGACCAGACTACATGGACTGTTCAGTAATCGATGTAAGCATTTAAAAGGAAAAAAAATGATATGGGGGAACCTCGACTTAAGAAACCTTATTATAACTAATAATTAAAACGAATATAACTATAAATAGTTGTATATTTACACTTTATACAACTGTTTACATGAGAGGGAAATGTGAATTTTCACATTTTCTTAATACGTTACTTCTAAGATACAAATGAATTTCGCATCTTGAGCATCTCTTCCACTGTAATGACTTGAGGAAATTCAGTCAAAATTCTGTGTAAATGTGATTTTTTTCTAGTTTCTTGTGTCCTCTAGGACAGAAAACTGAGTTGTGCTGAGGTGCGGTGGCTTTTGACTTTCACAGTTTTGGTGTCACTTTACAAAACCAAAAACCCGATCGCTCAAATGGGGAGAGTAATTTGTTGCAGCCCTGGGTAAAAGACTATCACAAGCCGCTGAGGACGTTTACTTCTTGTGGGCGTGGAAGGATGCGTAGGTGAAGCTCTTGCCGTCGTACTCCCCGAAGAACTTGCTGTCGCAGAGGCGGATGTGGTAGACCTCGTTTCCGGAGCAGCGTCCGTACGTCCTCTGCCACTGCTCCGGCGACAGCTGGCCCTCCCTGAAACACCACAGACACTGCCGCTGTCAGAACACAAACACGGACGTTTCCAGATCTATAAATGGGCCGATGGGAACAGACTGGTTGAATTTGTAGTCTGGACGTCATTTCTCGGAATGAAAATAGACTCGAAAGTCATTTCAGTTCATAGACGAGCAGGGCTTTAAATCAAATCCGACTTTATTTGCAACCCAACAGCCCTTGTTGTCCTGGGGGGGGGTTGAGAAATTGCTCTGACCTTTCACAACCCCATCGTTACCAAGCCTCCTAAATTCTGGTCATGAGGTTATAAACGAAATGAGAAGCAAAGGCTGTGAGGTCATGTTATTTAGGCAACGCATGGCGTGCACCATACTTGGGTTTTCTTTGAATCAATATGATGATTAACAACTGCTGCTGTCACCTTCGCAGCCCCGGGCCGGACGGCGCGTGCTCCTATAATGGAAATGAAAATGGATGTGCCCGTGTGTGCGTCTGCCGTGGGTCGCGGTGAAGACATGAACGACGGCCGCCTCGGCCAGAAAATGAAAAGGCAGCTTGATTTGTCGCCTTTCGCGAGGCAGAGTCGTTTTTACGGGCTTCACAGTGACGAGTGTTTAGCCGCGGTGGCAGGTATTGTACGAGTGAGCGACAGTTTGTTATTACTTGCAGGAAATCAGGTCGTAATCAGACCATTTAAATGAGTAAATGTTGCAGGTACAGCGATGACAATGGTGACCTCTGCAGACCTGGTGCAGTGTGGAAAACTGTAAACGCTCTGCTTTTCTCTTATGTTAATCCTGCAGGGCCGAATCTGTCCGTGTGAATGATACAACAGTCGTATCAAACATTAACCGGGCACTCAAAGTCAGAGATTTAAAGTTTGTTTGATTAGGAAAGAAAAAGTAAATAAAAAGTGCAGGCTAAGCTGGCCTCCGGGAGCAGAAAATATGTCACGGGCTCAGTCAAATCTCAACGGACAGCAAGCAGAGCAGCACATTAGTTGCAGATCAGTAAGGAGAAGGGGGATGTCGAGCTCTCTCAATACAATTTAAAAATGTATCGAGCCAAGCAGAGTTATCCAAGTTCACATGGGGGGTTACGAGATATTTCTAGAGAGCTGTCAGGACTGATTAGCTGTGGCTGATAACTTGACTGCAGCACCTTGGAAACCCTTAAAGCAACAGCGTCCCATCCTCGCCCTCGTTTGTACGACACGCTAAAGAAGCACGGTGGCTCGCTGAGGCTGCGGCAAGAAGGTCCCCCGGTTTGAAGCCCGGTCGGCCGGCGTGGACAGCTCCTCTCACGGTCCACGAGCATTAATGTTGAGGTCGAGTGGAGACTCTAAATTGCCCCTTGGAGTGAGCGTGAGAGGTAATGGTGCGTTTGTTTGTGCTGGGATGTATCCCCTGCCTTCACCCTATGTGTGCTGGACATCCAGCAGACCACTGTGATACCACTGGGTACTAAGTATGTATGATAACAACTGGATGGACGGTGTTCAAGTGGCAGTGATACATATATTCAAAGAATTTTTCATGTAAATCGTGTCTGTCTTTGTGTGAGAATATCATGAAACTGGTGCTAAGGACCTGGTAACAACAGCCAACAACATATAATATATTACAATAATATAATCTACATAGAAAGGAGTATCGAGAATATTGTGCTAATTAAGTAAAAGAGGCTCTCAATAACAAACTTTCTGGCGTCTTGAGTGAATGTCTCCATTGAAATGAGTCCAGATCTAATTCAACAAGACTTGTACAACTTTTATTTAATGAGTATATTATAATGTGTGTGTGTGTGTGTGTGTGTGTGTGTGTGTGTACTCACTGTCCTCTGGAGGTGTGAACCAGGAGTGTGACCAAGGTGGACGTGGCTGGACACACGCAGTTCAGCGCCAACATGGCGTATTTGAACTCCTCTTCACACACCACGTGATCTGTCACCAAGTCCACACACGACGGTTAGTGACTGATAAGACGGTGAACGTGGACAGACTGTGAGTGGGCGGGGCTGAGCCTGCGCTCACCTGCAAACTTGACATGGAATTTGTTTTCGGGTTTGAGGATCTGGACGTAGAGAGGGCAGTTCGGAGCAAAGTCTTTGGCAGCCCACGCCCTCAAAATAGTCTGGTGATCCTGCGGGAGGAGGAATTGCTCTATTTTACTCACGCGGTGACGCATTTTAGCAGCCATCTAGATTTCAAGGGAGGACTCCTCAGTGGCTCCTTGTCAGCTCTGACAGAATCAAAATGCCATTCCAACACCTCTAAGTCTGCTAATTTTTGGAAGTAGTGGAGCGTGAAGGGAGAAAACTCTGCACTGGAGCAATCTGACGCATTGTGGGAGTGTTTATCCCGGGAGGTGGTGTGTGTTTTTCTAACGTCTGATTCCTGTGGATGTGACTCACAGCAGCGGTGCGGTCGACCTCGTTCCTGCTGCTGAGGATGAAGCAGGCCTCGGCGTCGTCCATCCTGCAGGGCGACGGAGACAAAGAGACAGAGAGACAGACACGTGTCGGCGACTGTGTGGAGGGCAGGCAGCGCAACCTCAGGTGAACCAGGAGGTCGACGCTTCGAAGGAGGTGCGAGTGTTAACGTCCTGTGACGCCTCAGCATGAAAACAATCCGCTGTTGTTGGTTTGAGAGCTCAGAGCTGGAGGGCCACAGATCAGTCACTCATGAGAAGAAATAAACAAACAAAAAACGTGTTATGTTAGGTGGAGAAAACCGCGATCGGCAGCGACGACAAGAACAGTCTCTGAGCACGGTTAAGAGGCTTATCTGGACGGATGATTTGATCCGTCGCATATCCATGCAGGAAAGTGGCGAGGCGTCAAAGCACACGCGCAAACCCTGCACGTCAAAACTCCGAGAGAGCCAGGGGGAGGGACGGGCTCCGGTCACACGTGACAGAGGTAGTTAGACCCCGTATTACCAGCGTGATCCCAAAGCCCCCCGAGACGGCGGCGCAGAGGCAGAATAAATAAGCGGAGCGTATTTCACAGCTCCCGCTATAACCTGTGTGTCTGGCCTTTGTGGGAGAGACGATGAATGTAGCGTGGAGTGAAATCCCATTACACCAGAGAGCAGGCAGAGGGCAGCCAAGTACACAACGGATTTGCCTGCACAAGATCCCAACTTGTTGGACTCTTATCTGGTTTGTACGCTAAATACAATTTGTCATGATTTCTTGCGCTGGGATTGTCAGATATTGACAGAGGGCCTGGTTTCATGAAGCTCAACCTCAGATCTTGAATCTTGAAACACTGAATCGTCCTCCTTGCATTTCAACGTGTTTTGTAATGAGGTGGAAGCTCGCTCACTTGGCCCTCATCAGGTCCTGGTCTTTGAGGGCAGATCCTTGAAGGTAGATGACCCTCTGGGACCACAGAGGGATTTGGAGGATGCGGCGGACCTGAATGTCTATCTCCGTCGGACACAGGATCACCACGTAGTAGTCCTGCGAAACAACACAACTCCTTAGGACGAATGTTTTCTGTTTATCTCAAAGAAGAAGTAGAAAATATGACAAGAATATTTTCTTAAATGTTTCATGATTGATCATCATCCTATACTGACTTTATACAAACATTTTTTTTTTTTTTTAAAGAAATGTAGTCAAATTGCATCTTCTTCAATGTGAAAACCTTCTGGTTTGTTTTGTTTTTTCTCTTTCTCTGTTTTTCTCTTTCTCTCTACTCTGTGTCAGAAAATTGAATGTCACTGAGGCGAGGACAAAAAATGACATTTAAAAGATCTTATTTTGGTATTTGTGAAACAGATATTAACTGATTTCACAAAACTAACTGATTGAGGACGTAACCAACAAATTAAGCGAGTCTGAGGATCAGTTTTTGTCGCAGCCCTACGTCTAATGAAAATCGTCTACTTTGTCGTGGCACCTGTAGTCTGGGATGAGCGTAGAACTCGTTGAGGAAGTCCATCAGCAGGTCGATCTTCAGCGAGCTCACACACAGCACCACGTGCTTCTCGGTCTGCGCCCGGTGGCGGCTGTAGTTGCCCCCTAGCTTCTGGCTCTCCATCCACAGGTACGCCAGCTCCTCAAACTGCCAGAAAACATCCCGGGGACGTCATGTCAGATGTAACAAGAGGGAAATAAATAATGACTGAGGTGGATTTTGCTGTCTGGACGGGGACGGTGAGAGCACTGGAGCGAAAAAGTGCTGACGCATTAGTTTGCAAGCAACCGTAGTTCATTTCTACTTCGTATATGCCCAATATGCCCTGCAGGGCTTCGATAAAAACATCCGAACATGTGAGGTCGTGGCCGTGTTTGTGGTAAACTCTAAGTGAAAAGATGAGTTTGTCGTGCAGCAAGTCTGGGCCAGCCTGACTTGACCTATATTTTGAAGGAGAGTTGCGAGACTAATAAGCAATTTATTAGATTTTGATCTGCTAACTTTCCTGTGGTGAGGTTGCAGAATTTCTGCAACCTCAGGAACTCCTGATATTAAGCGGCGCCTGACACAGGGTTTGGAGGAGCCCTCGTTGGCATACCTGCAGTGGGAGCACCACCAGGGCGACACAGATTAGAATGACCACCAGCAGCTGGGAGGGCCAGATCCGTGGCGTGACGTCCCCGTAGCCCACGGTGGAGAAGGTGACGATGCAGAAATAGAAGGAGTCGAACAGGGTCAGATGCTTCCCTGCGCGCTCTAGATGCTGGATCCCACAGGCCCTGCAGAACCACGAGACATTATACAACGGCTCAACGGCGTCACGCCGACTCTCATCAGGCCTCCTGCGGCTGGACAGGGTTCAAATTAAACATAAGAGAAGATACTTTACGAGGGTAATCTTCGTCAGTGTTATGTTTTAGTCTGGCGGACCCGGGCATCAAATCCAATTTGCGCGAGATCAAAGGCCAAAGGAGTCAATAGAGTTTAGGTTCATGCTCAGTATGTCATTTGAAATGACAGCATCGATCGCGCTGTCGGTTCCACCTCACCGCTCGAGACAATTCATTTCTGTTTCCTCATTGATAAGCAGTCGCTTTAATGACAGCCCGAGGCAGAGGGGGGCGTGGAGACGCCTAACTGGGCAGAGCCGAGTGGGGGGGGCATGGTGAGAGCTGGGTGCGGGCCAGGGTAGGGGGAAGGCTGCCAAAGGAGTGAGATGTTATGAAGTGACAGCCCTGATCGAGTCGAACCCCGGCAGATGAGGGAAGCGGGAATGCGGCTGGTTCTGCATTTACGCTTTCCTCCTGTTGTGTTTGTTATTCTGTGGCTCGCCGCCAACATCTCACTCGTCGGCCGCACTTCAGATTATGTGACCTCATAACCAAGTCTCCCTGCTGTTCATTACTGTAATTGCGATAAAAATAGTTCAAGCTGACATGATAAATGCCAGTGGCTGCAGGGTTGCTAAGTGGGATGAAACGTCTGTGTGGAGGTTGCATATGTTTTCAAAAGTCTGAAATCACACACATAAAAAGTTGAATGGAATAGAAAACTGCCTCTAGGTGTGGGAGCGAGAGTGGATGGTGTGTGTGTGCCACTGCGATGGACTGGCCACCAGTCCAGGCTGCACTCCCTATCTTTGCTCTGTCTGCACTGGAGAAGGCACACAGTGAGTAAGATATTGGATGGATGGAGCTAATTGACTCTATAATGTAGACTGACTAGCTGACTCGTACAGTTTGCTGCTTTTTTGTGGTCTCAGTTAAACTTTCTCCTGCCAAAAAACACTCTCGGCCCCTCCACCGTGCCAATAACAGATCGCTGTATCTGCTCACGAGAACGTTTCTACACAGTGCACCACATCCAAGACATGCACATGACCAACTGTGCTTGAAATGAGTTTTCCTTTTTTTTTTTATTGTATTTTTGTGGGTCGTGCAGGAAGCAGAATCTGCCACTTGTAGCAGAGCCTGAAAGGAAGGAAGTTCACCTCTTACCCAGTGAAAACCAGACACAATAAGGTGCAGATGAGGATGAAGACTTGGTTGAACATGGCAGAGTGGGTCCTCTGGATGGCACGATGGAAGTCATTCTGGGGGAGAGGAACATTATTAGACAGATAGATAGACAGATAGATAGACAGGAATTTAAACTAATCTACTGTTGATTTATTCATTTAACGATTTCTGTTTGTGTATTTTTTGTATGAAATCAGCAAGAAGTTAAACATGCGATGTACAGTGTCAAGTATTGCATGTTGAGCCAGACAAAGTAGACTCTAAAGCAGTTAATAAAGTTAATTAATAAACACAAAATGGCTTTGCAACAATTTAAAATTATTAAAACATCCTCTAATGAGTTTTGCTGCTGATAGAAACGAGAAATGCTGGGATTTTAGACTTTGATATGTGACAAAAATATGTTTGACATTACACAAGAATATCTAAAAAAGTGTAGAAAATACTCTGAAGTACTGAAAGTCAGTGATGCCAAGATATATGCCAATATGCCAAGATATTTCTATTTTTCTCTCATCCTTATAGTATGATTATTGATGGGGAAAACACAGGGTCCCACAGCCTCTTTTTTGGAATACATCTGTGATATACGGTGCTAGTATTTGTATTTCCTCTTGAAATACGGGAGCTCATGGCTCACTTTTGCTCGCAGCATTTTAGCGGGTTTTTGCCTCCAACCATCTCACTTCACTTCAGGACTGCCAGTGCTTTCACTCCGTGTGCTGGTCTGCTTCAAATTCTACCATCTGCTCAACTATTTGCCTTGGCTTGAGGGTCTCACTCTGACATGGTCAAATGTGAGCCCGCACACACACACAGACACACAGAGACACTCACACATACACACACACACACACACACTCACACGCAACGCACCAGCTGGATACAATCTAATTGCTTGTAACGCTGTGGACCAGTCCCTTTGCACCTTTGGCAAATCCCAGGCAATATTGATACTGCAGCACCAGCCCAGGTATTTTCAATCCAGTCTATGCTGCCTTTGGGAATTTGCTCTGCTTGCTTTTGCAGCATCCGAATGAGCAGTGAGCATCATTTTAATTTACAGCGGCGAGCCTCTGATGCATTAATTATTTGCATATCGCATCATTAACCTCCCCCCACCCCGCCGCTGCAGCTGGTCGGGAAGATCAATAAATGAAGAGAAATGAAATGGAGTGAAACTCCGTATAAAACCATGAACTTGAGTCATTCACATTTTCAGCAAATGTAAAAAAATAAATGTGCTGCACCGTTTTACCTCCTCTCCAAGTGTTTGCTGTTTGCTTCAAGCAGCAAGACTAACAGGCTTATATATCAAAGTAACCAGCATCAGGGCTAATAACGTGGCTCAGACTAATCTGGCTAATACCAGCAGCTTGAGTAAGACGCATCGGTTAGTCACCAGGTCGGATGTGTTCGCAAAAACACAGTGTCAGCCCACCAGAAGTAAAGAATTAAGCACGCTCAATTGAATTGTGTTCAGGGTAAATTGCATAAAGCCAGTCTGGCCTCATGGTCAGTGTCACTCTAGGAGCTGCGATATGGCCGCCACATGGCCAGTTAATGTTCCTTCAAAGCCCTCGGTGGCTTTCATGCTTCGGTCCAGCTCGCACGGCGCAGTAATCGCGTTATTGATGATGCTTACGATCATGTTCTCCAGGGCACCTTTGGCAAGCCAGCAGTTTAGAAAAACAGGGACGAATATGTTTCTCAGCGGAGGCCAGAAGATCTTAAGGAAGAGGGACAAGAGTTGAAACGTGTCAGTGAAATCAATATCAATACATACACAGTATCAGTATAAATCAGAGGATAAATATGCCCCAAGCTATCCATGATTTAAGATATCATGACCCATCAACACACATCATTAATGTTAGATTATTGGATTGATTAGAACAATTCAATATCACAAGGACCAGAGGCCAAAATAAAGAGGCCTCGTCATTTTTTTTCTTCTGTGAAACATTGATTCAGCCAGACACTCACTGTGATTATAAATGGCACTGTGTTGATCATCTCCAATATGAAGGATATCTGGAATATCTGCTCCCAGATATTCCCCTGGAGGAGAAACAAGTGGGAAATAAGCGATTGAACCGGGGAGACAGGAGATCATTTCAGGAGGAGACAAACTGCAGCAATAATCGCGGAACAACGGGGCTGAGTGTGTGTGGCGGCTGCTCTTAATCACGGAGGGGAAAAACACAATTAAAAACACTTCTTTCATTGACTATTGATCTAGGTCTGACACAGCGGGAACGGAGAGGAGTTGTAATTAATGTTCAAGCGTGAAATGGCACATTGACCGCTCCTTATGGATTCAAAGCGCATATAGCTTGTTTGTGAAACTTATTTTATAAAGCTTTGCTAAAGGGTTCCAAGAAGGAACAGGATGGCCTTTACTGTACAACAACAACATTGTCACAACTGTGTGTTTGGTAAATTAAGGTTACAAGTATCAGTGCATCATCACAGCAAATGATGAATTATGTATTTGTTGTTGTTTTTTTTCTATTTGCAAGACCTCAAATTACCCTACTTCCAACCAGCACAGGAAAATACCTCAATTTATTATAACTAGTGCTCTTTGTGGACACAGGCACAATTAGACTTCATCTTCAAAATCCTTCAGATACAGTACTCGCTGGAAGCACAGAGTACGCTCGCAGCTAATTGCTTTTTGTTTGTGTTGAATGTTCATGAAGAACACTTCACACGTCTGTGTTCATCACCAGCCAATTCCATAAAAACCGGACATTAGAGCCTCATTAAATGGGGAGCCTCTCAACAACTTGTTTTTCATCAAATAAAACTTTAATCTGAGGTCTTCTTTTTAGACAGTATGGCAGTATATTGGGAGCCACGGGTGCTGGAAAACTAGGGCTGCAGCAAACAATTATTTTCAAAGTCAATGAATCCCTCGGCTACTTCTCCGATTCATCGATGAGTTGTTTGATCCACAACATGATGCAAACACGATGAAAATTGGTTAAATCCTTGTTCCAAAAAGACCAAAACAAGGTCTTTAAATAGCCTCTCTTTCATCTCATAGAGGACCAAAGGACCCAGAAAATACCTAGGTTTCAGAGAGAATTTTGACTCAATTTCTTAAAATCATTCTCAACATTTTATAAGATACTTTGCGTCTCGAAAACAAACAAAACTCTGTTATATTGTATATGTCCATTCTCTCTCTCTATATTACTGTATAGAAAGGGCAGGGCAATAATCTCTCATCTCATCCCTGCTCATTAGCAGTGGAGGAATCCCACACAAACCCTCTCTATACAGGAGTTTATTTCCACAGAGGACATAATCCTGATGCCTGCTCCCACTTGCATAATCCTCCCTTTAAATATAAATGAACTTTAATAATAAAAGTACTTTAAACTGATCGCTCAGAGGAGACGATTCCAGCACTCCCAGTCCGGTACATTTGTTCCGTAACTCCTTTCTGGGGGCAGAGTGCCTGATGTCTGGGGCCTTAAACTACTGGCGGAGGTCATCTGGCTCGCTCCTCTGATAGGTGCCCTGGCACAGACACTTGGACAGGGCACTGGAAGCTGTCAGGCCTCATGCGAGAACAAACGGCCAGCGCTGGACTTTGATCAGACAGCTGCGAGGCATCACCGCGGATTAGACAGAGAGTCCGCGCTCTGCGGTCCTTACCTTGTAGCTGAGATATGTGATAAGCATGGTCTCCAAGAAACTGATTAAGGCCACTGTCACCTGGAGGGGAGAGAGAAAGGAAGGAGATGAACAGGTTCAGAGACGGCAAACTCATCTCCTCTGACCGCTCAACCTTCAGCGAGGTGCTGCTGAGCTCTACAACGCTATCATCCAATAAATGCTCTGTGTTTGAGCTGGATGCTAGATGGTGGTGCAGTCCCTTGCAGTTGGGGAATTTGATTTATGAGCATTTTCACTGGGAAGTTATTACTCTACCTGTATCGCCCATACAGGCTCCCGTCTGGTAACCCAGAAAATCACCTCCCTGTTGATAACCAAGAAGAGCTTCCTCTCACTTATCTCACATACAACTGCACGGCCATGAAATAAACACACTTTGATTTGCAATTGAAGCCGACTGAAACGTACCAGTCGATATCTGTCGCACAGCTGTTGTGATATGTCGAACTGCCGGGACGGGCGGCGGCATGGGAAACACAAGAGAGCAGCGTTAAGGCATGTGAAAGTGTGTGCACGGTCAGGGGAAGACGTGCCCACTGAGAAACATTAGCATGGGTGCCTGGAAAGGTGCTGGCGATGAGCGCGATACAATGAGAGGATTTATAGCCTCCACATGAGTGCACAGATGGAGCAGCTTAGCTCTGCCCCCCTCTCTCATTCAAATATCATCAGGATCACACAATGTTATTGAGCTGAATACTCAGAGCGGGTATCATATTTCTAATTTTGGGGACATTTCACGAAAAGAACAAAAAAGGCCTCAAGTGTTGAAAGTAACATTTCCATTTAAATACCACTCTTCTCAGACACCCACGGCAAACCGTGAAGCAGCTTTGCCTTGAATCGTGACTCAATTGTGAGTGAATTTGACAAAGCACTTCCACTTGACTGACTTGACTGGCCAGATTATTCCCAATCAATTGATCTCACACTTCTCTACTTCTCCTTTTAGGGCATCTGTGTGATTTTTTTTCCCTTTGTGAACCTTTAAAATGTCAGACTAAACATCACTCATTCCTTACCAGCTTTGTCATTTCACGTTTTGTGAGATTGTTTCTTCCTCTACGAGTTCTAGCAAGGCTAGCAAGTCCAGAATGATAACTCTAACAATGAGAAGGATACCCTATCTCACAATGGTAAGCAGCTGGCCCAGTACAGTACCTCTATTCTGTACTGAATTGGGGGGGGGGCATCTAGAGTAGAGAATATTTCACAGACTGGGAGCCGACTCTCACCATGAGCTGTTCTTGGTTTCTTTCTCGTCCTTGGGGTGATCCAGGCTGACTCTCAGTATGTACAGGGCGCAGGTGAGGATCTTCAGTGAGAAGTTGAACAGGCGGATTCTCAGGCCTGTCGACCGACAAACAGACCTTTAATTTGACGTGACCCAAAAACTGCCGTCACCTGTGCAAAGTGAACACCCCCTGAAGAGGAGCCCGTCTGTGTGCTGGGAGCGCATTCATCACAGTCTGCTGCTGCAGACAGATGTGGCCAGACGACTCCTCATTAGGAAGCTGGAAACCACTTGCGCACCAGTTGTTTAGGCGCATAAAATGCCTTTCATGATAAGCCTAAAGAGACTTTATCTGTCAGAGCCCTGAGGCGTGACCGATGCAGCAGCTCCACGCTGCCCTGGCTGCCTGTCACAACTGATTTTTACTGACGCATAACTTTTCAAATCCTCCAAGAATAACACAAAACAACACCAGCGCTTTGGGGGGGGGGGGGGGGGGGCTCCTAGATGGCGAAGGACTACACAGCACAGATAAATGAGTTGTGGGACCGCACGGACGCAGCTCAGAGGCATAACAGGCTTTGTGGAATCAAGGTTTTCTTGTTTGTGCGAGCGCAGAGAGACGGTGGCTGTGCTCACAAACACGCGTCCCACGGAGCAGAGACCTGCCTGCTGGCGTGCCTGTCAGCCAGAGGGTGGTGCCAGAGCTGCATCCCCCCCCCACCCCAGCTTCAAAAGAGAGCGGGCCCTTCGCGGCTGATCTCTGCCGACGCGACCTCTTCAGGAGGTGGAGGACGGCATCGATGCTAACAGGATTTGCGAACAGACGGACAGACAAGCGATAGAGCGAGGGAGGCCCGCAGCCCGGCGCGACATTCTCATTAGACTCTGGTGTCAAAGCCGTCGTGACTGAGAGACAGCGACAGGTTGACACCAGAGACCGTACGGTACATTTTCACAACTGGACGTTCTTTCTTAATCTCCAATTGAGAGAAAAACAGTGCAGGTCTCAGGAAATGAGGCACGCTGGTCTGCACTTGCAGAGCCTCGTAAAAGAGAATATATCTCGTCTTACGACGAGGGAGAGCCAATGTAATAATGAAATCCCAACCGAGAGAGAAAATGGATATGCGTCATCAGTGACTGCAATTTCCTACGTAATGGTTTTATATGTTCATTTGGGCTCGGAGCGCAGCTGTCATTACCATTTGCATGGCGGGGAGGAGAGGGGGAACGGCGGGACACTCCCCGGCGGCTGTACTTACTTGACCTTTGGTTTTTGATGAAAAAAAGCTTCAGCCTCTCCTTGAAGGTGTTTTCATTGACATAGAACTCCACCTGCACCCTGCGGGGACCAATGACATGAGGTCAGTGCAAATGCATGCAGGTGAGCGGAGATCGCAGCATCTTCGGCCCACGTCAGTATGTACAGAACTGCACATACACATATGCTCGAGGTGTGTCAGGTGTAAAGGTCCTGATGAAAAGAGAGATGAAACCAAATAAGACACAGAATTGCATGATCCTTGTCTTCCAAGACAATCACTGCACAAGATAGTAGAATATGAATGAGAGTATTTTATAGGATTTCACATACAACTACTCCATACAAGGAAACACCCAGACTGCTAGGGAACAGTAATATGATATCTATATTAGCAGAATTATTTGGTCTTGTGCTGTACCATGAATTCACCTTTCAAAATACAATTAGTTTCTTCTCATGATACCGAAGGAAAATAGAACCAGAAAAAGAAAATCATCCACCGATGCACTCGCTCCTGCACTTCATAAATAATGTAGATTGTTACATAAATATATACATTTAACGGGAACATTCGTCTAATGCACTTTCTGTAATGCTGGCACATACTGTGAAGATCTCACACTCACAGAGCTCAGGTAAAGCCTCTTAATTGTGCTCCAGAGACAATTACACGCATCGATCCATGCAGGATACAGCTTCCCTAGAGGATTTAATGATTTTTTTTTTCCTTTTGCATTTCTTTTTAAATCTTCCACAGCTGTTTCCTACCCGACTGCCAAATGTCTAATGTTGTTGACGGCCAGTGTGGCAGTCACCTGAGTGGACCAGTTTCCTCTTCTAAATAAATGAGGACATCAACACACAGCCCGGTTTATGTCGAGCATCAACACACAGGCCTGATAAGGAGCCGACAACCACCTCCTGTTAGGGGGGACTGTATTTCAACGTTTTCCCGCGTATGACGCATCTAGTGATAAATCAGGGGCTATTAAAAAGGTTTTGAGCAGACATAATGGGCCTTAATAGGCCTGGGGTCTTGACCAAAACGATCGCTGTAGCACGGATGATGAAGTGGTGGCTGTAGACAGGTGGTGAGACAGGGATATTAAGAGTTTCTGTGATGTAGAGAGCTTGTTGTCACTAATGAGCAAGGAAGGGGAAGAATAATGGCCTTGTGGTGAGGAGGGGGACCTTTAGAGCCTTAGTGAAAAAAAAACAAAATGGGGAAGAGAAAGCAGGAGGGGAATCAGAAGCGCAGCTGTAAGAGCGCTACGTATGTGGCAGACAGAGAGAGTGGGTGGACGCAGGAACATGAGATTTGCACCATCTTCCATCTATTCCCCACTTCCCCCTCTTCCGACTGTATCACCATGGAGACAGCTTCCAAGGCAGGAAATGTTCACTCACGTGTCTGAGTTGTGTGTCTCCAGTACATGGAATTAGGCTGAGCTACACACACACACACATACACACACACACACACACACACACACACACACACACACACACACACACACACACAGTCATCCAAGTCATGTCAGTGACACACATACACCCACACCGACATGTAAGCTGCACACAATGGGTTCTTGTCTACAGGCAGCAACCACAGCGTATTCCCATCTGTTTGTGTGACTCCGTCAAACACAAACTTATCGTGGACCTCGTGAACCGATTGCATCGATTGCTCCACCGCAACACCAAAAGGCCGTCATAAATAAAAGCTAATGGTGGCAAACGGGCAGATCGATATCCAAGCCGTCTCCACTGACACAGCCGTGGTATTACATGGGCACACAGGCTCCGTGTTTACCCAGCTTGTCCGCAGGTTACTGAGCGTGAGCTCAGGCACATCAGAGCCTGAAACGCGACTCCAAAATAAACACGGTGACACAATTCTCGCTGTGTAATTTTAGACGAGAATTGCATTGGCATTTGCCTGACAACACTGAGACATAACAGCCAATTGATCCAGCTGTGTGTTTGTCCCCATCTATTAATAATGCCCTGATATGGTGCTTTCTCTGTAAGCTGAGACACCTGGGGAGGAGCCTGTACAGCAAGTATTTTGGACAGAGACATTTCCATAGTGTTTCGTTGGCTCTGCCCTCCAAAATGAACCAGTGACTAGGAACTTTAAGTGCTGACATTTAGCCATTTAATTTTTTATCCATACTGGGTGAAGCGTGTAGTGTTGCAGCTGTGGCACTTTTAGCTTATACCTGCATTATGGCTCTAGGGAAGGCAATGAATGCACCGATGCCAACTTAGCAACTTTTTCTCTACACTTTCTAACTTTGTTAGTGACCTTCTCCAGAAGAGGAAAAGAAGAAGATTTTGCTAATTTAATCTTTGTCTTTTCCAGCTTTTATCCACGTCCAGCCATTGGGAAAAAAATGTTTGCAAATTGACTGTCTGACCTACAACTTCTGACATGTTTAGGGTTATGAGTGAGCTTCCTAAAATTCAATGAACTGTATCAGAAAACTGCCCGACACCGACATCATTTTGATAAAATCATACATGTTTAGCAAGCAGTGGAACAAATAAACAAGGAAACAAATCTTTGTCAGGCTCTGTGCTCTTTCTCATGCTTCCAAATGGCCCCGGCTGAGGCTACAATTAGCGCCTCTTCTGTGCTTGACAAATGCCAGCAACCGCAGACCGACCGCAATACCTTTTAAGTACTTACAGTCTTTTCCTTGGCATCGCTGTAGTCTGCAAAGCATCACTCGTAATCTACTCACATGAGCCAGAACGGCAAACACAAACAAGAGCAGAGGCCGACCAGCACCTTCGACCCGCTGGCGCTCCTCATCCCTGATGTTTAGAGACGGTCGACGGGGAATGAGCCAGGAATGCTGCGGCCGCCACTAACATGTCTCCATGGTATGTGGAACCTTTTGTGCATGTTCATTCAACAATGTGATCACACTGGAAAGAATGACTTTTCAGACTTGGCGTGGATGCATCCCTGTGTGTGAAAAGCTAAGACGACCGTCCCGCGCACACTGTGAGCAGACATCAAACATCTTGTTGACCTCGCAACAATCTGGCTGAGCTCCTCAGACGCCCGTGCTCATTCTGGTGATGGGTTAAAAAAAAACAAAAACAAAAGCATAAGGGCTAACAGCTGCCAGATGCTCTGCACCATATGGAATATTTGAGTGTGTGTGTTGTGTGTTGAGTGCTGCAAGAGAAAGCACCGATGAGCGGCAATATCGTTTAACCGAGCGACGTCCCCTGGGGGGATGAATAATTGTGGGAGACGTTGGGAGGAGGCTGCAACACCTCAGCTGGTCAGTCAAGAGGTGGGGTGTGTTGTGACAAATCCCTAAAATCATGTGGTATCCAGTCTAGATTAGGCTACCCTAACATAATACCCACGCTTAATAAGATCAATCACCCATTCTATATAGAAACTATCTGCAAAGTCATCTCCTACCCTTCAGGCTTCTGCCTGATAGATGATAAGATCTGAGGGGTTTTGAGGCACTGAAGTGGCACACAATCTTACATCTAGACTTAGCAGCATGGCAGCATCACAGCCTGGGTGCTGCTTTTTTTCTCTCTCTCTCTCAGGCCTGCACTGCCCCCACCTCTTACAAAGCAAACAGTTGAAAATAGCACATTTCCCATGCACCAGCCTCAGTCACGGGCCTGATACAAAAGCTGCAGGGATTCTAAAAATATTACAGTTCACTCGGACATGAATATTCAAAGGCTGTGTTATCTTTGCCATGGCCCGAGCCTGCCCCACCAAGTCGCATCTCAAACCGGCTCGTCTCATGTCCACATTTCAGGTGAGATGAAGGCAATGCAGGAACATTCAGAAGTTGCTCTGGGCTGTGCATAATCACATAAATGGCACTGCGTGACCTTGACTGACAAAGTGTTCATGAATGATATAGAGGTCCTTCCTGGTCTCGTGGAGCAGCCACACACACACTCTATATGGTTATGTGCATGTGCGTGGGAGTCACAGCGAGGGCCCTAGCTACTCTCTGTGTGCACATGATGTGTTCAATGACTAGGAAGACTCTGAAGTATTGTGCCGTGAAACACTTTGAGCCTCTCTAAGTGCAGCGCAGCAGAATTTATATAGGATAGAAAAGAGATGTCACACATCGTTCAAGGTCCGTCAAGGTCTCCTGATGGCATAATTCTCAGTTGCAGTACGAATGCTGCTCATTTTATTGTTGAGTGAGCTGCTTGTCAGCAAACTGATTATTCTCCCTTTCGATGGCGGTTGAGATTTTAAGAGAGCTTGAGACAAATTGCTGAATAACTGGAAATCGCACCTGGCAGAGCCTGGGAAAGACAAAAACACAGGAGCCTCTCCTTCATTAACGTAGATGCCTGGGGAGAATACTGGTTGACTCCATGAAAGATGGGGCCAATCAGACTGACCCCCCAAAAGCAGTTGGTCTTATCTGAGAGAATCAAAGTTTCCATCTGAAGCCTTTTTACTGAGAACCCTTGGGGTTTGAGCAGAGTGAAAAATAAATGACAGGTCCCTGAACGACCTGGAGACGCTACAGTGTTGTGTGCAGCAATGAAATCTGCTTGCTTTGCACTAGTCCCAGACACTTCCCTCTAGGAAAGCTCCGAGCTGGGTCTGTCAAAAATAAAACTGTTACAGGCATATTTTGACTAAGGCACATTAAGCTTATTCCCCTTTTTTGTTTTAACAAAATTTAAGTAATGCACATCTGGCTAATTTCATTAAAACTTAGGACGGACAAGCCAGGAAGGGGGCACAAAGTAATGATGCAGATGTTTTCTGCACTGAAGCTGCATCACGAACCTAGAAATAGAAACAAACATGACGAGCAGGGCAAGCGTGTGCAGGGAAAAACAGTGAAGAAAACGTGTCATTCCATGCAGTAGCACTTTCAGAGAGAGCGAGAAGAGCTGGTATCACACCACTGTGTGAGGATATACTACAGAGAAAGCCAGTCACCAGGAGCACGATGCTTGAAAAAACCACGGCCAGTAGCCGTCATCGTTAACCAGGGTCGTGCAGTGTCAAGGAAAAATAAAAGGCCACGACACACTTCTCTAGTTCACAGTGAGTATCGGCTCTCTGATGCTGAACGCATTTCAGGAATTGTGGTGTTGTAAAACCTGCTACCTACCTACTTGAAAGAGCCACCTCAGATGGCTCTTTTCACACTGGAGCGAGCCAGCTGGGGTGGTTCACGAAGACACAATGTGGCTGACTGAGGCACGCTTAACAGTCATGATGTTTCCACAAAAATAAGGCAGCTTCATCTTTTTATGCCCTACGATAAATGGTTCACATTGCCATACAAGACATTTTAACTTTGCATAGAGTGTTACAGTAATGCCAGGTAAACAAGGCATGCATCACAGTGTTTATGATCCTTATTCCCAGCAACCGTGCCTCCGATTCCCCGCTTTGAGTGAACTGCATTTTGCTGTACAGAATTCACAATGCGCATCAAACCAAACACACATCACCGTCAGTCAGCCTGAGATTCTACTTACCATATCTGTGGTGAGGAGAACACTTAAATGTCAACACATGTTTATTGCTCTCAACTAAGCACATCCCAAAGGAGCACACTCCACTTTCCAGTGGTAGCACCATCCCAACAAACACCACCCTCGAGCCGCAACCTCGCACAGCTGCAGGGAGAAACCTCTTCAGCACATCTGCTATTGACATGAAGAGCTGCCGGCGTACAGGGAAGTGACAGCATGCCGGCGAGGAGGGAAACAAAAAAGAGACATGGACTGCATAACGTGGTAGTTCAGGGATGACCTGAATATCTGGGCCCACAAGATGGAATATACATTTGGCATATTGCAGAGCAAAAGATTGAAGAGTGATAACCAAGGATATAAATGCAAAAATAACTGTCCCAAAATCCAAACAAAACAATGTATGTACAATTTCACCTTGGCCCCTTTTGTAACCACATTTGGGGACCATAAGTATCGATTAAGAACAAAGAGACATGCATTGTGCAAGTGCAGGACAAACATTTGACATGTTTGTGTTTTCAGCTCCAGTCTCACCAATAAAACCCACGCGTTTCACTTCGTCCAGAGACCCATTCCTGCTCGCATTTATGTGCACATTTACAAAACAGATAATACAACCTGCGAAAAGTCGATAAAAACACACACACGCACAAGCTGCCTTTTCACCATTTCCTGTGGAGCGACCCAATGCGACCGAAGGAATTACATCATGTTTCTGTTCCATTTTGCACAGCAATTGTTGAAAAGGTAGCCATACATGAATGAGTTATTCCCAGCATTCGGCCGCATAACCGGAACAATCATTGCCCATTTACAAACAGGAGTGCTGGTATTACAACCTGCAAACAAGGTCAAGGTAGTGCGAGGTTTGTGCTTTGGTGCTAGCCTTAGTAATGCCATGCCATGCACGCATGATGCTGCCAGGGACTTACTGGGCATTTGTTGAGTCCATACTGTACTCCTCTTGATACCTGGGCACAGCACATATGGACACAGATAGGCACAGATTAGGAGAGGGGAGGATGGGGAAAGCAGGGGAGGGAAGAGGAAGGGAGGGGAAGAGCAAGAAAAGGATGCCACTACTCAGGATGCCACTGCAATTTTGTTCATCTTGAGTTGGGAGTGCAACCTTTGTCTGACCTTGAGGGAGAACATGAACCGTCTGTGCAGCAAGAGGGGCCCAGACAGGATCTGATACCATGTTAGCCGGCTGATATTCCTTTTAGAATATCTGTAATCCTATATCATGGAGGATACAGAATTGCGTTGCTTCAATCACATTTAGATTTCAGCATCAGATCTCTGCGTCGGAGCTGCCGCTTCTTCCTGCACAGCTGACGGTTACCATCAAGACTTCTTCTCTCCGCCCAGGTTTTAATGGAGTCGGCCTCAAACTCCATTAAATGAAATATAAACATCATCATCTGAGCTACCTAAGAAATGCAAACTGCATTTCTTAGGTAGTTCAGAGGGCACATGCAAGGAAAACACTGTATATTAAGTTAATCAAAATAATGCCTCAGCTGAGGTGGGAACAGATGGAACACTTAATGCAAACCACAGGGGATCAGTGGACACACCCTCTTGGTCAACCTCATAGGTTTCCATACCGAGCTGAGTGTGGTGGGTAGGGACTGTGGTACTGCCAGAGAAGACATATCCAGATATTGATTTTAAAGACAAATGGACAGGTCTGATGTGCTTCAAAGGTCAAAGGTTAAAAACGCAGACTGATGCACTACAGGCCTATAAGTGTCTTCTGGAAGCCAAGCAACATACTGTGGTCTAATCATAAAACTGAGCTTTTTATGGACACACATTCCATTAAACATCGAAAACTGCAAATCAAATCAACCTACAAAAGAATTCAGATCAACGGATCACAACAGAACAGCCCAGAGAGACATAGCCACCCAAGCAGCAGACTTTTATCACAGAGACATGGAATTAATTTTGGTTTCATTAATGACGCAGGTGTAACCAATGACATTAATCATGGATGTCTTCCTTTTCCTCGATCCAGTTCAAGAAGCATGGCGTCAGGACACCTCGGTGAAAAGGTGCCGTAGTTGATGTTACCGGTTACACCTGTGCCTTTTGTGCTGGAACAAGTTCAATGTCAGCTGTGAAAAGGCGTCTTAAAAAGACTCAAAGGAGGCTCGTAATTGCAACAGAAAGCATGTGCCCGTGCTGCCATACAGCACCTAAGGTGCCCAACAGAAACCATGTTTCATCCTCTCTGTTTGGAGGTAATCAGCTTCAAACCCACCCAGCCAACATGGAAACTCACAGAAAATGGCATTCACACTCTCATTCACTCCGCAGGACAGTTTAGTGGAACCACTTGACCATAATGCATGTCTATAGACTGTGGGAGGGAACTGGAGTACCTGGAGAAAGCCCATAAACACATACAGCACACAGGCCGCGAGGGTCCAGGCTCGGGATGCAAACACCCAAAGTTGTTGCTCATAGGCAACAGCTGTGTGACCCTCTGCCGAGCAATCCGGCGCAATAATCTACACACGCATCAGAACTGTTCTTCCAGTGCATCACAAACTGTACGTTACCCATGTACAGACAAGTGTACAAAGAAAAAAATCATTCTGTTGCAATGTGATACAGCACAGAGATGCTACTGCATACATGAAGTCCTCTCACTGTATCATTGTAAACTGAATTAGGTCCTTGAGTGTGAGCCCAGCTGACTTGGCAAATCTTCCCTGTTGTTCACAAGTGTAGGGAATGAAAGCCGAAGGAATCGCTGATATGAAAATGTCATTACCAAGCACCTTAAAATGCTCACGCCATTTGCGCGTTTTTGAAAGAGCTAATGGGATGTCCATTAAGTGAAGGAAGTAGCGGCTCACCAGAGAGGACCGGTCTTCATTTCAAAATGAAACGTAAAGCTTTTGCCATTTCAACAGTCGATCACTGCATGTTCAAACGAAACAAGGAATGGGATGGACAAAGATGTCCAAAATGGCCTTTTTACTCCTGTAGCTACTTTGCAGTGCTGCTGTCATAAATATGATGATCATTTCACAATAATCATATTAGGAACAATCATTACCTCATCGATATTTATCCATAAGTGGCCTTGAATGACTTTTCCAACTGTTTCTTCATTGATTTTTCTGCTTGAAAGTTCTTTTCTTTCTCTTCATCATTTTCTTGCCTTTTCTCCATTTATTTACTGTACAAAATGCCTGCCACTGAGAATATCCGTGTGTTGGTTTGCTTTTCCGTGATACTGTAAACAACACAACTGACTCCTGAGTGTGTCTCACTGAGTGTGTCTCACTGTACATTTCGTGGGTATTTAACAACTTTACCCTGAGCAATAAAAATGCTGTCTCTGTACTATGAGCTTGAGCTGTGTAGGGGCGAGGTCTCCATTAGCTTATCACAGTCACAAACTGACATCTTTCCAACCAGTGTTTGGTCAGCTTAAACCAAGAGAGATACAAAATATTCTTACATCCAAATATTAAGCATCATACAGAAATACAAACAGCGTTGAAAACAAACTGAGTCTTACCGCCTCATAGCGACCCTGCTGTTCTGAGCACGAGCAAAGTGTTGAGAGAACAAGTCCATAATGCCCAGCACTTCCAAAGCATGCCTTCAATTAGATGAGCTGAGAGCAGCTCATGGACTGACTAATACGAGGGGGGCGGGCCAACCTCATGGGTCCGGTCTGTAGCAATTTCAATGGCAATGGGATTTGTAGTTTTTAATCCGTTTATCATTTACTTATAGTGAGTTTCTCACAAGCTCTCCTCTTCAAAGATCACCTTAAAGTCAAAAAACACATTCAATATTACAAAATGCGATGGCTACCAAACAACAAGATCACACCCTGTAGCTTCATTATTCTGGCCTTCGAGGACACATCAAAGTGCTGACCTGCACATACAGTATAGTGGACACAGCATCATCAACACCCACATACTCTGAGAGTCTGACTGAAAACATCTCTCTCTGACTAACAGTGAAACCAGTAAAAAAAAAAAAAAAGACCAGCTCACACACAGTCCACATCTTTACCTTGGTTCTATATTGGTCTGCAGGTATAGGACACTGTAGGTAACCATGACAACAGTATTTCTGGCCCTTATATGCCATTGTACCGCTTTACTTACCCCCTAACCTTGTCAGGAGTTGTACGGACAAGGAACCTTTGAGGGAGTGGAAAACTGGTTGTTAATGTGTATATAATGATGTAAAGGTCACTGCATCTCTGGTGAAAAAGCCAGCATTACAGAATAATGAGTTGTGTTTATCTTAGTGACTGGGCTGCCATCATGTGCTCCGTCACTTTAAATTTGTGCATCCTCTGATCCATAACGATCCACATTGGTTTACATATTTAGCATTTTAAGTGATTGTTGAATTATCTAAATTACTTCCATATTATTCTAAGTACATTAAATATTCCATAAACTAATATAAATTCACCTATCTTACCAACTTTGGACCTCACTGGAGTCTTAGTTATGGGGTCTCGAATGGGCCTAAACATGCATATTTTTGGACTATGAGTGCCTGAAAAAAAGCATGCAAAGTCCACACAGAAAAGACCTCAACTGCATAAGGAGCAGAACCTCAGACCTTTGCTGCTTTGAGACAACAGTGCTAACCACTCATTTATCGGGTGGCCTAAACTCTACATGATTCATCAGAGACATCACAGTCTAGGTGGTAACAGCATGACTAAAAGCTCTGAGCTGAGCAGATAATTTGGACTGTCGTACAATTTGTCATTTGTACTGTGCTAACAGCTCTCTTTTGAAGGTCTCGTTGGGCTTCTTTCCCTTTTCTTTCAGCTCAAATTAAGTTCAGCAGACATACAGGGCTGACAGTGAGAGCTCTTGAGCTCACCAGGTTCGCTCAAATTATACCTCATTCACACTTTCTTTGAGTCCTCTAATTGATTCTCCACTCAGTAATGCTCTCAAGACGCAGGAGGAAGCAAGTGAGGCGATGAGTGTGATTGATTTTTTACTGTTGTGCATGTGCACAAAGGCTAGACAAGTGTAGTGTATACGTAGAATCACACACAGCCTGGCCCATGTAAACACCTCAGAATTTAAGAGGCTTCATTAAAGGACCACAATATGTTTAAATGCATCCTCTTGATATCAGTCCTTTTAAAAAGTTCATTATGTTCAGATCTCCTGCCAAGCGACCAGGGTGCTTCTGATACAGTTTCAGCGTTGAGCCTCAAATCAGCTGTGGAGAGATCTCACCCCTCCTGTTTTAATGAACAATAGTAATGGACAACATGCAATTTACCGCAAGGATCACATTAAAACCCTTCATTAAACTGTGGTACTTAGGTCAAAATGAAAGCATAATTGCTCTGCGAAAGCTGGGCGCTATAAATATTAGACAATAGAGGAGAAGGGCACATACCTTTGCAGTCTGTGCGATAATGTATGATATGAAATCATGCAGAATGATTTAAAACCCACAATGAAATTGAGCTAAATAATTACAATGAGCGCAAGAAAAAAATCTGATGGGAGGCTGACGAAACCATGAAGCATAAAGAAAATGAAGAGTTCTGATGATAAAGAGAAGGTAGAACAGTTGCCCCTCCACAATTAGATGAGCAATCACCCACCAACATTGATGGAAACATTAGCCCCCTTTTATTTCCCTAATGACTACTAAAAGAACATCTCATTCACCTGGCATCTTGTACTTCACTCCGTTGGGCTGGAGCGCTTGGATATGAATGTTTTAAGAGAATAAATAGTTCATCTTTCCAGATACATCTAAATGATTGGAGGAGATGCGTGAAATACAGTACAGTGCCATTTAAAGAGACACGCTACACCAAAGTATGTGTGGGATGTTGTGGGATGAGATTATCGTGTGTGTGGGAGTAGAGGAACCTAAAATAATCTAAAATGGGATTTGTTTTTAAGCAATGTCTGGAGGCTCAATTTACCAAGACGGAAAATCACAACGTTTAAAAACAGAGTTTCAGTAGATTAAACATGACAGTTGCAACTACAGAATTACACTTCTCTTGTTATCCATTTTGTTGCAAATACATTTTATACAGTTTCTGTCACAATGATATCAAATCATCATAAAATCATC
The DNA here is from genome assembly GCA_029224185.1 of Karalla daura. Classification (NCBI taxonomy): domain Eukaryota; kingdom Metazoa; phylum Chordata; class Actinopteri; order Chaetodontiformes; family Leiognathidae; genus Karalla; species Karalla daura. The sequence continues at coordinate 19,674,163 of CM055192.1, forward strand.
ATGCTTGTGAGCGTTATATTGTTGCAGAGGAAAATATCGCATATTGAGGATGACTCGTTCAATTTTAATTGTCCAAACATAACATCATTAGCTACATAACTGTCGGATAACAACAGAGATACAGATACAGTTTTTAACTGTAGTTTCTTAACAGTACTTTATACAGTTTGATAAACTGATGGATGTGTGAGATTTCTGCAAAAAGAAATTGTAGGGCTACTGTACAAGTAGCGTCATTACTGGCTGTAACTCTTTTGGTCTTTATGGACCAAAAACCTCAATTGACCCCAGGTAATAAACTGGTGTGACCTTAAGAATATGACTGAAGAGTATACCACAAGTCCCAACCGACTGTCCATTATCAAACAGATTTCACACAGACAGGCAATGTGAGGAGACCAAAATAAATCTGTGTGAGCCTGTCTGTTTTGACCACATTCTGTGTTTAAAAGATGCTCCATCCCTCTGTTCTTGAAGATACTCCAACATTCACTCCGTCCTTTCACTGCCTGCAGTGTTTGAACGTCAACGCTGTGTACGGACTCCTTTCTATGCAATCATGAAAGGGAATTCCCGTGAGCTGGCACACATGCAGAAATAGACGTGTCGTGCAACGGGTCAGATTATCGATCCAGTCATTCCTCACCTCTGCATCCTTTCATTCCTCACAGCCAGCTAGAAACAAATCCCATGCCGATCGTATTTCACAAACTCGGAAGCTCTCTGATTTCTGACAACATCCTGTGAGCCGGCAGTGGACATGTAGGGGCTTACACATTGTCAATTCTGAACCTATCATAATGCGTCAATTTTAAGATATAAGGACTTATTTCCCAAGAGTGACGACCGACCCTGCTTAATTATTGACAGCAGACTAAATCTGGTTGCCAGGGGCAACTGGCCAACCGGAGCATTATGCTTTACAGCCTCAGTCATTTGCAGATATTGTGCATTAGATTCCTGAGCAAACAGTCTAGTGTTGAAATAGACAAAGTCAATATTGTTGAACTTCTCAACATGATTGGCCGCCAATCTCCTCTCATCTCAGCCGCAAACAGATCTGCAATCATCGCAAAAGACACCTGCGACACTCCGGAAACACCCCGAGATCTCCATCTCCATCACTGTCATCTTCCCGCTCATTACAGGCCATGCTCACCATTGCTTATTTCTGATGTTTGTGTGTCTGCTGCTGCGGCTACATTTCACTGATAATTCTGTCTGGTCCTACCCCATCATCACTTGAGTTAATCCTCCTTAAATCCTTCATTCTTGACCCCATAGTAAATGATCAGAATCATTGCCTCACAACAAGAAGGTCCTGGCTGGGCCGAGGGACTTTCTGTGTGGAGTTTGCGTGCTCTGCCTGAGCCTGAATACAGGTAGTTTACTCTCGCATCCCAAGACATGCATGTTTTGGCTAGATAGAGACTCGTAATTGCCCCTAGGTGTGTGTGAAAGTGACTGGTGTGTGTGTGTCCGTACTGTGATGGACTGGTGACCTTCCACGGTGTTATTCCCCGCCTTTGCCCTCTGTTTACTGGGACAGGCTTCAGCAGACACCTGATAATGAATGGATGGATGATAACAGCTGCACCATTCACAAATGTCAGCCTTGAAGCCATCTACAACATCGCTGCGATTACTTCTCACTCGATCCGGTCGTAATTAGGTTTTTGCTTTATCATCACCCTCACCACAACCCCTCAACGCAGCCTATAGGGGTTGACAGTATCCACACAGACAAGTTTGTTGTGTCAACTAAACCCTGAGCTAGAGTCATTGCAAGTGTTGATATTAAAATCAAAGTCAGACGTGAAGCACATGCAAAGCCACTGCCATCACCCCTACCATTATTTACCACTGTCATCATTATCATTTGTGTCCTTTGCAGAACCAGAGCAGTGTTTTCAGTTCTTATTAGTGTTATCAAAAGGCTGAGCAGATTGCTCTGGGTAATAAAGTCATCTAAAATCAAAAACGTGATAAGGAGTTAATAAAGGATGAACATCATTTTAGAAGCGCCTCCTCTGCATACTTAAATGTGCTTAACATGAAAAGCAGTATTACAGTTAAAAATTTCATATTTACTGGCAAAGGTGCACAAGATTTATATTCAGCCTGTCACCACTGTGCATTTCATTCAGGAATCCAGGCCTGTGTGTGTTGTCTGGCTATCAGATAAAGCGCACAACTCTGTAACACATCATGACAACCCTGCAGGTCTGTCATCCAAAACACAGCAGCGAAGCTGGAGACCTGTCGTCCCAGAGCAAACCTCTGCAGAGGTGCACACATTCATCTTATGGGAGGAGGAGGGGGGGGTGTTTGTGTTGCTACACAGAACGTAAAATATCTTACAGTACTGATTTGTGCTAGGATGGATTTCTCAATGGGTCTACGTTATTGAATGAAAATTCTCGTGAAAGGGGAGAGGAGGCATTTCATTAATATTTAATCAGACTTCACGGGGAAAAGCCTCGTTGCTGTGATTTAACTGATAATCCCAAACCCAGTTTGCAATTCTGCTTTTTCACATGCCTGTGTGGCTTCTGTTATACGTTGTGATGTGGAACAAAAACAGCCAATGTATTGCAGAAAGTGCCGGTGAACTGCAAGTCTACATTTTCTGAACATGCCAAAAACAAATAAATAAATCTATGCCCTCAACTGAAGACAGACGTGAAAAACGTGCGCTGTCAACACTGGGTGAGAGCACACTGCACCACCAGCATATCGGCTGTGCAGTGGTCTCCGAAACACTGACATGCATGCACATTTGTTCTGCTTTCAGCCAAATCTGCATCATATAACCTGTAGATATGAGCACCACCAGTCTGTGCCTTCACTGCAGCACATGTGTTTTCCTAGGTGTTCAGCTTTTTAATGTCCCTGAAAGGCAGAATAAAGAGACGTCTAGCCTCTCTCAATTGTGGCACCTCGATCTCACACAAGCCACAGTCTAATTTGTCTAACAAATGGTAAGAGAGTGTCCTGACAGAGGAGATCCGCAGGCACAGCCTGGCGCAGACACGTGCAGTCTGTATTTAAATGGAAAAGAGAGGCATGTCAACCGCATCCCCCATGGTTTGCATTTTCATTTCATCCACCAATCCGGTTGCATTATGTGACAGATAACTTCAGCTCTGGGTGCAGAGTGGTAAAAGAGATTTCTGCTTTCCCCTTGTAAAGGCATCATGAAACTGTAATGGTAATGCAGCGTACTCTAAATTATGTAATCACTGTACACTGCAGCTATAAAATCTGGCAGAAACATCACAGCAGTGTGGAGTTCCGCTCATGAAACTGTCATACGGAGCCGCATGGTTGTGTTTATATGCTCAACCCCCGAGGAGCGAGCGTGTGGTAACGTCCTAATTCACGGCTCGATAGGTTAAACGATAAAGGAATATCGATCGACCGCGCAACTTTTGCATCGGGATAATAAACGAGCCAAGTTACGGAGGAGACTTTATGCACCATGCGCTCGCAGCATCATTGTTAGATGCTGAGACCCCGGCAGATACATGCGGACTTTTTGGTTGCGGATCTGCGGTTTCTACCTTTGACCTGCATCGCTCCCGAAAGAACCTGTGGTCCGGAGAGGGTTGGACGTGTTGACCCAGGTGGGCTCGGGGGTTTTCTGCACCTCGGTCTTCACGTCTGGGTCGATTTCCGAGGGTGAGGGCGTAAGCTTAGCCCCTGCCATGGCTCCTTGCAGTGTAAGATCAGGCTCTGGAAAAGCGCATCTCTGGGTTTCAGTGATGCTGCACCGAGGAAGAGGAGGAGGAGGAGGAGGGGGAGGAGGAGGAGGAGGAGGGGAGGCAGCGGTAGCAGCAGCAACAGCAGCAGCGTCTCCTTCCCTGCTCCTCCGATGTCCGATCTAGGGCTGGTGTCCTGCTCCTCCACTGCTCCTCCATCCCTGATGGACGTGTGAAGCCCTCTTCGCGTCGTCACGAAGTCACGTCAAGCAGCTCCACCAACCCCCGACGGGCTCCCCGGCTCTTACATAACCCAAGTGGTCAAACGTAACGATCCGCGGCTCCCGCCCGTCACACCGCGGTCTCCATCCTCCACCTGCTCTGCCTGGCTGTGCTCCCTGAGCCCGGAGCCGCACACACTCCACTTAGTCCTAATGATTACATTTAGACGGCACGGCGCTAAAGCGGTTTGCACTGTTGCCTCACAGTAAGAAGGTCCCCGGCTCTGCATAAAGTGTCTATCAAATGTGTCATTTGGTATTGGTCTGGTGATATATTGTTACTGCCATGATCAGATTACATGATGTATTGATTTATTATTATTATTATTATTATTATTATTATTATTAACGTCTTTCAGGATGGTCAGATTATGCCACCACAAGATTGATGATTGATGATCAATCACAACCCTGCTCTAGTTCATACTGTAGGTCATGGGAAGACATGACAAAATCCTTTGAGTTTTGGATAGCAAAGTGTTGTGTGATGCTAGCGGTATTTTGAGCAGACTCAAAAATGGAAAAAGAAAAAAAAAAACGATTGTGGAACAGTTCCAGAGTCTGGTAAAGAGGACAGTATTGTCCTCCAGAGGGAGCTTCAGGTTAGTTAACAAATGTCTACACCTCATTACACTGCCAACCTGCAGCGAGGTAATCCATCTTCACTGAATGTAAACCAAGTGCAGTGGAATGGCACATCTTGTATTTTCTGGTGAAATCCACATATCTTCCTTTCTCTCCGCCATTTGCATACTTTTTATCATCATGCTTGTGGCTCACAATGTAGGAGGCGTCTAACTAGGCCAAGAAATGAAGAAAAAAAAAGTCTAACATGCTAAACCTTTCATATCGACGTCTAGATATTCCTAGATGCAGAATCACGGTTCTTCAGTTTTGTTACACTAAACTTCAACTTGAACTTTCATTTATTTAAAGTGCCAGTTCATAGCAATGTCTGAAAGGCACTTTGCCATAAAAAATGTCATAAAGAAGAAAAATGTCATTAAGGCCCTTTATGTGAGCAAACAAACTACATGTACAGAGCAGAGCCCAACAAAACTAAGCAATTTGTTGTTCCTGATGCTCGTAACCATCTCCTACGCCGCAAATATGTCGGCCTTGACAAAATCGGTCTGAATTTATGTAATCTGATTCTGGCATTGGTACCAGCATTAGTCATAATATGGGATGAGTTGAGGTTTCCAGTCCATACAGACCAACAGTTGCTACTAGTTATGGTGATACTATCATCTCCTCTCAGATTCTGTGTGGGTTTTCTCTAAATATTCTCATTCACACTCAGCTTGGTCCAGAGAATCACATCCCTGGGTTTTAGTGATGCTACACAGTGGGGTCTCAAAGGGGATTAAAGGTCTTTATGGTCGGGGCAGATTGACTGAGTGTTCTGAGGCCTCAGGGAGGCCACTGGTGATCTGTCCACCGTGTTTTCCTTTCCTTCGAGATACGGTCCAGCAGACCCCAGCAACACTGTGAAGGTGCAAAGCAAGTAAGATAATGGATCATAATGGATAATAGCAGTTTGGTGCAGGATCTCCATTCACATATGGTGGGTAAGATAATAGATGGATGGACTACTAGTAGTTACATTGAGTCTTTCAGCTTTTATTGGCTTTTACTTTATTCAGAGACTTAAAACCCTAAAGAGAACATGGTTTAACCACAAACACATTCCTGGAAATACCAAGGGATGAGAGTGCAGTAGTGTGAGCACTAGAACAAATGATTGAGTGTGAATGAGCATAATCAAAGACAGCAGTAGAAAAAAGGAGAGGGAGGAACAAGGTAAGGTGAGTGTCAGGTAGGAGATTCTCTGGACCCTCTCGGGATAGTTAGGTCTTCAGGAGTATCTGGAAGATGGGAGAGGGACTCCCCTGCTCTGGTTGGTTTTTGTAGCTCATTCCATCATCCGGGAACTACAAATGAAAGTAGTCTGGATTGCTCTTGACACAGCTGTCGTCTCAAAGCAAGAAGGTCCCAGGTTCAAATCCCAGTTTAACCAAGGGCTTTTCTGTGCTGAGTTAATATTCTCCCAAGTGTACTGTATGCAGGGGTTTTCTCTGGGCTTTCCAAAACATGCATGTTTAGGCCAATTGGAGAGTAGAAATTGTCCATTGGTGTGAGTTTGAGAGTGAATGTGTATGTGTGCCATGCAATGGACTGGAGACCTTTAAAGATGGAGAGAGATGTCACTGTTCTGGTTGTGTTTGGTTCCTCATTGCATCATTGCAGAGCTACAGATGAGAAGAGCTTGCCCTTTTTGGTTGAATATCAAGCGCGTCTCCACATTCGTTGTGGGCATTGTGGTAGTCAAGGTGAGAGAGATCACCATGGTTTCTACCAGGAGCCGGGTGGCCTGTTGGGTGAGCTACAGCCTCGGTTTTCTAATACTAGTGCCAGGTGGCACAACCAGGAGACAGAGGCAACCTAGTCTGAGAATGTAAGCTGGTAATAATGCCAATGGTGGCGAACAGACAAGGGAGACCCATCCATCAGCGTCTATTCAGCTGCTCTGAATGATTGTCACCACGGACACGATCAACAGGACAATGAGATGCCACAGGCAAATGAGCAGGCAGCCTGGACAAACACTACGTGATCGCACGTGATAACACTTACAGCACCTGGGATAGGCTGCGAACCTTCAGCAGACACTCGTGGATGAAGAGAGCGCTCCACGTGGTGACCCATGTTCTTAAAAGGGAGCAAAACTGTCCCATTTGGACACCCACGTGGTTCAGCCCTGGTCCAATTTGCAAGATACCGTCATGACCAACTTCTGAGGCTCCTCTGACTTCTGAAACATCGATGCATGAATGTAACATGTGGCAGGTCAGTCTGGGGTAAGTAAACCATCACTGAGCAGCAGTTAAATCAAAACGATGCACTTTTGATAAACATACATCTTGGGACTAAAAAGAAAGAAACCAGGCGAGGAAGAGAGCACCATCTCCTTTGCTGCATTTCTTGCCTCGACTCTCTCCTTTCCTCCTGTTGTCTTATCATCCAAGTAAAGGCCAAAAATATACTTTAAAAACAGAAACTAGAGCATCTTGATAAAACTTCACAATGATAGCACCTAAAAATATCTTCTTACACTTTGGCAGTCCTCCCTGTCACGATTGATTGCTGTCCAATAATTAACAGTGCACAGTCAATGAGTTCAATTAGTCCTGGTTTGCATCCAAGCTGTGTCGATATCCTTGCAGGTGAATTTCATGTTACTGAATTGGTCACAGGGTCACAGGAGTACCTGGATGATGACGACAGAGCTTAGCTCTGCTTATCACTTTCCGCAGATGTATTCGGTACCAGACGTGAACTCTGGGCCATTTGTAAGGATCAGTTCTTGTTTCTCATCTCCTGCTGCTGATCATGAGCTACAGGCCTGTTTACGGTCATGTGTTTACAGGCTGTGGTAGCACATGGGCTGAGCTCTCATTAGTAATGCAGTTAGGGAACACGTAATACAATCTGGATTCACTGCACATGGCGTTTTGAGTTCAGCCTTCAGGAAACACAGTAAATTATCTGTTGATAGTAACCTTGGAATTAGAGGGGTGGACAAGGTCGCATATTAAATGCATGACTGGATTTGAGAGGTGAAAGAGCAACGATCTTTATTAATTATGTATCTTCATACAAACTCTTTAAGAGCAGCATTTCTAGAACTCACAATTTAAAACAGATGTACTGATTAACCACCATATATTGCATTTGTCTATATTAAGTGACAAATTATCGGGCTGTGGAAAGATTTGGGTGATTAGGGTAAGTATGTCTTAAATCAGCTTCCCCTGTAAACACAATGATGAGCCTGTGTACCTCCCTCACTCCTCCCCTAATTGCAAAACGCATTATCCAGCTTAATGCTTTACATTGGATGCAAATGAATGTGCGTGTCCTGGAAGCGCTTGCGGATATTTGGACCTGTCTGAGATAAAACGCAATCAAATCAAAGTCAGAAGATGTAAACGCAGAATGAATGCACTGAGTGGGGAAAGTATGACGTATGGTGCGCTCATCCAAAGCAGAGGCAGTTGCAGAGGCACAGATTTGAGCGCAGAGCCACTGTGTGGTGAAGAGGGGCACTGCAGATTGTGTAAGTGGAACCAAAGAGCAGTGGAAAGACGCACTGTACATCCAGAGAGCAGGCGGAAACCTAATGCACTGTAGACCTAATGACACAGATGGCAGTATAGCCCCAGGTTCTGTCTCTTTTGAGTTTGCACTGAAGTAGCGGCACCCTTTAACATGACGCTGAACCTGCTCAGCTCTCAGGCACATCCCAAAATCTGGAGGAGGCGGTGGGAGGGAGACACGGACAGGAAAATGCGACAAATTCAATCGTAGAAACTCGAATCTAAAGCAGCAATAAGTTTAACTCCTCTACGAGGATCTGTAGGATTTTAGACAAGATTCAGACATTACAGACAGGCTGGGACTGCTTCCTGAATGTCTGCGCCACAGATCTGTTCGTCATACAGTTAGCTGTTTAAAAATCGCTTAATATTTCTCATCTCGGAGTGATTATAATGAGACTACGGGCTTAATGACTGCCCTGCACTGAGGGGATGCAGTTCATTCCTATTGTCCCTGGCGCACTGAAATCACTGCAGCACGAACAGCGAGCCGAGTGGCTCCAGGTTCACGCTGCATATTTACATACATTATTTTAGGTTCCGGGCGGATTTTGAGGGGGCAGAAGAGAAAGTGCAGCGATATAAAGCACAGAGCTGCAGTGAGAGCCCACAGTGTGAAGTTGTGTGCTGGCGTTATATTGTACCCGGAAATCTCTGGCACACCAAACTTGGAACGGTCTTCAGATTCAGCAAAATGAGTAACTTCCAATCTCTGAGATGAAAAGAGAGGGGGGACAAAAAGGAAATGAGTTTCGGGTGCAGAGCTGATAAATGCAACGCTTTGGCTTTGACACAGTGCAGCCGCTGTCACGTTCTGAACTACAGCCGGGGGAGAAAAATACATGATCGTGTTGCTGGATACAAATGTCATAATACGTAAAAGACGACAGCGGGATGTGTCAGATTTCCTCCTCTGATTGAGATCAATTTGCGAGCTGCATTCTGCCTGAGCGGGGACGCATCAAAGCTGTGGAGATGCTTTTAGGAAAGCTAGTCAGTCCCCCCCCCCCCCCCCCCCCCGAGGCGGCACGACGGCGAGGCGCGCCTCACTTTCATGCTCTGTGCTGCAGATGGGCGTCGAGAGCCGCGATGAAGCCGACTCTGTCAAAACATATTAAAGCAGGGAGCTGCTGCTGCTACTGCTGCTGCTGCTGCTGCTGTGGGCGAGCTGTGTCTGAGCACAGCCACAGAGAGCCAGAGAGGAGGAAGGAGTCTAGCCAAAGCCACTGGCAGCCTCACACACAGCTGCGTGGACGCACACACACACACACACACACACCAGCAGGGATGGCTTCGCTTGCCGACTGCTGCTTTGCCTACGGCCTTTTATATTAATTTGCCGGCCGTAACCTTATCCGCCCCGTCCAAAAAATGAAAACATCTGAGTTATTGTTCGCTGGTGTAAAGTGAGTTTGGCACAGCCGGTGGTTCATAAAAGAAGTAAATCCAATAAAAATAAAACATCTTTTGTCCGTCTGGACCATTAGATCACTGTTTTAGATCAGAGAGTTTCCGATGGAGGAATCCCACTTCAGCATGCGAAGCATGTAGACAAACGCAGGGTTTGTGCATATGCGTCAAATCCAAAACATTCTGGGAGGGGTTTGTTTTTTTGGGGGGGTGCAGCTACTGTTTCCCTTTGAACGTTTTCTGAAGGGGCACTTTTCTGGGCTGCATTTAAGACAAATAGGCCACGCTAAACAGTTTCATGAATAAAACAATGGCTCCCGGTACGATGCTGCACCACAAAGCAGAGATGCTGTTGTTTTTCCTTTGCATAAAAAATACAATCTCCTGTGTTTCCTTTGTTTTGCCAGCTCGGGGAGCAGACGGAGTATTTTCTGGATCTGGCTGGATTGGGTCAGACTCGATCATCGTTCATCACTTCATCGGTAATAACTCGCAGTGCAGTCTGAGCAGTATTGATCTTCGTACCCCCAAATGTGTGTGAGTGATGGCCTCTCTGACTTACTGTCTCCCCGAAAAGCAGACGTGATTCTGTCCTTTCATAAATCAGCAGAGCAGACTTGGATCGCACTCGGTGTCTCTTGGCGAGATATTTTAGCGTTTGATTCAGCATCTTGTATTGACAAAATGGTAATTCAGACAAATGAATACCGGCATTACATTTACAACTTTGTCCTTTATCTTATCTTGGAAAAGAGTGTAAACAAAGATAGTGCGCAATCAGATAAGACTGGTCATTCTGCTCTGAAAATATGTACTGGTGCAACAGCCACACAGGTTTTGAGATCAACGATGCTGTGAAAGGTCACATGGTGGTTAAGTGGTTAGCGCTGTCTCCTTACAATAAGACCTGGTCCTGGTCTGAATCCTGATCCGACTGAGGGCCTTTCTATGTTGCTAAGTGTTTGCATGTTCTCTCAATGTCTGCAGGTCCAGATGCTCTGGTTTCATTAGTCTAAAAACATACTTGTTTAATCATGTTTCCTTAAACCAAAAACAAACATGTTTCAGTTGAATGGAGAACATGAATTGCCCCTATGTGCAAATGTATGAGTGTGACCTGTGAGAAACTGGCGGATCGAATGATAGATGGATGATTCACAATCGCGTATTGACAAAAAGGTAATTCAGACAGATGAGTTTGTATATTAAATTCAGGATTGCATTCTTCACCTAATAGCACAAATAAAAATGATTACCAATCTGACCAGGAAGACCATCCAACACTGGTGGCAGTCAGTGGCATGTGTACTTTGAGATGCAAGATACGGTAAATACAGCAAAGTTCTGAATTTATGGAAATCCAGGCCTGTATTAGTATAGAATATGAATAGAAAATACCTTTATTCATCCCATAACAGGGAAGTTTCAAAAGATGATTTATTATGGACCAGTAAAAGGGATTTTACACAATCGGTAAGAAATGGCTTATTCTCAGTTTGAAAACAGGAAAGACAAAGAGTTTATATAAATATTCAACGGAGAGTACACACACAAAGCAAACATAAGATGTTAAAGGCCAGACAGGCAGACCAGTGTTTCCCCTGGCTTTTAACATTTTATGCACAAGTTAAAGTGAGTTTGTAAACACCAAAGGAAGAAAATGTTTGTCTGAGCCAAGAGTGGTGCGAAGGGAACCCAAAGCTGCTGGGCTCTCCCTCCAGACTCACAAACACGAGGATGAAAATACTTTTCCTTAATGGACTCAGAGTGCAGACTTAGAACTTTACAAACTGCAGTCAGGGCGCAGAGCCCAGTTCTCATTTTAGGGAAATCCAAGGCCTGTAAGAATCATGCAGGAGCAGGAATGTAATAAGGTGTCTTAAAGTCTTAAAAACCCTTTATACGCACAGTAATTCAGAAGTGGTGTACACTAGCATTGAAAGCGGGGATGACAAAGATTTTCTGTGCACAAACAAAGTGATGTTTGTTTGCTCACACAGTGTTTTAGATAACAGGTGGAATAAACACTTGACTGGCAGTCAGAGGTGCAAGGATTTCACTGTGCTCTTCACTAAAACAATGCTGCAAATCCCTGACCAGTGAACCGAAGCAGCTATATTTATTCAGCATTTTGCAGATTACCTTGGCCAGGCAGAAAAAAAGGGAAAATAAATAAATAAATAAATAAATATCAGGCAAACAAGTACAGCTGCAGCAGCTTGTTCAGATAAAAAAAAAAATCACAGCTTTTCTGACAATACAAGAGCAAATCAGAAACATGAGTGAGTTATAATTAGTTTGCATTTAAGCTGATTTAAATTAAGGCAAAGAACCGTGCAAATTCTGAACTGTTTACAAAATCAAGTGACTGTTTTGCAATTCAAAGCAGCTCTGGTGTTTGGCATATTTGCTAGAAACTCTGAACAAGTCTGAGGAGCAGCGTTTGGCGATTCCACACTAATTTCATTGTGTGACACTGTACTCATCACAACAGTGAGGAACCCCCCCCCATAGCACTGACAACCTCAACCAAATGCCTCCATCATCACAGCCGCTTATTAAAGTCAAGACAAGCCTGCCGCTGCTAATTAAGCTGGCAGGCCGGGGCACGGGGGCTCCACAGCCAAACGCACCGCAGACTTCCAGACGGCCAGGAGGATAAACAAGTTTTGAAAGATAAAACAAATCTGTTTTTTTTTTCTTCCTCACTGTGAGCATCCCCCCCTTCCCATAATCCTCCCTCTGCAGCCTCCCTCTAATTGCCTGTCCCATTTGTGCAGCGAGCTGCTGAAATGTTACAAATGATTTCATATGAGGACCAATAAAATCGCTGCGCTCGGCTTACATGCGGCGCCACGTCCACTAATACCTCCGCCGTGCCCGGGGAAATGAACCTCGGGCGGGCTGCTTCAACACCGAGCGTTCTCCCTCGCTCTCCCCTCGGCTTCCGCCCTCAACCTGTTCACATCCCGGTTTCCAGCGAGACGAAACGTGGCGACCTGCCTCTCGTCGTGACAATCAGGACGATCCCTAAACGGACGGCGTGTCAGAGGCGCTCCGCCGCTGATGTGAGCAGGTCCAGCGGCTCCTGAGCCCCCCGCCCACTCTGGCCCGATGGCGGTGACTAACGGCCCGGCAGGGACAGGAACCGGAGAGCTCAAGCTACTGTAACGAAGCGTGCATGTCACCAGCAGCATCTGAAGTGAGGCGACCTTTGCTCCTTGAGGTCAGACACACGTAAACTCCAGTCGACAACACGCACACATACACACCCAGGGGCAATTTGGAGTGTCGGACTAAACATGTGTGTCTTTAGACTGTGGGAGGAAACCAGAGCCTCCCCCCGGAGAAAACCCACACACACACGCACAACAAGGACATGCAAACATCACACAGAAGCGCCCTCAGCATAACTGGCAGAGGAGGACTACACGCATTTGTGTAACATCAAAAGCAAAAGGAAAACACATTCGTGATTCCAAAAACATACAAAAAAACCCCCCAGAATGAGCTCAATTGCAACCGAACAGTGTTTACTGATGGCCGTTTTTCCACACTGTTGTCTTGTCTTGATGCTTCTGAAACTTTTTGATGCATCTGAAACTTAAGTCTCTAGTTTTGGTTAAATTGGGACTTTTCAGGGTCTCCATGTGCGTTCTAGATGATTTCCTACCTTTTTGTTTTTGATTATCATCATATCATCTTGCGCTTGTGTCTTGTTAGTCTCACCCTCCCTACACTAGCTAATATTTGCATAGAAAGCAAGATAAACATACTGAAAAGCAGTCATTAGATTGCTAAAGAACCGTAGTGGCCACGGTCTCTCTACTATCTCATATTTCCATATCATGAAAACATAATGTTGCTATGCATTACTCCCACTAAGCTCTTGAGCATGTAAACTGGAATATGAATGGGATATTCAAGGAGCAACTCACAAAATCAGCCTAATAGAGAGCTGGGTTAATATTTGGAATACTGCAGCTCACGTACTTACCTGGAGCACACAGGCGAGTGCACACAGGGAGCACACATAAAATGTTAAAGACCAGGAGGGTAGACCAGTGCTTCTCCCGGCTTTTAACATTTTACAGGGAAGTTAAAGTGCGTCTGTAACCCCCAAAATAAAAAGATGATCGAAACCTTGAATATATTAGCTTCCTGCCTCAGACCCCAGAATGAGGATGTTATTTTGACATCAACTGTATATTTCAGCTTGTTGCCTCACAGCAAGACAGTCCCTGATTCAACCCCCCCCCCAGACTGAGTGCCTCTCTGCGTGGGTTGTCTCCAGGTACTCAGGCTTCCTCCCACGGTCCAAAAACATGCATTAAGGTCAACAGGAGACCTAAATTGCCCCTAGGAGTGACTGTGGAAGAGAGCGTGTGTATGGTGTGTGTGTTTGGCCAGCAATGGACTGGAAACCTGCCATGTGTGCTGAGATGGGCACTGGCAGACCCTCCGCCGGGTCTAAAGTAGGTAAGATGATACATGGATGTATATTTAAGCCTACGTCCACAATGTTAATGGTGTAACTGCTGTAATCCTTTAACAGTCTGTGGTTAGTCAACATATATATAATGAAGCTGTATGGTAATGGAGTGAACTTCGTAAGTCATAATTCTAATTAAGAAGAATTATACAAATGTGTCTGCTCTTTTACTGTGCAGGTATCTAATAGGAATTGCCATCCTGGAGCAAACATGAGTGGATTTGAGTATTGAGCCTGCTAGTCCTCTGAACCTTATTAGACCTAATCATCATCATCATCATCATCATCATCCTTACATCATCCTCTTCATCATCATATTAATGTCACCCATGACATGCATGCATCCTTTATCTCCGGTCCCTTTTCCCCTTTCCCTCTTGTTCTGTCCTATCTGCCATCTCCTCCATCCTGCCTCCCCACCCCTTCCTCCGATTTCCTAAACTCGCTCAGATGGAGCTCGTCCAGGCATCAAATCCCAACAGTCACTCCTGCCACAGAAACGGTGCAAACAAACAGCTGCTGCCAATATCACAGCGCAATTGTTGTCGAAGGACACTTCATTCCGCTCGCCTGCCTCTGAAGTGTCTATCCGGATAGAGAAAAATATCTACAAATCAGGCCTCCGAGAGATGGAATCTCTCTCCTCGTGCAGAAACGTGACATTTTTGATTTGCCAGTGAATATATCAAGTTAAACTGTGTGTCCAAAAAAAAAATCCAACAGCTTGGTTTTGATCAAACACAGCAGAGTCGCTCTACAGCAGCACGGGCGTGCATGGCCGCTGAGCTGAATGCGAGGCAGCTGCGGAGCTGTCGTTTTTGGGGAGATGTTTGGCGAGGGGCTAGCTGCTCGCTGACAGCAGAGCATGCGTCAGTGCTGGGTCACCCGTCCAAGAAACACCACTTGACTCACAAGCATTGAGTCCGACGGTTGATTCAGTAACCAATTAACACTCCCCTGTCTGTTGACGTGACTCCCATCAGCATCCGGCCTTGATGAGAGGGGGGAGGAAAACAACGAAACAGGCCCCCAACCAGATTAGACACGCAGAAGAAGAAAGAAAGATAGATGGAACCAATTTTCCTCCTGCTGCTCTTTCTGTTTCCAGCCCTGTCGGCGAGTATGAAAGCGTTTGGTGGTTTGTTTCTATTTCTGATGTTGACTGAGGCTGCAACCCCCCCCCCTCTTCCCTCCTCTCCGCTATAGCTGACAGACTGAGAAAAAACCCACGTATGCACACTTGGATGTATAATCAGACTCTCACAGGTGCACACACACACACACACACCTGCGCAGACAATACACACTCGCGCACACAGACACTCACACACACCAAATGCTTGTCAGACCAATGACTTCAGCGTGATTGCTCCTCTTCAGCGCCCACACAGCCAAGCAGTCATTACAGCCCTCTGACATCCAGCCCTGACAATAATGACAGCTCAGGAGGGAGACCCCTCCACCGCCACCACCATTACACCACACGCACACACACACACACGCACACACACACAGACACACACTATACGCCCACATCCACACCACAGACACAAAGGTAAGAAACACAAGGGCTCGCACACTCAGCCTAACAGCACAGACAGAGCTCGTTCCTTTAATGCTGTCAGAGTGGCACACAGTGAGAATCGAGCATTTCAGACAGTAATACGCCAAGACACGCATGGCCACGCTCTTACACAACTGATGAGGCAGCACAATCTTTATTTGCCATATTGTCTGAGCTATAGGAGGCTCTGTGAACAGCACCGTCACCCCACAGCAAGGAGGTCGTGGGTTCGACACCCCGTCAGACTGTGTCCCAGTGGGTTTTCTCAGAGTCATCTGGCTTTCCTCCCACTGGCCAAAAGCAGACATGCATAGATCTAAAATGGCTCCAAGACGTGAGCAGAGAGTGAATGGTGTGTGTGTGTACTGTATGTCCAGGGTGTATTCCTCGCCTTCACTCTGTGTGTGGAAAAAGGCACCAGCAGACCCCTGCAACACTGTGAAGACAGAAAGTGGCGTTTATTCCATCCATGCCATCACGGGTGAGGTTTTACTGCCCTAAGGGTCACAGTGTCTCAATTGGTTTGTCAGTAAAGGCACTGCACAGTGAGACAGTGCACAGTGTGTGTGTGTGTGTGTGTGTATATATTCACATCGCCCACTCGAATGTGAAAGTGAAAACAAAAGGGAGTTAGGACAGGCTGCTGTGACTGTTTGCTTTGGCAGAGGAGCTGCTTCCGATTTCAAATGGAAGCAACTGTTTGGTCTATCTCCCAAATACATTGACTGATATTGGGGCATCGGCTATTATTTTTAGTTCCTGGTGCTATTTGTCTTACACATCCAGAGAAGACTGTCTTTATTCTAAACCTGTCTTAGCATATAACTACTGCAGTCTTGTAGAACTCCACTCATCCATTATCCTACCTGCTATGTGCTTTAATGGAGTTGGAGCCTATCTCTAGGGCACATAGGATGAAGTCTCTGATCAACCTTAACATGCATGCTTTTGCACTGTGGGAGAAAACTAATAATGATATGGGGAGAACATGGAGACCCCATTTCAAAAGTGCCTCTCATAATGCTCAGTGAGTTATCACTGGCCCAGTGCTTTGAGCGTTTTGGCTTTTGCCCTCATAGCCTGCTACAACAGTGGCGAGGAAAAAGATGCAAAAGGCCATCGGGGTGGGAGAGCAGCTCGGCTTTTCTTCCCCCTCAGGGTGTTATAGTGATCAGAGGCTTTATATTTGATGAGGCATACGCACAGGAAGTAATTACCATCACAAACCCAGAGCATGCAGAAGATTATTGACCAAGCAATAGAGCATCCCCACCGCCCTGTAACAGACACTGCCTCTGTTTCCACTCCAGAGCTTAGACGCTGGCAATTACAGAGCAGCACCGTAACATGCTATTAATAACAATGTCTTCTTCTGTTGCATCCTAATCCACTTCCTAACACACACCGTGGAGAAGTGAGTGTGTGCGAAGCTGCAGTTTACAGCTGTTATTTGTTCCAGAGAAACAAAAGCTCCTGTGTTTTATGTTGTCAGCATCTGTGAGTTAACATACAAAGCTCTGTAAGTAGACCAAGCATGTCCACACACACACATACACACACACACAAAGGGATGTGCACACACACCGGCATATATGTTCATACATGTGGTGGTAGCCCAGCAACAAACCCTAATTACCCTTTGCAATTGAATAGCGATCAGCAAAACAATTCACAGTGGACCTGAGAGACACACACACACACACACACACACACACGCACGCACGCACACACATACAGGGGACGAAGCAGCCTGATTACAGTGCTCTAGCATCTGAAGGTCTGAAGGACGCAGCGATGCAGTTCACATGTGACAAGAATGAAGCTCGTGGTGCCACATTTACATATAATTACAGAGTTTAATCTACAGG
The DNA here is from genome assembly GCA_029224185.1 of Karalla daura. NCBI lineage: Eukaryota > Metazoa > Chordata > Actinopteri > Chaetodontiformes > Leiognathidae > Karalla > Karalla daura. The sequence goes on from CM055192.1 coordinate 19,691,639, forward strand.
GTATGGCGGTGTTGCTTTCTTGTCTTTGCCATTGTTTATGTCAATAGCCCTGACAAATCCTGGACCTCCTTAAAAACACAATAGAGCAGATCCTGAGGCTCTATTGCAGAAATAAAATAAACCTACCAAATTACCTCCGATTACATTTAAATACAGTATTTACAGTATCAGGTCATGGGATATTTAACCTCAGCTACACCTCTGGTTCACACGGATATTACACTGCACACAGGCCTATCTGTTGAGATAATGGATTTACGAATAATACTTCAAAACATGGCAAGCAATCCTAAAGGAACAAATTCATAAATATCTGTGGCCTTAATGCAGAGAAATGACCGGATCCCTAGAGGGAAAGCGTGGAGGCCAGTATGCGAGAGGAAAGAGCCAAATACTGTAGCGCTGCTGTAAATGTCCTGTGGAGAGAAAGGGCCTCGCATTGATATAAAGCATACTGACAGCAATTTAGTGCAGGGAGGCCATGGAGACAAAGGCCGAGCAGACGGAAAAATGAAAACAGAGAGAGAGGGAGGTGGCCAAACTGGATGTGATATTTACTTCCATACGTCAATTCCTGGTTCAAAATGATATTTTGCAAGTGATGACATTCACAGCCCGTTCGGGTAAAGATACAGATCAATAAGCTAATTACAAAACACAAAAAAGGCACCCATGGACAGATATCCATTCACCGCTGACACATGGCAGCTTCTCCTGGCGGCGAGGAGCCTGGTTTGTAGAGATAACGTAGGCAAAGCCCCGCCTGTCAGATTCAACCACCGATAGCATAACAAATCATTGTCCTGTTACGGGCAGAGAGGTTTGTGTAAATCAAGAAACAACAGGTCAAAAAGATGCTTGTGCAGTAACAGGACCCTGAATTTTCTGAGTGAGACAACACAAAGGGTTAAAGGAGAGGGATGTAATGATGCTGCTACACCGAGCTGGATATGTTTTGATTGACTTATATGAGAATACTACAGAGAAAGCGAAGCAGATTTCTTCCATCTCAATGTCAAGTGAATGTCTGTTTAGTTGTAGATATTTTCTGGTAAAATGTTACAAAGATCAATCTGAGCACGTACTAAGAGCCAGTCTCTCAGCCAGAGCAGTCAGCTATAAAATCTTGAGGGAATGATGATCGCTGCTTCGGGTTTGCCAGGAGTACGCAGCAACAGTTTTGACGCATCTTCATAAAAATGATCTGTTTCAAGTTCCAACAACGTGTGAGGTTTAATCTCGTCTGAGCAAAGAGTACTTTTAACTTGGGTGACTTATAAATTACTCACAATTTAGAACCAACACAATGGCTGCTACTTTTGTACATGGTCTGCAAATACTGCCCTGATAGACAGACCCTATCTATTTTATTTCTTATGTATCATTGCTGATCATTTGTAATCCCCTATTGTTTGCTTCATCTTTGTGAAATGTGTATTTTTCTAATGGTGTGGAGCTCTTGAACTGGAATTTCCCTGAGGAAACCTCTGAAAGGAACCAATAAAGTGCCTGTCTGTCCATCTATCTATCTACCGCTAAGTTGTTTTGCTGCTTGTCTGAGAGGTGGTTTGAGGTGGTCTCATGAGGACACTACCTTATTCTTTCATATTCCTGCAGGACTGTATCTAGAGAAGCTCACTAAAACTCTGCCCTTGAGGCGACAGTCATGACTGATTGGTAATCAACCATGTCTGATATGTCAAACACCCTCAGGCGGCAGCTGATATTAATGGACCGCAACACATGGAGCTTACTTTAATTTGGTTCTATTCAACTTCATTTAGAGAGTTATTTCAAAGCAGTGTTATCTCTCGACATTTCCAAGAGAGTTGACAGACAGAGCCTGACAAATAGCAGCGTCTGAGCAAGCTGTAAGCAACAGTGGTGAGGAAAAACCTCCTGTAGTAGTCAGACAAACAGAAACAGGCTTAGAGCAAACAGCCACCTGCCTCTGACCGGTCAGGTTGGAGCATGAAAGGGAAGTAGAGGAGAGAGAGCAGGAGAGAGAGAGAGAGCGAGAGAGAAAAGAACATGGAGAGAGGATGAAGATTAGGGAGATTCTTAGGACGATCCTACGTGACGACGCGGCGTGAGCTCAACAAATGGATCACATTCTGGACATCACGTTTCCAGCTCGTGACGAAGCCGCAGGAAGTCGATAACACGGCGCTCTCCACTCACACGCTGCGAGGCAACGCGGAAGTGGCTGCCGATCCCCCAGCGAGATGACTTCACTGCAGCACCATGGAGAGCTCCACAGTACTCAGCCGCGGCTGATGCTCTGCTAATTCCTCCCCAAACGGCATCTGCTGGTCGGCACTCTCTCCACTCGCACTGATAATTGAACTCTTAGGAGGCACCAAAACACTCCGGTGCTCGAGCAGCCCTGGCACGAGTGGCGGGGGCCGAGGGATGGGCTGTTTCATGCCAAGTTCAGAGCAGGATGAAAATGTGTTCTTCGAGGCAACACTAATGTGGTATGACCAAACAACCAGTTTGGGGGGCTAATTCCTCAGGTCAGGACGCTGCAGTATGCCTTTATTTGAAAGACAACAATGAATAGATATTAGACAGGGGACAAACTGAGGCTTCAACATAGAGAAACCATCTCTATCTTGAGGGGGGAGGTCTGCAACACTACCTATCCCCCCAAGAAAAAGCATTCTTTCACAGCCTCAATGGGAACCAAGGACAACAGTTGTTCACAGTAAATTTCAGGTGACCCTAATGGCTTTTAACCACAACTTGGTGCTCCCATTGACTAGGCTAATGACTTCACAGAGGTTGGATCCGGGCCACGAGCCAGTCAGAACAGAAACAACCTCTTGGATGATGTTGAAATGTCTTCAAGATAAGCTACAATGGGTCTAGTTGCTATGACTCTACAACTTCTTATACTACAATTACCTGGAAGAACTGTCATCTGAGGGTGCTCGGACCACATACAGCAAGAGTTTGCATCAAACCCCTCAAATTAACGTGGCATTTGTGTGACATATTCAAGACTTTCTTCCACTGCAAAACTTTCACTTGCATCGCAACATCCACCTACACATCGGATAAACAGCTGAACACAAGACTCGCCATGTCTCTCGGGGGTTGTCGTGAGAAGTCGTTCTGGCAAATGTGAGGGGAAAAAAAAGCAAGTGATGTTGAAGTAACTAAGGCAGCTGCAGGGAAACTGGGCCCAGCAGTGGAGAAATCAGCAGTCAGCATTCCTGAGATGTGTGCAATGTCATGATCGACTGAAAACAAAGCTTCATGAGTGAACTGGACTGTGCAGTACACATTTGTCTACACACACACACACTCACAGAGCTACAAACCCTTTGAGGAAAGTCTCAGCACAGGCACTCCTACACTTTGACACATATATAGGGTTTTCTTCGAGCTACCTGTCATCATTCTGAAACGTCTGGTCCCCCAGCAGCAGGTCCCTGAAGCGATAGCGAGGTGGAAGAGGAGGCACCTCGGTGTCTACCTCCGCCATCTTGAGCGCAGAGATATCAAGAATAACCCCGGAGTTGCCGCTGTTGTTCTTCTGCAGGGTCTCAGTGGAGGTCCTGTCGGACGAGAGGGGAGAGGAGAGAGGGGAGAGGAGAGAGGAGAGAGGAGAGCTAATGCACTTCTCTGCTAAAAGAGACGAGTATTATAATTGAGACATTTAGCACAATTGATCTGAACAATGCAATGAGGCGCCTGTGATAGTTTTAAACACATGGTGGATTTGAGGCGATGATTGAAAAACTCATTTCCACAGAGCAGATTTAATATTGCGGGAAATCTGTAAGGCGGTTAGAGGGTTGCGTAATAAGCCAGAACAGATTGTACGTGATCGAAACAATCAGTGTTCAAGATCAGTATATGTCGTAATGAACTTCAACGCTGCCAAATTATTCATGAGGGAGGAAAATTGAAATATCAATAAGGGAAAGAAGGGAAGAAGGCTCATTTCATTAATCTCAGGGAAACTCGGCTGTCTGGACACAGAGTAAACGAAACCGCGGGTCCACTGAACATTACAAACACAACCCTCGATGCTCTTCAGCCTATAGAGATGAACACAGCTGAGCAAACAGCTTTAACTGAATTTCCCGACGGGAACCTCCCAGAGGGATCAATAAAGTTTCTATCATCTTAACATAAATGATTTCACTTGTTCAAGGAACGCTCCTCAATGCCCTCATTCTCCGAGTCAAAGCATGTCAAGCAGAAAAGTCTCGAGCAGATGATTCGACACGCATCATGTATTATTAAATGAAACAAAATGAACATACGCAAACCACATGCAATATTCAGGAGGAAAACCACGACACTTTATTTAAGGAGGTCGGAGCAGGGACAAATGTGAAAATTCAGGCCGACTCTTGGCTAATTCGAGTGCTTGTGATTGTATGCATGCCGTGCAGCATTGGCAACGTATTGACATGTGTACGTGTTCCCATACTGTCACTCAGTGTCGTGTGTAGGGGAATTAAGAGCTCCGGGAGATTACCTGTCACCATGGGAACTTGATGATCGGCGTGGAGGGCTCATGGCTGCCTCTTGTTGGGGGGCTTCAAGCACCAATTGACAGATTAAAAGAATGAGAAAGAACAGAGAAAGAGAGAGAGAGAGGGGGAGGGAGAAGGAGAAGGAGAAGGAGAGAGACAACATCTATTAAAAATTCACCTCTTTAACAGTTAGCATGGATGTAATGTGATTACATTTGCTGTATATGTCGCAGCTTAACTCCGCTCTCCGAGCCCGGCAAGACCTTTGAAACGTGCTGCTCTTTAAATGGAGTGGGATTAAACCGACACACTTTAAATGTAGTTAAAAATTAATGTGTGCACTGTTTCACACATGCCCAAGATGGTTTATGGCGTCGAACGTAAGCTCTGACAGAGGGAAAAGCAGCACTTCAGGCACGTCAATCAGGTAGTATCTGAATGTATTTTTACTGAGGCCACACTTAGAGTATGGGCCCTAATGTGTTGAGCTACGGAGGTTTGCTGTAATTTCCTTATAATAAGAGATGCACCTGACTTTCTGTTGTACAGTGTACAATGACAATAGTGGATCTCATTTGACTTGTATTTGCATGTTCTCTCTACACTCGATAAACATGCAAAACATTAGGATCGCAAAGGTCTACTGGAGCCTTCAAGGTACGGGAGTGAATGGTTTGTGTGCACCCTGAGATGGACTGGCAACCCTTCCCGGGCTCTAGCAGACCCCCATGACACCACTGGGTGCAAAGTGATTTAGATAATGGAATACAGAATATGAACAAATGTTTATTCCTTAAGGGTGTGTGCTTGACTCTTCTTAAGTGAATCAATGTTGAGCTTTCTTCAACGAAGGCTTATATGACATGATTTTCCAGCCTTTCCTGTCGAAAATGCTTTGATTTCCCTCTTAAGCCTCTACAGATGGAGCAATAAGTGGGTAATACAGAGCGATGTATTTGTGTGTGGTCAGCACTATACAACTGTGGGCAGCCTTGAGTGGGCTAATGGCACCCGGAGACAAGCTCTCTCTGATTAACAGTGAAAGTACCGGCCCTCAGCACGCACACAGATAGACAAAAGAGAGCTGGGGAGATGGCAAATGAGTGTGACACTGAGGTGAGGAGCGGCTAGGCTCAAAGCGGTAAACAGGAAACACTAGATGAGTGAAGGAATCAAAACAACGCATTGTCTGTGTCCTTTACGGTAAGGAACGGGGCAGGTTTAAGGAAATGAGAGGATAAGAGGACACTGTAAATCAAGCATCGCAGTGAAATGCTGCTCGTCCTCTATTATAATACAGTCTGCAGCCACTGAGAGCCAACTTAATGGATGAGGTAAAGTGACCATAATAATAGGAAACGGACTTGCTCCCGGTAAAAGACTGCCTCCACTTAATGGAGAGTTTTGGTCTAAAGAAAGCTGGAGGAAAAAAAAGAACAAAACAAGACATGCAGGGCAGAGATAAAACCGGCCTCTAAAATGAAAAAAAGATACAGACTCAAAGCATGTGAAATAAAAAGCGTTCTCCAAATTCCACACATACATATTATGAAGACTCGTGGTAAATGTCACGATTACAAAGAAATGTCCGACAAATCAGTACAGTACCAACAGTACCAAGCATGTTCAACCCATTCAATCTTTAAAGAAGGCCTGAGGTTTATCTTGGAGTGTTCATTCTGACGTTATCAACATGGACATACACAGATGGAAATAAAACAGGATATTATAAAACAGGATATATCTTTCTGCAAAAATGATCAAGACACATTATGCCAAAATGACAACGATGAAATCCAGTGACACTGTTCAAGTAAGAAGCAAAGACCAACTCCCACATGAGAGATAGGACAAACCCAAGCAGCAAGTTTATTGAATGATATTAAAAACATCAAACATGCATTGAAACGCTATCGCAGCTTAGAAGGTGTCACTTAATTGCCCAATTGAATCTGTAAAACTTTGCTCAGCAGCTCGCAAATGATATGCAGGAGAAATAATAAAAAATAATGGCTCAAATTTACCCTGGAGTTATTTGGGCATTTCAGGATTAGTTTCTTCCCCAAAAAGTTCAACAATGGACCAATGGACATGAAATAACAGGAATAAGACATGTCTCTTCGACAATACCTCCAGCATGAGTGACAGTACAAAAAACCAAGCAGCAGAAGTTTATTGCATGACATTAAAAACATTAAACATGCTTTGAAACTCTACCCCAATTTCAATGGTATAATTTGAATGTTTGTTACCTTTGCTGCCTTTGCAATTATGCAGTTGAAACCCATTAAACTTTTGAATAATAATGGCTCAAGCTGCCAAGCCATACTGTCCAGTATTTTAAAAAATAGTAAAATATCTAACCAAAACACCCACATGAGTGACAGAACAAAACCAATAGGAATACGTCTATTGGACGACATTGAAAATGTATTTCAACTGTGCCCCAACAATAACAGTAGCCTATCATTTAATTGTCCAATTTGCGCAGCAGCATGCATGCATGTAATGTCATGCCATAGAGATACACTAATAGACGCACAAGTAAAGTAAACTTTCCAAATGAGGCAGTGTGAATATTCTCATGCTTTCTGCAGGGGAAAGGTAGGGGGACTTGTGGCTAGCTTGGTTTACCTGGCTGAGTCCCGTCTCTGACCGAGGTCCCATCATCCTGACGCTGACCTCCACACGCTGCTCTGCCTGTGCGAAGGAGGACGTTTCCCAACAAGCGCCGTCATTATTCACAAATGGCACTTATCAAAGGGGCGGGAGGTGGACTCCAGCGGCCAGGCAGCCACACAAGAGTCTAACGGAGTGAGCTCACGCATTCAGGTGCATCACATCGACCCGGTTTACATAATATAAACAGCAAAAAGCTGTGTTTTTTTTTCACTGAACCTTACTACTTTGCAGCATAGAGTACCGGATTGTTTAGGTTTGTGCGAGAAACGAGATCCGGTCGGATGACGGCTCCTGATTGGACGACTCGCCAGCACGCAATGTCAAAGATTTAACGTACAGTTATTTTAAATATCAATGCGCGACTCCCTAACCACCGACATCTTCCTTGTCGCCTAGCAACAACTTTGTTTGCTGCTGTGTGGACGAACTACATCGCTTTGCGGAAGAGAGATGACGCACCCCTTCCTCGCTGTTTCTTGTCATATGGACATAATGCGACTGTGAGCGTGATGCGGTCACTCCCTGCTGGTTTTCATGCTTCCCTGTCAGCATCAGCATCCTTCCCTCCCCAGGACGAACAGGAGGAGGAGGGCGAGCATCTCAACCTTGAGTCCCCTACTGCCGTTTCGCCATCTGCCGGACAACTTTGAGACATGTCAGGTTTGTGCTGAGAAAAAACTGAAAATGTTGGATGCTAAGACTACTTCGTCTTAAGACAAGGCTTTTATTGTGTGATTGATATATCGAGCTGGTAGATATCGCAGAATTATTTTTTTCTTCACGCTTTTCTGTGTTTGAAAAAGATCCAAACAAGCGAGATTATAGTGTAAAAAAAAAAAAATCCAGTGTATGCACTGTGTTTCTATCACTCAGAGTCATCTGGTGGTAAAAGGTGGAAAGTGCAACTTTGCTGCTGTGCTGGTGACTGAGGAGATGAAAAAGCAAAGCTTTAACACCTACAAAATCATTCAGTAAAAAAACAAGTGGCTGCTGTGAGTCTAATTGTAAAGACATCCGCTCAGCCCCCCCATCCCAAAAAAATAAACATTACATAGCAATCACACCACAGCAGTCTTTATTCATTTAGAATATTATTTACCAACTAGGAGCATGCATGCAAAGTCTTGGCAACTTGAAGTACTGTCTAGACAAGACATTAATGTTCATTTCCAAATAAAACAATTGCAAAACATACCTGGAACAGCTCTCTCCTCTGCTATTTGCCTCACCATGGTCCCCCTCAAATTGAAAAAAATATTCATTCTGCGTACACAGAGGGAGACACCGCTGGCTCGTCTGTGTGTCTCTGGAAAAGACGTGTTGCTCTGTGTGCGTTCCTTGCGCTCAGCCCATTATTCTCCAGGGGAAAGAGCTCTGAGCGTCATCATTTTAAAGCCCACACAGCCACTTATGCTTTCCCATGCCAGCAGTCAGGACTCACTCTCTCTCTCTTGCTTATCTCGCTCAGGATCTTTATTCCGACATGTATTTCCTGTATACATACTGTATTTTCTTAACTTGATCCAGCTGATTTTCTAATTGCACAACCCTTCTCTTGTTTTTTTTTCTTTTCAATGTTGGATGTTTACCAAGGCTGAATGATGGAATATGACGGAGGTTTCTGTTCACCGGCAGTGATGAGGGGGTCATTTACAGCATGATGGCATCACCGATTTCTGACGTGTACAAACCGAGCCAGTTACACAATGATTATATACATTTCAGAGAAAGAAGTGGAATACATTGATACTCTTTTATCACTACCACTATTGTTATTCCACCGGAATCATAGACTGCAAAAAATCTTCGAAGTTGCCTTCAGGAGACTGAGAACATCCCAAAAGACTCATCTCACCCCACTCATCACCTTCTTGAACTGCTGCGCTCCACAAAACAGTGCATAGAGGTTTATTAATTAAAGACAGAGACATACTTCAACCTGGAAGCACAACCCCAAATACAGCACTTGCAACATGCAAGAACCTATCATAACACTCTGAGCCGACCTCTTGATTTGTATGTATTGTATGTTCCTGTACAATGGCAATAAACAATCTTGAATCTGGAGGCCGTGTCATTGTCATTTCTGTTTCTTTCCTTCACTGCAATCCTGAACAATACATCAAGGTTGAAAGTACTACTTAAATCACCTAGTAGCATTTCATCACTTACAAAACCTCAACCTGCTCTATATTCATGTTTATATTCTATGTTCCGCTGCCTCTGCAATTACTCAGTAAACCAAACAGAATGTATGTTTATTCTGTGTTACAAAACACCAAATCACTCGTTATACTCATCATTGTAGTGTTGTTTTCAAGGTTTTTAAAGTCTTCAGGCTGTCATATCATCCAATACTGGCTTATGGCAAATCGCAGAGCTTAAAAAAACAATTCCAATGTGCTAAAATCTGTCAATATATTCTCAGTATATTGATATCAGTATTGGATTCAAAAAATCCAATATATCTGTGACTGTGTCCTCTAAAATGTATCTGTGAATTCTACAAAAGAGATGTGTTTTGTGAGGTAGAGGCATAAAAAGACCAAAAGTATAATGTAAAACCCAGTTGCCTATAATGCGCTTCAATTTAATGCTCACTGTGGCGCTTGCAACATCGGTGGTCGGCTTTGACTAATGCAGCACTGTCTCGTTCTGAAGTGAACCCTTCAATTATTCAATTATCACACACAGCCTGACTTAAACCATATCACAGTTCGTCCTGGAGGTTAGTGTTCATCCATTAGGCTATTTTTCTCTCCAACACACAACATGAGCGCACAAATTGTTCATACATTTTGAGCATTGTCGAGTCTCAGCACAGCACAGCCACTCTGCCTCCTGGATGCTTGCTCTTCATGCTTCCAAAGTGTCTAAAAACAGATGGAGAGGCAGAGACTCAGACAGTGGAGCGTTCAGATTCAGTAAGCAGCCTGAAGGCATATATAATATATAGGAGCCCTTGCTTAGTGCATGAATCACAAAGTGGCTTCATGTATTTGTCTGGCTCGAAGCTGCAGACTTTCTTCATGCAAAGTACTTTTTTGTTTCATAAGCTTGAAATTCCTTTGACAGCTGTATCACAAAGGAAAGCACAGACAATAATGTGGAACATTAGTGAATGTAATATCACATCTAAATTCTAAATGAGTATGAGCAATTACTGTGGATAATGAGGCTATTCTCTTTTTCTGTAGTCATCATATCAGTTTTGAGTTAATTTCTTGCATGACTTTGACCACACTCCAGAATCAACTCCAGAATCAAACTGTGTGTAATTTTGACAATAATTGGGACTGCAATGGCAACATGGAGACTCAGTGGATCGCACTGTTGCCTCACAGCAGTCCCTGGTCCCTGGTTTGAATCCTGGTCTGTTCTCCTTGTGTTAGCACTGGTTTATTTCAGGTTTTCTGGTTTCATCCAAGAGTCCAAAAACATGCATAAAGGTCACTTAGAGACTCTAAATTGTCCCAGGGTGTGAAGTCAGTGGTGTGTGCACATTGGCGATAGGTCCTGGCTGAACCCCACGACACCATTGGGTATGATGATAATGGATGGATGGACTGCAAATAGTTTAGCGATAGTGAATAGTGATTTTTTTTCCTTTCCTCATAAATTCAGGATAAAATTAGCTTTAGCAATTATCGCAAAATCGGACTCCTTCTGTTAGTCCTCTCTAGCCACTTCTCTGCTGCCCTCCAGGGCTCCTGGTATGCTTATTTATTCTCATTAGGGTCCTTTTCCTCTATTCTTGTTGCCTCGCCTACGGATCAAATATGCATGTTATCCATCTCATCCATCTCTGTCATTAAAAACACAGTCCAGGGACAATTCACTTGCACCCAGCATCCTCATTATGCTCTGATTATAGTTGCATTACCTGTAGTTCTATATGAGGTGTAATAAATAAATTAAGTTGAAGTTGAAGGTATGTTTATTTTCACTAGTCTATTAAAGATTTATTTATCACATATAATCAACACATTGTTTCTCTTTAACATGTTTCCACACTCAGACTCTCAACTGTAAATTGATGTGCCGCAAAAGTGATTCATAGCCATAAAAATATTATTGTTTTATGTTCCACACCACATTAACAGAGAGTGGAAACAAAAGCATGCGGGAGCTCAGGGTATTAGTTGAACGGTGAGTAATCTCTGGGAAGCCTGGTTATAAAACCCCCCACAGCAGAATAGTGCAAAGCAGCATTAAAGATGTCACGATAGTCTCCTCTTACCTCCATGTGTTGGTCTTATGACAGTACACTTCGATTGTTTTCAGGTTGGTGACACCATCCCAGCCCCCTGCAGCCAGCAGCGCCCCGTTGAAGACTACAAGAGACACCTGAGGCACAGGAAGTGTGGGTGAGACAGTCTGAAAATTACATCATCAGTCTAAAATAAAGTCTTATTTTCAATCTCAGCTGAGCTAAACATGGTTTCCGCTGAGACCTTTGTCACAGCCACGTATTAGTAAAATGTACAATTAGAAAAATCAATGTACTTTTTTAGTCAGACAGTTTTAAAGAAACATCTCAATATATCTCAGATAATCCTTTATTTATTTATTTATTTATTTATTTATTTATTTATTTGCATTCGTTCTGTGTGGGTGTACATGTTGGATGAGTGGATAGTCTAATTGCCCCTAGGTGTGAATATTGTGTATGTCACACAACCTGTCCAGGGTGTATTCCCTGATTTTGCCCCATGTGTTAACTGGACCAGCATGTCAAAATTTCCAATTTATCACAAAAAAGTTTGGATTAACAGAGAATTACACAGGAACTACATAATTTGGTTATCAACTTAAAACGTGGCTCCACCTTGAAGTGAAATGTCTCTAATTGTTGGATGTATGTTCACATTTATTTTCATTTTGGAGATTTTCACATCCCTTCCCAGTTAAACTGTAATTGTCTCCTCTAGATTAATGTATTCTCAAACACTACCATGGGGTTAAAATCTATATCGAAATAATTGGACTGTGATCAAATCATTGTAAAGCTATGCCAATCTGTTTGTCTTATTTTGCTATCACTAAGTGGTAAATGCTAGCAAGCTAACACATGTAACAATGAAATATTGTGGTTTAAAACATTTCATCTACCAATCCATTCAAGGCAAGTCACAGAGTCACCCATATTTATTATTCTGTTCTGGTGTAGTGAGAGGTGACCATAAATCTTTGCTGAAATATTTAGGCACCCTTATTATGTCTTTCCCTCAGCCATGTCAGTCGTTTTTCTTCTCTCCATCTTTTCCATTCTTATCATTTGGACGTAAAAATAAACCTGGCCTTAAATCAGCCGGGATGCCTGGCATATGATGCTTTGTAGTGATCCATTACTCACGTTGTCCCTCTTGCTTCTCATGCGTTTGACAGGAGCCCACGTCATGGTGTCTGGGTTAAACCTCTCAGCAGTAGAGAGCTGCAGGTTGAGCTCGTCTTTGCCCCCGACCACATATATGTGTCCCAGGTACACGGCGCAGCCGGCATTCTCTCTGGGACTCAGCATGTGGGCGCAGATCGACCAGGTGCCATCTTCAGGGTCGAAGCGCTCCACTAAGGGACATTTAGAGGACAGAAACAGTCAGGAGAGGCTGTAAATACCGTGCGATACACAGTTGATGAGTAAAACTACCATACAGACAGTCAGTGTTTGTATTCGTCCAAATTACATCAGTGCTATCAGAGCTTATGCAATCTTGAATGTACATAATAAACTGAAGCGGTCTGCCAGAAAGCAAAAACGTAATCATATAATCATATCAATATTTTGTGCTAGTCTTGCAAAACAAGCATGTCGGAAAGTATTGATGACAATGTTATTTCGACCACTGTCGTAAGCAAGGACGTGAACTTGATGTGTGCCAGGAAAAGATTGTGGGAATTTTACAGACGTGCATTTCTCACAGGCTAAAATAGTCTATGGCAAATGGAAGCACAACATAACCCTTGTTTATCTTTGGAAGGGTCAGGGGGCTTAAGAATGTGTGTGTGAATATGGAGCACTTGCAGAAAAAAGGGTCACGTTAGCTGTGATACGTCGCTCAGATCCTGCCACTCATCAAAAATCTGTCAAGGAGCACAGCATTTTCCACCCTAGTAGTGATGGGAACAGGTCGATTGACAAAATTCCTCCAGTGTATGTTGCATTCCTACAATATGTAAATAAACAAGTATCACTCTACAGTTCCTTCATTCTCTGTTGTTTTTAAAATGTCATGTGGTATGATTGGCAACAGTCCCAAAACACTTCAAAAGCACTGGACCACTATGACCCATAAGTGTAAGTATTCAAAAGATGAGAAGATTTGTTTTTAATGGAAATTTGGAGAGTAAAAATACAAAGAAGGGGGTGTGACGACTTTTTATTTTTGCTCAATTGCAATCAAAACATCAATCCATCCATTATCTTACCTTATCTTTTTGGACTGTGGTAAGAACCTGGAGAACAGGCAAACTTTCCTGTTATGTTGCTATTCAATTTGTGAGATTTGACCCTCTCACCTGAGCTCACAGCCGCATCCCCATCACTCCCTCCCATCACGTACAAGCGGCCCTCGAGCACCACAGCAGCTGCTCTGGTGCGTCGGCTCAGCATTGGTGGCTGCTTGCTCCACGCGTTCACTTCTGGGTCGTACCTACAGCGGATGAATGGAGCGCAGGTTGGCGAGACCGGCTTCACAAATGAGCTGTCAATCACTGATATGTCTGCATAACCCAATTCATCATTTCTTTGTTGCTACCTCTGAGTCAGCCACTTCAGCCTGCTTCTGAAATAAAGACGTCAGGTAAGTGCAATCATTACTTCTTTTATTGTCGACATATGTACGACCCAGCCTACGTGTTTTTTGAGAGGCTGAATGTTTCGACTCATTTGCTGAGTACAACTGTTACTGTTGGTAGGAATGGAAAACTCAAACTCAAACTGACAAAACAATAGCGATGATGTTACATTTCTATGTTTTCCATAGTTCCAAATGATTACGGAAAATCTGAAAGGCATTCCTGGCCAACGTGCTGTAATTGGACAGTGACCTTTTGGAGCACTCGTCTTGCTGTACCTCTCCACGGTATTTATGGCATCGGTGCCATCGTGTCCTCCAATAGCGTACAGGTGTCCGTCCATCGCCACCAGACACACTCCACTGCGGGGGCCGCTCAAGGGTGCTACATCTGTACTCCAGCTGTCTGTGTCTGGGCTGTACCTGCGTTCAAAGAGCAGGGTAGTCACAGTATGGAAATGAAATCAGGCTGTGGTCATGATGGCTTTCACAGAAGCTTACGTTTTTTAAGAGCCTTTGTGGAACACAGCTCCACATTCGCACCGAGCAATTGAGCTGCTCAGGCATCCGTGTAAACATCTGCCAGAGGGCTCCCTCTCCACTGGAAAGCTGATAATTATTATTTTCTCCATCTTCAAGGCCATCAGATGAAAACCCGCAACCCCTAGAGGAAGAATTCCACCTAATTGGCGGATCTTTGCTTGAATGGGGTGTCAGAAATTCTCTTTAAGTGTCACAATAGCACTGCCTATGTAATCTTTAGGGACTGGGGAACCGGAATGGGAATTTGGCCGTTAGCATTTTCAGCTGATCAATTTGGAGCAGGTCTTTCCCCACTGGGCAGCAGCCAGCCTGGGGAGGATCATCATGGGTCAGCTGGCAGGGTTTGGTTAAGGAGCGACTGTCTGTGGGAACTGGGAACGGAGCCAGCGCCTTCAACTCATATCACACTGTACCGTTGGAGCAGGAGAGGAAGTGGGTGAAAACGTGCTAGAGCACTGCAGTGTACATTGGTGTGTGTGTGTGAGAGAGGCTGTATCTGTTTATGTATGTGTGAAAAAGAGTTTATTTTTCACTTCCTCTGCCTAAGAGGAGTAGATGCTGCAGCAACATGGGAAAGTGAATGCTGTACAGTGAGGACTTTGGGTGGTCCAGAGCTCAGCTGGGTCACAATTACGATTTACTGTCAAAAGGCCTGCGAGTAATTTCTGTCTTAATGCTGACCTCTGCTGCTCAGCCATGCGAACAACACCCAAAAGCGCACAGAGCTTTTTTTCTTTCTTTCTTCCGTTATTACACGGAGCTCAGAAGACCAGCTCGATGTCAGCTTTTATTTTATTTTTTTTATCTGAATCAAGCTTAAATCATGCTGCTCTTATCGAGAGGAGGGCTGGGATTTCACACCGTCACTGTCAGCACCAGCACGCTCGCATTCATTCCCTCACGCTGCGATAACAGATGTGAGTTAATGAAACGTCGGTTTCACATCGTCTTGAAACACACAATTGAGAGTAACACGCACACAAACATGCATTTCCAAATGCGGCCGCCCGTGAAGTCAGCGTTTCTGATGTTTGCATTTAACTGGAACACGAGGTTCAATGGAGCTTGTGACAACAGAGCAAAGAAAATCTTTTGAATAATGATTTGAGGCTCCCGCGGGAAGAAATCCCCAGGGCTTAACAGTGGTTTTATTAGGACAGAGTGTTTGAAGTTTGAAGTGTTGATATGAAAGTGACTGGCTCCTCTGCAGTCTCTCACCTCTCCACGCTGCTGTAACAGCAGACGTGGTCCTCCCCACCCACGGCGTAGATCTTGCCCTCCAGTGACCCCACCGCCACGCCGCCACGGCTGTTGACCATGCGCGCGGCCGTTCTCCACTCGTTGTACTCGGGACAGAACTGCTCTACCAGACAGGACGGGTCGTCCTGGGTCCATCCTCCAACTGCCAGAGCAAGATAACTGTCATGTTATTACACTCCACATCGGAACACATTTCATTTCTTCTTCCTCCTAGCTGAGGCAGAAGTTCAACATGGAGCCTAAAATGGCTAAATGGAATATTTATCTTTGTTTTGGAGCTAAAAAAGAGGCTATGAAAGACCTTTTAAATCTGCCTTAACATAAGTTTATATTCCTTGAAACCTAACTTTTCCCCAATAATTCCCACTGCAGTGTCATAAATCTGCATTTAAATTAGGACATGATGGTGAAGATGAGAAATTTTTGTAATACAATAAAGTCAAGTCATGTTTTCAGTATACTCTACTGTATGATGCCAATGTCAATTTTTTCTTTCTTTTTTTCCCTCATGGTTTGCCTTCCATCATATGTAGTCGAGGCAGTAAACAAGGCAAATTTATGCAACGATCAGAACAGTATCGAGCTGTTTTGACAGGTTTCCATGGTGAACCTTGGCAGAGAGAGGTGTGATCCAACAAAGTGAAAAATCTCCTAAATGAACTCAAAGTGATGCGTAATTTATGAGACTGCAAAAGCACAGATGGGTGACCAATTAGAGGAAAAGCCAACACTAAGTGTCTGAGTGAGGTGTTGGGACACCAGTGGCCTCCAGAGCAGCGACAACTTCAGCTAATGAGTCTCATTTTCATTCCAAACGTCACTTCATCATTTTGTGTGTTGATGGTACTGGTGGACAGCGCTGCATCATGCACTGGTCCCAGTCTTGGTCAATGGGTGTTGAGATGATCTGATAGCGAAGACCTTGCCGTTTTACACACTCCATGTTCTGCTTATCAATTATTCAGTGGCCAGTTGCACCCTGGGAAAGTGATTGCATTCATTATATTTCATCACTCAATTATTGAGGTTTGCCTTGTATGATTTGTAAGTCTCGGTATGTTTTTTTCTGCATGCTTTACCAATCAGGGCTCTACCTCTATTTACGCAGTCCTGACTCTCATTAAACACTAAAGCAGCTATACATTTTGATGCAGCATGTAATCCTGCTTGAGAAAAACAGCTCCGAGTCCAGCTCTTCCCAATGGCCGAACTAACCTCTGCATAGAGTGAATATATAATGTTCTAGATGCAGTATGAGGAAATATAGTAAATGCAGCTACAGTATATAAAGGAGTCATTTGTGCCTCACTAGAGAGTTTTTACACATGGTTATAAGTATAAGGTTATCCCCCACATATAAAAGTTTAATCCTTTACATGTAAACAAGTGATGTTAGTTAGTTAATATTTATAGCAATAGGACGCTCCCCATCAACACACGCTCAAGTTAATGCATCCTACTCTTTAAGATCTTCATATGTTTATAGTGTCACTGTTCTGTGAGAAAGTATCTCTAGCCAACATTTCATTAGTAGTAAGAAGTTTAACAATTAGAGAGCTCACGGACTGAACCTTCTACAGGTACGGGTGTGGTTTAAATGTACTCAGTTACATTAGACCACTGACCAAGCAGCTATTAGATATTAATGGAAGATCCTCTGAAGCATGCGCCATTGTCCAAAACAAACTGGGGAAATTAGAGTAAAAGGGGACCACAGCAGTCTCCAGAATCTTCACTTTCCTCTGAGATGTTATAAAAGCCAACATTAATTGGTCCTTTAAGACCACAATGTGAGAAGGTGAAGCAGCAACATTCTTTTAATGAGCATCATATTCTCATCTTAAAGGTTTGTGTTTACTTAATGAAAAAAAATTCCCCCCAAAAAACACATTAAATTCAGTTTACCACTTGGTTCCAGCATCACTGGGACTGTTTGCCATACTGGTCTTATGCAGCCTATCCTGAGTGATGCAGACCAAGAGCTGCTTGGTGTTGGTTTTGAAACCAGAGGACTCCAACCGTCAGATCTACATCAAAGCGGCAACTGACCCATAAACATCATGTCACTGAAGGCATCTTTAGGAGGAAGTCTGCGGTGGTGGGGGGAGGAACCTCCTTTGCTCTCTTTTATCAGCGTATGGCATGTCTTAGGCTCGTCCAGGGATGCCCTACAACACACAATCGTTGTTTTCATTTAGCAAGCATAGAGCATTGAAAATTTGTCTTAATATCTATTGGGAATGTTAACAAATGAAGTAAAACTCAGGCTCTTAATTCACATGCACTTCTCAACAAAGAGCAACCATGACCTTGTACTTGAACTTCAAAGAGCATAAAAGGAAACAAGATTTTTTTGCAATCTGTTGTCCCAAACGTAAGAAATTAAAGACTTTAGGTTTGTGACTCCTGATGCCTGGAACAACCTGTAATCTAAACTTCAGCTTCAAAACCTTGTTCCTTTAACTGAATTTGAAACCTAATGAAAACGTATGTATGCAACTTATATAAATACATTTTAATTGGGCTTTGTCTGTTCATCTTAATTGTGCTGCAGCTTTATTGGCCAGGCCTGCCTTGTAAAAGGTAAAAGGCAAGGAAATCTTTAATGTCAATCAGACTAACCTGGTTAAATGAAGGTTCAATTAATCAAACAAAAATCCACAAAGAATTAAACCCATGATTATTCTGCAGTTGCACATCGGACGATGCCTTGATTCTTAAAACATTATACTTATCATCTATATCCAATTTCACAGATATTAAACATACTTATTGAAAAGGCTCCGAAGTGGGATGGATAATCTTACCCTTGTTCGTTGTATACTCCCATGTTTTAATCTAACCCTTCACTCAGGCTCTGCAGTCAGGCTATGACCAGGTTTGGTCTCTGTCCTTCCTGAGTTCTTTCAGCACACGCTACTTTCTGCTCTCAGTGACATTGTACAGGAATAAAACCTCCTCCCCTCAGCAATCCCACCAACCCACGCACAACTTCCCACAGTGATTCACTCCACCATCCTTGCATCCTGAAACCCAAGACTCCTCTCACACACCCTAGTGTGACTCATTTTGACAACTGCCATGCCAAAGGATTTATTGACATGTCTTAATTTTAGGTTCAAATGAGACTCCACCGTAGCCCAGCGCGTCTTTGAGTATTGGTGTAAGTTGCAGTGGCCGCCACTCTGGCTCTTGCTGCTTTAGAGGTCTTATTTTCCCCATACTGTTTTAGAGAGATATCATTGTTTGTTTTGGCAGAGGCATTGATCTTCACCGTTTCAAAGCCTCACAGGAGGGTTCCAGATATCTGTTACTGTGTGACCTCAGCCCGTCAGCTCCTTCCTGCGAATTTCTCGCTTCTCTCATTCCTGCGAAGTTTGCGTGACTTCCTCTTCCCGTACATCTGTGTCCAGCTGAAACACCTCAGATGGTGTAATGATTCATCTCAAGCAGGTCAAGGAAGATGGGTTGAAATGCAAATTATAATGTAGTCACTGCTGTTGTGTTCTGTCATTGCATGACCTCCACAGGGCGACTGTGCTTGGCTCATTAGCATCATACAGATGACTCATATAGACAGATACAGCAGTAAATGAAGCAGTATAAAAAGCACACATGCCTATAACTGCTTGAAAGACACAATTAAGAGATTACATTTCCTGATTCCTGAGTTTCCTGATTTTTCAGTTGAGATTTTCCTTGATGTGGGAAAGAATGACTGACATAAATTCTATGGGTTTTATGACCTGCTAGATGAGAGGTTAGTACTGTGACCTGATTACAAGAAGGTCCTGAGTTCAGCTCAACTCAATTTAAGCAATTTTCTTGTTTCTACTGACAAAAAAATAACTCCCCCTCCAAAACACTGGTTCCACATTAGCACCACTTTCTTGTTCGACCTGGTTGGGCCACATCAGAGGCTGCAAAAAGGGTTATTAAGACTGGATTTTCTCCTGGTACTCTGGTCCAGAAAATGTATGTTCGGTTGATTGGAGACTCTAAATTGCCCCTAGGTGTGAAATTGAATGGAGTGTGTGTCTGTGTGTGGATTGTTTTCCGTGCCTTCTGCCCTATGTGTGCTGTAGATAGGCTCCAGCAGACCCTCTGTGACACAGTTAAGGTATAATGTAGGTACAGTAAAATGATGAATCGATGGATGTATAAACATTGTTATCATCACAAGCATTAAAACTGGATACATAAACTAATTTATATAACTTGTACAGCTTGTGGCATAAATACACCAACAGCAATACATTCCTTTTATCATTCGGACTTGATAGCTTAGACTTGTCTAAAGACTCTACACAGACAATTATATTTCCTTATTTATGGGAAAAGTCCTGAGCACACCTACCCAGAATACACTGTAACACCCCAAGACTCGAAAATTTTAGCATCTTGGTCACACTCACCGCTGTTTGCGCCACTGGGCTGTAAAATCACAATTTTTTGGGAGGTGAGCGGGTTTATTCAGATCCATGATGATAACAAATATGCTGACAGGAAACTGAATTGTAGAAAGATCCTTCATGCATCCTGGCTACAGTTTTTCCTCGACTTTGAAATGGAAAAATAAAAAGGTGCGAAATATCAAATGCAATCGCCTTTCCTTTTAAAAGCCTTTTCAATTAAATAGCATTGACTCAGAAGTAATGGGAGCTGTCATGAATCAAGCATAATTTAAGCAGCCTAGATGGCATTTAAAGTGAGGACCCATGCAGCAAAAGAAATAAAAAAAAGAGAAATCTGGTTCACGTTGAAGAATTGCATCAAGTGAAAGTGACAAAGACAAATTAAACTGTTTATTGTTCGCAGCAGCCAGTGGAAAGTAATTGATGGATATTTTAGAGAGGAGCAGGTGGTGAGTCACATTTTTTTCTGCAATCCTCTCAGCCTGCGTGTCAGTGATGAGGTGAAATCTCGGGCTACATGTGCTCCAAATCCATCTTTTCTCACTCAGCACAGCAGAGATAACTTGAGGCCTGGAGGAAAATGAATAATTAGTCTCAGTCACCATTTAAAAAATGCCACTCAAAGGCTTCTTAACTGTCACTTTATTACTTCAGAGTTGAAAGGAAAGACACTGGGGAGGGTTATTTTGAAGGAATTGTGTATATTGAACATCAGAGCTGCAAATTACTTTGAAATCACCTCATGCATGAAACAGGAGGCAAACAGGCGAGATCAATTTAAACTCTCAATTGATTGAGATGGAAAACAACTATTACTGCCAAATTGTATGAATGGTCCCTCTAAGCCTTTCATTGTTAGTTTATCGATTAATATTACTTCTGTTACTTCTTTATTTGACCTATTTCATACTCCATACCAAAGGAATCTTACCAAATAATATTTCTCATCTAACTAAGAGATAACCAAATCCTGCTGAACAGTGTATAAAGAGTGAAGGAGTGAACCCAGTATGTTATCAAGTTGGATGTTGTCAGCCATTTCTTTGAGCCATATCTTAAAAGTGGGAACTTCCTTCTTTGTGTTTTTGCTGTAATCAGACTATAAGATAGAAGCTGTCTTTGAGCTCTTTTTAGTAGAATCTTAAGCAGGAGAGTTGAAACAGGATCAAGTTCAGTGTGGGTTCTAAGAACGTCATTTTCACCTTGTTCATTATCTCTCTGGCTTAGTTCTTGTCACTGCTATTATTTTTATCATTATTTCCCAACATGGGGGATAATCCTGTGCTCGTCATGGGAATGTGGCGGCGACCAAGGTGACCCTCCATCGGTTGAGTCAGGCATGACGTCGTCTGCAGTGTTGCAGTCGTGCATGAGGGACGTCCTCGAGCTTTCTGACATGCCGGTGTGCCTGTCTACCACCCGATGACACACTAGCCCACCTGCAGCTGTCTCTGGGGGCGTCCTGCCAATCACACGTCCTAACAATCTCCCCGCGCCAGAAGACGCGCTCTGGAATGTGTCTGCCGTGTCAGCGGTGGAACGTGGCTGCTGGTTGGGTGTTTGTGTTGCTGGGGGGAGGTTTTCATGCTTTAATAGAAAAAAGAAGGGATGGGAAGTGGAGAATGGGAGGATTAGATGAAATAATTGTTGGGCTTACGGTTTCCGCCGGATGGATTGTGAAGAAGCTTGCAACCATATGAACATTTGTTTTTTATTTGGGGAAATAGAAAATGCTGAGAAATGCCGAAATGCATTACAAGAACAATTAAAGCCAACAAAATATGGACAATATGGATTTTAGTGTTGTATCCTCTATTTTTAAGTATTGCACAGTATGGGTATGCAATTCCATTTCCAAAGTAAAACAACAAAGTCAAATGAAGAAAAAACAGGAAACATAACTGTAACAATAAGTTTATATATATATAAAACATAATTATGCATATGAAACAGTCAATTTATACAACAGACAGCGTGTATCAGCTGGTTACTGAGGTCTTAGTCCTGTAAACTTCCACGTATAAAACAGAATAAACCCAGTCGTAGCCCTAAATCAGTGCAGCTAAAAGTGTCCTGTTTACATTTTGAAAGGCAAGATGAAGCGTATGAATACTGAAAGCAGCTTTACTGATGCAAAGCTGTGTTTAAATTAGCTGGAGAAACAATTTCAACTTCAACTTTATTTAAAGTACCTTTCACAACAATGTTATCTCAAGACACTGTACATAAACAATATAAAGAAGCAGAGCCCAACAAATGCCTGAGCAAGCTGAAGGGACTCAAGTGTTGGTCGTGAGGAAAACAGCAGTTAAGCAGTAAAAGAATACATAAATAAAAGTAAAGTGTTGTCCATGTCCAGATGGAAAACAGCTCTGATGAAAATAGCTTTAACGGGAGACTGAACATATTGTCCACAGTATATGACATATGCCAAATGTCATATGCAATACTTTTTTAACTTATAAAAGTGCTGCAGTTGACAAAAAACCCAGTTATGGGGAGAGTGATACTGAGGTCATGAATGTGACCTCAGGAAGAGGAGCCCAGACTCCAAAAAGTAAACAGCTGTCAGGCCTTGTGCGCTCTGTGAGATGGAGGAGCCAGTGTGAGCTGCATGTCTGGGATATTTGAGTAAATGAACAAAGATTTGTAGCTGCACCTCAAAAAATGACTATAGTAAAGAAGCTCTTATTCCCAGTCTATCCTGGTATCTGTCTGCATCTTTCCTGCTATTTAATATATCATGAAAATGGTTATCACCGATGCAGGAAATCAAGTTATCATGAAATTTGATTTGATTTGTTTGGCTATTTTAACATTCGTGACTGTCTGGATGACACGGCGTATTGTTAGTTCTAGCATTTCTATTGTTATTTCAGTCAGATTTGATTATAGCAAACATATCACATGTCGAGCAGTGTTGCTTTTGGTAATTGGTTGCAGATGAAGCTGTTTTCATGAACTAGTTTAGAACTGAGGAAATCACTGACTCAAGCAAAAGTCAGCAAGGCCGCATTAGTGGTGCAGTGTTTCCCAAAAGATTTGTCGGCTCTCATGTCTTTTTGACAGCAGTTGTGTTCTCCCCACTTGCAGGGAGATTGCAGCCTCCAACTTCACTCCCAAAACACAGGACAGTCAGAGAAAGAGAAACTCTACACTGAATGAACAGAATGAAAGGAAACAGCACTGATTAAAGACTGCAGCATGGATTTACTGACAACAGTCCATGTATCATGCTACCATCTGGCTTACACAAATTGGTAAATTGCATCATAAATCTCATAGAAATTACTAGTCAGCACAATGCATCAATTTCAGTGTTATTACACTTACATAGCTCCCTTATCTTAAACTCTAACCTTATCATAAAGATCTCATTAATTCACTGAATGCATGTATTTTTGCATGTATCTGGGAATTGCTCTTTCCAACATTGGGAAAGTCAGTGATTTGGCGAGTCGTACAACCTATATTTCAAAGCACCCTATACTGTATAGAAACAAGATGCCCATGTCATCTAAGACCACAAGAGGGCACCCTCCACCCTCGTCACATGACTGACATGACCTCCTGCCGCCATTTTGGATGGTTAATGGCAAGTAAACAAGCCTTGGGCAGACGTCTGGAGATTTTTGGATTTTAACTAACAAAAACGGAGCAGGTACGAAACAGAGAAAAACTGAGCAGAGATGCCATGGAGAGCTACATATAAAAACAACATCAATCCATATGACCACAGGGCAAACAGCTGGAGCTCCAACGAAGGACTGCTGCCTCTGACTTCTTCCATGGACATAACAAACTACCTGGTTTGCAGTGTAGATGCTTATAATTATGTCGAATTCACAATGAATTGAAATAGGTTTAAAGTCCAGTAGTGGCATCAGGTGGTTTATTTTTGAATTCCTATAGAATAAATCAAATGAATGACGATGCAATTTATGCATGTTTTTTTTCCCTCTTCACAGCATATTTTTGACTAATGTGGCTAATACTCCGGTGCCACATGTAGTCTGTAAAATATGGTATCCATTATGTTACCTGCTCTGTACCTTCACAGTGTCATAGCGTTCTGCTGGAGCCAAACACAGGGCGTAGACAGGGAATGTACTCTGGACAGGTTGCTAGTCTATTCACCCTGACACTTACACCCAGAGGCAATTTAGAGCCACCAACTGGAACTTAATGCATGTTTCTGGACTGTGCGAGGAAGCTGAAAGGCCCTCAGTCTGATAGGAATTTGAGGCCTTGAGGCAGCAGTGCTATCCACAAAACCACTGTGCCATCTATAGTGGGGAAGTATTATGTTATAGACTTTATAGAACCAGCACATTATTTCTAATCCAGCGCCCAGCAACCGTCAGTGGTAACCATTGCAGACAGGCTTTTAACAGCACAGTGTGGGCAGCGTTAATGCTGATCAGGACTTCATTAGTGTAGGGGCTTAGTAATCAGATTCACGTCTCTATTGACTTCCCTGGCAGGTCTCTGAAGGGCCTCGCAGAGAGCCCACACGTCACATTAAACCGACACAAAGCTTTGTTCTAGCGTCACCTTTCATCTTGCGCTGGACAGGGGTGTAATGAGAGGTCCAAGTGCTTCTATCATCAAATTCTCAAGTACAATAAATGATGACATGATGTGACCTCTAGAAACAGTTTCTCACTTAACATGGTAGTGGCTCACTTGACTCAATTTGGCACCATGTGTCAGGCCACCGGGCTTTTTAAATTATTTTTTTAGGTCCAGTAGCAGAACAGTGAAGTGGCTCCTAGCCTGACTGCGGCTCCTTCAAAGGAGAAGCAGTTATAGATGATCGATAGTTGAAACTCAGTTTATAATTCACTTGTGAATATGTTGGACTTGGTTTGAAAGAAATAGATGAAATGAGTCTAAATGCAGGACACAAGCTAACTGCATGATAGATAGATTTGAACAGGTTTTGTGATCATTTATGTATGAATTTTAGTTTTGACATTATGAGTATAGATTTGCATGTACACACCTTTACTTCCAAAAGTTACCAGTCGAATGGCAGTGAATTGTGTTCTTCCTCACTATGTGAATCCTCCTTAGCTGCATTGCTCCAGTTACTGCTTAGAACAGGAAAAAGTTCCAAAACTGTTGTCATCACATGATTGCTCATGTGAGTTGCAGGCAAGACAGCCAATTAGTGAATTAGTGTAAAATCGATGTGTGGTTGCCAGATGAAGCACGTCGGGCTGCCAGATCCACATTGAAACGGATATAATATTCCCACAGCCCAAAATAGGACTGTTAAAGGGCTGTAAAATAGCATCTGTGGCATTTCTTATGGAACCAAATGATCCATCGCTCCATCACCATTAAAATAAATTCACTTCAGTTCACCGAGAAGTTTGTGATTATACCTATAGCTCAGTCTCATGATACCCCTTTATTTGAGCACTGTCATCATTATTATCAAAGCATATATTTCATAGGTGTCCCTGACAGCAGGTTCTTTTTTTTCTGTTTCTCTTAGCCTGTGCGCCGAGGGAGGGAGTATTTTTGCTCATCTGTGTGATACATAGGGATTGAGACCTGCAGAGACCCACTTTCATGTCAGACGCTCTAATCTCCTGTCTGTGGCACCGTGGCAGGGATTTGCCGATGACTCCACTTCACCTTCCGTCAGACAAGTTCGAGGGGGCCTGTCCTGGTTTCCCCTGTCGGATCCTCCTCTGTTTACATCTTACTTTGCGTCTCAGCGCTGACACACCAGGATTTTAAATACCATGAATCATGCTGTTGCTCTTTTACAGAGACTGTCGCATTTAAGAGACGGGAGTGTGGCCACACTATAGTAGGCCACACATAATGACTTGATATGGGGATTTAATCATCCCTTGCTTACTAGTAATTAGCCCTCTTATTGCCCTGCTGTCTGTTGGGCCAGTGGATGGTCAAATTATACGCTACTTCCGTAGTGGTTTCTCAGGTGTCTTGGAAACTACGGTCAAAGTAACAGCAGTAACATAATCAGTCCTCCATTCATTTTGCAGATTGGTCATTAAGGAGTCCCTCACAGCACCGCTGTAGAGTGTAGTGTTACCGATCCCTATGCAGATTTTGAATCTGGTCTTATCGAGACTACACACATAATTCCCAGTTTGCTTCCACTTGCTAGTAATAGCACTGTGTGGAAACTATATTATTATAACTGTATTTCTACTGTTATATAGCGCTGCTATACTGTATGAAAGCATTTTTCCATACGTCCTCTCTCCCTGTCTCTTGCATCCTATCTGTTTGACACACACACACACACACACACACACACACACACACACACACACACACACACAGAAAGATAAACACAAACAGCCTGGTTCTGCTCCGGCCATTGTGAGCAAATGGAGTTTCAGTCCAATCTCATCATGCAAATAACAAAAACCACAGGACTGTGCAGGGCTAACAAGGGGACTCAAACAGACACACACACACACACACACTTATAAATTCAAATTATGCGAATGCAAAAGCTGACCTGCAGTTTCAAGCACACAATCTTGCAGCAGAGCTGACCCATGAGTGCTGGTAGCTCTGGACTGTGT
This sequence comes from Karalla daura, assembly GCA_029224185.1. Classification (NCBI taxonomy): domain Eukaryota; kingdom Metazoa; phylum Chordata; class Actinopteri; order Chaetodontiformes; family Leiognathidae; genus Karalla; species Karalla daura. The sequence goes on from CM055192.1 coordinate 19,718,401, forward strand.
CACAGAAATAGCCAATCATGTCCTGAAGCAAAAGTTTATGTGTTGGTCATTTCCCACCATGAACGAGAGAAATATTCCAGCTGCTGCTGTCTGGAAAGTGGTCCGGCACAGCGGGAGGGCCTGGGAGGATTTACACCCGGAAACCAGGGACAATAATAACACACACTTGCAGCAATTGCTTATACACATGCACAATCACAGACACACTGGTTTCTATTGGTATTATATGAGTTTATGCTAGCGATATGATTGTATTTCACACCATTTCACTGCATTTCTTTCTATTGTTTTATTGCTACTTCTATAAAGTAGTTTCATTATCTGTACTTGTATAATGAAACTTTAACAATTAAGTGAATTTGAAGCAATCAAAATGCAAGTGGGTGGCTTTGCAAAACCTTTAATTTCACGGAGCATTGCTTTAGCTGTTAGACAACATTCAGGAGGCATGATTCCCTGCATTTCAGCTGGTTCCTCAGATGCATCCTGCACCATGTCCCGGTCAGCGAGGTGCCAGGTTGCCACATGGCTCTGCCGGCCTCCAGCCAGGAGCGGCTCCGGCACCCCCGTTGCTTCGCGCAGATGGGACAGGCCGCTCGTGCCATCCCCTGACACAGTGCATGGACGGCGTGTTAGTTCAAGATCCCAGGCGAGATACGTCACATGAAGTCCAATTGTTAAACCACATTTATTGTCACTTTAAAGAGAATAATACGCGATAATGCATTTACTCATTTGACCCCTTAAATAGATACAGATGTGATTTACACAATCGCTGTGAGCATCCAGAAAAAATGAGGAGAATTCCTCACCAGGGTTTGTTTTGACTTATTTGAATACAAAATGAATCGGCTGATAAGAGAACAATTTTAACGAATCTGGACAATTATGTGGTACTGCATATAATTTAGCGATCCGAATGCATATCAGACCCAGCTGTATCTGCTCCTTCTGGGCAGAAATCCATGATACTAAAGCAGTTACAGCACAATAAAGCCTCCATAAACTTCATGCATCGACATAAACTTTTGATAGCGCTTTATTTTAAGCATTATGTCCTCCCTTCAGGGTCACCTGTCAGAAAAGAATTTTTAATGTGCAATAAGAAGAACAGCATCGTCAAGTGTGTGTGCGTGTTTTTAATGTGCTGGCAATGTAGGAGTAATTCCTCATAGGTGATATCATTATGCAATGAGTGCTGTTTCTCCTGTTACACCTACAGCTAGATGGTCAAGTCCAGGTCAGACCGAGGGCCTTTCTCTGTGGACTTTGCATGACTCTTCTGGGTGTTCACGAGTACTGTTGACCTGTCCAGGCAGCTGTTGAGGATACAGTGCCCTCACCCTAATTGGCTGAACAGATACAAAACAGATAAGATAATATTTATCTCTTTAACATTTTTACATCACAATACTTTATTCGTGGAATGAAACTTTGTGCAGTTCTGCAACTGAGCGACAAACAACTTCTCTGGCGACAACAGAAGCGTGCTCTGCAGGTTCAACAGCATCCCGAAGAAAACACTCCTGCCTGGCACTCTGAAAGCTGAACGGCCACGATAAGCAGCCTCGAGTTAGTGTCAGTGACAGCAGGAACAGATGATGCAGCACTTCAGACTGAGAGGTAATTAGCCACCGAGGAAAAAAAAACCCCAGACCACCAGGAGAGCTTCACGAAGAGCTGCCAGCTCGGCCCTGATGTATGCGGCGCAATTAACTAACTCAGGCGGCTGATGTGATGCGGCGCTCTGATCGGTCTTCTGGCGCCCTCATGCGGCGAAACGCCGACACGACAGGACGAGAGCGCAGACCTGGCAGCTGACGTTTGCTCATTAGGATGCGGCTCGGCTCTGCAGGCGGCTCACGTCGTGGTCTGTATGTCGTAATACGACCGAAATAAATGGCAGATCCAGCGCCATGCATCACGGGAGTGTTGGAAACTTGAGAGCCGCAGCATCGAGATGAATGACCAGAAGTTACATCATAAACAATCACTGGTGGTTTATAAATAAATCAGGATTGATATCTGACACCATTTGGATTTTAGCACGATTTTCCTTCTCGTATGTGAGCCACTGGAGAGGCTCACATATCACCAGAAAATCATGACGAATGAATTGAGTTTTTATTGGTTTTCTGTCTTGGCTCACCTCACATTGGCTTACAAGATACTATGTCTTCATATAAGACAGAAATAGAGAGGCAGTACACTCTAAATAAAACAGAAAACGAACCTAGAGAAAAAAATGGAATCGGCTCAATCAAAATATGTTGTTTTACGATGATTACAACATCAAGAGATACAAGTGAAAACGTTGCATTTTGTAATGATCTGCTCACTAATTTTTTAAGGGCTTTGCCAAGCAGTTTCACAGATAATTACCTCAGCTAGATTTTCACAGACTATACCGCGCAGAAAAGAATGCTTTTTTCCTCTAAAGTTCACACAATCTGTTTGACTCCTGAATATTTGGCAGGAGCAGATGGCTTGCGGATAAACAATATGTGACATCCGATTCGGGGCCAAACCTTTATTCAATTATTGTGTGCAAATCTGCCTTATTTTTCTGCAGAGTTCTCTTCACAGCCACACGTTTTCATACATTTGTGCTTGAAGGCTGTGGCTGAGCGGGTCCGTTCACTCCACTGGGGGTTAGAGGTCTTTCCGGAGGGCACTGCAGCAGCAGTAATGAGGGAGGGGAAACACTGATTCCTGCCTTTCAAAACTTTTGGAGCAGTAACTCTTAACAGGTGGAACTCCACGGCTGACAGGGATGTGGAAAGTCTGAGGGTATCTCAGGAGGGTGGTATAACTAGAAATTATGATTTCATCGAAGACACTGAAAGAGTTTTTAAGTGCATGGCCATTTTTATGTGAGGCAGGGAAATCAACATGTCAGAAGAGTTGGTGTGAAGGTGGTCTGTAGTAAAGTGGAAATCACAGTAACCACGAAACTGTGAAATAGAACAGGACACCAAACTGAGTGAATGCAGAACGCAGAACAAATGGATTTAATATGTAAGTGTTTGTGCATGTTGGACCAACTCACATTGGTTTATATGACACTATAACTTCATATGACAGAAATTGAGAGCCATCCAGCCATCTGTCATCTCACCCATTCTGTAGCCATCAGTGCTGCTGAAATCGCAGGGCATACGCCCTCTCACACTCACACCTAGAGGTGGTTTAGGGTCTCCAGTTGGCCTAAGCCTGTTTTTGGACTGTGGGTGAAAACCAGAGTAGCTAGAAAAAGCCCACATAGACATGAGGAGGACATAGAAACCCTACAAGGAAAAGTCAAATGGGTTTCGAACCAGGAATTTTACTGTCTTGCTGAACGGTGAAAATGCTGTTCACCAATTTTCTATGTCGCCTTAGAGCACTAGTAGACATAATATACATATATAGAACTAAAAATACATAGATGTGTTGTAATTAAAGGTGCTAGCAATCAATATGATAGACAAACAAGAAGCATCGCTATTAGAAGCAGATAGTCAAGTGTAAATGAAAACAGGCAGAACTACTAAGAAAAAAAGGCAATGAGTATATCCCAGATTAGGTTTTCACATATCTACAAGGATCAACTATGTCCATCATTTCTATTGAAGGTGTAGGATGGAGCTCATATTAGTCATTTGCTGAAAAAGAAAGGCTGAGGCAGGGTGTCTGACAGCCGCCGCTTCAGGCCACTGCTGCTTCATATTGGTTACAAATTATACAACAGGAAGAACAGGAGGAAATGAAATATATTCTGCTTCTTCACTTCATACAATGAGAGGCAGGATGGATGGTCAGTAATCCGAACAGTCCCTTAAGAGCAGGATATTGCATAAGCTGTCCATAAAACACCATGATATACGACTTGACCACAGCACACAAAACTCCAACATCAACAATCAATTTGTCCCTCACTTCCAGATATTCAGCACGGCAACTTACGTCTCCGCATTGATCACTGATGACTTTTACAAACCTTGGCCCCCAAAAGATGCTGATGCGGACAAAAAAAAAAACGAGTAAAAGTGCCGCTCGCATAATGCGTCACATCATGAACGCTGGCGGGCGGAGGTGTGTGGCGAGCCCTTAATAAACTGACACATTGCCTCAGTGAACATGGCAGGAAGCAAATGGTGGCCTGCCAAGCCAAATACGCCGCGACCTCCTATGAGTTTACAGATGTAATGGATCCAGCAGGCAGACGGAGCCGGCTGGCCTCCAGCGGACCTTCAGATGTGCCACGGCGAGGAGGTGTGTGCACGCAAGGAAGGTCGGGCTGTTGGACAGAGATGAGGCGTGCTCACAGCACAGCCGTCCAGACGGCTCACAGAGGAGAGATGAAGACGGAACGAGCCAGTCTTTATGGGGCGACAGCCTGTTATATAACAACACTACAGCATGAGGGCTGTGCAATCTCCGGATAACGGATACATGCTGATTGTGTTCTAGCGCAAATCTTATTCTGTGAAATAAAAGGATCCCCTATTGCTCTCCTATGCTTTATACACACTGCTGGGGAATACAAATGGCAGTGATTAGATGAACAGACTTTCTCACTTCCTCAGATGAGTGAGATGATCCCTTCACTTTCTTTGTGACCGACGACCGGCCGTGTCACAACTTCCATGGCACTAATTATGTCAGTCATCTGCCAATATATCAGACCCAGAATTAGTGTGAAGGGTAGTTTGACACAGTTTGTCAGATTGGGGACTTTTCTTTCTTTCTGCTGGAGCGTCTTACTCACACCAAGGGACCAATTTTATTTAAAAAGCCCAGCAAGGGAATGGAGTTGCAAATTAGCAGTTGTCTTACAAACAGTTTGTCGAAGATTTGCACTATATGTACACTATGTTGCTCTACATTGAAATAAATAGATTACAATTACAAATTTAGGGTCTCAAATGGCTTACAAAAAGGCTTATACATTCAAGTTTTTGGACTGTGGGAGGAAACTGGTGTAGCTGGGGCTAAGTGGCAACATGCAAACAGGCCCTTGGTCCTAATCTAGGTCCTTCTTGCTGTGAGACGGCAGTGCTAACCTATCCATTGTATCATTTGGATCAAGACTAATTTAGAGACACTTGTCTAGTTAGTACTTGTTTAACATGGTGGTCTGAGCACTATTTGAAGAAAGTTCTAAGAAAAACCAAAACCATTGTGCATTCATGCTGGTGGTCAAAAGTGGTCAAATGTTAGCTGTGGAAAACTTGCAGAATTCTTGGCTCCTAAGTGATATTTTACAGAAATAATCTAGCCAAGAAACTGAGACAATAGGGGGGGAAAAATCTGCAGAGACTCGAAAGTAGTACAGACAGGAATGTTGTTGAAGCTTAAAAAGAAAAAACCTGAAATGTGTCCAGAATGACAAGGTCACGGAAAACGAAGGATAGATGAGGAAGCAGTGTCAGGCGATACGAGACAAAGGTGTTGGCTGCTCAGGTGTCACCGGCTGGACTGTGTGAAGAGAGAGCAGAGAACAGGAGATCAACAGCTGAGCAGGTATCAGATCACCCGGTGGAAAGACTGATTCAGCGTCGCACCCTGACAAGTCAGCAGGTAAGATATATCCTCATATTATTATTTTGAGACCCTAACATTGTTTTTAAATGCAAGGAAAAGCTTGGCTCGTTTCTTTTTCATAACTGCCTGCTTCCAGACGAGTGTAGAGAAAACATCCCAAGTTACCCAGTTAGGTGAATTTTGGATGTATGCAGCTGGTGCCTCATTTTGTTATGAGCTGGTGAGGATATTAGTTGTTTGCTCTTCTGTAGTGTCTCCTCCTCAATTCTCAGTATGTTGTTGCTGTTATTCTTCGAGGAACTGCAAAAGTTTCTAGTTTTTCTAGCTTCTTGTGAACTGCAAAAGTTTCCATAACGGTAAACTAATGTACAAGAAAGGAAACTGCATCTGCAGAAAATGAACTTAAATTGGGCATGTTTAAGGAACTGCAACTGCACTTGTAACACAGCAACACATGTCTTTACCACAAAAGTTCAGTATTTATCGCCACTGAAGCTCTTAAGGCTGAGCTGCACTCATGCATCCCCGAATTGCTCATCTCAGGACATGGCTGTCTGCCTGCTGCTTCGTGTCCTAGGAGCGCTCAGCCCAGCAGATGACACGGACACAGCTGTGGTTGAGTTAGGTTACAGATAGTCCAAGTCACTGACAGACTGTGGAAGAAACAATGGAGCCATGGTTAGTGCACAGAGAAGAAGATCGGTTTCATCCTGATTCAGCCTCCCTGAGGTGGACTCCGCTTTTGTTTTGTTTTTTTTCTTTACTCAAGTGGGAAAATTACATTTTCTCACTCTATTTGACTGACCTCATGCTTAACAATGAGCTGCAGGAGGCAATACATTTTTAATGTAACATTATCATTGTCAGGACTTTAAATTGTTGTCCATCCATCCATCATCTTAGCTACCTGTCTTTACAGTATTGCAGGGAGCTGTGTGTGTGTACGGTGCAGCTCGGCAATAAGACTGTATTGCGATCAACAGTATTGTAGAATTATATACTAGAATCATTGTCTGTGCCTCTGTGTAATCAGTAGGCGGCAACATTATCCTGTAATTGTGGAAATAAAGCTGTGTAATCGAAAACATGATTTTCAGCACATTAGTGTTTTCTCTAAGCAAATACTATGAAATGTTGAGCATTATTGCCCTCAGATTTGGCCTCTTCAGCCTGTTAGTGAATTAAATACTTTAAAGTTGAAGTGTTGAATACACTTCAAGTTGGACGCAGATTTCAGTGCTAAGCTCATGTAATTTGAAGCAAGAGGAGCAAATGCAGAGCGCCTTTTTCTCCTCTATTTACAGCAGCAATTACAAAATGATTGGGAATTTAATCTATTTATCTGAGTACGCTGGCTAATTTCCTCTGTTATTGCCCGTTTGACTTCTTAACACAAATATGAACAAATATGAACAAGTCTCTCATTATTATCCCATTATCGCTTTGTTACTATCAAGTTGTCAGCTTCCTCGCATTTGCTTTGTTGGGTTTGTTTTTTGAATCTATAAATTGAATGATTTTTCTCACTCCAAGTGTAACCAAATGTGTAACCAAGATCCTGTGTGTGTTGCCTGTGTCTTTATCAGAATCAATGAGAAGGATCAGGAGGAACAGCAAGACTCTCCTTCAGGATCTCATTTACCGAGGGGTCCATGGAGGAGGCAGAGATACTCCTGTATGTGTCTGACAGTCAGCTCCACAGCTTTGTTAATGTTTTCAACATTGCTGTGAATATTATGTAACAACACATCCTGTTTTAATGGATTAAAAGACTCGGATGACTCTTTTTTGCAGATCCCAGCTCAGCCTGGCAGAGATGCAAAAATGATCCACTCCATTGCCAGTCTGATCAGAGCGAAGAGCAAACTCCTCCTGCTCGAGAATCCTGATACCGTGGAGATCTACAAGGTCAGTATTTAACTTTTTATCCAGAGTTGATCCGTCAGCCAGTGACTCTTGATTCTCCTTCAGCACGGTTTTAACATAACAAAAACCCCTGTGTTGCTACTGGCTTCAGACAAGACTTTGCATACATAAAAATAATGAAAACACTGTCAGAGTGATTTATTCTCTCTCTACTGAAGCCCAGCATACAGAGGTGGTAGCTATTCCCGTTGTCACGAATAGATAAGACCATAAATCATGAATATTAAACCATAAATACAGAAATTCATCAGATTTGTCGCACAAGTTTCCGCTTTTACAGAGTTTGGCCCCACATTATGATGTTCCCTGAATTTCCTGTGAATTTCAGCTGAAAAATAGGGTATAAATGTAATGTAAGATGCATTCACCATTTTGATTGTTCCATGTTACCCAACACAGCTGGATGATTCAACATCCCGTTCTGGTAAAGATGATCTTTACCTCCCAGCCATCACAACAAGGACGTCAAATCTAAACTCAATCAAAGGAGCTCTGAGTCAGTCTTGTCCCTACCTGTATGACAAAAGACGAGGATCTTTCTCGTCTGTTGCCTCGCAGAGAACAGGAGGGCTCCCTAGAAAGCAGGTAATCTGACATGTGCTCGACTTTGAGAGAAAATGCATTGAAGCTTCTTTTTAAAGTTGAATTCATTTCTTTCTCTCTGTCTCTGTTTTCAGAGCAGCCTCAAAGCCCAAAAAGAGGCAAAGAAATCCAACGTGACAGTGACAATGATCTACCTGGGACAGGGACCTAGAGGGTCAGGTCTGGGCTCGAGCCAGGATGAACTGAAGATACTCCAGCAGGTCAACGGAGGGGAGAACATCTGTGTCTTCAAAGGCCTGGTGACTCCAGGAGGTACGTGATGTGGAAATTGAGCTATTTTTATGAAATGGAAGAAAAATGGTTCCATCCAACCATCCATTATCTTACCCCTTTGTTTACAACAATGTCATGGGGCTCTCCTAGAGCCTATCTCCAGCAGACATAGGATGAGGGCAGGGAATAGACCCTGGACAGGATGCCAGTCCGTTGCAGGACACACATACACACATCATTCACTCTCATATTCACACCTAGGGTCAGTTTAGAGCCTTCCATTGAGTATTCAGACAAATATCAATCATATAGATTATCTTTTTATACCAAAAGGGTTTCAGTACTGTTTAAGGGCCTGTTGAACTTGTAAACCCCTTGAGAACTGTTTTCTTCCTCAGTATTTATAGGGGTGGCACAACTGGGACACTGACTCATTTATGCTCGGGTGAAAACTAGCATATTTATCAGATTTTCAAATTTCCGCTGGTACCTGAATGCCCCTTGCCATTGGATTGGCTCCTGGAGTGTCTCATGCCACCTCTGGCCACCCAGCTGGATACACCCTTGGCTTTTCCCCACTCGGGAGTTGTTATTCATCGATTATCGGTCATTGATTTTCTGACCCAAAGAACTGAGTCCAAATGGACATCAAAATATGGAGACTAATTGTTTTCGTTGGGTCCCAGTAACCCTGATTCCCAGATTCTGACACAGCTAGCTGTAACTCCTCGCCCAGCATGGGAACGGTGCAATTCCAGAAGTATTTTTTTTCAGAGCCATATTCACATTTTTGGCCTCTGAGACAGAAAGAAGGGTACAAAATAAGTATCAGCCCTGGAGTCGCCAGGGAGAATATGCAAATGCAACAACTGGTGATCCAAACTCAAACTGGGGACTTTCTCTCTGTGATGGAAAAGAACTATTCATCAAGCCAACATTGTCACCCATAAAATGAAGACCAGGCTGGAATTTGACCTTGGGTCATCTGTACAAGAGCTCGCTCCGGCCCAGATGCCTCAGTCATTAGAGTCAATTTTAAAAATGAACAAAACAAAGGTGTTTTCCTTTAGTTCAGAATAATTCAGTGAAACTAACAGTGTTAAAACTTTTTCCCTTTTCTCCTCACATTTAATTAGTTGTCTGCCCTCAAAGCATCATTTTAAAATGGATGATGAGGACACTGGCCCCGGGCTGCATTTGAGTCAGACGAGAGTAGAAAGCTGCTGTGTGACCTGTTAGACTATCATCACATTGAAAAAAAAAAAAAGTCTGTAGATGGGACAAGTTGTTCCATCTTTGCAGCTGACACGTTGATACACAGTGTATTGGCGTCACTGCGCCGAGGCAATCAAAGTATCAGACAGATGCACAAGAGCGAGGTGATTGATTTCTCCTCCAACGTGAGTGTGTGATCTGTTTACAAAATCATCTGAGGCTGCATGAAGTGAAGGAAGGAAAAAAAACAACTGGGGAGGAGACAAAGCCTGAAGAAACGCATTGAAGACAGGAACCGCATTAACTTTTTTGTCTAGCTTACATAGTGTGTGTGTGTGTGTGTGCTTTGCGGCTTTGCCGAATTAATTTTTAACACTTGCGAGTGAAAAGAAAGTGTACTGTGGATTATTTAGAGTTGCTTGGGACACTTTTACTGGAGACAGACGCTGTTAATGAATTTTTAAAAAGTTTCTTTTTTTTTAAATGTCTTGTGCACCACAAACTATATTTGCCCTTAATTACGTCGAAGTGGAGTGGAAGCGGAAACTCAAACTGCTTCCTCAGTCTCTAAAAAGCAGGGACAAGGTCACCTACAAGCCACACACAGGAGCACTAGAGCTTAAGTGGCACAGTGAGTTTTGTCAGGTGGTAGAATAAGGTCTTTGGCCACCAAATTCTAAACTATTTGACTGTTCTTCTTCTTCCTGAACCTCTCCAGACAGTTACAATTGCTGTATTTGACGACTGTCAGATTTTCTTTTTTTTTTAATATCCTCAGATCTTGCTCATCCTTTACCTCTGACATCTCTATAGAAAAGTCTCAGAGGAGAACATCACAGGGCTTCAGGTGCACATAAATAATTCATGATAAAATGATATAATGCACCACAGGTTCATAAATGAATTAATCCTCAGCAACAAATCCTCACCCTGAACTGACGGCTCTGAATCATCACTTTTTTTTTTTCTCTGACTCAGAAATGTTTGGTACCTGAGCTATCCTCGCCAATGTTGGACAATGCCACTTTCACAGTGACATTCAGAAAATTGATGTCTCCTTCTGAAAGTGTGTGATAACCAGGTTGTCTTCATCTTCGTCTTCTGCCACTTATCAGCAAGGAAGTCCAGACACTGCTCTCTCCAAGGCCACTTCCCAAGAGAGATATAATCTCTCCACCATGTCCTGGGTCTCCCTCTGGATCCCCTCTTAAACTGGTCATGCCCCAAACACCTCTTCAGGGAGGTGATCAGGAGGTGTCCTGGCCAGATGTGTAGGAGAAGAGGCTCTACTCTGAGTCCCCTCCACATGTCCGAGCTCCTGAATCTATCTCTAAACCCTTTACCCTGCATTGAATGTCATTTGTTCGTAATCCCCTTCTTTCGGTTATACTTTGGTTATAGCACTGAAAAGCTCCTTCAGCAGAGTTTTTCAATTTGTTACTTTTTATATGATATTACTTTTTCTTTTTTACCTATTTACTGCTGAAATTTTAAGAATTTCTGCATTGTGGGACTTTTAAAGGAATATTCTATTCTATTTTTCTGTATCCATGATTCAGGGCCATAAGGTGAGGGTTGTAGACAGACCGGCAAATTGAGCAAATTGAAAAAAAGTTGCTTTCAACCTTATAATCGGTGATTTTATAGACTTGGTTCTGAAGTCAAGTGGCTATAATCCCACCTCTTGTATGAAGCCTGTTACGTGAGAAGATTCTGTTTGGTTACCATGGTTGACACACTGAACCCCGTAACCCCAGCCCCGAGACGCCAGGAACTCCTGCTGTATGTCAAGGCCTGGATGCTGCCATCCAAACCATCTCCTAGCACTGTGAGAACCAGAGAGAAGCTATCCCAGGGCCTGTGGTGTTGACCTTTGCAGCAACATAAACCAAGCACGACCATGTGGGATGTGTTAGAAAGACCGCGCGCGATCGTCTTCAGACTTCGAGTGTGTCAAAATATTTTCTGTTTGTGTCTCCCAGAGCAGTTCCAGTTTGTCTCTCAGAGACACAGGGGCTATCCCTTCAGCGTGGCCTTGTACGTCAACGGCATGGCGGTGGCCCGAATCAGCTCCTGCTGCGAGTACCGCTACGCTCCCGGCTTCCAGCAGGGCAGGAAGAGCTGCTTCAGGCTGGCCTGGTTGGCCGGCGGGATCCCCTGTTACAGGTCAGCCTCTGCCCCGAGGGAGACGGAAAGCAGAGCATTGGCAGAAAATGAGAAATTAGTTCCAGTCAAAACAGAACGGGCAGAAGCACCGCTCTGCAGCTATCACGTATTGTACCAGGACAGAGAGGGATACATATTGCATGACATGGGGGAATGATGCTGGTGGTGGTGTGAGGGAGGATATGTGAGTCTTGATGAAAGCACATTTTTCTTTTCTTTTTTTTTTTCAGATGTACCAGTCTGCGAAACAAATACAGCTCCTGCCAGCAGCTGAACAACGGCACAAAGGAGAATTCAATTCTCCCTGTAGAGCGGAACACTGGCAATGGTACAAAGCCTGGAAATGAGTGTCTCAATTTTCCATTTCTTCCTAAAGCTTATTCATCGACAGCTTTTTTGGTGGCATTAGCCCCCGTCCTTGATATTAATAAACTGGTTTAAAGACAGAATGCCCACAAAAACACTTTCATTTTTATCTCTTACTGTCTCCAATGCAGGCAGCGTTGTGTCATGTCCGTCATCCCCTCTCTTTATCCCTGCCAAACCGGATGCGAAATCAGAGAGGAGGACAAGAAAACACATCAAGGAGCGTGGCGGGGGATCTACAGACAGCGAAGACCCCGCCGTAGCCGGGATTAGAGAGACGACGAGGAGGAAACGGCAAAAGGGTCAAACTAATCAGAGGGAGAGCAAAGGCAAGACAGCTGGGCGTAACAGTGAAGAAGGCCACGATGCCAAAGGCTTGGAGGTGTCACAGAGGCCGACAGCGGTGGAAAAATGTAAGGAAGCATCTGCCAGACAAGAACAGAGAGCGCCGCACACGAAGCTGCCACGATCAAACAAGACGGGCAGAGTTCTTGGTAAGAGGGGATGGAAAAACGGAAGTAGGGTGAAATCTTTTCAAGCATGGCTACAAATGACCTTCAGTCCATCTGCATGTGGCGTTTCCATTTCATATTAGTGGGGAGAAAAAGAACTGGGCAAGAACAAGTTCTGTTCTTTTTAAAGATTCATTGCAGGATGAGGAAGCACTGACTAAGCAGAACGGAGAGAAACAGAAGGATCCAGGGTCAAATGGGAAAAACAGAGATGGGGAAAGACTGAAGGACCTCTATGAAGAATGTGTGGAAATGACTGCCGCGCTGGAGGAAGGCCCAGGCAAACACGACCGGCTCAAGTCAAACAGTGAGTAAAAGAAACCGCAGCACAGTAGGAACCGACTGGAATCTCCCCGGAGTGCTGTAACTGATTTACATAATACACTTTGGTCGAAAATGTTGAACTTGCAATAAAGTGATGCATTGAACACTGTCTGCTCGACGGAAGATGGATAACGTGCGGGAGAGGATACACAGGCTCGCTCGCACACACGTCTGAACACATAAATCTCACTGCAGCAGATGGGTGTTCTCTGTATTGAAACACAGAAACAGTATCTCAGATGTCATTACATGTAGTCTCAAATCAACAGTGGGGATCAGTAATACCGTGTGTGCTCTGTTTGAGGAGAGATGTTTTTATTGTGCCGCAGGTTGTTTGTCTGTCTGTCTGTCTGTCTGTCTGTCTGTTTGTTTGTTTGTTTCCTTCTCTTCATCTCTCTCTTTTCATGCCAAGTCCTGGAGAGGTGCCGGCACCAGAGGCAGCCGACGTTGCGGCCCAAAGCTCCGGGCTCAGATGTGAAGCGTGGTGTAGAGAGTGACACGGTCCCACAGTCTGATGGAGAGCCAGAGCCCGAGCAGGACACAGCCAGCCTGAGCTCTGGCAAAGAGGAGCCCGTTATAGAACAAGACCTGCAGGCGCAGGTGTGTGTTTATGCGTGTATATATATGTGTGTGCGTGTGTGTGTGTGTGTAACACAAATTACTGTTGTGAATCTGCTTTTGCCAGGAACGCTCCTGGCATTGCATCACTGGCAAAAGCCCTTGAAATTCCCACATCCTGCTTTACGTGTTAGAACTGGTCATTTTATTTCCAAGCAGTAAAATGTGGTGATAAAAAAACAATTTGTCCTTTAAAGGGATATGTTTCACATTAATGTCGAGCAGTTAACGGCGTTTTCCACGATGATGCGACTGAAATGGAAAAACAAAAGTCAGATTTTAAGATTCAAATATCCGCAGGTTTTGATTTAAACGGGACGGCGTAGTTAAAAATGGACGGACATAAAAATTATGAACTCAAATAGTGTTGTGTCAGTAGTGTGTAATGTTTATTTAGCAGATAAAAAGTGGATTTATTCGCAGGGCGGCTTACAGGGCTGTTCCATTATGTGGAGGTTAATGTGCAAATGGTTGGTAATAAACGGTCAGAGGGTTTTTATCTGGGACAAGCAGCCGTTTGGCTCACGCTTACACATCGTGATGAAAGAGTTTCCAACGGTGGCTGAAAAATTCCTCAAGGTCTAGCAAAGTGGCCCAGCGGTTGTGGCCGACAGCCAGACCATATGTCTTTCTGGACTCTCACCCCGTCTCTACGCTTAGAAAGACCTCCAGCACCTGTCTCTGTCACGTCTCACTCCGGGCCAGTGCATTTTGGTGCTGTGCAGCTCTCACACCCAAACAGTAAATACTTGATGTTTGCAGTACCGGACTCTCAGGGCAGTGATGCAAAATGTATTTCTGTTTCGAGGAAAAACATTTTCTCCCTGTGCTACAAAATGGTGTTTCTATCTAAACTTGCTGTCTGGCACTTGATGTGAACCGTTTTCTTTTTTGTGCAGCTTTGAATCCTCGCGTGGGAGACGGCTTCCCACAGGGTTTTTTTTTTTTTTTACAGAAAAAGCTTCAAAACCAGAATCAGAAAGTTTTCTTGTCATTGTATGAACTATACATACATTTGCACACACTGTTACACACACACCTGTGTTGAAATTCTCTGGGGAGACTTCACGGATAAGCAGCATAAGAACAGTTGGTAGCAAAGTGTAAATACTGCTCATTATAAGAGTGAACAGCACAAAATAAAGTTGTGCTCCATTTAAAAAATGCACATATACCACAGATAGATGTATAGATAGACGGATAGACATGCTCTTTTACAATTATGACAACATCCGTAGAACATTAAGGAATAAACTATGTTTTAGTTTTATGTTGATCGAGCCAAAACCAAATCCAAGCATGTGATTTCCCCCTGGTTTGTGACTGCAGCTGGATGCCATGATGACGGTGCTGAGCACTTCTGATGAGGTGGAGCAGCTGGTTCTCAGGAACACGGACCTGACGGACGACCTCCTGCTCAGCCTGGCCAAGGCCCTGAAGAGCAGCCAGTCCGAGGTCAAGCTGCTCAACCTCAACCTCAATCTCATTGGCCCGTACGGTGCCCACATCCTGCTGGATGTTCTCAGAGTGAAGCCTCAGGTCAAAGGATTACAGTGAGTCCCACATTAAAATCAGAATCGGAGAGGGTCCAATGATCGAATTCATTAAATGCCGGGGGCGAGGGGGGTGAGGGCAGGCAGGCCGATCTAGGAACATTAGCCCTTTAAGCTTTTCTAATATGAATTCAGAAAAGAAAAGAATATAATAAAGAAGATGAGACAGTCGAAACACAGCTAATCCAAGGACAAACTCGTCATTGTAGAATAAAATCTTAGCCTCTCACTGCTGAATTGCACAATCCATCTTTTTTATGAGAAGAGGAAATGCCTCCAGTGTCTTACCTTTATGACTTATTTTTTCTCTTCCAATGTGATGCCGTAAATTTTGCGGGAGCTTGTCATTGTGACATTTGTTCAGAGACAATTTAACAGATGTTAGTCCTACAGTGCACAAGGACCTGTGGGGTTAGGTTATTTATTTATTTATCTATTTGTCTAATAGATATGAGGTTACGGCCAGCATCTGGTTAGCATTGCACATCTGCTCTGAACAGTTGCCAGGAAACCGGTCCAGGAAGTTACTGGTCTCTGTCGCATAACTCTTTCTTTGCTGATTAAACAAATGATTGAGAAAAAGACAATAAAAAAAAACAGGCCGAGATCATGTTCCTTGTTAACTCCATCCGTTCTGTAAGCACTGCTGCCTCCACCATCAGTGGATAGCACGGTCACCTCCTAGCAGATATACAGATATACTTCAGGTTTCCTCCCAAATTCCAAAGCCATTCATTTTAAGACAGATTGGAGACTCTAAATAGCCCCTAGGTGTGAGTGGGAGAGGCGATGTTGTGTTTGAGTGTGTCTTGTGATGAACTGGGGTCCTGTTCAGGTTAAAGCTTCCAGATGAAACTGATTTTATAATACTAAAATGTAAAATTAGGCTTTGGATAAATGTTGGGACACATTCAGCAGCACGCCCAAGAACTTTGATGGATTCTACAAACTAAGCTGTATTTTTCTTATACAAACAGCATCTTACATAATTTAACTTTAACATGCACTGAATTTATCAATTTAAGGGTACAATATGTTCATACATTTCAACAATAACCTTGGGTACATCATTTAAAACACTACAATTATTCAAATCCCTTTAATTTGCATAAGTACACCAAAATATGTCTAAATCAATGACAAGAAAATGATGAGAAAAGTCCAGAGCTCCAACTTAAGCAGATAAAATGATATGTAAAGAAACAAAAAAAAGAATAAGGAAAGACTTAATATCAGGGTGTATACTGTCTGAAATGAGCAGTTCGTGGAGGAATCAGAGTCTCCATGGTTACCACTTTTTCCCCTTTCTCTCCAGCTTATTTGGAAACAAGCTGCGTGACCATGGCGTGCTGACCCTGTTGAACGGAATAGCTGAGCTGCAGGAGCAAACGGCGAGAGCTGCCGTCGCCATCCAGCAGGCCATGCTGTTCCCAGCGGAGCAGAGTCTGCTCCTGCAGCTCCCCACCGGATGGAGCTCTTTCAGGATCTTTGAACTGCTCGAGCTGGATATCGGCGGGAACGGCCTGGGCAGCGACGGCGTGAAGATGCTAGCGGCGTACATGAGGCACCACTCGCGTCTGCGGTACTTAGGCCTGGCGCAGACCGGGGGCGCAGACCTGGCAGCTTGGAAGGAACTGTTCGACGGCCTCAGGGGAAACGCTGCGCTGACTCAGGTCATCCTGGACCAGAACAACCTGGGAGACCCGGGAGTCAGACTCCTGGCCGACGTGCTGAAGGAGAACACGGGCCTGAGACAGGTGGATCTGGATGGGAACGGGATCAGCGACGTGGGAGGAAATGACATCATGTGGGCTTTGCTGTGCAGGACGCAGTTCCCGCTGAGGCATCTGAGCCTGGAGGAGAATGACATCAGCCCCGGGCTAATGATAAGGATTCAGGAGGAGGTGAAATGTAAATAAATCCTGCGTGAGCTGGAGATTCCACTTCGATACCACGCAGACCTACGTAACATAGTAAACACAACACCGACTTGAGAACTCTGTTTACATTCTGAGGTTCGGGAAGGGAAAAAAAGCTGACTCATTTGACTTGTGTGACCTTCAAACACGCTCACAAAGTTCTCTATCTTCCTATAACTGGGTGGCCCTGCTACCAAATGCAGCGTCTGAGTTTAGCCCAGGCAGGTAGTGTGGGAGGCATGTTTGCTCTCGGGCAGCACTGTGGTCTGGATGCATTTTCAAAGAGATCTCAATAAACGGAGGCTTTCTTCTCCATGGTGAGGCTACATCTTCACCTTGAGGTTTTCTTTTTTTTTTTCTCCCTCTTCCCACCAGGGTTAACCCTCCTGACTCCACACCTCCTACTTTTCTAAAACGGACTCGGCCACAAGGCTCTCTGATCCCGGTGTCATTTTATTGAATAATTTGCTGCCTCCTGACAAAAAAGAAACCACAGTGATTCATTCCACCCACAGTGCTTACAGGTCTTGGATGACTTACTCACAACTCCGCCCGACCCCTAAACATTTCAGGAGCTGTCATCAGATCCCATTTCACCACTTCTGCAAATCAAACACGAGTTACAGACAGCCAAGGCTTGCAACGCCAACTACCCCCATTTTGTCATTTCTGTCTCTTCATGTGCTAGACAGGACCTTTATTCAGGACCTAAACATGAGGAGCATGGGGAGGGGGATGGGGTGGAGGGAACTAGGGCAAATTCATCTGAATTTCAAGGCCGTCATCTTATTGTTCTATCAACACCGGCATTCTGAGAATAACTGTACCTGTGATCAAAGCTTGTCAGAGTGGCAATTATCTCCTCCTCCCAGCACTGCCAGTAGTGATTCCACTGAAAACAATCCCTCCATATTTCATCTGCAGTCTTTGCGAATTCCTTTCTGTGGAACCCTGATAAAGACGCTCCGCGAAGCCTCGGAGAGGATGACAGATAAATGAGAGCGGCGCACCTGAAGATTACATCTGCAGAAGTCATCCTGCTCGGCTGTATCGGGCTGAATAAGCCTCTATTTGTGGTGTCGCGGTGGCACGCATTGAGACTTTCGCACGGCAAAGACAAGATGTCTGGGTTGTGGGCGTGTTGTTTGTTCTCAGGTCACTTCTTGCAGACAAGACGGGTGAGATTGTGTTGGGCAATAAAAACGGTCAAAGTTTATTTTCTTCTTGCGTGTTCATCTCCTAAGATCTCTGTTTGCAGCAGATTGAACAGGACTAAGTGGTACAGCCTCACGGCTGGCCGGGCATAAGCCGGCAAAACAAAGAGCCGCACTGTATTTCACGACTCCTTCGATAAGGCCTTCGCGCTTCTCTCTTACGAATAATTCGCAGATCACTGACCCCATTGTCCGTCTGCTTGTGTTATCTGAATTTGGCTTGAAAGGAACCCTGCTGTGTTACAAGCTTCTTTCAGCTACTCTTCCAAAAACAAGGCCCTCAATCAGGCCAGCTCAATCTGTTAGGAATTCACAGTTTTGCTCCAGAAACAAGTTTCCCCTTTCAGGTACTTAAGCTGCGCTGCCATACCCATGGTAATAATCTGGTTAAACACGTCTTTCATCGATACTCCCCCCCGTTGAGAACAAATCTATAGCTCCAACATGTGAATCTAACGTGTGAGATGCAGAGTTTCACACAGATGAAACTGTGCCGCAGGGAAAGTGAAAGACTGTAAAGTCTTGGGAATCGAGTGTCTAGATTGTGACCTGGGGCGAACAGTAAACCGCATGAAGCGAACAATGCTTTCCCAACCCCTTGGGAAGTTCTATGATTCAGACTTCCTTCAAGTTTCCTGGGCAGAATGATGAAATGTATTTCCACTGTTTTTTTTTTGCAGAGCATTATTTTTTGATGTTTTTTTGGAAATCATTTACCTTTGAACACACATCCCTTTTGACCCATCCTTCAAATTGCCTCCAGATAAACATTCATGGCCAGGAAACCAATGCACTATAGCAGGGGTGTTGCACCCTCTGCCATGGCAACTCTCGATAAAAGACAAACAACACTCAATAGAGGTTGTGGGGTGTTGCAGCAGCCAGAGCAGCCGTCTATTTTTGAGGAGAAAATTGCCGTGCCACAGGTGTGAGGGAGGGCGAATACTGACTCATGTTGTAAAGCACATTTTAATGAATGCACCACGCAAAATGCCTTCCAATTTTTATATATATTTCCACTTTTCAAGGAGGCATTCTATCAGTTTTAAAGTTTAGTTACAGCATGTCTGGACATAAATACAACCTCTGAATTATATCCGTGATAAAACGCGGCTGTCGCCCGAGATACAAAATGTGATTTAACGACTCTCCAAACGCAGAATAGCGCCGCATTGAAGCCTCTGCAGTGCGTCATTTCCACTCCAAAATTAACAGCGAGAGTTAACACCAGAGCCTGCCGGTTAAAATGGAGCGTGTGTGCCTCGGGAACAGTCTGACTCACTGTTTGACATGAGGGACGGATGGATGGGCCTGGACGTATGTTTGCGTACAGCCGAGCTGGTTCCAGCCCACGTGTACAGAGCCAGGTGCTGTGTTTGTGTTTACGGAAGTCCGGGGGCGACTGGCCTCCATTGTACCCATTAAAGCTTTGTGCTGGATTATTTGTTTTGTCTAGTCTGTCTAACTCAGATGTTAGCGGCGCAGCCTGACCGGCTGCAGATCTTTTACTGTCAAATGTAAAAAAAAAAAAAAAGAATGGAGGGTTTAGAGTTGCTGGCTCTGTGGCAGACGTAACACAATCACTTTGGCAGTTGACAAAAAAATGAGAAGGTAAGTAAAAAGCACTGCGATGCATTCTTGACAGACAACTGTATTAAGATCTCGGTATTTATGTGTCCAGCTGCTGGGGTTGAGAGTTAGAGAAGAGCAGGAAGTTGATGTTGGCTGACACTGGGTGCACACAGTGATACAGAGGGTGAATGTTGAAGGGTCTGGCTGCTGATGAGAGTGAACGTTTCTAGATTGTCTGAGATGTAGCATCACAGTTTAATAGAGACATGATGTCCTTTAATGTCCAGAACAAGAGGAAAGAAATAGACCCGACGCTGCTGTGATGATGTGACGTGATGTGCAAAAACTACATTAAAATGTTTGTACAGTTCACGTCTCATTGTCATATTGGTGGGACAGCTAAGACTGTTTAAACGACGGTTTCCTTCCTAAGGCGAAATAAATCTGAAGGCTTATGAGATGGTTATGTGACAGGAAATTATTAAAATCATATTTTGCCACATAAAATCAAGTGTGTCCTCCAAAGTTTTCTCTAAACACTGACGTTTTCTTGAGAAAAGCTGCCGTGTTTTGTCCCTTCTGGCTTCTTAAAATGATTAATTTTAAGCACACTGCGAGTGGAAGCAGACAACATATTATATTTACAACCAGGGGATTAGAAAAGGCTTTAGTTAAAGTGCACACCAGGAAAATGGTTGGAACCACTGATAAAGATTTTACTCTGAGACATCAAATCCACATAATCACAGGATAATGTGAAATAAAAATGAATAAAAGTGAATTTATGAGAGGCAGCAGAGTTCATTCTCCCAACTTGTGGTGGAGTGTGGGATACAGCGCTGCCTGAGATGTCACGGCAGGTCAGAAAAGCATCAAAAAACGATTCAATGAGTTATTGAGTCTCAGGCAAAGTCAGTGGTGAATGTCCTTGTCTCTTGTGGCTTTGTGCGAGTCAATCAGCGGCAAAGTCTCCAGATTCTAAACAACTTCATGTTCAGTGCACCCTGCTCAGCCACTTTCTCCCCCCGGCTTTGTGATGATGGTGAATGAAAAGTTTCTGAGTCCGCTCCTGCAACAATGGCTCCTGCTGCTGTTTGACATTTGGCAGAAAGAGCAGCTTTTCAATATGGATTATTCATCAGCGGTTTGATCCTCCACTCAAATGTCACCACAACAATACCTCTGACTTGGCAGCAGCGTCTGTCTTTCTGCAGCTCTGCGGGGTAAGGAATTGGCAATAATTACCACATCTAATGTGGCCTTCAGAAAGATTCAGACTCTGTGTTCCGGCACTTTTTACTTTTCAAATGATTATTATGACCATTTTATTGAGGAGTAAAGGAAGAAATGAGAACCCTGGCTTCCCACATCACTGCTAAATTGTGCTCTGACTTTTAACTGAGCTTTAGATGCTCCCCTAGTGGTGCCTAAGAAGCAAGCTACACTGAAGATGTAAGAAAACAGCATCTAACACATAGCCTCAATCTTAAAAGCATAAATACAGACCTAGAAGCAGCACTACACACAGTATCTTGGTTAAATTAACCACAGGTTAAAGATGCTGAAATATTTCATAAAGCTGAAAGGTAATTAGAGTCTTAGGTTTTCACATAGACATTTGATTATTTAGCAAAAAAAATCATATTACAGCAACTTTTGCGTTTGACAATACAGAAAAGACCAAAAAAAGCTGCCAATCAATCACCAATAACTTCTCTATTAACCTTAAATTGACTGCTGGTTCAGCTCAGCTGTATTTGTCCTCTTGTGGACATGCCTTGTCACTTGAGATAAAACCGTTACGCAACCATTTACTCTGCTCAAAACATGCCCCCAATTAGAAGTTACTGTTCCATCCTCAGGCAGCCGCATAGTGAAAACAGATAGAATCTGTTATATCACTCTAATTTGGACTTAGCCGGGAAGAATGAATAGAACTTTTCTCTAAATTTCCTGTTGTAATGTATGGAATGGGTAAACACAGCACCAGGGCATGCACTTATTAAAGCCAGCTGTGCCTGGACAGAGGTTGATGCATTCAGCTGGGCCCAATTCCCCGAGACATGGGAGTAAAACAAAAGACTCTGTGTTTATCTGACAAGAAATTCGATCACTAGAGCGAGACATGAAAGGATACATGTGCTATTTTCAAAGTTCATATTTTGAGGCTTGTTATAAAAATATAAAAAGAGTGAGAGAGGACAACCTGAAATGATAACAGACCCCTCAGGTCTTTTTTTTTCTTTTTCTCTCCCCTCAGAAATACAGCCACAGTCAATAAAAGAAACCACTGACATATTTGAACTGCTCACAACCGAATGCTGTCCATAAGTAATTTGACGGCTTTATCTAGTTAAGTTGCACATTGTATAGGGACGCTGGCGACATTGACACTGTCTGTCTGCAGGAAAATCCTCCAATTTCCTGCAGACACTGAACTTCTAATTTCCATCGTAATGTCGGGGTATACAGGCCAGCTGACTTCTATTACCCACCACTGGTCTGGAGTAAAAACAGTCACAGAGCCTATCCACACCTGTCAATGGTTATAGATGGGTTTCAGGATGGCAGTCATATGTGATGAGTGGAAGAAAATCAACTCATAAAACACTAATAGAAAAACTCGCCTCCGGATCTCTCTTAAAGAAAAAAATAAAACCCTCCTCTGTTTAATTTCTCTTTCCACCAGAGCTCTCTCAAATCTTTCGTGGTTTCCGTGAAAGTGGCTATTGGCCTCGGCTGAGAGTGGACTGGAAGGAGACTCTTCCAGAAGCTCTCTCAGGTAGGAAATCAGCGATTAAACTTCAGCACTCCTGCCCTGTGGCACGGCATCCAAACGTTAAACCTCAAACATTTCTGTTCTGACGACGGGCGGCTTACGTATCAGACCGCAAACCCCTGAGTGTCCTGAGGAGCGGTATCTGGAAAGACTTTACATAACAATTACATAAGTCTCTGTGAATGACCTTTTAGCAGCCCACATTGCATTGGTTGAGACTCTAATGGCTGACCCCCTTTTCTTCAGCCATTATGAATTTGAGTACGAATCTGATGATACTGTAATTTTTTCCTATCGGTTACAAAACCTCAAGTGATTATTCAGCAGTGACAGTGTTGTGTTTTTACAACGGATGTGAAAACAGTCCCAGACAAATGCACTACTCACCCCCGTTGAGTAATACTTATGAGAAACTACAGCGCACAGCTGTTTTAGAAATTTATAGAGTTCGTGTATGGGTGACATAAGACCATGACCAGCAGCTGGTATCCTGGCACGGTCCAAAGTGATTTAACTCCACCTACCAGCACCAAGAAGCCCCTGAAATCACCATTTTATACCTCTTTGTTCAATTTATTTCGAAAGGTTAAGAGTGGAAAGGACAAGTTAGAGCTCACAATGGAGGAGATTATCTTCAGTTGACCAACTAACCTTTCCACAAAGCCACAGCCTGGTTCCTGCCTCCCTGTGGTAACTCAGATGCTGGATGCCAGATTCTCTCTCAGCAGGAACAAAAATAAGCAAATTCTCAAAATGCCTAAAGCACCCTTTCAACTATCCCTCATCCTCCTCGCCCCATCTCACCGAGCCTCCTAGACAACTTTGCGCTCCCTGTATACCTCGGTTTGAGAAGCTCTTCCATAGGCAACACCGGTAATTATTAGTCCGCCCCCCCGAAACATTACACCCCCCCAGATTGGAGATCTTCCTCTGCGCTCCTCCGCGGGGCCAAAGAGGACATTGCACTTCTTGTGTCTCTGAACTCAGACTGGCGGTAACAAAAGCTCACATCCGACGCGGCCGGGACAGGTACATGGGAAGTGCTCTTTCAAGGTGGTGAGCTCCCTTCCTTCCTGGCCCGGAGAGGATGGACTGTGAGGGGGCTCTGTGTGAGGAGGAGGGATCCAGTTGCAGGCAGCTGAATCGGTGCTCTGTTGGGCCTCCACTGGACACTGTCATAGCGTGTTTGCTGAAGGCGGGTCAACGAGGACTTTCTTTGGCAGTGGAATTTCACAGCACACGACAGCACACACACACACACACACACAGGAACTAGTGCAGCCCTGCTGCAACCTAGGGCTCTGCCGCTCTGGTGAGAACGGAAGTGGATGTTGGTGAAGGAGGAGGTGGAGGAGGAGGTGGAGGGAGCCCGACACAAAGTGTTGGTCCACTGGTTTACCTTTTCACTCTGAATGAATCGGTCAATTGTTGAAGCACTTATAAATCCTCCATGTTGTCACACAGTTTGGTAGGACTCGACTCAGGCTGCAATCATGGAAGGCAAACAGTGGCGGTGTTTACGCTGTAAATTTTTATCCCCTGCAAAGATTATGCTGCGATAATGGATAACCCCTCGTCATTAGCAGCCAATCCAATTAATCTGAAAAGCAAATAAACATCATTCAGCCTCCCACCTTCAACTATTTTGACTCTTCATTGTGTTTGGGCTTCACTTTATTGACTATATACAGTATGTTGACAAATACCAAGGTCATGTCTTAGTGTATCCTGAAATGTCCTGAAATGCAACGTTTAATGGAATGTAGCCAATCAATTAAATTGCTGGAGAAACGTTATCCAAGATTGGAGTGATGACACACAATTGGCTACAGATAATTAACAGGATTTTGGCAGTCCACAACTTGAACTTGAACTATTTGAACAAATGCTTAATTTTTCCACATTAATAGTTAGGGCAATACAAAGATGTCCAATAAAAAGTCTTCATAGAAAATTGAATATTAGAATATATGCCAAGGCTCCAATTGTTTTAATGTGGTTTCTGCCGTTTCACTGTACCTGTTGCATATCCTGCTCCTGTACAGTGGCAATAATGGCCTTCAGTTCTATTTTATTCCTTTCTACGAGAGAGCACTCACTAATACATCTCAATCTCAACTCAAGGTCCTTTTACTTACTAGTTGTGGAACTTTGGAGCTTTATATAAGAAGCACTTCCAGAGGGCTTTTGTGTGGTGATGCTCCCTGCATGTGTGATTTTCAAAGTTCATAGTTTGAGGCTAGTTATAAAAATATAAAGAGAGAGAGCGGGAGGACAACCTGAAATGATAACAGACCCCTCAAGTATCTTTTTCTCCCCCTCAGAAACACAGCCACAGTCAATAAAATAAATCACAGACATATTTGAACTGCTCACAACCAAGTGGTGTCTATAAATTTTAGTTTGGACTTTATAGTTGTAGTCAAATCTACTTCTGTTGGTCATCTGCACTACTGTCTAAAGAATGTCTCTTAGGTTTTACTGCTTAGTTTATTTATCTTTATTCACATTTAGTTTTAGTTTTTCCAAATGCATGACACTGAAGTACTTGATGGAATATCAATTTTTATTCTTCTGTTTGTCCTGTGCATGTGGCAAAGTGACAATAAAAATATCAAATAATGAATTCATTATCTAACTATTTAACATTGTTGAGGGACATACTGAAACTGTCTCTCCAAAGGAAAATCCTCCAATACCATGCTGACCAGTGAGCTTTTGGTGTGGCGATGCTGGGTGTCCTTGGGGTGCCCACTCAGTGTCTCTAACCTCCAGCCCTCAAAAGACTCTGTATACAACAAGCATCTCATTCATTTCACACCATGCATAGCAGGCACCACAGCTTCACACCCTGGATCATATTGAAGTTAACATCCTACAGACACACCTTCCTCTGCAGCAGCTGCAGCTCTGCACACTCATCGCAGCTGCTGCCGCTGCTGCTGCACATTGGTTTTCCCTGGATGTCAGCTGAGGGCGACAGAGGGAGGTGTTCCCCCTTCCCGGTTCTCAAGATTTTTCCCTCAGTCCACAATAAACTTTCATTTTGGGAAGTCGACACACATGCATGCACACGTACACACACATGCACACACGCGCAACGGAGGTCGTCATCTTGTCCTGCCGAGGTTTTTTTTTTCCCGGGAAAGCGGCTCTCGCTGTTACTTCGCAAAACGCGCGAAAGGAGGAAGGAGAACGCGTGCACAGGTGGAGCTCTCCAAAATAAGAGACCGCGAGAGAGGAGGAACCAGAAAAAAAGAGAATAGGTGACATCTTGAGGAAGCAAGGGACAAGAGGACAGTAAGGACAATGACAGAGAGCACAGCTGCCTGAACCCGCACAGTTTGGATTTGGTGCTTTTTGTGTTCTTGTACAGCATACGCGCGCTTGCGTGTGTGTGCGTGTGTGTGTGTGTTGTTACACGAGCCTACCGCAACACCTGGGATGGAAAAAGTTCATCTGTCTCGACCGGACTGTGGTGAAAACTCCCAAGGAAGAATGAAGTAAACGCTATGGAGCCGGACAATGCCCCGCACTCCAGACTCAAAAGCAGTGGAGTCGGGGGGTGAGTCGATCAACTTTTATTATTTTTAAAGGCTTCAGTTACTGCTTTGAACGACACCTGTGCCTGCCTCTGAATGAGCGTCGTGTGCGTGTATGTGTGCGTTTCCTTTACTGTGATGTACATGATGGGAAGCTGATCCCCTCCAGGGAGCTGGATGCCTGTTTGCAGAGCAGTCACACAGATTCACATCAGCTTGGGGTAGAGTTGGTACAGATCTTGTGCTTCAACAGGTGGTAGGGCTTAAAAGGTGCCTCATGGAAACAATTTTCCCTGCACTTCAGCCTGTTCAGTGGGGAGCTAGTGTAGTCTGCTGTGTACAGTTCTCAGAGTTGTGTCTTTTGCAGCTTGTATCAGAATGAGCTGCCAAATGATCTGGGACTGATTTGAGGGAGATGTATGAGAGGAGGAGACACTGTCCTCCTCCCACTTCTTCTCCTCCTCCTCCTCCTCCTCCTCCTTTTCTCTCCTCCCCTGCTGTGCATCTCACTCAGCTGGTTGGCCGGCTGTTCCCATTGGGAGGGGAAATAAAAAGTCCAAAATGTTGCATCATATAACCCAGCTGGACACATGAGAGACTTTGTCACAAACTATACCCCCTCCTCCCCTTCCCTCCTTTTTTATTTTTTCACTGAGGTTTCTGCTAATGCCAGGGTGAGAGCTGTGAATGGGAGTCAAAGAGGGGGAAGGAAATGTTTTAAAAGCTTCAACCAGCCGCTCAGTGTGTCAGCGGTTGACCAGTGCCTTTCTGCGGTGATCTGGAAAACCACAAATGCAAAAAAAATTTCCTGAAACTTGCCTTCGTTGTGGCACCCGTCCCTGGTTCACTTGTTCAGCAAGTGTCCGGTTTCCTCAATAAAATCGTTGGCTGATAATACCAGTCTTGACCCGCTTTGTACCCAAACAGTGTGGTGGTGGTTTGATGTTGTCTGTCTCCAGTGCATGGATACACATTGGACAGGTCGCCAGTCCATCCATCATTGATATCCATACTCACACCTATTTAGAGCTAAATTACAGTCTCTGAGAACATGCAAGTTCCACACAGAAAGGCCCTCCGTTGGACCTGGAAGTGGAACCATGGTCTCTCTTCCAGGGAGGCAACAGCGCTGAGCACTCATCCATCACCTTGCACAAAGTGCACACTCATCGGAGATAATTTAATACCTTTAGTGCCTCATCATCTCAACGTCAGAGCTGCCACGGTTCCTTTTACAGCTCGTCTGGAGAGATAAATGTCGGCAAAACATCGACGGTGCCAAATTGGCTGTTTGCAGGTGATGAAAAATGTCACTGTTGTGAAAGGTAGATGATCTAATGGTCTTTTATGGGTTTGCGAGCCAAAAAACTTTTTTTTTTAATATCCACACAGAAAAAACCCGCTCCCTGCAGTCGGCACCAGGTTTGAAGGCGGTGCGGCGTTTTCTGGGTTTGTCAGGTGGTCCCGTGGGAGCGCTCACCTTGCCCCGCTGAGCAGTAGCTTATCAGGTCAGGCAGCAGAGATAAGACAAGGCTGGGAGACTTGAAACGGATGCTAGGCTCTTTGAACGGAGGCGAGCTGCTGCAGCAGGTCTGATCACGGCGGTAGGTGCAAGCGCAGGGGATTACGGTGCCTTCTGAGTGTTGAAAGAGCCGACTGATGAGATAATCAGGCCTATCTAATAGCCAGAGCCGCAGAGATGCCTGTTTTGCATCTTTGCGGAGACGTGAGCGAATGAAAGTGAGCGAAGGATAAAAGCCCAATCAAAGTTGCAGATCAGACGAAGGGAGAAAGAAACCACCAGTCGACTGCAGTCACCTTTTGATAAGAAATGTGTCATAGCTTTTGAATTGTGAAGAAACATGAGTATTATCTGTAACATTTTCCCGACCCGCTTTCTCTTTTTCTTCCAGGAGAGTTCTGATTCTCTGGACTATACTCTGTTGCTCCTGCTCTCTGAGGCTTGCACAAGCACAAGGTAAGCAAACTTTTGTGCGAGGATGCCGTTTCTTTTTGTTCCGCCATGCAGTGACACTTCATTGAGCAGCCAGTGTCTCAAAGGTACCTCACCAAAAGCGGCGTGGAAAAGAGGAAATAAAAAAAATGGATTCACGAGAGGTTACAGTGACACTTTCAGGTACGTCCTGTGCACTGCACCTCGGCGAGACTCGCAGCATCCCACACCTGGTAATGTCCAAGTTATATGAGACTGGATAACCACACAACCCAGAGTGGATGCACAAAAGAGAAGTGAAAATAACCGTTGTAACTAAGTCCATTACCCTGACATGGGCCTCTGGTTGAGCACATGTTTATCCTTGTTTTCCAGGGATTATGACCAAAGTGATCAGCTTCTACATTTTCCAGCTCAGTCGGCTGTACCTCCATCACCGTGGCCAAAAACTCTGATTCACTGTGTTTACTTAAGCATATTAAGTCTAGCTGCTCCTCTCCACCTTTTTTTCCATGCAGTGGATGTTGTGCAGATGCTCCTCACCTCGTGGCTTCCCATTCAAATAATTGTTTTCTGTGCAGTCTCAGCGTAAGAGATGTTTGCTCTTAGGTTTTAGTGGGAAAAAAAAGAAAAACTGCCATTCATGGCACTCTGTGCAAAGTGTTAAAAATCCCTGATGTATTATACATCATTGTTGAATTGTTTGGAGCTTTCAAATTGTTGGATTTCAGTAAAAAGTGCACTCTGTCTCATGTTGACTCACTTTCCGCTGGGTCTGGATGCGGGGATGCAATCAGCTTAATGACACTTATGTTGCCTCATTTTCCAAAATTTTCAGTATCGAGGTGCAGAATGATGCTGTGAGCCATTAAATAGCACTGATAACTGTTCCCGGCAATTACTGCTTGATATAGCCCAGTGATGACTGCTGAGTGTTTTAAAGTTTGCAAACTCTCAGTCTCCAGTGAGCCTATAAATGCACTGCTTAATAAAGTGGAGGAGAGTGGAAAAGAGTTGTGCAGGTTTAAAAACCCATAAAACTGAGCATTGTTTTGAAAGATGCTTCAACACAACATAGATTGCAGTTAAAGACTTGCACATGTGCAACCTTATATAGGCTTTGTAGAGAATTCCTCGACATACTCTGTTTCCTTTTCTTTGCTGTTTTCTAAGCTCAGCTGTCATACATGCACAAGCTGTCTACACACTGTGAGCTTAGCAACCCTACGGCGGATGTCACAACCTGTTATGACATAGGCTCCCTCCAGATGAGGTGGCCGTCGTGCACTGTTCATAAAGTCAGTGGCATCCTTGGGAGAAATGCTGAGATCCGAGCGGCCCCCGTGTGAACGGTGTGAGCCACTGGGTTCGCAGACTGTGACTGTGCAGGATAGCCTCTGCCACCAGTGTGTGAATGGGATCAAATGGGCTGAATGTGACCTGTGTCTGTGAAGTGCTTTGAGTTTTCATGAAGACTAGAAAAAGCGAGGAACCGGTCCATTTACCATTTATCTGTCAGTTCTGGGCATCGATCCAACAACCTTTCATGATGAAACCAGAGGCAGGGAGTAAATAAATGATAAGGTATGATAATTGCATGTGTGCGTGTATGTAAAGTGTGTGTAGTAGGAGTTGTGATGCTACAGAGTCATTTTACAGTGTGTAATGGAAAAAGGTTAACCCGGACTAAGTTTCCTGGCCAGTAGATGTATTAACATGCTGAGTCAGAGGCCGGCAATTCACTCCCTGTTTCATAAGAAACTGTATCGCTCTTGAGAGATCGTCCTCATCTGTCGATAATAAGGTTATGCGCTGGATCCAAGTCCTCTGCACTTTGTCTCCTTCAGAAGATCTTGACTGTGAATCTGCTGCTGCTGCTGCAGCTGCAATCACTGCAAAATAGCATTATACCAATGGCAGAGAGGCTGTGTTTTTTTTAGCTGTGCGCCGTCTCCAGGATGTGTTACATTCTGTTTCCCGTTCTTACTTTCAGCTCACCAGGGGGTCACAAAACCAGCCCCGGGTGGCCAGTCTACCAGCTTAGATTTTGCCACTGCCAGGAACAGCCCAGATCGCAAAATGAACGAGCAAATTTGCTTTCCTCACACTGTGATTAAATATTCAGATGAGCTTTAAACGGGAAATTCAGCTAAAAAACAGTCTTTGTTCTTTTTCTCAATTTCTGTTTGATGTGTCTCTTCCATGTGTGGGTTTTTCAATCGGGCTGACCTCCCGCTGCCTGCACACACTGAGCAGGGTTTCCCTCCGACATGCCGGGTGTCTGCGCCTGTGTTTCCTCCGCTCAGCAGTAATTCATTATATAGCACTCCCACAGTTTGTCTGGTACGGGTCCAGAGAGGGACAGCTCCATGAGACCTATAGCTAAACTTTGAGTATTGACATCATGAGCACTGATGGGATTAACCACAACCGCACACTGGATGTGCTGATAGGTTGGGGTTCGTTTTTATTTCCAACCTTGTAAAACCAAACAGAAAAGCTTTTGTTTGACATAACTGATGACTTGCACCGGTGCCTAACAATAGACAATAGTATGATAATGAGGAAGTTTCCATTCTGTTTTGAACCTGAAACAGATTGAACTCTCCGCGAGTTCTGAATGTTGTTCTTGCATAAGAAACAACGTGTAGTCTGTCGAGATGGGAGATGATTGAGAGATTAAAACAAGATTTCTGTCTTCAATTTTAGCTTGTGTTGCATTCCAAACTGCATAGTTTATGCAACACAACCTTTAGTGGAATATCATGCAGCGTTATCACGTTATTCTACTTTAAAGGGTGTAGTTGACAGTCCAAGTAAGTGATGGGATGATTGGGTTGAACCCAGTTGAAGTTATGCATTTGTTGCAAAAAAATATGCGCCTGGGATGCTTTTTCGCTGTTGTGAAATCAGGACTCAGTAAAACTCTCATAGAACCGAGTGGATCCAATTAGGAGCAATGTCCAGTGCGTGCAAACTCTGTAATATCTTCAAATTACCCACATATTCCTCCCGTGAGGTGCAAGCAGCAATTAAAATCTGCAGCAAACACAACATTTTTTTTGTCCATGAGCTCGAAGCCCCTGTCGAAGTGATCGTGTTTTTATCAACACAAATTTCCAGATAAAGTGAGATGGCTCCTCTGCCCCAGCAGGAGTCCACCTCCTAAAACCACCAGAACTGTCCTCCCCAGGCTTCCGAGGAGTCTCCGCTCCCTGACGACTGATGTAACTGTGGGATAATTTGCAGCAATCCCCACTACCCTCCAAAAAAAAGTGGATGTTGATGTGTGGCCTGGTTGGAAACCTGATGGAGCCGCTCTAAATTGCTTTTTGCTGCGGGATTAGACCGACTTTTAAGTTGTGACCTCTCATCTTGGCATCACAACGTACTACTGATTAATATTACCGAGCTGGTCTTTCACTTTATGGTAGATCGATGCCCTACGGAATGAGGTCGTCAACAGATGTCCCATGCACATTAAACATGGTGTTTTTCTTTCCCCTTTTTATTACCGTATCATATGTTTTAATGGTTTTCCTTCATTACCTTTCTGTTCAGCCCTTTGCAGAACTTTGCAGAGAACACTGAAAGCCTATGCATGCCCTATGTTGCCACAAGTCCAAAGACTCACTGACTCTCTCTCTGTCTTGTTTCTCTGGAGATGTGGACGTCCTGCAGCAGCTCGGCCTCTCTGGGCGGAGGGCAGGCGGGTCGCCGTCGCCTTCGTCGTCGGGCGCTCGGTCCGTCCCTAATGGCGTCATCCCCTTCAAGTCCGGCGTCATCCTCACGCCGAGGGCCCGCATCCAGGTGCCCCTACGCACCGTCCTGCCCGCCTCCTACAGCTCCGCCAACCTGTCGCTGATCCTCAGCCTGTCCGTGCACCGCATCAACAGCGCCTTTCTCTTCTCGGTCCTGTCCAAGAAGAGGAAAGTGCAGCTGGGGGTGCAGTTCGTACCGGGGAAGCTCCTGGTGCACGTGGGGCCAAAGAGCTCCGCGAGCTTCGACTACGACGTCCACGACGGCCGCTGGCACAGCCTGGCCGTGGACATCCAGGGGCAGGAGGTGTTCCTGCACACGTCTTGCGGAGAGAAGAGCGTGCACGCCAGTCTGCGCTCTAAGAAAGAGGAGGCTCTGGATGCAGAGGGCTCTTTCCTGCTGGGCAAAATGAACCACAACTCGGTGCCGTTTGAAGGCGCCGTCTGTCAGTTTGACATTTACCCCTCTGCTAAGGCAGCTCATAACTATTGTGATTACATTAAGAAACATTGCAGAGAGGCCGACACGTACCGGCCCGCGTTTCCAGCCCTGCTACCTCTATTTTCCACAGACCCAAACATTACTGTCACTCATTCGCCGTCATCAATGGGGATATCCAGAAAGGCCCAGAGGCCGACTTTGGCCCTCGCTGAGGAAAGCACCAGGACTACGATTCTCATTCCAGCTGACCGCTCTCTGATGCCGAACAAAACATCTGTGTATCAGGCCGTGAGCGCTCCAGACGGAGATGCTGTGTCTGTTTCTCCAGTGGTCCATCCAGGGTTGGAAAGTCCATTTAAGTTTCCGACTCAGACTTTCACTACGTCTCTTAGGATAAGCGCGACCCCGGCAAACCCCGAAGCAACCTCACGCAGCAGTGCCAGAAAGAACACAGAACAAGGAGACGCCGACTCTCTGAAGGATTTACCTGCGCCCACCAGACTCTCCGGGACGAGGCCAAACCTCCAGACCACGGCTGCTCTCGCACACGGGTCCCCTCCGAACGCCCACCCGGCCGATAAACACCAGCCGACCACAGTAGCGTCAAAGAAACCTGAGCCAAAAGTGACCAGTGTGCAGCATGTCAAACCCACCTCGCTTATTCCAGTCACTCCAGCTGCAACAGATGGCTTCCAAATATTTGACCTGGAACCGACCCAGTTCTCGCTGCTGGCCGGACCACCTGGACTAAAGGGAGAGCCAGGACCGCCGGTGAGTGCGAGACAGCCACTGCACACACCTGACTGCAAATGCCATACACACTGCATGCACGCTGATCACATGTTTGATCATAATGAAGCGTGTTTTTCCTGCTCGCGTGCACTGTGATGTTTTAGTGTTTATTTGTGGATGAACCGTGAACAAATTTGAGCATTTGGGCGAATACATGACAGCGATTTCGCTGGCCGGCATATTTCTGGACCGGACGGATTGTTTGAAAGTTTGCTCGTCTCTAATGCCCAGAGCAGCAGCTGTTGCTGTGGACGCCGTTCTAAATGGCCATTGCCTCTCTGAAGTGCCTGCTAACTGTGATGATGCTGTAATGTGCGACTGTGTTAACGATCCTGGTGAAGCGCGCCGCAGCTCTTCTTCAGCTCTGTGTTCTCCCCGACTGTACGAAACCCTCGGAGGCGGCGGCGGTGGCGGCGATGTGCCAGATTGCAGGCGTGGTAGAAATAGCCAGGTTCATAGCTGGCCTGTGCCAGTTAGTGTTTGCCTGAGTGAAGGGGCTGGCGCTGCAGTGCTAGATTCCACTGAGGGGAGTGTGACAGCTCGGGGAATGCACGCTTTCAAAAGCAGACTCAAAGGTAAAAACGGTTGCACACAGTATAACGGGCCACGATTCTAATTCGAGAGCAGTTTTAT
Source organism: Karalla daura (assembly GCA_029224185.1). Taxonomy (NCBI): domain Eukaryota; kingdom Metazoa; phylum Chordata; class Actinopteri; order Chaetodontiformes; family Leiognathidae; genus Karalla; species Karalla daura. The sequence goes on from CM055192.1 coordinate 19,752,028, forward strand.
ATTCTGATTTTAATCAGCACTGGCATTTTTAATCACAGGAATTGCACGACAGTATAATGCTCACGTAAGGCAGTAGACTTCAGTGTTCAGATGTGAGAACTGAAACGTTGGACTGTGTCATTTTAATGAGAATGTCTTAAGTTTGAAGGATGTGAGAGGGGACTGAAGTTTTCTGTTAGTAGCGAACTTCTTCCCCTTTTCATTCATTCAACCATTGTTCACGAAAGACAGTACGCATTCACATCGACCATGTGGTCGCTCCTCTGCCGAGCACAAAATGGTTACCCGCATTTTCCATTGTTAAAAGAACTTCTCTGTCTTGCATTAGGTCATGCTTGACCAAAGGGAATGTTTTAAGTAAAGCTTTCCTGCTTTGGCAATGAGGAAAAACCACAGCGCTGCTTGCCCCTGAAGCCACTCAGACCATTTTTATGGAAGAGAAGAAACCAATCCCAAGGACTTTCGCTGCCCCGACGCTTTGCTATTGCTTCGGCACAAACTCCAAACAGATTGCTGAGTCAGGCATCGAATCAGAGTCGCAGGCAGTTTTATGATATTGTCTTCTGAACCATTTCAGTAATGACTGGAAGCACATGGTTGGATTTGTGAGCCCTCTCCGCTGGGATCAGGGCTGACGTTCGCGGGCCACGGATTGTTAAACAAGGCGTACGTTTCAGCCGCCTTGCGAGAGCAGGAATGTCTTTGAAAGTAAATACGACGGAGTCTCCCGCAGCATGTCACCCCCCTGGATAACAGAAGTGCTGATGGATGCTTGGGAAGGCCTGAGCTCGGGGAGTGGGAGGATCAGAATTGATGGCTAGATAATCTAGTAAGGTCTTGAGTCAAGATAAAAGCCTATTTACACTTCTTATAGTTAATATGCATCCACAGATGGAGACTGGTGAAGAATTTATGATAAACTACAAGGTTCTTTGGGCTATTAATCACAGGCCATGGGGTTATAAAGGAGGTCAGAGACTGACATCAAGCTTTTCATCAAGTGCAAGTCATGTTGATTATAGCCAAACGCCTTTGTCCTTTATCAAATGAGCAAGTGCTGGTATCCAGCAAAGCCTGAAGAGAACTTCATGATTATTTTATTTCAACACAGGGGTTTAGGTGAGACTAACATTGTGCCCCTCTCCAAGTAATAATGGAAGTGAAGAACTTTGCTGTTTCACTTTGTAGCCCTCTGGCACTGGAGGCTCATCGTCCGTTTGTTTCTGTTTGGTTTTTATTGCCTGCCTCGCCTGGCACTCGGCCAGCTCCGGGCGCTCTGAGGAACATCTTGGCCAAAGGCGAGAGGGTCTCTCCTTATTTCTCTGTGGAGTGTGCTCTAGATCACAGCCACTGAACAGTCACTAACTTACCCCCTGATTGATCGACAGAGCCAGGAAGTCCAGTCGATGGATAGCAGACAGTCTGGAAGTCTTTAACACACTGATAAACAGATAAAGAAAACTTTGTGGACCAATCTACATTTTTTCCCAGGTTAATGCAGCAGCTTTAATTTGACTTAAAGAGAGCGAGTGTGTTGACTTTGTACTGTATCGGCAAACAAGCTGAGGCGAGACATTATCGCAGGCAGCCTTGTGGAAAAGTAGGATTGATGCATCCTTATTGCACCCTTGAGAATTTCCATAGTAGTTGGGGAAGCCCAATGAATTGTCACACCTTTTTGCTGCATTCAGTTTGCATTAATCAGTCTTGCTCGTTTGGCCGAGCAGCCCTATGGTTGCAGTAGTGCGAGGAGTCAAAAGGTTCTTGAAAGGCTCTTGGCAGATGGGGTATAATTATAGCCGTCGTTTCTGTTTCAGTCAGACAGAAGCGCTCCATACATCTGATGGTATTACACTGGCTCAACCTCAGCCACATTTCCGCGAGCCTTTCCGGGCCTCGTTCCTTTTTCCCCCTCCGCCTTTTAAACTTGTGGAGCCGTGAGAAAATAAGTAACAATCCCGAACATGTCAAGCAAACTCCGGCTCCTCAGATTGACCCCTCATTAGATTTGACCTTTCAGAGCTTTGCTAATCCATGTATGAAATTGTTTTAAAGCTAGCCGATGCCCATAATTAATGTGATTGGCTGCGGCTAGGAGCAGCGCCGACCTCCCTGCCAGTGCAGTGAGTCAGAGCCGCGGTCCTCGCCGGCTGGAATCATATTGGCTGCAGAGGGCCAGAGCTTCTCTTGTCTCTAATGAGACAATCTCGCTCCTGCCAGCATCCCGGCTAACGTCACTTTATGTGTAATAAGAACAAAAAAAAGGAGGAAAAAAAGCTCAAGATGTATTTACTGATTGAATATCACGCCTGAGTGACTTTTACATCACTTCTCCTCTGAACACTTGAAACCGTTTTCCCTGAAGTGATGAGACTCTCGACTCCAACTTTTGTATCTGCAGTCCTGCTTCACACCTCTTATCTTCTCCTTTTCAGGGCCTTCAAGGACTTCCCGGGTTGCCAGGAAAGCCAGGGAAGAGGGGACCGAGGGTACGTGTGTCCCAATCAGTTTCATACTCCCCTTCCCACACTTCTCCCTCTCTCGCTCTTTTTTTCTTTCCATTACCGCTTTTCATTCCTCCTCCAAGTCTTCGATAAGTGTTACACTGCAACTTAATCATGTCTGACGTGTATAAAAGTGAGATTACACCACCAGCGTTGCATTGATACAGAGCGCTTTGATCAAGCGCTCACCTCATCTTTGGATTACGGAGTATTACTCAGCCAGACGTTAGTTTGCTTTGGCTCTCAGTTTGATCAAGCTGTGCTTCGCTGCTGCCAAGGTCCATTTGTAAAGCTGAAGAGCAAACAACCATAAGCTACAAATGTGTGTGTTGCCAATGTAAAATTAATCGAGCGCATGCGGTAGGTATTAGACCAGGGACGAAAAACTTAGGCAACATGTGTGAGGGTGTCTGTAAAGGCTATACCTGGAGCGATCCTCTATCCCCTATGTAAACAGTAACAGTGCTCAAAAGCAGGCCTAAGTCCCCCGTTAACGTCGGTGAATGCTTCCAGAGTCCCGCAGCGATGGCTCTTATTTCGGGCCTTACGTCGGCCTAGGGCTGAGGGCTTCTGCTGGAACCGCATGGAGCGAGTACAGATGTTATTCTGAGCCCATGTTTTCACAAGAAATACAAGACGAGAGAAAACGCCGGGAGATGATTTGTCTCCCGGGACGGCTCGATGTATTGCGGAGACCTTTCACCGACGGTGGTGTGTGTGTAATTGTCGCCCCTCGGCGTCATTTGAAAATGAATGGAGCAGAAGGAGGGTTTCAGTATCACAGCCAGTGTAAATATGTTCAGCGGGGAACTTGAGTCGGTTTTAAAAATGGAGAGCTACCCGGTGCGGTTGCTCTTTTTGCAGACCCCCCACCCCCACCCCCCCACACTCCCCCACCCCTCGAAGCACTCCTGCTAAGTACTTGTGCTACTGAGGAGCGTGTGGATAAGCTACCTGCCGCAGCCCGTGAGACTGTGCCCTGCGGTCAGGCCTCAGAGGGGTGGGCTGTGTGGGAACCCAATCTCTTTAAACAAGGAAGAAAGAGGGCTTTGTCCCCATCTTATTAAAGGCATTTAAGACCCTGTCTGGAGCTCAGCGGCTCTATCCAGTAGCGCACCAACCTCTATAGAGTTCATTCATCATCGAGCTCTTGAGAACCAACTGCAGGCCACACTGACTCAGAGAAGATGAAAAAAAAGGAGCCAGAGGGTGCAGTTCAGGTTTTTACTGATTGTTTTCTTGAACCAATAGAATTTTCCTGGATAGTTCATGCGATTAGGAAGGAGTAGCTCAAGGCCACACACACTCACACACACATGATCTAGAGAAGGCTCTGAGGTGGGCTCTGGTGTAGGTATAGGTTAGACAAACATTGACATTTATCATAGAAGAGTGGATGTGTAAGTTAGGGGGGAGTTGTTACTCTTGCATGAAGTCCGTCAGATTCATCGATAGTGTGGAGTTACAGTACAGGCTGTTTTCTGTTGCTATTGCACAGAGATCCGTGTTTGCCCAGTTACTCATCACAAAAGCTGTACAGCGGCGCTCCATCAGGGCCCGGGCTCTCTGACAGCGAGGTGTCATGTCTGGCTGAGCAGACGGCCTCGGCTCTGCTTCCTCTGGTCAGCGTCTCCTCACACGTGAGAGCGTCCACGCTCCCCGACGCGGCCACGAGCCCGGCGGAGCGCCCCCAGTTCACCCGGCCCTGGAGGGGAGCGTTCTGAGCACGGATCAAAGAGGGCTTTGTGCAGAGGAACGGCCCTGCCCGCGTGCAGACAACGTGCGCCGCTGGCTCTGCGTGAAGCTGAAAACATTTGCATAATTTCTTTTTATTTTGGTGCAGAAAGGCGAAGTGATCTCTGTGGAGTGAGAATTTGGATTACTCCGAAATGAATCGCACGTGTAGGCACGTATTAGGAGTCTGTCAAAGGCTTGATTAGGTTTTTCTTCATCGTTATTGGATGCAGACGTTCTCGACTATAGCTTTTACTTAAGCTCTAATAGGAAGCACGTTTCCACAGTTGGAAGTGGAAGGAGGTGGGGCCGGGCAGGAGATGCCAGGAGTTTAGAGTTGGTGTCAGTGTTGAACTGTTCCCGAGCACTGACAGTACAAACTGTGAACGTCTCTACCTTTCTGGATTTGCAGAGCTTCTATATAAATAACAAGTAATGTGCTGTAACATTTAATCCCAGCGGAGAAAGAATATTTACGCGTGCGTCTCTCAGCATGTGGGTATGTCGACACTTGGCACATCAGCTGGAGCTCGGTGGCATAGCAGACACTCGCTTTAGAAGCCGGGTGAAGCCGTTTCAGATGAGAGCGTCGACACACCTTCTCGCTCTGTACTTTGCTCCAACTCTTGACATTTTACACACGATTGGGAATTTATCGGCGGAAAAGGTGATTGGCTGCTGCTTCCTCCGCCTCATTCACAGCATTTTACAGCGTTTTTTTTTTTACGCATCGTCGTGACGGATAGATTCGTGCCTGTGATCATTCTGCGGAGCGATGCACATTTGTGACAGTCGCGAAGGCAGTTCTGAGGGTTTCAGATGTGTGAGATTCAGTGATGATGATCTTGTCCTTCGCCTCCTTCTCAACCCATTATAAAGCTCTCGTTTTCACACCTCGAAACGCACACACACACACACACACACACACACACATGCGGCAGCCTCCTCCCAGGTGATACATCAGTCTCCCTCTTGTTGGGAGGCAGCTGGATCGATCCCCTGCATGTCCTTGGCCAGGAAGCAAATGATTAATGCTGATAATGAGCAGGCGGCACCTTGCCACCAGTGTGTGAATGGGTGAGTTTGGTTTGGGTTTTAAAAAGCGATTCGAGTTGTGGAAAATACCAAACTAGCACCACATAAAAACAATCCGTTTACACGCTACAGTGGCTAGAAGCTCAAACAGCCATCGGCCTGCTGTTGTTGGCGTCGGCTCCACGGAGCAGGATTTTGTCAATGAGAGAAAAATAGTTCTCGCTTTCTTGACGGATGCGGCAGTTTTAATACCTGCATCGACACGCATTAGAGGTGTTTAGTAGGCAGCACCAAAGTCCTTCAGGAATCAGAAACTGAAATACGTGAATAGGAGTTAATGCCCTCCTAATGTGCGTTATATTGGGAAGGTGTCAGGAAGGAGACGGTGTTTCCATCAGTGCCGTCCAGTGAAGGTGTTAGCTGGTCTGCTCAGGGTTAATGGCCAATAAAACCAGTAGCACTCCACGCGTCACTCCCGTAAAAGTGCTTGGCCCTCGTCGTAAACCTGCTCGGTCACAGCTCTGGCATACAGGTGCTTTTCATCTGCAGACCTCAGGTCTGTGTGTGTGTGTGTGTTGTTTGTGTACGTGTGAGGCATTTACATTAGCCCCTATGTGTGTGTTTGCATGTTTCACTGGCGCCTTCTTAATTGGTTTCCTGTCGATAGCTCTTCTTAATAATTAACGAAAGAGGTTCTCCGTGCTTCTCCTCGCCCACACGAAGAAGATAGATGGACAAAGTGACTCACTCTCCCCATTATGCTGGTCTCCATCGGGATAACGCCCGCCCACCTTGTCATCAGCGCCGTGCCTCCTCACCTTGTGTTCTGCAAGAATGCAATTTGTAATATTCTGTACTGACCTCCCCATTTCTCTGCGTCTCCTCCCTCCCTTTGCTTCCTATCTGGAGATAATGACTTCCATACGTTTTAATATCGAGTGAGCGAAAGGGGGAATGCTCTGAATAGAGAAGGAGGAGGAGGAGGAGGAGGAGGAAATCTGTAGATGAGCTTCTGTTAAGTGTCTCCATATGCCCGCAGTGAGCGCCTGCGAGGACCGAGGTCTGGCCAGTGTGAGGGGAGGGGGAGCCGTCCGGGCTGTTGCACTCCTCTCCACACTCTGATAAATAACTGTACACTTACACCTCTTGGCGTCCTCGGTCTGTTTGACTCGCAGTAATCCTATCCCTCGCTTCACCTCCAGCTCCGGGGGGAAAAAAAAGGTCTCACAACTGATGGAAAAGTCTGAGCGGCGCTCAAAGAGCGGTCTGAAGATGCAGTCGCTTCCCGTTTTCAGGCCGTCTGAGCATGTTTCTGTGCTCTTAGTTTTGCTCAGGCTCATTTTTCCACACTCAGCACTTCTGCTCTCTCAGAAGTACGCACTTGAGCTGAAGCCTTCTCCATGGGATGCCTCAGGAAGTTGTGGCTTTTATTTTTCCAAACACGCTGTCTTTGCAGCTCACTTGAATTTACAGTCCCTACGAGCAGCGAGGAGCTGGATTTCGTGCCATCGTTACCACCACGGTGCTCCTGTGCTTGCAGGAGAAGGCCAGTGCGGATCAAATACTTGGCGCAGATGGTGTGAGGGATGAGTGGCCTTCACTTTACGCGACCCCAGAAACCAGTGGAAAAGTGCAGGGATGGGGAAAATCACATCCATATGTCATAAGTTGATCTTGAAGAAGCAGGCAGGCAGGCAGGCAGACAGACAGACAGACAGGCAGGAGATGCAGTAGTCTCACCAAACCCCTTCACAAACACAAGGTGATGTTTGTGTGAACCATTGTGTTGGAGGAGAAATCCATATTTTGACAACCTGGACTCAGTCCTCAGGGACAGACCAGCTTCAGTTGAGGTATAGAGTGACAGGGAAAGCAACTCAGCTGGTTTGCAAGATGAACCGGCTCCGAACCGGTGCTAGCACCAGCCTGGAACCATGACTGGAGCCATTTTGGTGGAAAAGCAGCATGTGTCTGAATACATTTGCAAATCTAACCGTTGTGTGTACATTAATGATGTGCGCCTATTTTCCAGGGTCCATCTGGTCCACATGGAAACCCCGGTCGCCCTGGACCTCCTGGAGTCAAGGTACAGACAGTTATAAACTTTTTATATGTTAGCCATTTTCACCTAGGGTGTTAATGGCACAATCCATGGTCCCAGATTTCACTTCCAAATTTATTCCAGCTCTAGGGCACGAGCTGTCACCTCCACATTGGTGGACATATTTTGACACAAACAAGCGAGCCTTCCTTGTTCATACCTTTTTCTCGGATATTCCAAAACAACTTGGTGACGTGTTCTTTCAGCAGCATGAACTCACATACGATTCACACGTCAAATCTGAAATAATCTGTTGTTCACAATATTCCAGAGCAAACATACAGCTCTAAAAACTACAGAGTCCAGCTGTTTTAGAAAACTGCTTCAGCAACGAAATACTTGTGGCCTGTTGCAAGGATTTACGTCTTCAGCAGGAGCTAATGGGCCGGGTGCTGAGAACCACAGACTGGGTAGGGAAGTCTTCTTGCATTGAGAGATCGACGACCACACTGTTGGTTTTGGTCTTAACGCAGGATTTGCTGAGTAATAAAACCAGCAACCCTGTGATGGTGAGGCTTGTTTACATCAAGAAGTTTGCAGTTCTGGAGAACAGACACATATGCTTTTTATTGTACATGTATTAAAAGATGCAATAGGAAGACATTATCATGCTGTGAACCTATCTGGTCCAACACAACTTGTGTTAAAGTGAATTATAAGAAAAGGAACAACCCTATGCCTGAATGTGAATAGCACTGGTATGAAATGATGATGCAAGTATAATACAATAACAAGCTTTTCTGTAAATCCTTTCACTGGTCCATAGTTGGAATATGTAAGTAGGGCATGTACGTAACCAATGCCAATTTGAACAAGATGTATTTCTTGTGTTGTTCCTTAGCATCCAAAGTTTGTTTGTGATTTCACTTGGTTTGCATGTCTGAGGTCAGATCTTTTTGGCTCCACAGTGCAACTCCTCTAACCTCTTAAAAAGTCATTTGTTTCCCTTTTGGAGAGCTCAGCAGTTTGAAGTCATTGACTCAGTCATTTGCTTGACATTAGTCTGTGCTCCACCATGACATGATTTGACTCGTCAACAGAAGTTTGTTTCACTATATGCCAGCCACATATCACAAAGGAGTCTGTATGTTCCACTTTGCTGGAATGAAACTGAAATTCACTCGTATTCCAGGTCCGTACATAATCCATTCAAATGCATTGAATTTTCCACACTGTCTTTAAACATTTAGAAACATAATTGATGCCAGACCCCTGGCCGTCTTTTACCAGGGAAAATCCATAACTCTTACAGTGTACATGTGTGTTACTGGAGCCTGAGCAAACGTGGCCAAGTTTGACCCATTTTCACACAAACCTCAAACAACAGCCAGCCTGACCTGGCACACTAATCTGCTTTAAGAAAACCGAGCGAGCCGGATGAAAACATGCTGTGTGTGTTTGCTAAATTCTGTTGTGCATGTGTCACTTCATGTGGATGTAATAATAATAAATTGAGACAGGCTGATGATTAATTCACCACTGCTGTAAGTAGCCTACAATTAGGCTTCAAAATTATGCCAGCGAAGGCATTAAAATGTGTGCAGCGGAAGGTACACACGCTCATTTTGGGTGAAGAAATTATCTCATTAAGCGTCTATTCGAGTTCTGAACTCTTTAAGAGGACGCAGCTGAATTTAAAGTCTTCTGAGACCTTGAAAAGACACAGTGTTCACGTATGGATGTAGATCTTGGCTGGAGTTGCTCTCCTGGCTCTGCTAAGAAATGAGCCTGGAGAAAGTTCCCACAAAGACGTTCCCCCTGCCAAGCTGCAGCTGACACAAAGATGTAGGTTTAAATGATCCGATATAGCGTGGCCGGGAACACCTTTCACAGGGACCCAGGAAATACAACACTCTGCGGTTTCGAAGGAATGCACATCTTTTCAGCCATGATTGAACTTTTGCCTTTTTGTTCTAAGAGGTCTGGAAAAAAGTGAACCCATGCTCATGCTAACAAAAAAAAAAGGAAAAAAGCGTCATGTGAACTAAAATCAGTCTCAATACAGGTGTATCTCCACACCCAAACTTCACTTTCTTAATAAAACCTGCAGCGGGCTTAAGACCATCTCCTGTTTGATTACGGTCCATCTGGCTCAGCAGTCAGACATTTTCTCTTCAGAATCTTGTTTCCCTATGTGATAAGCTCTAAAACAGGAAATTATCCATTTCCCCGTGGACCTCCCTGCATTATACTGGCTTAGATAACTGGGCTGCTCTCTCCACCAGCACGGCTGAATGTTGAACGACTGACCCAGAGCACACTGACAGGATTCCCACTGCCCGAAAAGGGAGAAGAATGTGCACGATCACTCCCCATCACTTCTCGCTGGCTTGGTGTAAACCGAGTCCCGCGAGGGCATAAATGGACTGCACGTTTGTGTAAATACAACCGCTGGACCCATTGACGTGTACTATGAACTCATTACTCTTTGTTAGTGCGGATGTCTCTGTGGTCCGAGCCGGGATGTAGGAAATGTGCAGTAGGCGTTGAAGGCGTGAAAATGTTCTCTAATTTTTATGTTCTAGGGACATAAAGGAGATCCCGGACTGTCTCCTGGTCCAGCGCCAAAAGGACTGAAAGTACGTCACATTTATTCTCATGTATCATCGACTTGAAAGTCACATTAATGATAAATGATGTGACCTAGTTTGTGCCTTTTTTTTAGGGAGAGCATGGTGTTGTTGGCCCTCCTGGACTGCCTGGACAAAATGGACGAAAGGTAGAAAATCTGATTTGGTTTGCAAACTCAAACTGTGTTTAGGTACAAATCTACATGCAAGTAAAAGGTACCTGTCACCTAGTGAAACTCATAGAAAGATAGATACTTTATTCTTCCCTATGGGGATATGTATTGTGTGTGTCCAGGGTTTTGCTGTTCTCAGTATATTTTCAGATGTAAATCCGACACCTTGAATGAATGTGGGAGTGTGAGAATGGAGTTCGGCAAATCAGAGCCCACCCTGAGCCGCCTTTGAGGGGGAAATCTGTGAAATTGCAGTGTTTAGAGGCTGCAGCCAAGCATGGATGTTTGAGCTCTTGTTTGGAAAGCAGCCTCAAGATAATGCGGGCTTGAAGGAGCACACCTGCGTTCTAGCTCCTCAGTGGGATGAAACACCAAAGGCTTTGAAAATCCTGCCTGTTACATCATTGGTATCACAAGCCTCCAAAATTACGAGGGCGCTTGAGGGGAGCTGAAGTTTACTGAGTGAAATGCAAGTTTTACATGCCTCCTCCATGTGCATCTTATGTCATCTCGCGCCCCTGGGAGGACGGCTCTTTTACGAAACTGGGGCGATGTGTTCTCAAAGATCTGATCTGACTTTGAATTGTTAATCTACACTATTCGACTCTTTGCTAGGCTGTCCTTAGAGCGATGGTTACCAGCAGAGCATTTTCTTCATGGCCTTGTGCATTTTGCTCTTGGCCTTTCTCCCAAAGCCTGTTATCCTGCTCCCCGTAATTGCACATCTCAAGTGGGCCGGGGCCTTTTGGATTCACTACTATGGAGAGTGAAAATGACTTGGCTGCTCCATAACTCTCTGGCTTAGTTTTAAGATACTCTCTCTTTTCTGCTTAAAAAACAAAAAAAAACAACACATTTTTCATCTCCTCTTCAACAAATGAAGATTACACAGACAATTAAGCTCTGTAGGATGATTAGTTAAAGCCTCGTGGGCTTCAGGAGCCCTCGAGGCTTGTTTAATGCACAGCTGTTTATATCTCATGCAATCAATCACACGCGGTGTTTAACTTACAAATTGCATCACACTTTTAAGTTAAATGTGTCGGAATTGAAGCTGTCAGGGAAAATGCAGTCTGCTTTTTGTCAAACTTGTAACGTGATCCGATGTTTAACACCCACGGCCACAACAACATCGCTCACATTTCACCACCCCCGTCTCTTAACATGCCACAGGTGTCATCGGTTAGTGCTTTAACTGCATCCCCAATTAAGGGAAATTGGCCAAGATGAACAAAGCTCAAGGTGCAACTGCTTCAGCTCCATGTGTCCCCACATCGACTGTGTGGGCTAATCACCCATTAACCTTTGCTTCCTACGGAAATAAAAAAAGCACCGTAACCTGTGCGTGAGGCCGTCACGGAGCCGAAAGCTCTTCTCTGAAACCCAAATATATGAAACTAAGACCTCGATTGGGAATTTAATTAACATGGCGTTCAAATAAATAGAGCTTTCATTGCCGGCTAGAGATGGGTTTTATTTTGGATAAAATGAGAAGGAAGCTTTGCAAAAAGCAATAACAGCCGAGTCGCCCGGGCGTACGGTTGTTGCAGCGGCTTTCTGTTTAGAAAAACAAAGTCATAAAAGCTGGTGGAAACAATCCTCAGACAGGACTTCTTCTAAATTACACCCGGCCGTTTGTCATCACACGTCTCCTCTTGCGGTTCCTTGTCAGAATTGTACTTTGCTGAGGACAAACAGAAAACAAAAGTGTGCATTGGTGCAGTGAAAGGTAAAAGAAAGGTCAGGTTGCAAACGCCCCAGGAGCACTAATTAGAAAACATCTGTCACACCATAGAAGAAAACCTTCGCAAGCAACATTCTCTCTCTCTCTAACTTTCCCGCTCTCACACACACACACACACACACACACACACACACACACACACACTCACACACACACTCCCCTGTCCTCATTTGGGACACAATAGTATGAGTGCAATAATGCTTTGGCAGGAGCTCCGACAGTCTGTTATGCAATCGGGACAGCGCTGACTGTGAAAAGCCATCTGGAGCGCTCAAGGTTCCTCCATTCAGGAAGACCTCTTCGCGCCTGTGACTCATGGAACGGAGAGTCATGGGAAAAATCGGACGGTCTCCCCGCTGATTTGTGGTAATTGGGAATGTTCGTCGGGCGCGGGCCGCTGTCCTGGCGGGGGTTAAGTGCTGGGAACAGATTCCTCCAGTCAGACCAGGTGGGACTGCTGTCCCTCTGATGTTAACCGTAACACAATGCTCGCATTCCCACAACTAACTGCTGACAGCCATGCAAAGTATTAAAATGCAGTTTGTATCCAACTAATAAAGACAAGGCAATCAGCCTGGCTCTGCTGGAAGCCACCAGACACCTCATTGCTTGCAGCTGTTCTTAACTCGCTTCGATTTTTCTTTTTTTTTTTTTTTTTTCCCCCGATCATACTCTGGGAGCCAGAAAGCCCTTACAGGGCACTTTTGTATTAAAATTACACTGAAATTCCATCATTTGCCACAGATGAGGCAGGAAGTTTGTTCCCTCTTCTCTTCTCTTCTCTTCTCTTCTCTTCTCTTCTCTTCTCTTCTCTTCTCTTCTCTTCTCTTCTCTTCTCTTCTCTTCTCTTCTCTTCTCTTCTCTTCTCTTCTCTTCTCTTCTCTTCTCTTCCCTCTCCTCTCTCCTCTCCTCTCCTCTCCTCTCCTCTCCTCTCCTCTCCTCTCCTCTCCTCTCCTCTCCTCTCCTCTCCTCTCCTCTCCTCTCCTCTCCTCTCCTCCCCTCCCCTCCCCTCTCCTTGTCTCTCTAGGGCAGTAAAACTATAACCTGCCGACGCTTCATGGAGCCTTTTCGCTGAGTTTTGTGCTCACACCTTGGCCCGCTGCCAGGCCTTTCCCCACTGTGGGAAACGTGTCAAGATGTAATGGGGAGGTTGCTTGGGAGTCAGTCAGTGGCCTGAACTGTACTGTAAAGCAAAAGCAGACTTTCTGTGTGTGTGTGTATGTGTGTGTGTTCCATCTGAAACACTGTGAATATGAGTGTTACCAGTCCTGAACCAGAGTGTGTTTTACACAGCCAGCTCTGATCATGGCACGCTGGAATAGCATTCAGCTTTTTATTAGCTGTGCAGGGCTCAAGAGTTTTCCTTCCTGCTCCTCAGCTTTGCATAAAAATGCTCTCATACCTTTTTTATTTGGCAAGTACAATTTGTCCGAGAAAGGAAGTTTGCCAGGTGGCAAAATATCTCTGTGTTATAATAAAAATAAAAATACTCTATTTATTGTATGCTGAGTCTGCTGCTCGTTCTCTTAGCCAGGGGACCATACAGCTGTAATTAAAACTATTCTAAACTAATAGAGAATGTGATCCTGGATGGATTTATATGGCAGTGGGAACCGGTCAGGACTCTTGAAGTCATATACATACACGTGCAGATACACACGCATCAGGAACACGCTTCCTGTCTCTGCTTTTACTGTACTCAGCTGTATCGGCTTCGCTGGAAGGCCCAGACGCATTCTTTGGACTTCTTTCGTGGCCGCTCTGGCTCCGGCCAGGAGACTCATCTGCTCCCTGTCAGACGTTTGCAGCCTGAAGAGCAGCCGCTGCCTCACACCAGATAAACGGGGAAATAATTATGAACAGGGAGCAACGTGTAACAGCCCAGCATCCTGGGCTCGCCCTCGTCAGCAGCTGCAGAGGCGACAGAACATTTTAGTCTTAAAAAGTCGTTGCCTCTCAAACCTTCTTTTTAGCGGAGTCAGGAACAAGGTTCGGACATTTTTTTTGTAAGAGGATCGGCTTGTGAGGGGTTTTCATCTCGGTTTAACTTCCTCCCATCTTGGTAGCCCAGAGTCCGTGATAGATAGCTTCTCAATATGCTGCGTTATTTATGAGCTCCCCCAAAAGAGAATATATGTGATGGGACCAGTATTTGCCTTTGGGACGTTGGCTTACCAGTGTGATCTTTACTGAGCAGCTCCAAGCCTGTCCGTCCCACTCCGTGTCAGGCTCTCCACCCTGTGGGCCCCACCGGTGCATCTATCATTATTAACCCATGTGCTGCAGCCCGGTGTTTTCCAGCTCCCACCACATCTCACTTTAAATTCTTAATAGGAGCCCAGAGTTTTTAATGTTTTATTGATCGTAAGGGCTGAATCAGCTTGAAAGATGGGCTGAAAGAGGCAGAATACTTCTGTGGGTGATATTTTAGAGGGAAATATCATAAAACGTAAAGATTTAGCAATTGAAAGAAAACCAATAGGTTTTACGAAGTAATTCCACTGTAGCACTGTCTACTGCTTTGGGAAACAAAGCAGTACATTGGCCATAATATACTTTGTTTTTGCATGAATATACACATTTTAAACCAAGAAAGGGTAACTTATCCCCTGGTAGTTTAACATTTAATGGACTTAGCTGAACAGAGTTTTTTTTAGTATGTATTAGGTTGAAGCTACAGTTTCAATAATATTTTAGAGATTTCATCGTCAAAACGTCTTATTTTCACCCACACTCAGAAAAATCTAATCTTACCATCTGGACTTTTGAGCAGGATTCAAATCTGCTTTTATATTGAGGAAAGATTCACTTTGCTCACATCCCCCTTCCTGATCACAGCTTCAGAGACCAGCAAAGTAATCAGGCTTTAAAGTGGAGTCCTGCTTTACATCAGCACTACCCAACGTCTCCCAGGACGTTCACAAAATGAGCTTTTAATCCTGGCGTGTACACCCCGGCTGCAGGCCTGACGGCGCTCGCTGCGCCTCTCTCGATGGTGACTTTGTTTACGCATGTTTTTTTTCGTTGTTTTGTTTTTCACCTAAGCTGTGGTTTACTCGTTCTGAGGCCGATGGGCCAACGCAGCTGGCGGCAAACGATTGAGTGCTCATGGGGCGTAGACGCATGACTCTGTCTGTAACAGCCGAGGCTTTGATTGTGAGGAGATGATTTTGCAACCAGCTGGCGCGCTCGTTTGTGACCACAGGGTGTTTTAGGTGACCATTAATTACCCTTTTGGGATTTACTCGTTCCCGTCTAATTGGTCTGCTGTTGTAATCGGCGCGAGGTTGTTCTGAATGTTTAAGCCGGCGTGCAGTAGTGGAAACAATAAACACGCTACAGCACTAATACTGCTGATAAGTGTTCTATTAGTAGTTTAACAGCTGTCACAGTTGTCTGTGCTGTGAACTCTTCTCAGTGAAGCTCTCCAGGTCTCTTATTGAGTCACTTTATTGAAGTTTTCATAAGGAAACAAGGTGAAGTCCTCGCCAGAGCAGTTGGAAAATTGCCTGACCTAATTTCATTCCCTGCAGTGTTGATGGAGATGCTCTTGAAAAATGAGGTGAAAAATAACAAAAGACGGATTCAACTTGACCGTTGACCTAATACTTTCTACCCGCAGGCAACATAATCTCTTTAAGAGCGCCATGTAGTGTTTACTGCAGCTTTGTGGTCAGAACTGAAACGATATGCCATGTTTTCACTCAGAACTCTTAACCTCTTATTTTTCTGTCCACAGGGACAAAAAGGCCATCCTGGACCTACTGGTCTCCCAGGTGAACCTGTGAGTACTTTATTTCATCGTAACATCAGAATAAACCACTTTACATCGAACTTTAACTTCAACCAGCAATATAAAAACATGTCAGTGATTGCAGTGTCTGCTCTCTCTTTGAATACAAAGTGACAGTATGTGATGTATTCGAGGTGAGAGGCTCAACTGGCCCTTTTGCGAAACGTCTTTTGTAATAGAGCTGAAAAACAAAAATCACAAACCAAACCAGAGTGGATTTTATCATCCCCAAGAACAACACCGCCATCAGGAAAAACAACCGACCTCCCAAATATCTTCGGATCCCTCCTCCGTCTCTTTGAAGCCTTATCACGCTGACTGTTTCTGCTACATGCTGTTCGTCTGTTTGATGGCTGCGCGCGCCGCTCGCCGTATGTCATCCTATGTTTACTCACAGAGTAGCGAGAGCCAAGAGCCTGCAGACAGTTCCCATAAGACCCCGGCCGGTCTTTCCATTTATAGTTACAGAACAGGAGACAGGATGGGGACGTTAAAAAAGAGGTGGTGCAGGATTACAGATGGAGTGATGGGACATTAAGACACGAGTTGTTCTGGAATCTTGGCGGGAAAGGGGAAGGAGGGATTTTTGGCAGAGAAACAAGTGGGCTAAATAGTTTGGACACCCCGAGGTCATTCCTCTCCTCC
The DNA here is from genome assembly GCA_029224185.1 of Karalla daura. NCBI lineage: Eukaryota > Metazoa > Chordata > Actinopteri > Chaetodontiformes > Leiognathidae > Karalla > Karalla daura. Next base: position 19,768,327 of record CM055192.1, read on the forward strand.
TCCGCCTCCCCCTCGTCCTCTCCCTTCTTACAGGGCCTGAATCTGGTGCACTATCTTCTAGAGGAATGTGCTGTGTCACATAGCGAGAGAAGAGGGAGAGGAACCTGCTCCTCTCCAGAGACGACGCACTCCGTTTTCTGTGGAAAAAAGACTCAAATAGCATCATGGTTTAATGTGCAGAGGAGTCGGCCATTATTGGGCCTTTTAATGCTCTCTGTGGTTTGTTATTATTGCTGGTGGTGTTTAGTGTAACTGGCTGCAGCTTGTGCCATACAGACATTATTTCTCAGCTGGCGAAGATGCTTCGCGATTTTACCTGCAAATGTAATAATGTAAAAGTGCCTGCGACAAAGTATTAATGCATTTTGTTTCTCATTTCAAACCAATTAGCAATGCAAAACACTGGTCACTCTTCATCGTCTCTTCATCTTTTTTTGACCATTAATAGCAGCATAACCATTGAGAGGGTTCAAGCAAATTAGACATCAATATGTATAACTTAATCTCTGAGTGCTTTCTGCAAAATATGACTTTTCTGCAGGATAATTTTCAGCAAATTCCGCCAAAATCTGAGGAGAATTGAATAGGACATCATAGCAGAGCTGTAAAAGTGTTTATGCAGGATTTTGCAACATTTTTCGTGACGCCTGGCAACACTGTATGACTCTGCAAATCTTACTCATTACTCTTACTTTTCCAAAACTTTCCAGTCTATAAAATGTAGTGCCATCAGCTTTACAAATGCACTTCTCTCTCACGATATTGCATTTTCTTGATTTGGAGATTGATATTTGACTCAACACCAGTCAGTCTTGATTTTCTGTGCACTTTGGAATATTTGTCTAGCATGTGTTAAAGGAGTTGAGGATTCTGGATATTCTGGATGTTTTATGTTGGTTCCTGCCTCACCTACCTTACAACTAGAATGTCTCTTGGCTTGAGGCTGGGTAATGTCATGGTGCGGAACACATTTGGGCTCCCACAGTATGTGCTTGGGCTGTCTTGGGCGATGAGATGGCTTAACCACCTAACTAATATAGCGTAAGCCTCAAAGTTTTCACTCCTCTGTGACTTCATCCTCTGTTCGTCGTGACGATCCCGTGTATTTCTATTCTGCTAACGCGTAACGGTTTTACTCTGCATAACAATAATCTGGCTTTACACGTCCGCCAAGACCGCAGAAAACATGACTGTCGCCATTATGAACCCGGCGAGCTGTCAGCGGGCTGCACGGAGCGCCTGCCATTTCTGGCATGCCTTCACTCCACTAATCCTATTTTACTCTTCCCATACATGAAGAATAAAACATTCCACGCGCAGAGGCGCTTTGGCTTTCGGTGCCTCCACAAGGGAGGAATGACTCGTGCATAATACCATAATGCCGCTGAGGGTAAACATTTTAAGCGAAGTCTGCGCTCGGGATGGTTTTAACAGCGTGTGGCTGGATGGCGGCTGCACTTAGTGTCAGAGTAATTGAACTGTTGTAGCAGCAGTGCTTCTCCTCTGGACACTGACTGGTCTAAAGAAAAGATCTTTATTGAGAAGCAAAGGGACTAATTGATTGTGTTTTTATGCCTTCATATGTAAAGTGTTTTTTGTACCTTTCTTAGATTCTCATTATTGCAATCGCTGAGGCCCCAAGCAGAAACCCAGTTTGCAGAGACGAAACCTTTTTTTTCCCCCCTTCAGTTTCCCTCCCTCCCCGCCCCTCCTCCTCCTCCTCTTCCTCCTCCTTTGGCTCTATCATCCTTCCTTTCTTTCCCTTAAAGTCTCTCGCCCTCCTCGAGAGCTGATTTCTCTTCTGTCTCTCTCTCTCTCCACAGGGTGAACGTGGAGATGATGGAAGCCCTGGGGCCAAAGGCTATCCTGGCAGGCAGGTGCAGTAAATCTAGTGTTGCGGTGCTGGTTGAGCTGGGCCACACACACATCCACACACATGTACACGTACACGCACGCACGCCCACACACACCAGGGTAAAACAGTCCACAGAAGCTGATATCACATCTATTGCGGTTTTGAGCTTTCTGAAAATATTTTGGCTCTTTTAATAAATCAAATTTGAGGCGGTGATTTTTTTTTTTTTGCTTACTGTCACAGATGATGAAAAGTAGGAATGGTGAGGGTAAAAGGAAGAAAAAAAAGCCCTGCTGTTTTGTCTAAAACATTGGATAATGGTGGCAAAAGGAACTTTATGGTCGTCTCCAGCTCCAGGATCTAATCTGGTAAATTTAATTTGGTGAGTGCAGATAAAAAGCTCCGATGAACAGAGGGGAAAAGCCCACCTGTTGTGACCTGTGAGGCGCTGCAATCCCTCCTTCGAGTGGGGAAGAGGGGGTATAAAATGTCAAGAGGTTTCCACAGTAAGCACCAATCTGACAACCGAAAAAGTCATTAAAGTGTGATTAATGTCAGCTCCGCGGGTACAATAAGCTGCTATCATCCTCCCAAACTGCGAGTGTCAGTCCTCGCCCCCAGAGGAGCAGTTTTTTAACCTAAGGAAGTCAAAGCTCAGGGATCCTGTGCGTTTAAAGTCTGTTTCCTCTCAGCTTAAAGTGAAGTTCAACTCCACAAACAGCTGGACAACTGCTCGCTCGCTGTCGCCTCGTGAATGTTTATGATGGCGGCGGGTTCAGGCGCGGGTCTCGGTGTTTGTACTCCGTGCTCCCGCCGCACTTACCGTGTCTGAACTCTGATCCCTGCAGACACTTAGTGATGTGTGATGGATTAGGTTTTAGCACCCCCTACCATCTGCAGGCTGTGAATCACTCGGGCTGTCGGTTTATGTCAGGGCGCTGCACTTTGCTGCGGGGAGCGCTCCCGAGCTGAGACCTGATCTTTACAGTTGCAGAAGGAGATTTTCTGCCGCGATGGAGAAACTGCCATGGACGCCTCCCGACCGTTAACCCAGCAAACACCTGTTTTTGTAAAAAGGGGTTGAACAATTCGTGCCGAGGTCGGCGCTTTATTACCGAGCGCTGAGATTGTTTTGAATCTGGTGAGACGTATCGTACCGTCTTCAGCGGAGACCTTTGACAGTGATGCAGATGAGGCTGTGTTCCCGTTTGTAACCACCGAAATATGTTTTGTCATCTTTTATACGTAGGGTTTGCCCGGGCCTGTAGGGAAAATGGGGCCTAAAGGAGTCAGGGTAAGTAGTAAGGCTAACGGAAATCCAACAGCTTGGCTTTATTGAATGTGAACTACTTTTGATCCCTGGTAATAAAATGCTGCTTCGAGCAGTTGCGCATCTCACTTTTATTTCCTCGTGTTGTCGTCGTGCACCTCCACTCGGCCTCCACAGGGCTGCAGCGATGCTTCCCGAACTCTCACGTCCTTTAATGACCTGTGAAATCCCTCCCTAATTAATGACCACAAACGAGCGTGGGCCCATAAAAAAAAGACCAGTGACATAAATGCCACTTGCCTGCCCTTGTAAACTCCATGATTGTAATGACAGATGGTGTCGTGTTTAAAGCGCTGTCGGAATGGACAAACTCTTTGAGTCATGTTCGCGCTCGCTGTTCTTGTTAATGTCAGCCAAATGCCATAAAAGTATATTACTCCGCTGCCCAGCATAACCGCAATGTATTCAGATGTTAGCTTCTCATTAAATGTCATCGCAACATCTGTTTTTTTTTTGTTTTTTTTTCCTTCTCGCTGTTCAGCTGTTCTCTTCTAGGGAGCAGGTTGGGACCAACAGATCTCCAGAGATCCCTGATGTGAGGGTATGTGCCCTTGGACTACATCGTGGAAGCCAGCACCATGCAGTCCATGGGCATATACACTTGCCTCAAGGCTTGGCTCTTCAAGACTGCTCCGCTGTGGCGAAAGGAGGAGATTATTTGTGATGTGTGTTACAGTCTCCGTCCTCTATGCTCAGTCTAATCACGCACCTTTGTCTGCCTCCTTGTGCCTGTCCCGTCTGTCTTTGCCTCATCTGTTCGCCCACCCATCTTTTATTCCATTCTCCAGGGTCACATCGGCCTCCCGGGGCTGTTTGGCTTTCCCGGTCCCGATGGCGAGCGAGTGAGTATTAGCAGCCTTGGGAATAAATGCCCTAGTGGGATGCTTGACATGATGAGGAATTAGAAGTAGATTTCAGTCTTGAAGCACTGCAGGCTTATACCACCAAATCACTTCCAGAGCTCTAAGTAGTGCAGATTTCACAGATACAGCCCTCCAGGGGTGGGGGCAAAGACAATCCACAAGCCAAGCCCCTTGACTGCTCTGGATAAGGGTAAAATGTAAGAGGTGGATTTAGATTTACTCAATTTCCCATGAGGCTTCAGGCCAGTGGATCAAAACAGTGGCACCATGGTGCATTGTAGCTCCAGTCGCCAACTAGTTTGCATTATAATGCAACACATTCAAGTTACATGTTGAATATCAGTAAATGTGGTGGGAAAACTACTCCTATGTAACCTCCTAAACATAAGAAGCTTTTGCTATCTCTGGGTTATCATATATGCCGGATGCAGATTGGATTTTGATCTGATAGCTCAGAGCAGCCTCTGTTTGTTTCCTTGTCCTCTCTTGGGGATGGGGGAGTGACTGTTTGGTTTATTGTATTATTGTTATTGTAAATAAATGCACTGTAAGACAGCGGAGGCTAATGACTTATTCATCAGAGGATTACCATGCTAATGTGGCGTTCGGCTCAAAGCACGTCTGAATGTAAATGCTCCCAGAGCTGACAAAGTACAGTTTAGTCTGATGAAGGTTGAGGATCAGTGTCGAACATGAATCTGACAAAGCCAGAGTCTTAAATGCATCCTGTGAGACATAGTTGATGTAACCTCTCATTTTGGTGACTGCTCTAATGAAAATGCATGATCCGCTTAAAGAATACAGATTGAATAATTAATTAAGGATATTTGAATCTTTTCCTGAACTTGTGCCTGAACTTATTTGTTGCGGATCGTCGTTTAGAGAGCTCCAGAACAGCTTGTTTTTTGCTCTTTTATCCATTTTCCTCCCTCTGCCTCTCAACTCTTCTTTTCTTTTCTGTTTCCAGGGAATTCCTGGCGTTCATGGGAAGAAGGGCAAGATGGGTAGGCCGGTAAAGTTTTCTCTCAACATACTTCTCAGAGAACATTTTTAATGTGGCCTCATGAGAGTGAGGACGTTTTGTCTTGATCTATGGACCCTTACTGTAGCACAGAGCTACTTTAAAGGGGATTAAATGGCCATTACGCTGACAGAGGCTCAGGTTCAGCGTGCAGTCGCTCCCAGCCTCGCTCGTAAATCTGCAAAAGAAAAGTTGCGGCAACTTCCAGGCTGGTGTGGCGATACTAGGGATTCCTGTAGGAGTCGTTTTGAGAGGAAAAGTGTGCATTCTTACCGCTGTGGCCAAAAGTATTGGAAACACAAACATTCGCGTGTCAGCAGGTTTCATTAAAACGCTCCTTTTTAAAATCAGACTCGTATTACAGCCAGGATCTGCAAAGCTTGTGTGATTAATTTCCCCTGGCCGAAGTTCATTAGAAACATTGTGCGTTGCATGGTGCCACTTATTACAGAGCTTGTTTTGCATTAGGCTGATATGATAATGAGATATGTCAGTTGTGGGTTTGGCGTTCTGGAGTTAGTACCCGCAGATCAGAGAACTCTATCGTCTTTGGCGCCTGCAAGTAAATTTCCTATCCTCCCGGGCTTACATGGAAAAAAAAAACTAAAACAGCACAAAACCACTTGTACAAGTCTGATATTTTCCCATGCCTGGTCTGGGTGTACATGTTTTTTTTTCTTTTGTATGTATGATTATGCAGTAATGGTCAGCGAGTGAGTGAGTGAGTTAGACTGAGGCCGGAAAATATGGTAATGAAGGCCAAGTCATGAGCAAGCCATTTCTCTTCCTCTGTGGTGAAAAGTGAGGTCAGTTACCTTATGCAACAAGTTTTTTTTTTTGTTTTCCTCGGCCCTGAATCAGCAGTAACGCAGTTTAACGAAATGTGGAAAGACGCTGCGAGAGAACAGAGGGAGCGGAGACGCATGTGATTCACATATCCTCATGTCTGAAAAGGCAAAAGAGTCTGGCAGACTTTGTGCATTCTGGTGGCGTTTGACAGCTCATCTCCTCCAGTGTTTTCCACAGAGACTGAAATTAGGAAAGTGAATCTCGACAATGATCTGTTTTGCACATAGCAGACTGTACGCATCACATAATGACAAAAACTCTCTTTAAGTTGTCAACGTGAGACAAACACATCCATGTGTTTCTGATCAAGCCCGGTCAATTATTGACGTTTCTTTTGGGGGGGAAAGGCACATTTTTGCTCATTTCCTTTGGGCTTCATGTTGGATCAATTACCCCTTAATGCTTTTATCCACATTCAGCCTCCTGTCTCTAAATCAGCACTACTGCCACATAAACAGTCACGTCTCTGTCGTCTCTGAGGTCTCGCTGCCCACACTCCATCCAGAGGATGAGAGGAGCTCCCTCTCCTCTCTCCTCTGTCCTCTCCTCCGTCTATCGTCTGTCCAATCGTGCCGCTGGCCTGCCGTAGGCAGGAGCCGAGCCGTGATGTGATGTGTGTGGTAGACTGCGTGTTGACCTTGGCTCGGTGACAAGCACACGTTGAGCGTGTGGCCTCGCCGCCGCATCACATCTTTTGTTGAGCCTCTGTAATGGAATTACGAGCTCTAAGCGAAAGAAAAAAAAGAAATAAATAAAAGGACCGAGTCAGCAGTTCCCGGGCCAAGCGGCTTTATTCAGCCATTTAGGCAAGTCCTGGGGGTTTGGTTCCTGGGCTGCAGAGCACTCCCTGCGTGTGCATGCATACACACATGCTCACACACACACACACACACACACATGCACACTCGGTCACTCGGAAACACTCAGTCGTGGAATTTCCTGACAGTCTCCCAGGAATGAATCTCTGGGAGCACATTTGATGGGATTTGCTTGGCTTGACTTTGCAAACTTCTGTTTTGGGAAACACTTTGGGGATCTCGGGATAGATCGGGTCGTCCGCTGTGCAGATTGTGAAACGCCTCAAGCCCTTTTGATAAGCGATCTTGTAAATAAAGTTTGGTTGCACTGACAGATGTGACACCAAAGCGGGCGCTTTTACAGAGTGATATAATGAACGCCTCACCGCCCCCTCCTCGCTCCCCTCTGGTTACATGACTGTCCTGTTTCTCTTTGTGCTCAGGGGTTTCCTGGTGACTTTGGAGAGAGGGGATCCCCCGGCCCTGATGGGAACCCAGTAAGTGGAATTATTATGTGGCTCAATGCACCATTTAATGCCTTTTTAGCACAGAGCAGCTGTTCAGAACATGGCAGCTTCGGATTTCACACTCAGTGTTGCACATTTAACCAAAGGAGGCAGCACAGTGTGCGCACACACTCACTATCCATCCATCCACCCACCCACCCATTATCTCTTTCTATCTTAATGGTGTCGCTGGGGTCTGCTGGACATGTCCATCACAGGTCAGACATACGTACACACCATTCATAAACACTCACACTTGGAGAGGCAATTTAAAGTCTCCAGTCTGATTAAACATGCACATTTTTTGGACTGTGAGAGGAAACTGGAGCAACCAGAGTTAATACTCTCACTGCTCCTAGAAGTGAGAGCCTTAATATCAGCACCTTAATATCGCAATAAAAACTGGTAAAAGAAATATCACTAAAACAGTTTTACATTAGCATAAAGTGCTTTTTCAGATCTGTTGTTATAAAAGTTTTTCACAAATGTGTAATGGAAACCATATTTTTACGTTTACTCATCAGCGAACATGACATAGGGGCGGGTCAAATAACAGTTTGCCTCTGAGACACTGTAATGGAAACACACCTACAGACACTAGGAGAACATGCAAACTCCCTCCAGAGAGGCCCTCAGAAAGGTCAGACCGGGATTTCAACCAGGGACCTTCTTGCTTTGAGGGGACACCACGAACCACTCATCTCGCTGCTCCCATTATGTAGATAGATGTCGTTTAATTCCATTTAGTCTTATTTGTTCAAAATCAGATTGAAGACTTAATGTCCCACATTTATTCAAATGCGGCATATTGTGCCCCAAAAGTTAAAATGATGAAAAGAAATGCTGTACCATCACTTTAGTCTGTTCACTGAGAGTATCTCAGAAAAAAAAAATAAATCATCAGACTGGGAGATTATTTGCATGATATTTTGCAGCATGTGCCTTTTCTTTTTACAAGCAAGAACATTTTATTTTCACTGACTTTGGGCCAAGTCTGCGCCAGTGGCTCGCTCACCCGTCATAATCCATACTGATATGAGGGCAGCATCAGCACTTTCACTCGTCTCTCCTCCTCCTCTCCGCTCTGACCCCTCTCGGCCCGTGATTGACAGGGTCGGTGTCAGTGTGCGATTGGCCGACCTCTCAGACAGCCTCCTCCGAGCCTCATTTCCTCTGCCTCCAGAGGGAAAGGCTGGGGACGTTCCGTTTGGCCGGATTTGTCCCCGTCCGTCCGTGGAGAGACGGACGAGGCGACAGGAAGGCTGGCGTGTCGTCCGCCTCAGCGTTGGATGCGGAGAGGATGTCGAGGCTGCGGGGTACATCGTTCAGACAACAAGACCCTCAGTGTATCGAGTGCCAGCCGCTCTCACTCGCTCTCCTCAAATAAAGTGGGGGAGAGGCTTTGCTCAGGCTAACAGTGGATGGATACACCGGCAAACAAACAAATAAAGGAGCGCATTGTGTTGCCCCATGAATCCCTCACACCTCTGTCTGACTGTGCTTGCATTGCATCTTTTATTTATCTGTCTCTCTTTCTTTGTTTGTCCTGCCAGGGTGAACTGGGAGCTCCTGGCCCGTGTGGAGTCCCCGGTCTCATTGTGAGGGTTGTTGTATTCTTCCCATTGAATTAATATCTGTATTTTTGTGGATGCACTTTGGGGACCCCCCCCCCACCTCCTTTTTAATACGCTGTCTTCTCTGTAGCTCTCCCGGCCCATCTTTCTTTTATTTCCACAGAAAAGTAAGCTATGCACTGCACCAAAAAGAAAAGTTTAATTCCTTTGTCGCTGCCCTCATGCATCCCTTCCACAACTTATGCTGAGACATTCAGCTCTTTGTTGTGTGTTATGAGCGCAGTTTTGAATCTAAAGCATCAGCTTTTTTTTTTTTTTCTTATTTTCATTTTTGGTGCAGACTAAAGTGTGCCCAACGTGCTGAGCATCAAAAACCACCGTGGCATTGAATGTCAGGCCATTTTAGCATCTACAAGTTTGTCTCCTTTTGTTAAGAATGAATAAATAAATAAAAAAAATCTATTTTATTTTTCTGAAGGTAGGATATAAAGAGTAATTCTGACATTTTTCAGGGGCACGTAGTGTGCATAATAATGCCATTTTTCAGATGGTAAGTCGTCCTGGTCGGGAAGTAGCAGATGTGAAATAAACCACAGAGACAAACGAGGGGAGAGGGTGAAAATTAATCAGCGTTTTTTTTGTTGTGTTTTTGCTTGCAGGGAGACATGGGCCCCGGCGGTATGATGGGCTTCCCAGGACCACCAGGACTCAAGGTGAACCATTGCTTTTATTATACTTAATGTCTCCATCTGGTTTTGGTAGGGATGGCTGTTGACTGAGTGCTCTCAACCAGACTGTCTCCTCATCTGGACTCAGCTGTTTCTTTTTTTCGCTGGACTTGGTGGTCGCCGTTGTTTAATAACCGCGGGCGGCGTGAACCCCGGTGAATGATTATCCTCTTATTCTCAATCTCATTCTGCTTGCCAGGGAGTGCCTGGAAACCCAGGGGAGCCAGGACTGAAAGGTGATCAGGTGATCTGCTCATGTCCTTCTCAGACTGCTAATCTCTAGTTTATGATAGTACCAGAGGTGACAAATCACATTGCTATGTGTGTGTGTGTGACTCTCAAGAGAGCTAACAGATTATACAAAGCTGGAATGCACGACTTGTTTCACCCAGAGCCTGTTGATCGATTAACGCCTGTGCTACTTTTTCACGCTTCTTTGCGTTTTCTCAGGGCGACGTGGGCTTACCTGGAGAGCCAGGGGAGTGTGGATTCCAAGGAGATAAGGTTGGCACATTTATATGTATTTGCGCTGCGTAGCACACGTCCGTCCATAAAGCTCGTCTGACAAGCACTTCTTTTATCAGAGAAGATGTAGTTGTTTGTTCCTGCATCCAGTCAGCCCGCACACAGAGGTGATTTTGTTTTCCTCCCGAGTGATGAATTTCACCTCTGCATTTGTCTCGGATTTGATGCTGCAGGGTATCCGTGGCTCACCAGGTTTGCCTGGTCCTCGCGGAAAATCTGGACCACAGGTATTTTCGATCCTCCGCCTCTCAAAGTACCAACAAGGAAAAAGTTGAAAAAGCTAGGAACTAGAATAGTGTAGATGTCTTGATGACAGATACTTACTATTACTGAATATCTGTGCACACAAGGCACATTTCTGTTATAGTTTTTTTCAAAATAAAAGCAATATTTCTGACTACTAACTGGTTATGACCCCTATATCATGTAAAAATGCAAAAAAATGCAAAAAAAAAATCCATTACAGTTTTGCAATAAATTTCTATATTGACACGTCTGCAAAACAGTGAAACTGTTTTAGCAGTTTGAGAGTTTTCTTTAAATTGAGGTGTTTTCATTTTCAGTTTTTTCTTGCAATATTTAGGCTTTTCACATTTCTAGGGGCAATGAAAACCCAGCTACTGACATGAGGTGAGAACATTAAGATTCTGTCTGAAATTTCTCAGGGCAAACCTGGGGAAAAAGGCCCTGATGGTATTCCCGGTCCTCTCGGCCCAGAGGTAGGCTACTGATTATATTACTACGTTTTATGTTTTGACTTGCTTGTGTGTAGTGATGACGTGCTCATCCATTGTCGTGTTTGCAGGGTTTCCCAGGTGACATCGGCCCCCCTGGAAAAAACGGCCTGGAAGGACCTAAGGTCAGCAGAGCAAAGCAATCTTGAGGCTTGTGACGTTAATTATCTCTGAGGAGACACGAGGTGAAGGTTCACGCTCACTCTGTTTCAAACACAGGGAAAGCAAGGGATGAGAGGCTTGCCCGGTCCCAGAGGAACACCTGGACTTCAGGTTGGGGACGACTTGAAAAGGGTTTGAAAATCAACAGAATAAATGCAGAAGCAGTCTGTTTTCCTCACGGCCTTCTGGGACTTTTGTCTCTGTCAGGGTGACGAGGGGCCGCTTGGACCGGCTGGACCCTCCGGACTCGAGGTGAGTGCTGATTGGAAGATGACACACTAACACACCCATCATATAGTGTGTCCACACATAACGCCACAATAGCTGCTTTCACACCTCTGCATCTTTGTTTCCCTTTCTTCTTTTGGCTAAATATAACTATTGAGGAATATGTGTGACCTGCTCCTGCAAGCTGACGTCTCTATTGTGCTGAGGCTGTTTTGACAGACTTTCTGTAGGACACTCTGTACTCGTATAACCAGACCGGTCAGCAAAATTGCAGTGTTCTCCTCTCTCATAAAACTCACACAGATTCAAAAACAAAAAGCAATGGTCTGTAGGTCAAAGTGCAAAAATGTTTAGGTTGCAGTTCACAGCGTCAGATGATTTCAAGTCAAAATAAAACTTTTACCCCTTTTAAGATCACGTCCTGGGTCAAATTTTGCATTTAATTAGCATCCAATCCAATTTTCCTGTTGTACAAGTAAATCATTTGTGTTTACAGAGCCTTGAATCAACCTAGTAGAAACATGACCTCAACCCACTGATCTATCAGTCTTAATTCAATAAGTAGTTTGCAGCACATCAGTTTAGTGGTTATTAAGCATTTATTAAGCAAATCTCATCCCGTAAAACTCCACTTTGATGAAGATAGATGTCAAAAAATGCATTTCCATGATTTATTAGATCTATATGACCTCTTTCCTCACTTTCTTATTTGAAGTCCACATCTAGTGATGAATTAAATGAAAGCAATGTGTTTCCATTACACTTTGCTATAAACTTTTATGCCGACACATCACAAAAACCACCTCATGCAGTAAGAGTGTGAAAATGTTTTTGCAGTGTTTGAGAGGCTCTTCAACATTTAGGTGTTTCCATTACCCTTTTTTTTCTTCTTTTATTGCGATAAATGGAATAAATTAATGGAAACGGCCCTTACGTGACCTTCCAAAGTTCATCAGTGGGACGCTTCAGCAGCTATGGAGAACGTGAAGAGCTTCATCTCTCTCTGCCTGATTCACACGGTTATCTCTGTGTCACAGCATCCCCCACTTTTCTTAAAGACGACTCCCAGCATTATATGTCCCACCTCCGCCACTTAACACGTTACAGACTGTCATCATGATGCAGATTCTTAATATTCCTGAAACGCTTTTCACCTGGTCAAACGTGCAATTAAAGTTAATGAATCAAAGAGCATTGCCAAATAAGTCGAATAACCCCCTTCGTTTGTTGTCCGCTGAGCAGAGATTTATGCTCTCAATTACAGCATCTTCATTTAGAGCACAGAGGTGGATGCAGAGGCCATGTGAGACATGCTTATCACTTAATAAGGGTTAAATGTTCAAGCCTCGGACCGCTGTGCAGTGTAGTGAACATCCACAACAATAGTGCTATCTTGCAGCAATAGTGTTTCTTCAGAGTCGTCCCAGGCTAAACAGTAGAAAATACTTTTTCTATCGAAACTCGACTCGAGCCAGCCGTCTCCCCGAAGCCTTACCTGCAGTGATTCCCAAAAAACAAACACATAATGACCCAGTGACTTGCCTGAGTCGTAAGAAGCCTTTGATGCTGTGAATGGCTCCATGTTTTGTGGATCATTAAGCTTCTTAAAGTGGAGTTTTTATTTTGTTTTGAGCCCGGGGAGGAGGGGGGGGGGCGTCGTTTGTTGTGTGGAGCTGCCGGTACACTTCGCTGTGTCATTTTGGCTGTCTGTTCAGGGCAGGCCTGGGAGGCAGGGATTCCCTGGACTGACAGGCCCAGACGGACTCAAGGTCAGACCCCACTGTCGCACAAACACCACCGAAACACTGCCCCCGTTGACCGAGCACCCCCTCTCTCTGATAGTCATCCGTAATGTCTGAATATGTGTAAATTAGATGTTAATTCTCTGTTACCACACAGGGAAAAAGGGGGGCCCCGCGAGCACATTTCAACTGATGTCGACAGAAAAGCAAAAAGGCGTGAATGCGTTATGTGATATGCTAATTGTCTTGCCTTGCTGCAGGGTGAGACCGGGATAACCGGCGAGGTCGGGAAGCTTGGCGAGAGGGTAAAGGCTTTTCTCCTTCTCCTCCCCTCTCATTTCTGTTACATGCTCACTGTGTGTCTCTGTTTTGCTGGAGTCCCAAAGCCTATTATGAGAGCTGTAGCTTCAGTGGAAGTAAGAGAAATAAAGAGGCAGTTTTCTGTCTCCTTCAGGGACTGCCTGGCTTTATCGGGCCTGTCGGGGAGATGGGAATCACCGGAGAAAAGGTTAGCGCGCTCTCGGGTCGTAACACAACACAATCTGTTAGTTTTGGACGTTTATTTATTTTGATGATGATTGATTGATAGTTTAAGTTGCTTATCGCAGGTTTTGAGTATCATGTGTGAAACTGTGCCTGTGTCAGGAGTGTGGGGTCAGAAGGATGGACAATGGAAATGATTAGTCAGCTAAAGCACGACTAACCACTGATCCTGGTTCCTCAGGGGGATCGAGGGCAGACGGGGGCTCCGGGGCCGCCGGGTGAAATGGGGCCGATGGTAAGGAGTAAGTCTGGACCCCGTCGCTTGTTCCAGGGAGCAGTTTACTCTACATATATCAAAGATGGGGATGTTTTTTATTTGCAGAGGGATTAAAGCGTAATCCACACGCACATTTCTACGAAATGTAGAAGCCTAATTGAATATAATTCCGTCATTTGAGTAATGTTGTATCACCAGGGTCACACTGGAATACCTGGAGAGACGGGAGCGCCGGGACTGCAAGGAATCCCAGTGAGTCTCCTGTTATTGCTGTCAGACCATCTATCTATCTATCTATCTATCTATCTATCTATCTATCTATCTATCTATCTATCTATCTATCTATCTATCTATCTATCTATCTATCTATCTATCTATCTATCTATCTATCTATCTATCTATCTATCTATCTATCTATCTATCTATCTATCTATCTATCTATCTATCTATCTATCTATCTATCTATCTATCTATCTATCTATCTATCTATCTATCTATCTATTTATCTATCTATCTATCTATCACTTACTAACTAGCAAAGCCTTCAATTAAATCTCCTAATTTCAGCAGAAAAAAAATGTCAAAACAAGATTTCCAGTCTGTGGGGAGTTAATTTAATGTCAATCTAATTTCCTTCAAAAGTAATAAAATAACAGCCTCTGATGATTCTGTCATTTTAATAAAAACAGAGATGCTGTCAAAACAGGTTCTCAGAAAAACAATGGCGGAGCTCATGGTGTGTTTATTTACCTGCAGTCGCCTCTGTGATTGACTGTTTTGCAGCTGTCACCTTTGTTCCATAGTTTGTCACAATTGAGAAGAGTATTTCTCTGCTTTCAGGGACCTCCTGGCTCACGTGGATCTGTCGGCATCCGAGGACCCAAAGGCAGGGCGGTGAGTCGCTGGCATCTGTCCCGTTCGATAGTTACAACTGTGAGGCAGCGAGCGCCTGTTATCAGTAACGTAACTTAAAGGGAATCCTCAACCGAACCCAAACACGATTTAGAAAACCATGTGTCTTTTTATCATCACTTGAATCTGCGGTGAGGGATAATCGCACCCAGACGACAACCTCGTCTTCCATCCAGGAAGAAAGGATTCATGAATGAATCATCATGTGAGGGAACATGAAGCAATGTGTAACGTATATAACATAGACACCTCGGGTCGGATAAGCGTGAACAGAAACATTCTGGGAGATTCCCAACATCTTGCTACCTATAGTCAAACACCCTGGAGTTTTCTGCACGGGGAAATGAATGTGTTGTTTCGTCTGCCAAGTCAGGATAATTCCAGCGTTCTGTGCCTTCGCCATAATTATGTTTTCTACTTTGAGAAAA
Organism: Karalla daura; assembly: GCA_029224185.1. Taxonomy (NCBI): domain Eukaryota; kingdom Metazoa; phylum Chordata; class Actinopteri; order Chaetodontiformes; family Leiognathidae; genus Karalla; species Karalla daura. Next base: position 19,783,341 of record CM055192.1, read on the forward strand.
AATAGCCCTCGGTTGCGCAGCAGGAACATTGAACTGAAATGAATAATTGATCCAAAATGAATAAGTGGTATAATTAAGGCATTTAATTTTGTGGATTGGCTTTACACGGCTCCCCTGATATCACAAGCAGTCACAAATGTAATATTTAATAACTATAATAGCCGAAAAATTACGTCAAGACTTTGGAACTCAGAATTAAAAGCAAAACGATTAAACATCGGCGTCTTTGTTACGTGGTCTCCGGTCGTTCCCGATCAACAAGAACTAGTTACATCCCTTTTTAAATGGACGTCGTTACATAAAAAAATTATAGCTTTTGTTTTTACCTCTCATCCTTTCTGGGAATGTGGCCTTTCTGTATTCCCGAGAGAGGGTAAAGTAATATTTGTAGCTTTGTAAATGAATCATAGGATTCCAAGAAAACTGTGACAGCTGCAGGAATCATTCGTGTTCCCATCTTTCACAGAACAGAGACGACTTAAGATGTATCATCGAGTCATGGCTGTCATTTTATTTCCAGGGAAGGCTTCAAGTAAAAAGCATCAAAACTGATGCACTTTAAGTGGGAGACAAGGGAAATGGGTGAGGTTGGAACTAACGTGCCTGTAGGGTCGAATGGATCTGGAGAGCTAATTATGTATGGAGGGATGGATGTGAAATGTCTGCATTGTAAAAGAAAAAAAGAATGTCGATCTTAATTAAGCCACACAGTCAATATTGCCTTAGCCTCTAAACTTGCAAAAGGCAAAAAGCAATGATTTCTGATTTTCTCATGCAGTCACTGTTTAAGCCTTCTCACAGTAGCAATAATAACTCTAACAATGAACTTCGTTTGTGTCAGTTTTATATAAGATGCATCCATGAAGTCGACTCTTTCATGTTTCCCAAGACTGAATAGTTTGGTTCAATTGTAATGGCAAGGATGATTCAGCGACGGGAATTCTGACCTTTTCCCAAAGCTCCTTTACAATAACCCCAGTGTGCGGGCTGAGTGATGGTGGAAAGACAGGGACAGCGTCTGCACACAGTGTGGACTGGGCACGCTTTCGCAGCTACGTGGCGGATGCCAAGTATTTGCAAAATCGCCACAATCTTTGATGATGTGTCTCCAGTGTGGGCTAAAACCGCAGCGCACAATAAAATCAAGAGAGCTGCCTCCCAGGCTGCACTTAATAGGGACAAAAAAAGAAAAGAAAATGGGGACGAAGTGCACTAATTCATTGCCTTAATACGTCAGACAACATGTGCCTCGGGTCTGTCTGTCTAAGCCTGAAAAGCTGTTCATCTGCCACAATGCTTCTGTCTTTGTTTAGGGCCCAAGGGGGCCTGCCGGCCCAGTGGGGGACACAGGGTCCACTGGAACGAAGGTGAGCACATGGTCGAAGATGAACCAGTCTGAAATGTTCCAGTTTATGGCTTTGCATTTGATGACATTTTGGTGGCTCAGAATCTGGGTATATTTAATCCACCTAATGATGTTTGCTTGTGTGTGTGTGTGTGTGTAACAGGACTGTATCGTGTATCAGTAACCAGAGGTGATGAAGAAAAACACATTTAGTATCAGTGACCAGAATGTACCTATTAAATGGGTGTAATATCTCAGCCAGCAGACTCTATGTTCCTCAGAGTAATCTAACAGCCTCAAAGCCGTGTCTGGCTCTCGGCTTCCTAATTGCACACATCACATGTGGGTAAACAAGATGTCCAAAGTTTCTGCAAGATAGGGGGGAGAGAAATCATGAGAACTTTTTACAAGCAGCTTTGTTCAGCAGACTCTCAGGAGCTATTTTTAACATCTGAAGAATCTTTAGAGGACACTCTTTGTTAACTAGAAATCTAACAACAGGACCTTAAATCAAAGAGTCTTAAAATATTGATGGCGCTGCTGGAGCTTGGCATTCGGGAACATTTCGACTCTGGGGGATTTCTGAAAGCTCAGCTAACTGAGTTGGATGTTTCCTTTGCAGGGCCCTGATGGTCCACCAGGAAAATTGGGCTTCCCTGGAGAGGTGGTAAGGAATATTGGGCTTCTTTACTTTCCTCTCATTACAGTACTGGAGGAAGTACTCAAATAATTGGTCGGAATAGCATCATGAAACTGTGAAGAAAGTCCATCAATTTAAAGTACTGCACTGAACTTTAAGCAATGAGAATTACCAAGAAAATGTGTGGAAAGTATCAGATATTTGAGGGCTCTGAATGCAACATCAATGTTATCTTTATGCTATTATGCAACATCTTAGGTAATCGTGTTCAACAGCAGTAAAGAACAAAATTTTTATTATTATTGTCAAACAAATGCAAAATGCCACACTTCCATATTGATGTATTGAGAAGCTACTTGAATTACTGTATTCAGCTACTTTCCGCCACTGATTTTTATTTCATCTCATCAATCTAGCGATTGATGGATGGAGATGGAGGATCTGGCCCGGTTTTTCCCTGGCCTCTGATGTGATTTGCTGCCTTTTCTCTGTTCCATATCAGAGTAGATTGCATCTTTGGAATGTTAAATTTTAGCAGGACAAAGAAAATACTTAAATTATCAACTGAAGGACATCTGAGGCATCTCACAACTTTGGATTGTTATTTGAACTATTTTCATTTCATGACTACACAGTTGAAAAATGTTATTAGTGAGTAGTGAAACTAATCACTCCCAGGCCTTTTTGTTCTTTCACCTTTCCTCGTCTTATGTAAAACTGACAAATAGGACAAAAAACGGTCAAAACTTTAAGAAACACTTTTCGTGGCGGACTCATTTTCTCTTCCGCTGCAGGGAAAGCTGGGTGAGCCAGGTGAGGCCGGGCCCAAGGGATTTCTAGTAAGTGATTGGGGTCTAACAGAGGTGTCTTTTAGGTCAGTCTTAATTGTTGGGGTGGACTCATTTTGGGGGCAACAGAGGTGGATCACAGAGGCGTGTGTATCACACCATTATCTAATTGGGGTTACAACATTTCACCATGCATGTGAATACCAGTGTGTAAAAGCGGATGTTTTCATTCATAATTTCAGGGTATTCAAGGACCCTCAGGACCTCCAGGAGCCAAAGGAATTCCCGGAGAGCCAGTGAGTCTATTATCTGCCTTCATGAATGTTACATTTGAGAATGGGTCTCATTATCAAAAAGTTACAGTATTTGTTTATTTCTTTTTACTGTATTTTTTACTCGGCTTGGTTCAGTTGTTCCAAATCTTGCAGTTTTGCAGAATGTGTCATAGAGGAGGATGCAGGCAGAAACATTAGGTCGTCATTATCTATAGTGACCTGGTGCTCTCCAACACCCACTGTGCACCTTTCCTCTGCATATAAACTCCTAATGGCACCTTTTATTCAGCGCTTCCTAGAAATCCAGTTCTTGGTCAAGAAAACCCTGAACAATCCATCTCTTTTATTCTGGTCAGATCGAACACACACAAACACACACACACAAGCAAAGGAATAGTGACTCTGAGACAATTTGATTTACACTGTCTTCTTCCTGGAGAGGCAGCTTTATTGTTGCCCGAATGTGTCTGTATAACAGCAGGCCTGTTTCCATCACCCACAGAAGCTTTGGCTCAGTCTTTTGAAGACTCTTAGCCCTGCAGATTAACTTATCTCCCCAAATCCACACTTTCTGCCTGGTTCTTATTTATTCTCACATTTTTCCCTCTTTTACTGTCACTTTCAGGGGTGTTTGTCCAGGTTTAGGAGAATACTCCTCCTAGCTCTTTTTAAGGATGCCTTTGCTTTTTCTGCAGGGACCAACGGGGCCACGAGGGACGCTTGGGCCGCTGGGGGAGATGGGCCTGAGGGTGAGTTTGATCTCACAGCATCATGGAAACTCCCAACTGACTTTTGCATTTGCACTTAATAGTGAAAGCTCTCACTGCTCTTGGCAGGGGCTGCCGGGCAAGACTGGAGAGAGAGGACTGCCTGGTGAACCTGGAGAGAAGGTGGACATGACGAATTTTCATTGATTATTGAGAAGGCGGTGTCAGGGCAGTGTGTGGCCACATTATTACTGCAGCGTTTGCTCAAAGGTGTGTCAGACTGCAGAATTGGAGCTCACCAACATCAGTTTTTCCACATGGAAAAGTAAAACAGAGAAAAGGTTAAAGGGTTGGACGTTCAAAACTAAGACTTAACATCACTGGAGCTGCAACAACTAAAATATTAATCATCTGAATCTTTTAGTTGATTTAAAAATCCTGTGATCTCAGCTTCTTAAAGTTGAATATTTTCTGGTTTATCTAGTCCTCTGACAGAAAATTCAATGTGGTCAAGGCGAGGCCAAAAAAAGGCATTTAAAGAACTTGGCTTCATTGTGGCCTCAGAGAATCGGGCATTGACAGTTTTCAATGTTTCACAGACAGATTAATCAGCAATGAAAATAATCGCTTGTTGCAGCCTGAGACTTCAGAGATGTCTGAACTGTCATGTCTCCTCCTGACAGGGTGATGTTGGTCCACCTGGCAGCTTGGGCGAGCAGGGTTTGATGGGCCAGAGAGTGAGTATCCCATGTTTTCTCTAATTTCTTGATTTTGTCTGCAAACATCTACAAAACCTGACACCACTCAACCCAAGTGGTAATTTTATTTTTATTTGTGCCAGAGTTTGGCATCTGTTTTTGCTTCCACTGTTTACTGTCCTTCCGTAAAGCCAAAACATATTGCAACCATAACATCTTTTATATCTCTGTCAGGGCGAGCCAGGCATGGATGGGGATGCTGGAACGGGTGGACCCGATGGAGCCAAGGCAAGTTTAGAGATAAAACCTTTTACTGTAGGTTCTCAGTAAATGAAAAGACGTACAAGACAGGCCAGTCATCACATTTTTGTCAATGGCTTCAACATGGATTTATTCTTTCCTGGAGGTTCATATCTGTAAACCCGGTGAACTTCCCGTTTATCGCAGTGCCTTGTTGTAATCAGAGCTGGTGGAGTGTTTGTGAGGTACTGGCCTTTGGAGCCGCATCGTGTTGACGCTAAGTGAAAACCGATAGCGCTGCTATTTTGGGAGCTTTTTAGTCTGGCAAGTATTGTGACAAAAGAAAAGAAAAAAAAAAAGATGGAGAGCACAAAAAGCCAAACTGCTGTTGTTTTGCTGACAACCACTGGCTCATAGACGCTGGTAAAATGTGAACGAACGGGAGCAGGATGGAGTTTAACCTGAGAGCGTGTTCAGCCCCGCGCCATACAGGACGTTTTCTATTACTCAGGAAAGTAAATGACTCCGAGCCGTTCTTGGCTGCGTGGCAGCTCCTGGATGGAAGACGGCAGCTCAGGAAGGATTTCCAGCTCACGCTGTTAACCATTGTTGGGAATGAAGAATCAGGGCTTTGTCGTGGTTCATTGTCAGACAACTCGGTGGAATTGTATAAAATAGAGATTCAGCAAATAATCAGAGGATCCAAACAATTACAGTGCCTCCTTCCAGCAGTCTGCGGCAGGCCAAATACCTAATTCTTGGCATTTCAGGAGCTTGAAATGAGTCATGAAAATGAGATGAAATGAGATGTGCAGCATCAGCTGCTTTACAATGGACCCATGTTTATAGCTTCATGAAACTCCATTTGGTTGTTTCAGGAAGCAGCAAAGTGGTGGAAGCATTTGGATTCAACATTTGAAACCCAGTATGAGCTTATAATAATTCAGTGAGACTTCAAAACTGAAACCGTGTTTCAGAAGGAGCTCCAAAGAGCTGGCGTGGTGGAGTGTTGAAAAGAGAGTGATGTCTGGAAACCTGAAGAGCGGCGTGCTGTGAAGGAAAGCACAAGAATGGAATTACCGACGTTAAAACCAATTATAAACAAATAATAATGAAAAAGATGTATCCTTTTATTCATAAGCATGAAAATTAGAATGGCCTTCTGATGTCTCAACTGTGAAATTATTAACCAACAAACCCCCCAAAAAACCCTATTTCCATACACAGAGGATGAATTAATTACAAAAATCCATTATGCTGAGTAGCCTGTTTGTTGTTTACTACCCGGTTAATATCCAGTAGTAGGAACAATGGCTGTAAAGAGTCGTAGTGTTCTCAGCTCTTGTATTGATGCATTTCCAGCCAGACTGACTGTTTCCCGAGGTGTAGACAGGTCGTGCTGCAGTGCACCTTCTCCTTAAACCACTCTCTGTTTGCCTGCTGGGAAGGTTTGCTTGGTCAACAGCTCCTGTCAGTAAAATTGCACCCGAGCTGAAGTGCTGCTGATCTGCTCTGACAATGTATCATCACACGCACAGCTGAGCCTCAGCTCACTTTCAGGCAGCGAGTCAAGCCGGAGGAGTATGGAGCCACTGTGATATCTCTTCTTCCTCCTCTTCTTCCTCTTCATCATCTTGGAGATATTTCCAAATGGCAGCCTGCTCTGTGTCCCAGAGATTACTCATGTGTTAGTGTCATATTGGCTAAACTACTGAAACTCTGTGTTTACATGCCTGAGCGGTCACTGTAGAAACTGCAGCTACTTCACAATCCTAAGACTCATATCTTGCCTCGAGTCTTTCTACGCCGGCGGAGCTGGATTTCACTCAGAATTTACAATAACTCAAAGCTCTGGGGTCTCTCAGAAACCATCACAGGTCTACCCTGGTTGTCGCCCCAAGCTTACAATACACTCCTATTATTTTCCTGGTGAAGCCTGTGCAGACAATGCAAGCCTTTTATTGATTATATGAAGTTCGTTAGCAAGCAGTTTTGACCTGTGAAAGTAATATTTTGATTGCACGTATGTGGAGTGGCAACAATTATCTGATGAAGTGACTTTAAAACAACTAATAAAATACTTGACAACTAATTTAATAATCGCTTTCAGCATTTATAGCTTCTTGAGAATTATAAGAAGTTCAGTTGAAATATTTTCTGGTTTATTTTGTCCTCTGGCAGAAAATTGATTGTCCTTGAGGTGAGAACATCGACAAGGCATCTTAAGACTGTGAAACATGCATTAATAATTTCCACAGTTTTTGCGACATTTTAGAAACCAAACAATTATTTGATCAATTAAGGAAGTAATCGACCATAAAATTGTTTGTTGCACCCCAAAAACACTCTGTGCATCCCTGCCTGTGGTTCCTGTCAACACACCGAAGCAGCACAGCTCATTTTAACTCACCTTTCTCCCTGGGCTTGTGTGACTGTCCTCAGGGTGAAAAGGGGGACGCCGGTCCAGAGGGCGCTAAAGGAGACAGGGGTGAAATCGGACTGAAAGGAAAGGAGGGACCCCCCGGGCCCCCTGGACTGTTGGGTGTAAGAGTGAGTGTCTCGGCAGCCAAGCCTTTCCTTTTCCCTGCGTTCCCACAAACGGACGGCTCTTTTTGTCAACTCACTGCCTGGTTCGATTTCCTCTTTACCAGGGTCAGGAGGGTAAACCTGGCATAATTGGCGAAAGAGGAAAACCAGGAGAAAAGGTTTGTCAGCACACCCGCCTCAGGGTAAAATGCACCTTTCATTCTTGGATGTCTGTCAATTTGCCGTCTTGGACAAAGGCTTGAATAGATCTTTCTTCAACAAGAAAGCGCAACCGCTTGTCAAATAGCCTTTCAACATCAAACGTTTGAACTGTCAGACTACCTGCGCGACTGCCCGCTGGAGTCTGTATGCTCACTGCATGCCTGCTCGCTTATGGCCTCTCTCCAGGGGAGCAAAGGTCAACAGGGTCACCTGGGCGAGAGCGGGCCGATGGGAGAGCGGGGAGAGACGGGCTTTGTCGGGCAGAAGGGACCGAGGGGTACCATCGGGCCTGTGGTAAGATGTCCAAGATGGTTTGAAAGACTCTCTCAGTGGATGGCGGGCATGGGCTAAATGTTTCAATCCTCCTAGGGAGCTCCTGGGAGAATGGGCCAACAAGGAGAACCAGGCATGCAAGGCTATGAGGTAAGCACTTAATTAACATTGTGGTGGCTCATTACGGGATGTGAAGGAAGGGATGGACCTGCACCATTTGTGTTCTCTTTAAGCATTTCATGAAGTGCAGGTCAACATTGTATAATATTTTGCTGTTTTGCTTAATTAAAGTAACAAAACTTGAAAATGTCCCCTTGATAAAGGTCACGATGAACAGATAATGATTATGTTTTCCTGAAGTGGCCACTAGAGGGCAGAAAACAGACATTGGAACAATTCTATGTGCTGTAGAGGTCAAACAAGGGCAAATCCTGCAAAGGAAACGTAATTAAATTATACATAAATTAAAAGAAAACAGTCAGCACGAGAGTTCATTTGTAACAAGCCATGTTTTATTTTAGCTATCTAAGTGCATCCCTGCTCAAACATACTATACAATAAGAAGACAATTAATGGATGTTTGCCGGTGAAAACACTGAGGTCATGAAAAAGCCAATTAAATATAATTCAATTGCCTCTAAATATGAGACTGTTGATAATGGTACACATTCACTGAATCGCCTTCCCCTTAATAACCCAAGATGAATCTGTGATTGATGACGATGATGTAGCTGTTTACAGTTGTTCTCGTCTCCATCCCCCTAAAATTAATGTCTATCACCAGATTATGAACACAATAAATCACATAGCAAAATGGAGTTTAGGTTTATGAGTCTGAAGTGGTGAAATGAGCTTCTTCTTCTTCTTGTCACAGGGTCACGTGGGACCGCAGGGTCCCCAGGGACCTCCAGGGCCAAAAGGTGAAAAGGTAAATTACTGCCCTTATTTGCTGTGCCTAATCACTGTCTCCTCTGTGATTGTGCGTTATGAGAGCTGTAAATGGTCACATTACTCGCAGCAGAAAACTGTCACGCAGCTCATTGTGTCCGAGCGCATGGTCAGTTGTTTTTTTTTTTTTTTGGTGCACTGGAACTTGAGTTGCGTCCCTAATTAGTGCTCCCTCTTTCTGTCCTGTTGTCCTTGGCAGTATTCCTAAAGTCATCCTTAATTTGATCAATGATATGAACCAGGACTAGTCCAATTAACTCAGTGCTGTCAAATATATACAATTAGCCAAGCACCTGGACTCCTCGGATCATGATTTGGGAGATATTAGCACAATAATTTGTGTTTATTGTGACAAGAGCAGCACACAATAGAACACACTGCAGCAGAGTTTAGCGAGGCACTAATTTACATTTTTTAGTCCCTGGGCAGAAGCCATCTGGATGTGGATATTATTTATTTTCTCTTTGCCAATCTCCCTGAAATAATGGCTGCATTTGCACTCTAATTAAATCGGTATCATGCATCACACGGGTCGGCGCAGAATGTATGATACAGGGGAGCCAGGTAACCCCGCCATTTAAACATGCTGCAGAGTGTGCTAAATACAAATCTGTTTTACAGCGCTGCTAAAAGCTCTAAAATGTGTTTAATCCACAGAAGTGTCAGCTTTGCTCGGCCTGCTGCCATGCCTCATTATTCTTCTACTTTTAGATGTCTGTTGCCCTTCATTTATTTTTTCATTTGACACATGGACAACACATGAGTAGAAAGATTAAAATGATACGCACATCCATGGGTAAAGTTTAATGAATCCCATAAAGACTCTGAAAGAGACATTTGGTCCATTTATGTGAAATGGGATCTTTGTGGGTAATAGTGCGTTTAATAGTCATCCATGTGAAGAAAGTGGGCAGTGTGTTTCCATTGTTATAGTCTTTCAAACAAAACACGCATTGATTTCACACAGACCATTTGGTTTAGGGGGAAATTCCATTGATTGCGGCTGTTTGTTTCTGTATTGCTTTACTCAGGGTGAGCAGGGAGACGACAGCAAGGCAGAAGGTCCAACAGGTCCCCGAGGTGACAGAGTGAGTTACTCGCATGTGTCTCTCTTTCCCGGTGTTTGGTAGCTGCGATCGGAGCTGTTTTAATGAACTTGCCTCCTTATGAACCCAGGGCCCTCCTGGAGACCGAGGAGAGAGAGGAGAACCAGGTGACCCCGGGCACATTGTAAGTGAAACAAAACAACTGACACGTTTGATTTGGTCTTCCGTTTTTGTCTCAGTTTGGAAGTTGGAGTTGTGGTCTGTACAGTGAAACACATAAAATGCTTTTCAGGGTCACATTGGCATTGATGGAAAGAGAGGTGAAGCTGGTGCCATAGGTCTCCCTGTAAGTATTTCATTTATGTGTCTAAAACTGTGAAATATAGACACCGTGAGATTCTCCAAACACTATCGATTCAAATCAAACACTAATGGTCATTTCAGGGACATCCTGGGCCAAAGGGACAGCCAGGCCTGAAAGGATCCAAAGGTGATCAAGTAAGGGCATAAATGAAAAGAGAGAACACCCATATGTCACAGATTATTGCTGAACTGCATGTCTACTTTGCAACCATGTCGTAAGTGTGGAACATGAACTCTTAATGCTCCAGGGTCAGAAAGGAAAGTCAGGCCCGAGTGGTGCATCTGGGACCAAAGGACCACCGGTGAGCTCGATACAATTCACTGCAGTCAGATCTGATTCTCATTCACATTGTGGTGTGACTGTATTATGCTTCCACAATTTCATTTCTATGTTAAGTTGTGCAAAGATATTTTTAGCAGCAAAAGGAAGATGTGTGAATACACAGTACAAAGTCTATCCTTATGTATCTGTCATTGCTGTCACTAAGGGTCCAGAGGGACCTCCTGGCCCGAGGGGAGTTGTGGGCAGGGAAGGACCAGAGGGCCCATCTGGCATGGACGGGTTGCCTGGTAAAGATGGGACTAAAGGAGTCAAGGTGAGGACACAGTCTGTGGCCCAATGAATGGTGATCAAAACAACTGGTTATTATTCACCAAGTGTCACCTGTGTTCAGGGGGAGCAAGGAGAGGATGGAGAGTTGGGCTTACCTGGCAAACCCGGGCAGCAGGGCAAAACTGGTGTGACTGGGCTTCCTGGCAGTCAAGGCTTCTTTGGCCCAAAGGTGAGAATGATAGCCAAACAACTGGGAAAGGGGGGGGGGTGTTGGTTTAGGGGCCATTGACAGAATTTGCAAGTGAAAATCCCAAACTTTTATTTACATGAGGGAATTGTCCTTACACAGGCACATTTTCTGCTGTTTTCTGCAGTCTCGTGTGCATAGAGCTTGTATTTAAATCAAGGTTGTTATGAGTTCAAGGTTTGGGTCCTGATCACAAAGATTGCTTAGTTAATTGAAGTTTACTTGCAGCAGAGGGTTATTTTCAGAGATCACAATTCAGGCAAATTTATTGCTAATAGCATGTGGAAATTGACCAGTCGCCTTTGATTTAACTCACTTAGCAACATGATTCTCTATATTTGGACTGTTTTCTGATTTCAAAGGCCAACACACACTTCTATTTCTCCTATTAGCCTTAGGCCCGGGGCGACGGTATTATTAATAGATTGACAGCGTCAACCTACACATCTGTAAGGAACAAAGCGAGGTTTTCACCCTGGTCACGCATCTAAAATTCATATAATTTGTACAATTAGCTGTGGGTTAACTTTAATAGTAATAATCACTTTATAGTGATGTCAGGGAACAGACACCAGCCATGGTTTGATTAGTAACCCCAGGGGTCTCAGGGCACCGAGGCTTACAGCCTCCCCACCTCCCTCAACTTACTACGCACATCACGCCTACGAGCTCAACACTCTCCATCACAGTGCAACTGGGAGCTGTGCCATCTCCCTCTTCTTCATTTTCTTTATCGTTTCAGGAAAAGCTACTTATTAGTGAGACATTTTTTATTACAGCCGTTGCTTTCTCTTCATTTTACCATCCATTCTTTCCTTTGGCAGCCCCGCTGGGTTTTGGTTAATGCTGTCGATTTGCTACTGCATGGAAATTTTTCCAGCATATTCTTCACTGACGTTGACTCAAATAATTGTAGCCAAGTTAAAATTTTATTTTGCTATTTTGGATCTTAACTTGGCTCGAGAAAATTGATCTCGAATGTGTAGCGAACGCTACGTCTGTACAGTTGACATTACCATCAGCTGGTCACAAACTGCTTCTTGCTCAGACACTTAAACAATTTATTATCAAACAGTTTATTTATAGAGCACATTTAAAAACAAGGTGCTGTACAGTTGTAGAAATCCAATAAGTAGACATAATAATGAGTAAAAACAAAGAAAAAACAAGGAAAAATAAGCACTAGAGCAAAACTAATTCAGAATAAAAGAAGTAGAAAAGAAAGCGAGATACAGCCAAGACAATTTGCTTAGATGGGAGTGAACACCAAGGAGAAAGGATAGGTAGGAGTATTTCGAAACGCTTTAACAGGCTGCAGCTTTAACATGGAGAGGTAGACTGTTCCACGGCTTTGGAAAATAATTCAGTAATGGGATGTAATTATTATTCTTTGGTTCTAATTGAATGATTGTTTGTATCAAGAGAATACAGAGGTATCGTCATTGCTAGTCTGGCACTGTTATTGTGGTGAATCATGAGCCTGTCATTACAGTACTGGTCTCTCCATGTGTTTATGTGTGTTCTCCAGGGTGAGAGGGGTCTTCCAGGTCCATCTGGTGCATCAGGAAAAAGAGGCTCTATGGGCGGGATGGGGTTGCAAGGAAAACAAGGAGAACCGGGTCCCAAAGGACAACCAGTGAGCACTCATTTGTCCAAAAACTTAAACAAATGATTTGATTGTTTACTTGATGAGCATTTTTGCTTCTCCAGTAGTGATACGTTCACCTCTCTCTGTTTATCAGGGAGATACTGGCTACCATGGAGTACCGGGGGTGTTGGGTCTGTTTGGACCAAAGGTATGACGCCCATCACTCTCCATTCCCAGTCAAAATAGCAACCTGAGGTCAATTAGATCTTAAAAGTTTTCAGTTTCTATTCAAAGTTCTTAACTCTTCCACAAGATTTCTAATGTGCCTGTGAGTCAGTAAAATAAGCTATAAAGTAATGCCTGGGTTTAACTCACAGAAAGGTTGCAGTGCTTTTGTGCAGTCTGAACATCAGAAATTCTCCTGAGGTGAATTACATTATATTTTCTTGAATAAAAATTGGTATAAAGCTGTGGGGTATTACTGTAACATGGCCCAGGATGACATTTGGTACAACATAAGTCCTCTTAACTTACAGCAGTGCTGCTCTATAGATTATCACCAGCTGAAGGAGCAGAACAGGCTTTACTGGAGACTCAGTGTTTCATTTCGAACCCTGTGAGAGATGTTGGATTTTTTCTTCCTGCTCTTGCTCAACAGGAGCGTGAACTCGATGAGTTTTCTGCCAGAATAGTTTGTAATAATTGACACTAAATGAGCAAGAGTAATTATAGTAAAAAAAAATCTGATGAACCGGAGTAAAGGCTCTGAAACAGCACCGCTAAACGTGTCCAACCCTGGTGTGAGTGTAAGTGGTTGTAAATGTGTCACAATAATATTGACCTTATCCTAAGTTAGTGGAAACATTAAGCTGTTCACACAATTAAAACAAGGTGTTGCTGACTTTTCCACTTGCTTAAACTGAAGCTGTTTCCTTAAAGTGATACTCTTGATGAATTTGGTCAAAACACAGCTGCAAAGGATGTCTTTTGACTTCTAATTCAGATTAGATTGGAATGTGTGCTGTTTGGTGGCAAAGAAGGCATATGTTTACGTGTGAAATGCAAACAGGGGAGTTGGGTATGATGTTGCATATGGACAAATGCAGCAGTCACTTTTTATTGCCGACTAAACCGACAATTTTCTGAGTGTACATTTAAATTACACTTATCTGTATGTCCTAAAGTGTGGGCATTTCTCTTTCACAAAAATGTGTATGTATACATCAAAATTGTTAGCATTAGCATTGCAGTAGCACACGTCACATTGCAATAGTACTAATAAACCTAAAATGCAAGTTTTTATCTTGGTCCAAAACTGTATAAACACAAATACAGTTAGTGTTAGCAATGCAGTAGCACAATTAACATTTTAATACTTTCCCAAAATACACACATTTATCTTAGCCCAAAATGACTGTAAAGTGAAAACATGTAAGCATTAGCAGTGCAGTAGCACAGTATATGTTGCAGTAGTACTCCTCTAACTAAAATGCAAGCATTTGTCTTTGTCCAAATTTGCATTGTGTAACACTAAAACTGTTAGCACAAACAGTGAAGTAGGACAGTTCACAATCCTATTCCAGAAACACACCCAGTGTGGAGAGGAACTGTAGCCAAAGACGTTTGAGCAAATGTACCATGCAACATGTCTAAAGGTCTTTCATTGATTCTTTAACATCAGTTCAGCTTTAAAACTTATTATGTTTATGTGTCTGCAGGGACCTCCGGGAGACATTGGCCCAGCAGGCCTTCAAGGACCGAAAGGACCGCGTGGTCTGATGGTGAGATTAATCACAGTTTGGAAACTCAGTGAAGTATTTCAGAGCCGGAGCGCTGAACTCTCTCAAACTGCGCACTTCCCGTGAAAAATAACCGACGCGGCAACAGATCCTCCATCATGTATGTCCTCAGTCACTAACATGCCTCCGCTTCCCAGGGTACAGAGGGAGCTCTGGGCCCCGCCGGCATCATTGGCCCCAGCGGTCATCCTGTACGTACCTCATATCTCATCCGATCTGCCGAGCTTTATGCGAGCGCTCCCTACTTTTTTGGCAGTGATGGAGTGATCCTCTGTCTCCTCTCTCTCCATCAGGGACCCCAGGGTGACAAAGGAAGTCGGGGGGAGACGGTGCGTGGCGCTGTTTTGATGAATCCCTTTCTGTCTGTACTGTGAGCACAGAACAGGATACTTAGTATGGAGACGGCACACCACTCTGCCTCCTTTGCCCTCAGCACTTTTCATTTCCTATTGTGCTCCACTGTTTGTTGTTACACTTGCAGTGACACTTAGCTGCTGTGGAATTCCTGTCAGGGTGATAAATGTTGGCTGCGTGCTCATCTCAAGCGTTTTAAGAGGTTTGTTGGGCGCTCACAGACAGGCGCAATTCATACAATACACTCCTGAAACGCCAACGTTCGCGCAGCGGTTTTTCTGCGCTAGAATAGGAGTTTCTTTGTGGAAGTAAGATTCAGAGTGTAGGCCTTCAAAGAAACAGGAGGGCAAATCAACATACAGCAGATAAAGGGTCTCCACTGAATTGGTGGCACAAAGGAGGTGCACATGATAGAATAATATCTGGTCTGCTCTCAATCTTATTCTCTTATTGTTGGTTTTCCACTTATGAATATTGATTTCCTTTCCTTTCATCTCCGACAGGGGTTGCAAGGACCAAGGGTAAGTAATTACTCAGTTCTGCAGCTTAATAATTATTCTTTGGACGGGCCCGTGGCCCGCTCAGCACAACCAGAAATGAATGAATCGCTTTATCATCATCCGTAAAGGCCAAGTTGTAAATAATTTGAGGGCTAATGCGGCAATCCAATTTTTCAGGGCTCTCCCGGCCCTCGTGGACCACCTGGACCACCGGTAAGTTTATCACTGTGCAACTCAAATCTGAAAAAAGTATGCAAACGAGTAACAAAATGTTCAGGATGGATGTGGCCACACACACAGTACGACTTCCGAGTCGCCTGTGGTTGCAGCACATTCATAAAATCATCGGTAGCCCAGTTAACCCGTGTGTATGTCAAGTGTGTCGTGTTGAGGATAATGTAAAACGAGTTAGACGTGCTCGTTCGCCTCTGTGATCTGATTCAAACAGCTGCTCGCTGGCGGCTATTCTTTCCTGTGTTTGACATGCCTCGTTTCCTGTGTGTTCATGCCTCATTTCCTGTGAATTTGCAAGTGTTTATGTGCAAATCTGCATATTGGGTGTGAATTACACAGCCCGCCACCAGCAGTGGAATATTTTAAGAGGCAAATACACAGAGTGGCAATAAGGGGAAAAAAAAACAAAATAGACACATGTCAATTTGTTTCCCTTCTAATTTTCAGGGTCTTCCCAGTTCCGCCCTGTCAATCGTGAGTACATTTCTTTTGTTCAAGCCTTTTCGTTAAATGTCTGTGGTTTTGTATACCAAAGAAAAGCAAAAATGACCTGACAGAATTATTTCTGCATTCTTGGGGTAGACAAATGAGGCTCTCGGTGCTGCCTTTCAAGTCATCATTGATTCCCATGCTGCACAAAGGCCTGAGGTTGGTAACGAGCGAAGCTAAACTTATTGCAAGAAATCTGATGGTTATTGTGATCCCGGTGGTTACTCATGTGAAGGTGCATGAACCTGAGCAAATTAAAGAGTAAGAGTTGACATCAGGGAACACGAATTTACCATTGACTAGCAGCTTCTTAACATGTACACTAACACAGCCCTACTTATTACTCCTTAGCCTCTCATTCTGCATGATCATAATTAACCATTACTAAGGCTATTTTTTTTTTACCTCTAATTGCGAGAGGCTTATATAACCTATGATCTCAAAGCACAGTCTCAATAAATGTAACCAAAACTTCAGGAACAAAGATGTGTGGAATATTGGTATTGATATTACTCTAAATGAAGTCGTATTAGAATATGCACTCCATTAAAGTCGAGATCTTCCTCATATTTAAATGACACATACTAATCATGCTTCTATCTAAAGCAGCATCTTCCTCACATTTCCACAGTAAATAGGTTATGATGAATTTACTATCAACAAGTGGTAATCAAGGAAACACTTTGTTAATGGCTTATTAATAGTAGATTATGATCCTCAAAGTAACGTGTTAATCGCTTGCGTCTTATGACTAAAGGGCCAGCATCTGACTAATAAGCATGTTAATAAGCAGCTAATTGATGTGTTCCCAATTTAAAAAACACATTTCTACAGATGACTTAAAAATTCCTTTTTAACTTCCCTTTTAATTCCTTCAATATCTATGTCCAATCCCTAGAGTATGGAGCAGCCCATGTTAGACCAGGGCACAGAGATCTTGAAGACACTGCAGTATCTGAGCTCCCTGGTTCAGAGTCTGAAGAATCCGCTCGGGGCCCATGACAACCCTGCACGAATCTGCCGAGACCTGTACAACTGTGAACAGAAGATGTATGACGGTGAGGAGACTCCTAATGTGCCGCAGCCACAGGAGCACACAGAGTACACATCAGTCTGTGACGTTAATCCCTCCTCTGCTGCAACTCCCGCTCAGGCACCTACTGGATCGACCCGAACCTCGGCTGTGCTGCAGACACCATCGAGGTGACGTGCAACTTCACGGGTGGAGGACAGACCTGCCTCAAACCTGTCACAGTATCCAAGGTTTGATCGCGTCTGTTTTTACACATTCGGTGCAGTAAGACACCCAGTGATATGCAGGCGATACCGCTGTAGCAGCTCGTTGTGCAGACAGTGCATAAAATCTGTGGATTATTTGTGTGCACATGGAAAATGTTCTGCTCTCTGTCTCTGGAAGCGGAGAGGCTTCAGGGTTGAAAGTTGTCCATCTGATGAGTTGAGGTGAACATCCGTCCACTTCCTGGCTCTTTACCACCAACCAAAGCTCCTTTTTCAAGGCTTAATGCTTTCAATGAATCTTGAGGTTTTCCTTTCAGTCCTGTTGGCACCGTGTTCAGTCAGTAAACAAACCTCAACAATCCTGAACGCTTTTAGTCCTCAGTGTTAGACTTTCCACAAAACAACATCACAGCTTACATAAACACAAACACAGACCTAATGTCTGCATAGCCTCTAAATGAAAGACAGGGGACAGAAAGTCTAACATAAGCACAGTGAGTAGATGCAGCCCAGTCTAATTAATAACAGAAATGGAAGTCATCATCTCCTGGCATGATTGTGCTCTAGCTCTTCAGTAAAGCAGTGTACTTGTAGGACTGCAAAATGGTCACGCATGAATGCAAGGTACTGCAAGAAGAAGACATGACAACAAGCAAGTCAGTCCTCTTCTAAAACGTCATACACTCTCAAACCTGCTTTGTAGTTGGAGACAGCCGTGGGTCGTATCCAGATGAACTTCATCCACCTTTTGAGCACTGAGGCAGTGCAGCACATCACCATCCACTGCCTCAATACACCTGTGTGGGCAGGAGGAGCCTCCCTGCAGCCTTCACCCAGAGCTGTGAGCTTCAAGGCCTGGTCAGGGGAGAAGATCCAGGCGGGCGACCTCCTGGAGCCGCTCATACCCCAGGACGACTGCTGGGTATGCACTGTGACTTCTCCACTATCAAAAAAATCTGAGTGGGCAAAACTGAGTGGGACAAACTAGTTGTGCAACTGGTCCTTGTGAATTTGATGGACTTGCACTGAAAGCAGCTCCTTAACATTGATAAAGGTCAAATATTTTACAGGTGACAAGCGACTAGTAGCTTAGCAATTAGTTTTGGTTGTTATGTCTAGGTATTGATCAGGCAATTACATTAGATATTATCTTTAAACTGGATTCAATTAGCAGTATGTTTTACATGATGTGACATGACACTACCTTCACTTTGCAGATCAAAGATGGCCGATGGCATCAGACAGTCTTCATCTTCCAGACCCAGGACCCAAACCTGCTCCCCATAGTGGATGTGTACAACCTACCCATCACAGAACCAGGCGCACGCTATCACCTGGAGGTTGGGCCTGTGTGTTTCTTATGAGGCCCTGTTGAAGGGCCTGGGAATACTCCTGAAAAAGGAGTGACTGCATGGAGATGGACCAGCGGGGGGGAGGGGCAGTGATGGACGGGACAGACAACAGCCCTCCCCCCTTGTTGTCTCTCCACAAAATATGCTTGGACTGCAGAAACAGGAGGGGGCAGCAGAGAAAGACGGCCCGTTGAAAATGCAGAGCGATGACTTCTAGCACTAATCAGCCTATGGAAAACAATAATAAGCTTCTTTTTCAGAGACTTGTTTGTGTGACACAAGACCTGAAGACCCCTTTTGACAGGAAGTAACATGAACATCTCATTCTGTCATCTCTCGGACCATGTTTGTATCATATTCTCTTCACGGTCTGATACACGGTTTTGCAAAAAAGAAAAAAAAAAGCTTTTTCAAAGACATCTGTACAGAAAAATGACATCAGTTACATCTACAAATGCAATAATTCCTATTTTAATGTTTAAGTATTATTTATACATGTATATGTACTGTATATTGTAATATAAAGTGCAATAGTCATTGTTCCACAGCCTTTAGGCGCACACACAGTATGGACATCATATCACTCATTCAGGTTTACGGTGTGTCTCAGACAAACAGGCGGACTCTCTCCAGGTAAGTCTTCATGAGCCTCTTTTAACTGTCCAGTGCTGAGAGACGCCCCCGCCCCCCCCCTCCACCCCGCCCCCGTGTTCACGCCGAGATCTTCACACCAAACAACTGCTGTGTGGCGCTGTCCGTGTCCAGAGTCGGGATCCAGCGTTCCGATAGCGTGAGCCGAGAACACGTGAGTCAAGATGCTACCTCGTACCGCACCTCTTCATCTCGTCGCAGCCAACAAGACGTTTCCAGAGGTGACGCCCGGTGCTGCCACAGTTGACACACACGCGCATGATAAACTCATGTCGGCTCTCGGCAAAAAAAAAAAAAAAAAGCTACGTCTTAATGCGAAAAAAAGGGAAGAGTACAACTATACACAAAGGACAAATTCATTAAATTATACTGTCAAGGTAGTATTTTCATGTTTTCGATGCTCTTTGCGCTATCACACACACTCTGACACAATAAGTTAAGGGTTTTTTTTGTATCTTTAAATGTAAACTTTTATTATCTTCAGTGGATTCTATTTAAATTTTATTTAAATTCTAATTAGCTTTCCCAGTCAAAACAAGGCATCGGCGTCATGTTTTCCTCACTTTTTTTTTATTGTCTTTAGGTGCTTTTTGTCAAGTCTGTCTGTAATTTTCTAAGTGTCCAAGACAATCAACTGTATTTTAGGACATTACCATCTGTTTTTTTTTTTTTTAACTGTTCATGCATTTGTCACTCAAAAAGGTGCAGCAATGATGGTTGGTTCTGCCAATCTACGAACTCAGAGGATTTCTTACAGTATACACCAATAAACTACACACGGTACATGAGCTTGCAGTGTTTGGTCTGTGCAGATATTTCATGTTGTGTCTGAGGACGCAGCAGGTTACTCAATAAATGGCTGAAGCTTGGTTTATAAGTACCTTTCAAGTTTATTTCCCCGCCATCAAAGAAAACTTCACACAAAGGGAGAAAATAAAATGAAACCTGCCTGCTTGTGGCAGCAACTTTTAGCTTCCTTCACTACTCGCAACTGCCTTGGTTGACTCCTGACAGCTGCCGCTGTTGAAAACAGCGAAAAATAGTGTCCTTGAAGTAATGCCTTAATTGTTTTATTTTCCTAAAAACCTGTGTAGCCGTACTTGATACAAAAACACAGGCAGACTCTGAGACTGGAAGCTCAATATTGGGAGCCTGTGTCTGAGCATCAACACAATCCTATCGGGGGCACATGGCGTGTCGACCCCCGTCAATGGGCAAGTTGACTCCTGTGATGAAACTGGCTGCGTCGGACGCCAGGAAGGCGATGCTGTGGGCCACCTCCTCCACCTCCCCTGGTCGGCCGAGGGCATGGGTGTGCTTACACTTTGCAAGAAACTGGAGGTGGAAACATACGTTTTAGTCAGGGTCAATGAAAACAGACAGCTGGGGGGGCGGGGGGTATTCAGATGATATTAATTCTCTCAGCTTTCTGCCAGCGAGGCAGTTCACCGAGTTAAATATATCAATTTTTACTCTACAAAGTTTTAGAGAGAGAAAGAAGGGAGAGTCAGCATCCTGTAACCATAGCAACTGAGTCTGAGAAAGGTCTGCCTTTGGTGTGGGGAGACAAGGAGAGAGACTGTGCTGCTGCTGCAAGAATCATAGATTTTCACTGCATGTGAAAATGTATGTGTGGCAGAAGAGCTTGTGAAAGCCATCAATTGTTGTGACGGGCACATTTAAGTTTTATATGACTGTGCATTTTCTAGGATCTCATAGTTGCAGAGCTGAGATTAACCCCAAACAGTCTGCATAAAAGTGTTATGCAATGCACAGTTCAGGGTTCCTTTGCCGCATATCTGACTTTAAAGTTCAGACTATTGTCTCTTGCTCCTGCTATCTGTACCCTGCTATGCAGATATTGATGGCATGGTGTGTTACCTGGGCATACTGCTCTTCATCCAGTCCTGCTCTCTTGTGGACATCAGTAATGATCACACCAGGACTGAGGAGATGCAGTAAGATTGCTTTTATACACATGCCGAATATGAACAAGGTCAACAGCTGAACGCAGTGATAATGCTTCACAATGACAATTCTGTTTTCTTCCAAACACTCACCAGACAGAGTTCACTCTGACTTGCTTACACGCTAGCTCTGTGATGAAAGAGCTGGGTTATTCATTGTGTTTATAGCAACAACGAAAATACAATACGAGGAGGATATTGTTTCACTCACCAAGTGCGATGCAACTTGTGAACTGATCAATGGCAGCCTTGGACATACAATAGGCCAGCACACCAGGGAACTGGGGAGAGAAAACAGATGATCTGCATTGATTTCTACAAAAAAACAAAACAAATCAAAAACAACCTGGAGTGGGAAATCTGTGGTCAGCTGCTTAATACCCACAGATCTCTGTCCATTGACGCTGGACACGTTGACGATGGAGCCTTTACTTTTGATCAGGTGGGGCACACAGAGTTGAGTCAAGTGGTATACAGACCTGGAATATGACATAAAAGTTATTATAAACTCGACAAGCTAGACTCGAGCACTATACACCTTCTTGAGACTGTAATGAGATCTTGCCAGAGCACTGAGCAGCTGTATCACACCTACACTTACACAGTGAGACTGGTTAAAAGAAAAGTGTCAGACATACACACTGTGTGTATCTGAGATCCACACAAAATAACAAACACCGCTCCTCCATTTTTTTTATAACAGACTTAATTACCACTAAATTACTCCTCCACTTATCCTGGCAATTTCCATACAATGGGTTTTATTGAGGTGCAGCAAAATAACAAACCACTTTCGCCCATATTATCTAATGCATCATGTTAAACCTCCTCCTGAATGTGCTCCATCTTGTGATGAAGTGGTGTGAGGTGAGCCCCTACCTGACGTTGATGTTCATGACCTTGTCGTACTGAGCCAGGTCCGTGGTCTCGATGCTGCCCATGGCCAGGATCCCAGCGCTGTTGACCAGGACGTCCAGCCGGCCGAAGTGAGCGATGGTCTGCTCCACCGCCTTCTTCACCTCCTCCTCATCAGTGAGGTCTCCAGGAACGAGCAAAGGCTGAACACATTTGTTTAGGTCTCATCAGGGTCTGGCAGACTGGCAAAACTTAATCATGCAGTGCTGAACAAACACTGTGTTGCCTTTGACTGTTTTTATTAAGTTAGTGTCAACAGTGCAAAAGCTGCTCTAATACAAGGCAGTGAACAAATAATTAAAAAAAAACGGTAGAACATCCTATAGCTGGCCACACTGGTTTCTTTTGGTTTATTTAACGAGGACCTAGGATGAAAACCATGTTTACCTAGGCTTTGTTGATTAAAGACATTAAGCACATCCTCATTCATACCGAAATTTCAGATCTAAATTACTCTGTATATATCCGCCTCCATTACGGTAGGCAAGTCATGAAGTTTCCAGTTAAATGGGGAGTTAAATTGTACAGCTGGATGTATGTGCTCCAAAGCTGTGCCGCTCCAGTTACCAGTTAGTTTAGGAAAAAGCTCAGTTTATCATTAAGCATAAAGTCACATAATAATTGTTATGAAGACAAGGCGATAAATGGACTGTGCTTTTCCCCTGTGCGAAAATCTGATTGCAAAAGAGCTTTTAAAACAGCAATTGAGTGCTTTCTGATTATAACATTGTCCCACAGCTTTTAACTCAACATTAAAAAATGAGGATGGATATTAAGGAATAGTAAAATATTAAAGATAAGGGTAAACCAGTCTAGGTCCCCTTTGATATGGCATATTTATTTGTATCGTGTGTGCTCCTCTACTACTTACTATTTATGTACTATAACCTGTAGGTAGGTAATGCAAGAGGGCTTGTTTAGCTTTCTATTCTAGTAAAGGTTTTAGATGGACAAACTCCATATGAAATGGCTCTAGCTGCCAGAACTTCACAGCCGGCCTGTCTGCAGAGACGGTAAACAGCTGGTTACCTCTTCTCCCCCGCAGTCGGTACACTCTTTGGCCACTTTCTGCAGGTTTTCCACATCTCGGCCGTTCAGAGCCAGCAGAGCTCCAAGCCTGGCAAACAGGACGCTGGTGCCGGCCCCGATCCCCGAGCTGGCCCCCGTTATCAGGGTCACTTTCCCCCTCAGGGAGGACACCTACAGCACGGCACACGCACACACACACACACAGATGTCAGGGTCCACGTAGCTTCTCTCCACCATCACATTCACTGTATTTCATTTTAAATCGTTGACACCGAATGCGTAATAAAGCACTAACAATACAAATAAATAACTTCATGGGTAATTAAGATAGCACAATTACTCTGAAAGCTTCGTCTGAGGACATCACGTTGACGGACAGCGCTGCATGAAGTTTGTCAACTGTGTCCACTGATTATGACGTCACAGACGCGCCAGGACCATGATTGTAGTCCACGGATAGCCCATGGACGTGTCCATGAGATAGACAGATAAGTAGATATAGAAAGATAAATAGCTAGATAGAGAGATAAGCAGATAGAAATAGTAGATTCCTAATCTAAAGTCATAAGTGTGTGGATGAATCAACATAACGTATACTACAACAATGCTCCACCTCTACATAGGGCTACAGCAGATGTACCATTGCCTTGATACGCAGAATTCAGTGTATTCTTATAATAGTTAATATAATTCACACACAAAATATATTAATTGTAAAAGTTTTATTTCATACAAAACATTGGTAAAGTATTTACACAGCCTAATGAGATAAGTAAAAAAAAGTCTATAGCAGTCCCACATGAAGTCACACGTGTTTGGTTCTGGGCAAAGTTGTGACAGCATGAAGATGAATGAGTGAGCAGTAACACAGACATTACAGTGACTTTCTTACATCAAACTATTTTTGTCAATTTTGTGTCAGGACTTCATGGACACCAATGGGCAGCAGCCAAACACATTCATGTTAATGCCCATTTCAAATTCAGACAAGCATAATTTTGTTATTAAAATGTAATGTTTTACAGATTCATAGCCAGTGTCATCCCACTGTCTTCCCTCAACTTTTAAGCATATGACAATGTGTTCACATTAGCTTTGAGCGTACAAGTCACTGTATTGTTTGCTTATTTGATTTCACAAAATGTATGTGTTCAAGGCCTGCATATACAGAGAGAGATTTTCTATATAGCAAAGGGGTTGGCATGAATGGTCACATCCTTTATCCGGGTCTCAGTCAGTGGTCTGAATGTCTTCTCATTGACAGGCAGCTTCTCAAGCTCATCCAGGGTTTCCAGGCCATCGATTATCCTGCATGTCAAACAGAGAAACATGAGCTATGTCCTCCCAGTTTTCACATTTCACTTTAAATCTAGCTAGTGAGAATAAGGTTTCCATACTTTCCAAACACTGTGTACTTCATGTCCAGGTGGGGCTGTTTGGCATATGTGAAGAAAAACTGGGAACCATTGGTGTTGGGGCCATTGTTTGCCATTGAGACCACTCCTCTTACATTGTGCTGAAATGACAGGAAAAGAATGTTACAGACTGAGGTGCTGTTTGAGAATCCGGAAGAAACTTCAGACAGCTGGAACTCACTTTTAGGTGTTCACTGAACTCATCTTCAAACTTGCGTCCCCATATACTTGTTCCTCCTTTACCTGTGCCTGGAAAGTTTCATAAAATTACAAAGAACATTCAATCACTAGTGATTACTTCTGTCACATCGCTGCAGGAGATGAATATGAAGGAAGACATCCTCATAAAATGTAGAAGGTTCAATAACAATGGCGTACCAGTCGGATCTCCAGTTTGGACCATGAAACCTTTGATATTTCGGTGGAAGGTGCACCCATTGTAGAACCCGCTGGCACACAAGGCAAGAAAGTTCTGAAAGAGGAACACATTATTCCATGTCATTGTTGACAGAGCATATGAATCATAGGGTCTTAGGGTGTTGGGCCATCTGGAAATGACATAAACTATGAATACATCACGCAAAATAGGTGTCCTGGGACATTTATGTAACTTGCTCAAAACACGTCAAGTCATTGTAATATTGCATAATCACTTCTGTAGTCAAGTGTTTTACCGGCGAACCTTGGGAGTCAAAAGAAGCAGACAAATAGTTTACTCACCTCACAAGCCCTTGGTGTGCGCTCACAGAACAACTCAATCTTAAACTCTCCAAGATCCGTGTGAAGGGTAACAGCCTGCGACATTCATAAGAGCGACAGAGAGAACATAGTTAGACGATAGTTTTAAGAAGCGAATGAAAACCGCCTCAAGTCTATCTTAGCACGTTAGCCTCACTGACATGATAAACTTGTTCTCTTTATTTAAAAGGAAGTTCTCTGCCCTGCTCCAAACAAGCGTACTCACAAGAAGCTACATCCTCAGATAATAGCTTGTTAAATCGTTATTTAATTGCTGACAAATACCCAGCGTATTTCTTTATAACAATACTCTAGTTACCATTTCAAACGCCGTGTTGGTAACTTGGTGTGTCGGAGAAATATGTCCGTGTAGATTCCATGGCTCGAGTCAAAGGTTCCGCTCCAGTTATTTCAAAGGCGTATTTAAGGTACAACTTGTCCCGCTCACTTGATGTACCGTACAAGAGATTTAGCCAAACATGTTTCTGATAAATATACAGTGGATAATGACAAATACCAAATGATGTATATTGTAATCATTTACAAATAATTACATATCTACCAATACACGTCACATTTTTGAGATACAATGTTTGTTTTTTGTGATAATGAGTTAGTAGCACGTTTTGCTTGTTTTAAAAATAAACTAAATTAAAATTAATTTGAGAGATGGATTGATTCAAATAGTATGCATGTGTGACCCGAGGGGGAAAAAAAGACATTGTAAAATGTATGAAATTAAGAACTAAATAATCTGCAGACCATTAGCCTCCTAATTTCCCCCATTTTCTGTGCCATCATTTTCACTGTTATTGTTCTGTGTTAAATGGTAACTGAATACCTAAATAACAGCCTTCTTAACATAAAAGACTTACTACTCATCTACTGTTTCTCCTCATTACTACACTTGTTATCACATGCACCATTTTGTTGTTCAGTCTTGATAATATCCTTTTAGTGTGTAATATGGAGCTGGTCACATAAATACAGGAGAGTATAGGGTCACTCATACCATTCAGACACAAAGAACAGACAGGAATCTTGTTGACCAACTTTATTTTACCTCAGTGGATGGTGTACAGAAGAGAATGGGAAACATGTCCAAACAGGATATTCATTCACATTTGCCATGAATACTGATGTGCTGATGATTTCCTCATAATGAAAACCTTTTTTGGCAACCAAACACAGCATAATGCCAAATTCACACATCACGTATGACTGGATTTAAGTCAGGAAATGGCAAACAATGTACCCAAACATAATGATTCCGAGAGGAATAAGAATAAAGATGAAGATTGTGGGAGTCTCCTCATGCTGACATACGCACACACAAGTGAATTAACACTCACACATGCACACTTTCATCTGTTCACAATGGCTATACAATACTCTTGAAAGAACAGACCTCAGTTCTGACATGGTTTCTGATGGAAAATCAACAGGATCAAGGTTAAAACAAGTGGTTTCTTTTAAAAACACAAACACATTTTGTTTTAAATCAGCAGTCAATATTAAATACACCAAACTAGAAAAGAATGTGTAGAAATGTATATAAAACTTTAACTTTATAAAATAACTGTTTAAATTAAGAAAAAAAATACCGGATGTAATAAAAAAAATAGGCAATCAACTCAAAAAAGAAGTGAGTACTACATGGTTTCCTGAGAAATTTAGTTATATTGTATTCACACTAATAGCTGTCACAATAAAACAAATAGCAGTGAAAGAAAACTTATTGAAAACAGAACAGAAACGAGAACTGAAAGATTAGAAATAACTCAGACCTAACACCTACCTACCTACCTACCTACGGATACAATTTTACTAGCAGCCTAAACAATATCATATACAGACCATTAAACTTTGCAGTGCTCTACATTTGACATAGGGTTTTCTAATGTCAGTCTTATTTAGAATAGTTGATTGTCAGGTACAGGTGTATTGCTGAGGTTTTCTGGATGCAATTTTTAATAGTTCAGTTATGACTTAAAGGTAAGAGCAACATTTATTAAGTTACTTATGAGATTTGTTAAACAAATACCATTTTAATCTCATGGCTGGCAAGGTGTACACCATTACTTGCACCTACCTCGGTGGGGTTAGGTGCTATAGTGCAAATGCATTCTCCAGGAGCAGAAAATCACCTCCCTTTACCTTCAAATTCTCAGCATCACCGAGTAAAACAAACGTGACAAAAAAGAATGCCCATGCACAGTAGAAAACTACATCACAATTAACCTTTATATTGTTCAAATAAAGGCAATATTGCACAATATAGCATAGTTAAACATGTTACTGAAATAAATCTACATAGCTTAAACTACTCCGATGCTTTTCACCCCCCAGTTACTGTCCTGCATATTGCTACTGTGTACGTTTTCTTTTGCAGTTCGGTTTGATAAAACATGAACTGATCATTTTCTGGGTAAACACAATAACCCCGATAGTGTGTTGTGCTGTGTCAGAGCTGTGCGTTGATTAAAAGATTCACGATTTTTCTTTTAAGAATCATGCTGCTTCATGTGCAGAAAAGCCACTCCCAGGCAAAGAAGTATTCAACAATTCTCTTCAAATGAACACACTCTGAAACCCAGAGAAATATACAACAATTATGACAATGGATGGTGGGACAAGAAAAGTATGATGACCCATTTACAAAAAATATGTTGGTTTTTTTTTTGTCTTATTACAATTATGAGAAATTCAGGTGAAACATTTAGCCCAGGTCCTGCATGCTGTGAGGTGCAACTACCTCAACCAGTGTGGTAAACTGACATAACAATAGGTTTATATTTTTGTAAGTCCTTTCAAGCTTTCTGTTCTTCTCCCTCTGACAGCGACATGCAAAACACCAATAAATACAAAGTATTGTGCCACTTCAATAACTTAGGACTAAACCAAACTGCAAATCCCCATAAACTTGTATGTAATCACTTCCACTAGTAGGATTAGTTTTTGTCTTCATGACCACCAGACTTTTACACTCTTTAGATAATGTCATCAATGCACAGATCACTGCTTCTGGGAATTTAAGCTGCACAGAGAAGTTAGTACAGCCAGTGTCACAAAATGTGACTAAAACATGAAATAAAGCCTCATTAATCACCTTCGAGACCACCACATGTCTCTGATTTGCCAAAACTGATTTCGGGACTCGCATCTGGTCATTTGGGGAGACTTGTCAGGGAGTGATGGCATAAAACACGAGGGCCAGATACAAAACAAACAGCAATATTCTCCTCTCACTGACGGACACATTTTACGCATCATAAATGGGTCAAGACTACAATGGTTCGTTCAACACTCTGCAGATGCCACAGTTCAAAATAACAAAAAAAACCCAAAACAGTGCACAACTGAGAGAAAAGTAAGGCAAAAAACCTATAAGACCCTTTATCAAAAATGCCTCCCAATCTTTATCCATCAGTGACATGATTTCTTTTAATTAACTGGAATGTTCACTGAGTATTTAGAAGATTTTGAAGTCTACGTTCACACGTCTAATTTTCACCATGTGTCATTACCGGCCATTTTGGCTGAATCTACATGAATAATTTAATTTAAATATTTATCATGATGGGAAAAATACCCTTTTAGGGTAAAAACATTGTATTAATTTCTTCATTAATAAACAATGTTAAAAGGAACAACAAACAACTGTCAGGACAAACAAGTAAACCAGTACTCCCCACATATCCAATCAACAGAAAGGCTTTTTCTTTAGTTTCAGACATTTCCCACATAGGTGGAGGCTCCATTTGAATGTTAATACTGTTTCATTCTGTGAAGACTTGTGTAATTCTTTAATTATCGCACACATGACTCATCCCACTGGAAAAAAAGAAAAAAAAGAAGACCTTTCCTGTGTTTATCCCAGATTTGTTCCTTCTGTTTTGTGCAATTTGTTACAAAACAAACAATATGGATGCAACACCATCATGACATAGATTACAACAGAATTCCCGCTGGCATACTGGCAGGAAGGGTTGGGTATCTGCATGCTGATTAGATGCTAGACCAGTGTAATTGTATTGTGGGTTGTCTTGTAATGCAAATCCACTGGGTGGCCTTCAGTAAAATAACAATTGCTTCTCTTCGAGTACTACTGGCAGCCTGCACATGACACACCTTTTTTTTTTTTACCAGAAAGGGGATGTGAATCCTCCATGAACTCAAACGCGCCTCATCTAAGTATGTCATTTCCCTGCCTGGCCCCAGAACCAACCATGTGGATCCATTAACTCAGAATTGTTTATCCCTGAATTTGTGATTTCACGCCGTACTCTCATAATTTCCGAGTCAAATTGATCATAAATGAAGAGTTACGATCGTTCCCCTCCAACAAGAAGTTACAATTACAAGAGATAATTGTAGTTTCAACAGAGAGTGGACAATCACAAAAAAGTCTAAATAAAATAACATCATGATGGAGACGGACAGGATCTTAACAATGCATACCTTGCCAAAGCACAAATCCCTATAAACCACATACATTATTAGAGGGCATAAGCTTCAGCTTCAAATTTGTCTCAAAAATTAATCTGGAGATAATCTGGAGAATTAATCCTCCCATCCATCCATTATCTTACCCGCTTTGTATCTATATATGGTGTTGCTGGAGTCTCCCGGAGCCAATCCCAGAGCACACTGGCCAGGCAGGGGATACACTCTGGACAGGTCAGCAGTCCACCGCACGAGACACACACACGCACACACACACAGACACACTAACCCAAACCATTGGCTCGCCTCACACACCCACAGCTAGGGGCAATTCATGTATGTTTTTGGACTGTGGGAGGAAACTGGAGAAAATCAAGTTAACAGTCAAATCCAGGATGTGTTTGGTGTGAAGCCACAGTGCTATCCACCCTCCGCACGTGATGCCTCTATCCTCCTACTGTAAGGTCATTTAGTCCTCACGCAGACACACAGGGATGTAAATAGTACCCTGGCTTGTGGTCATACAAACACTCAGGGTGAATTTGTCGAAGAGGTTATTGTTATGGAGAAGAGAGATATTACCATAACTTATTTTTTGTAAACTCCTAATAATTTAGGGGTTCTACTGAATCCTGGTTTGACCTGATTTTGTAGCAATGCTGAACAGTGGAAACTTTGCTCGACTGAATTCTCTGTCTGGAACAAAGCTGGTTCCACAGCTTTGTGTGCTGAAGCTCCTCCACCAAAACGCTGCTGATCACAATAGCACTGCTACATTATTGCCAAAAATAAAAAAAAGAAGAAGCATTGTTACTGGGTGACAGCAGGAAGGCCTGAGAGGTTTCTTGTGTTTTGCAGAGGAATGAAACTCAACAGTACAAATAAGAATGGAGTGAGCGACCTGAAGCTGTCAGTACTTTGGCTCTGCCAATCTGGCACAGGCTCTGGATACCCAACCCTACCGCAGCAGCACGTCTGCCCTGCCTGTCCTGTGAGACAGCACAGGCATTCACTCCTGTGGCAGGGCCCAGTCCTTCAGTCTCCACTTTTTTTTTTCCCCACTCACACCCGCAGACCTGTTCAAGCCTGTTCTTTGTCGACTTTCCACAATTGTTCCTTGACCTCTGTTGGCAGAGTGTTGAAAAGGTCTTCCTCCACCACGAGACCGGTTCTCTTTAGCTGTCGGCACTCACCCAGCTCCACTGGCAGACACTCCAGACGGTTTCCTCTCAGCTCGAGCTGTGTCAGCCCAGTCAGCTCTCCAAACCGCGATGGCAGAGACTGCAGGCAATTGTTCCCCAAGTTCAAAGTGCGGAGCTTCTTGCACTGGAACAACTCATTGGGCAGGCTCTCAATCTTTTTTTTTTTTATTAAGGCAGGGGGTTGTGATAGGAGGAAACAAAGAAATAAGTTGAATAAGTTATCAAAAATGTAAAAAAGACCAATATCAATAATTACAACAATAACGACACCATTACTACTACTACTGTCGTTACTGCTATTAGTATTTGTCATTATATTATTATTATTATTATTAGCATCATTAGTATTGTTAATGTTGTTATTATCATAAAAAAACCATGTGTTGCAGATACAATATATGGATTTAACACTTTGTCGTGTACAATTAAACAATAAATAATCAAGTGTTACTCACCCGGTTGGCAGTCACTGCCAGGTACTGGAGGTTCTGGAGGAAGCCGATGTCTGTGGGGATGATGGTTAGGTTGTTATGGCTCAGGTCCAGGAAGCGCAGCTTGCGACAGTAGAACAACTGGCTGGGGATCTTCTCTATCTTGTTCCTGTTCAGGTACAGTTTCTCCAGGTTGGTGAGCGTGCCAATTTGGATGGGAATGTAGGCAATCTGGTTGTACCAGAGCTTAAGGCAAACAAGCCGATGGAGATGCTGGAAGCTGATGATCTCCTCGATGGTCTTCAGGTTGTTGTCTTTCAGATCTATCTCCTGCAGGTTGTGCAGGCTGAAGATGGAGTGCGGTATGCGCTCCAGGTCACAGCGGATGAGCTCCAGCTCCGTCAGGTTCACCATCTTCTTCAGGCTGTTGAGCACCATCAGCTTAGTGCCTTCGTTGTTGATGGAGAGCTTCTGGAGGTGCAGGCCCACGTCGGTCACCACCTGAGGTAGCTTGGTGAGATTGCTCTTCAGACGGAGAACTTTGAGCCGCTTCAGCTCCCTCAGCCCGTCAATGACGATGTAACGGTTGTTCTCCGAGCTGAGGTTTCCCGTCAGGTGAAGCTCGCTGAGGTTCTTCAAACTGTAGATCCACAACGGAATCTCTTTGATGTCAGTGAACTTGATGTGCAGAGACTTCAAGTTCTCGCGCAAAAACGCCAGGGCGGGGGCTTCGATTTTGGCCGGCGTGTGGTAGAGCCACATCTCCCGCAGGTTGACCAGCTGGGCGATGATGGGAGGGATGGTGACATCGGGGATGAGCTCCAGTTTAAGGACCTCCAGCTCCATCAGGTCAAACACTGTGTCCGGAATGCCGCTCAGCATGAAAAGGTGCAACTCCAGCTTCTCCTGAGAGTTCTTGGTGATCCTCTGCCTGAGCTTGTCCAGCGTCCACTCGTTGTTGAGGTTGAGCTGCCTCAGCTTGTTCTCGCTCACCTCGGACAGGAAGACGGCGAAGCGCTTGGAGTACAGCGGGTCGTACTGGTCGATCATGTGCATCATGAAGGCAAAGTCGTTCTTCACGTCGGGTATGTCGCTGTAGCTGCTCTCTTCCCGGATCGACTCGAAGGAGTACTTCTTGAGGGAGCGCCGCAGCATCCAGCAGAGCGTGTACATGCAGATCAAGCCGTACACCACCACTAAGCTGATGTAGAAACAGGCCAAGATCTTAAAAAGCGTGGCCAGCGGGTGAGCGCAGCGGTACACGCTGTAACCCGTCAGACTCTCTATGTTCACCGAACAGTCGACGCTGAACTTAATATCGTGGACATAGTACCCCGTGTAACAGATGATCAGGATAAACTTGATGACTTTGATGATGGTCTGACGGATGTACAGTCTGTACACGATGTCTCCCTCTTCCACGTGTATGCGGAACTTCTTCACCTTTTCAAACAGGGCTTTCGCCTGTTCGCCCTCCTTCTTGTCCAAAACCCCTGTTTCTGTCCTATCCACAATGCCCTGTTCGAAGCGTGTCTTTGTCCTTTGGAGCATAGGAACGCTTGCCTCCACATCCTCGCTGATAACAGACTCCTTGTGGTCCATCGAGCCGTTCATTTTCATCGGCTTCGGATCGCTCTCTTCCACCACGGTCTCCGACAGCGCCCTCGTCGTCCATGGGGAGTCGAAGCACTTCAGCAGGATGGAGACAAAGTGTTCCAGTTTGGAACTAGTCCGTGGGAACTTAAACCAGAAGTTGCTGCAAGCTAGGAAAATAAGAGTGTGAAGCAATACTAAGTAGGGGAAATACTTGGCAAACCAGTGCAATCTATTCTCGTAGCACACAGCATCTACATAGTTGTACTGGTGGCGGTCCAGATCATACTGGATCCCTTTTGGCTCCAAGAATAAGGACGAGGAGAGGGTGGCGTTGAAGTTCTTTTTGCAGGTCTGGTTGACCACCCATTTGCAGGGCAGACAGATCATCTTGTCCTGAGTGACCTGCAGTGTCCCCCCAAACACAGATATCATGAGCATAACAATGGAGATGTAGTCGGTGAACACGTCCCACCATGGTTTCAGGATGCGGTACGCAGGCTGTGTGTCCACAAAGTACCGCAGTTCAGTGATGGGGATCATGGTTTATCTGAGGAGGGGGGAGAACAAAAAAAGAGTTGAGGACACGGTAATAAAAGAGAGCAGTGGAAAAGCTTTATGCTTTATACTTCAATCATGTTATCCGGGTACACTTGAAAATGTGGTTTTCGTCACTATCCAAAGCAAAACGCTGCATCTGCATTATGCACAAGCAGTCTATAAGTGAATCACAACACAAGATGATAAATCAATACTTGAGCGCTAACTAACAAGGTCATACATCAGAATTTTGCAGACGGTTAATTTGATGTCTGGTAGGAGTGATGAGATAAAGATTCAAGCTCGTCGTGACACAGGTTTGCCTGAGTGACTTCACTGAGTGGGCTCCACTGCTAATCATTTATTGATTTAACTATTGTAAAACAGGCACGATTCATCCCACTCTCAAATTGGGCGTCGCACTTGACATTATACTTGAAACGTTTTGGCTAAATGGCAAATAAAGCATCACTGAAACTATGTTAAATTGTCTGCGTTATAATTCCCTATGTGACTCAGGCAGGCCACGTGGTGGATTGGTGAATAGCACTGTCAAGAGTGTAGGATAATGGATGGATATAAGTTGGTTTAATAAATATATGAAAGCCCTTGTGCCTGATGTTCACTGGTAGAGCACTATATTTTACAGACATGCTCTGTCTTGTATTTTCTGGTGATGATTATCACACAAATTAGTGTTTAAAACTGTTTGAAGTGTCTTGAAACTTCCAAATTTATGCATGGAATTCTAAAAATCTTAATTAAGTCTAATTCATATTTAATCTCTCCACACAATATACACTGGAAATTATACTACAGTGAGTCACATAAAACCAGTCATTACGGGCTAACACCTCATATCTCAGTAATGGTGCTGATAGCGATCCAGAGTACGGATGCATCATTAATGACCAAGGTTAGGGTTACGGACACGTCGGTGAGTCACTGTACCCTTGCCTACAATGAGAGATTTTATAATACTGTTTACACCACATCCTATTAATACTGCTGGGCGCGCTGGTGCTGCAGCCGCCCAATGAGCGGAGCTGCGTCATGGCCAAATGAGACAATTACACCCTTTATTATACATCACTGTAATGAAAAACCTTGCATGGTGTTCAATTGTGCTTTATTATCTCGCATCACACAATTCTGTTTGATATGATCCATTTACAATCCTGAATTAAAGTCCCATATACTCTCCTAGCTCGCCGTGTTGTGCAACAAAAGTCACACGGGTCATGACAGAGGTTAAGCAGAATTGTTGTCCTTTGGCAAAGCCTCATATCTCCATGTTGCATGCATTGCTCCAAACTATTGGTAGAAATTATAACTCTGAGCATAGGTGGCGACACAACTTGAGAGATAACGGATAAGAAGGGTTCCTCGGCACTGAAAAATTGCTCTACTTACAAATTTGAACAGTGGAGAGCGTTATATCCATACATGAATAGCAAGAAGGATCCACGATGACTGCTCTGCCGCTGGCGTTCATCGGAGCCAGATAAAACCATCCTAATCAACCTCTAGCCCTGTGCGAGTGCGACACGCCCAGCATGTAAGCTGGAGAAGTCACTCTTCTAAAGATGATGTTCCGTTTTGGCTTGTTTAACCCAAACAACAGGACCGCCAGAGGAGCCACCTTGCTTCTCTGCTCTCTATTCTTAGCTGTTTCCGTTAATAATACCCAGAGTATTGTCTGTGGGGGCCTTGAGAAGCACCTCCCTTGACCTTCAGGAGGAGATCCTGTTTACCTTGTGGAAGCTGCTGTCTCCAACCAGTGTCTCTCTGGAATACTCTACCGTCACCTTTTGCAACCCCACCGCCCCCTAAAAACACACACCTACACACACACACACACGCACGACAGGCGGGAGGTGCCGTTCATCAGGACTTGCACTTTGTTAGGAAATTGTAAAGGCGACGAGTCAAGACGCCAGGTCTGATCCCTGGCCAAACAAGCATATTTAGACTGGCTCCAGTTCAGAGGAACTTCCAAGGTATTCCAGCACAGCCTCACATTAGACTGAGAGGCAGCAACAAATCCCACTGTGCATGACTACAATACTCACCAATTTGGAGGTGTTATCTGTGCTCCAGTGTCTGGTGATGTCCCTGGTGGACAAGCCACTCTCTTTGTATCCAAAACTCTTCATGGACAATAGACTCCCTCATTGCTATGGGGGCTGAAGTGAAATCCTGATGAAGGTCCTGAAGAAGAAATGTAGAAAGAGGGGTTCAAAATGTGGTTAAATCACTGTTTTCTGACATGACCAGGAGTGACACAACTCTATCAAAAGTTACCTGCTTGCACGTTGATGACCTGAATACGCGATGCTTAACAGGTAGTCTATAATAAACCATGACAGTTATAGTGCAGGTGTTACCTAACAGGTACATGCCTTCAGTGTAGAACTGGGATGTCTTTGTCGAAGAGCTAGTGGATGAGCAAGTGCTTGTCAACACAAAGTTGACAAGCACTGGGTGTATTCCTTTTCAAACATACTGCAATATAAGTCAACCTGGTTGATTTGCTGACACAGGGTGATATCTGACAGTAAGGTAACCCTCCTGACCAAACCGCACTCATGATTAGAAAGATTTGAACACCTTGCACAAGCTAGGGCAGCAGTTAGCTGGCCGGCTAACCTGGCTAACACACCGGCTTTCTTTGTGATCGCAAGTTTACATCCTTTCAAAAACCCTGATATTGACGTGACAGTGAGACAAGTGCAGGCACGGGTGAAGATCGCTGTTGTGTTTGACTTACTGAGTTTGGAGTGCTGCGGTTAAAATCCGAAATATACTTCTAATTATTAATAGTTGGTAACAAAAAACACGAAGCGAACAGCGTCGCTAGCAGCTCAACTGGCTCCGCTGTTGTTTGTTCAGCACCTCCGGGACTCTGCAGTACCTCAGTCAGCCACTGGGGCTGGCGGTGGCAGCAGCGCGGCGCGCTACACACACCGTAGAAGAAGAGCGCTTCCTTCTTTCTGAAACAGGGATGTTTTGGTACGCAATGTGTCTAAATTGACCCCCCAAAGAGACTCTAACTCCGTATTTACGCCTGAGGATGCTGTCGTCTAGTTCTTGGTGGATTGTGTCCTCGTCCCGGGCTCTGCTACAGCCGAGCTGTCTGCTGACGAGCCGGCAGAGTGTGTGTAAAGCTGTTACATGTTCAGCACAGTGTGTGTCCACCAGCCTGAGCAAGAAGGACACACTGGAGAGCAAGTTGACAGTCCCTGGGATGAAGGGCAGAAAGGTGGTTTGCTACTCCAATCGTGCCAGTATACCCAGGAGTTACTGCACAGCTCAAATCAAAGGGAGCTGCTGGAACTGCAAGCAGCTTTTGGATGAAAAACCTGCATTTTTCTGTATGTCATGCAAAGTAGTGCAGCCCCCAGATGAGGGGGTATCTTACTTTAAACTTATGGACTGGTAAGTAACGTGTCTCATTAATCACTGCTTTCTATTACTGAACACTTCTTTCTGAATCAGTCAATTCAACGTATTGGGTTAGACAATACATTGAACTGTTTTCATAAAGCTAAGTCCATATACAATTATATATATTTCTAGACACATTTCCTCTGCTACAGATGCCAGGCTGCATGCTGTGCAAGTCTGTTGTGTTAAATCCTTTTTTATCTGGAGATGCAAGAGACTTTGTTGAAATTTACAATAGCCTTAAAGTAATATATTGCTTTGTTTGTCAAATCATTTTCATATACTTCACTTTGTGTTTTGCCTTATTTCAGTGACTGCACATTCACACTGGACACACACAGGCTGCAGAAAAGATACCTGCAGCTCCAGCGGTCTCTACATCCAGACAACTTCAGCCAGAAATCTATGGTAGGGAGGGGGGGATTGTGAGGGGGATATCATTGCAGATTAGTTAGGTAACATGGTTCGTGAGTCAACTGAGGCTGTCCAATCCATTAGTACAAGTGTGACACAGGAAATTATTGGGTTTGACCTTGTGGCTTTGTTATGCCGCATGACTGTGCATTTTTGTTTTGTGGGTGTGATTCAGGGTTATTTGGCCAAGGGAATAATTCTGAGCAATGTTGAAAGACAGACTTGTAAAATGATGTGGACAAACTTACATCCTGGTGGGCAGTTTTCCATATATTAAGCCACAAGTAAAATAAGGTCAAAACAAGCAACGAACCAAAGCTAAATCACTGTAGAGATGATAGAGTATGGCAAAAAAATAGCAGAAATTTGGGAATAGGGAACTATTAGATTAGATTAATGATTAGATTGGAACAAGGTTAGTACACAAAGCATTGTAGTTGCATGTTTAGGTTGACTGGAGACTCAAAATTGCCTCTAGGTTTGACTGTGAGACTGAGTGGTGTGTGTGTGTGTGTGTGTGTGTGTGTGTGCGTGCGTGCGTGTGTGTGTGCGGGAGTGTGTGCTGTAATGGACTGGCGACCTGGCCGGTGTTAATTTCCAGCCTTTTCCATATGTGTGCTGGAGATTGGCACTAGTTGAGGCTTCCAATAGAGATAGAGTATAAAGAGGGTATGATGATGATGTATGAATGTAATGTTATCAACATTTGTTTGACTCGCACCAGGAAAAGCATAGAGGTACCAAATGACATTCTTGATATTTCCATGTCCGCATAACATAAATCCCATTGCAGGCAGTTGCAAAACCCTGACATTCTACATTTTAGTCCTTAAGACCATATTTCTCTGCCTCTCCTGCCTACTTACAACCGGCTGATGGAAAAAAAAAGATATGAATAAACTAATGGTTACATTAGAAGTGACATCATGCATCAACAAATGTGTTGATGATGATCTCAAAGACGACAGCCCAGTCCCCAACCAGAGAGCCTGGAAGTAAGGAGCGGTGGGGGGAAAAGAAAAGCTGCCTTTCGTTCAGATGATAAGGAGGCAGACAGCACTGCCAGAGCAAGATTGAAAGCTGCCATCAAGGAGGCAAAGCAGAGACAGCCGCAGAGACTCGCAGGAGAATATTAGCAGCTGCTTCAAGGCAGTTGTCATTGTCTGTGCATCTAAAAAAGCCTGCAGTGTCTGGCCCCAGTCCTGCCTAACAAATTGATTATGTTGTTAACTTTATTTGGTTAAAGTGAAGAATCTGAGTGGCTCAACTCGACAGTAGTATTAAAAGCTGAAGACAGAATGTCCTTAACGTCTCAAACCAGCTTTCTGCCTCACTGAAATCCAGATTCTGGCATAAAAGCCAGAGGAGAAATAGCAAATGGTGGAAAGTCCTCCTTAAAATAAATCAAATGTTTAATGTATCACAGAGGTAATGACTGTTTTCTGTACCGAAAAGTCAACCCATTATTTGACTGTTGACTGAATTATCCTCGTTTTAAAGTTCATTTTTGAGTTTATAACTTTTTATTACAAGTTGGAGAACATAACACTTATGACAAAATGATGTTGTCAAGGGTAATTAAGTTGAAGCTGTGAGTCTACAAATGTGAAGTCTGCATACCAAGGCAGATAAATTATGGGGAGTGCACGGTGTAGCTGCCGGCATGTTGTTGAATGTTAAGGATGTGCACTCGGCAAAGTCTTGGTGATGGTTTGTAATGAAAGACACTGAATGAAGTAGACAAGGGAGGGATCTCATTTTGGGTTGTGGACTTGGCTTTGGATGGAATACTTTACGAACAAAATTTGGTCTTCACCCTCTCTTCTCTTTTGATTTGCCTCTTCTTAAAGGCAGGCCTGTAGACTTTTCCACCACCAGAATCGTGTGTGGAAAAAATAGCTTTGATGCACTCGGTAAATCACATTCAGCCCAAAGCACTGTTAGGCTGATGACACTGGTAGACTGATATTTTACATAAAAGCTCGACGAGCGCAGCTTTAAAAACGTCACAGGAAGAAATAAGACTCGCCCCAGTGCATCTGTGTAGTTGAAAGCGGAATGTGTTTATAGGTTATTCCGCAAAACGATGAGCAGTTGACAAAATTTTCACATTATTCAGTTCCCCCCATGTGGATCATTAAAAAGGAATTGCGTGGCAGTTTAGAAAAATAAGCATTACGAGTACAAGGAGGCGCTGAGGTGTGTCGCTCCGCACGTAATTTATTCTGTACACTCAGGTGGAAAAGCACAAAGCGGGATGTTGTCATGATATGATGTGAAAGCTAAATTCATATTCAGTGGGCTGAGAAGGAGAGAGCGGGAGCTAAATGGTTTCTTCACACACAACCTGTCCAATATTGTACGGACTGTGTTTTATTTATCAGCACCTCTGGCCATTTTTTTCTTAATTAGACATCTCGCAGCCTCAGGGTCTTATCATATATAGAAAACTCATTACTTATACAAGGCTACAAGGCAGCCACCTACTGCACCGGTTGTTATTACAGAGACAGCTCCACATGATGGGCCCACGGGTCAGAGCTTGAGACTATTGATTTTCACGAGAGCTGACAGACCTGATAGCTGCAAAATGTACTCGGATCTGCCAACCGATTCCAAGATATTTTCCTCCCCGGCTTGTTTCCACACATCTGTCGTGTCAAACTCACACCTGCATCCCTTGAAGGGTCCCAAACTGTTCGACAACAAAAGAGTAGCGCTATGTCATATACCTAATTGTCAGCAACACTGAGGATGTGGAGTTTTGTTTTTTTTCAGCACCCGTATAGAAAATATTTCTTGTGTTATTTCCTTCATGTCTCACTTTAAATAATGTTAATATTTGTGGTTGCAAATGCAGAGAACCCTAGCAGTAATGCAGATTTTCTTTCTCTCGTCTAATGAATGCATATGGACTGAGTAATGGAGTCCTCTTTTGCAGAAAGAACAGGAGTACTCAGAAGTCCAGTCTGCACTTGTGAACAAAGCGTATAGGACTCTGCTGAAGCCTCTCAGTCGCGGTCTTTATATGGTGAGTCTGAGATCCCCGACTTACCTTCTAATGAATAGTTTATTCTCATAACTCTGCCCGCTGTCTGTCTCATCACCTTCTCAAGACAAACATCTTCAGCAGCTGACAGTCAAACGCAGTGACACGCATTTAAAGGAGCAGCTCGGTTTTAATGATCTGCCGTCCTATGCTGCAGCTCGAGCTGGAGGGGATGTGCATAGAGGAAGGCACAGACTCCGGGGCCGATTCTGAGTTTTTAATGGAGCTGATGGAGATCAATGAAGCCCTGGACGGAGCGCAGACTCCAGAAGAAGCCAATAAGATCGGGCAAGACACAAAAGGTAAATGAGTATGTCTGTTCAGTGTATTGAGTGAAAGTCTGAATAAGTGATTAAAGCTGATTGTTCATCATAAATTAGTGCAGACGAAAGAGTGCTTGTACCTGTGTGAATGGTGTCCAATAGACACGTCAGATGTGTTTTTTTTATTCTTTCTATCTCTCCAGGCCTCAAAAGAAATATTAGATAGAATATATAAGAACTTGAGTGCCCTCCAGCCGAGCTATGTTTTTCTTGGGTTTTAATTTCAATCCCCTGCAGTTCACCTACGGCTGATTTGATGGCACCAGTGGTTACCATTTGGTTTCATATTCCAGTGAAGCCTCTCTGAGCTGCACTTTTGTTGGAAATGCAACAGAGGAACAACTGGCGTTTAGTGCTTGATTCCACCAGGCACGGCTGTATCATGTTCTGGCAGCAATCCGGTTTTGTTTTGTCCTGTTTGCGCACCTCTGGGGGTATTTAAGCGGCATTTTTCCAACCCTGTTGTGTGTGTGTGTGTGTGTGTGTGTGTGTGTGTGTGTGTGTATGTGTGTGTGTGTGTGTGTGTGTGTGTGTGTGTGTGTGTGTCAGATTTTCGTTTTGTCATCTATCCTTGATGTTTCTGTTTCCACTATGGGTAAATAAGCTACGTGATCAATGGTTTACATTTCTGTCTTGATTCGTGATTTCTCCGGACAGGGCTTTATTTTTGAAAACGGCCTGGATTTTCAATGCCAATCAGGTTTCTGACTTCTTGCCCAGCTCGGTCTGCTCAGTGCAGCTCGATGGCTGCAAAATGGACTATGCACATTTTATCAGCAGAGCAATGTAGAGAGTCGCACAAGGGATGCTTCTCACATGCGTTGTAGAGCTTCAGAAATGAGATAAGATGTCATTCATTTTTTTATGGATTGGAACTACTGACTTGTGGGATAAGCATTATTAGCAGGAGGAAGAATAAGAAAGGCTGAAAACTTCAGGTCTGAGAACGATACAGACGCAACGGATTTATCTGTGTGGTCAGTTCAGACTGTGTTCAATATGTTTCATTGGGCCTGAGCTCAGGGACTTGTGTGTTGTGATCAAACTGTGTTAACACAATATGTCTGACTTATTCTAACTCAAAGTTGTCTCCTGTTCACTCGCAGTGAAACTGGCAGACTTGACAAAGGCAATAGACGCAGCGCTGCTAAAAGGTATTAAACTCTCAGACATCAGCATTGAAGTTTTTTCCAGTCCTCCTACTCATGTCTTTGTCTGTCTCCTTTAAGTGGCTGAGTGAATCATTAACCGAACATGTTTTTTGCACCTTCTTTTTTTTTCATCAGGAGAGCTTCAAGCTGCCAAAGCACTGCTTTCCCAAATGAAATACTATGCAAACATTGAGGAGAAAGTGAAGGAAAAACTTGGTGGATTCATGTGATCGTCTCCTTTTTTCTTTCCATTCAGTGTCACTTTATTTAAGGTTTTTATCTACTTTGAAAAAGTTTTGTGCACTGGCACAGATTGTTGTACATTTGTTTTCAGATTATGTAAATGTATTATTCAAGTTAATAATAAAGCCTACTTGTAATGCATAATACACAACTGAATTAATGAAGATTTGTACTTAATCTGCTGTTTTTTGATTAAAGGCTGTACAGATATGAGAGTGTAATGGAACGCACACAGTTTCCCTGTTGAATTCCACTAATTTCACTAGTGTAATCATATCCACTTGTACCTAATGCATCATTAAATATGACACAGATCTATAATAGGTCCTGATTAAAATGCCGCTCACTGTTTATGTGATTACTCTGCCTATCAGTTCAGCATTCGTCATGTGGGACTCAAACAGAGACACTGGACCTTCTCGTTCAGTACCTCAGGTTACCTTTAGGTGGAGACACAACACCTTGACAATCGCCATGCAGAGGAGGCGTTCATGTTGTACCAACTGGACTCGAGACCCGAAGGAAGTCCTTTATTGGTATAGACAGCCTATTGAATTATTTATGCTGGCTTCATAGTATGTAGCATTAATGTTATGATAATCAGGGATACCCCACTGAATGTTGATTATGTGATGAGCCAAAGATCTGTGATCTGTGTAATTTCTGGCTGATAAATTGATGTACATTGACCCGGGCACACCTATGCCTGCAGCACACTGATGGGTGCGTCACACTGTTAGTTCATCCATTTCCCTTTTTTCATTTTCCCTTTTTTTCCCTCCCCCATCACCTAGAGAAAATTTCTCATAACCCATAATTACTTAGCAAAGTGGAGCTTCAGTCATACTGTGAAGGCATAGATTGAAGAAAGCGATGAAGGTATAATCACAACGGAAGATGGGAGGTGCCACTTGATCTCACCACACAAAGCAAAGCGTCGTGACACATATGAAAAATGTTATTTGACACTCACTAGCTTCACATCCTAAAGCGTTTTGAAACTGCTGGTGGTTTTACATCGGCACTGTCTCAGTGTGCGACACAGCTCCCTGTAACACGCCGCCTTAACACATCCTGACTGGTTGTTTATTAAGTCCAGAACAACAATGTCATGTGTCTGAAGGTGTTTCGTTTTTTTTCTTTTTTTTTTCTCTTACCGCAGAAAAGCAGATTCCTTAATACACATGGATAGACAGTGAATTAAACAGGGCCTCTCTCTCCACAAGGAGACTAACAGGCCTATTTATTATTCATGTCGTAATCGGAAGGCATCTACGGCGCCTTTAAATTAATGAGAAAATGTGATCGACCAACACCGAGGCCACCGCTGTCTCCCAGAACTCTTTGAAATTGAGTTTGAAAGAGACGAAAGGGGGGGAGGAAAGAAAAAAAAGAGACTCACCACAGCCGGGCTGTGAAATTGACTTGGATGGGAAAGCTTGGCAAGATGAACTAGGTACATGGGACCACCACGGAGCCTCTGGAATGACTCGGGTCAGCGTCAGACTGTACACAATTTACTGCCACTGTCGGGGTGCTTGTTTAGGCATGGCTTACTGCGCTAATTCAAATATTAGGAGTGAGTCGTCGTGTCCCAGTTAAGGGAATTTGTCTTTGCGATCTGTTTACTGCGGCATTGTCATGTGGGCAGCGAGCTCATTCAGTTTCTTGTGAAGAGTTGAGATGAGAAGATCGGTGCTTCTCCTGTGTGTGCAGAATATGAATCTACATGCAGCAGCTGGTTATCACAGCTCAGCCTGAAGAGTGGAAATGGGATGGGAATCACCAACATGTAACACAATTAACTCACCAGCACCTCAGTGTTTTATCTAATTCGTTTAACCGGTACATAGCTGCGTACAAAGTGTGAATAACAATGAGGGCCACATATTGACTACTTCTTGCGTGATTTGAAACTGAAGCTAAGGCAACCAGCTGCCTGTAGCTTCGCATTTACTTAACATATAAGAGGCGAGTATTGAAAATCCAACTATAACTTTACCACAGTGAAATATATAAGAATGAACAATTCACATAGCAATTCATGTTTCGTAAAATTTTGATTTATTTACCCTGTTACCTGGATTAAGGGAGCTAAATAAGTGACTAATAGGGCACGTCATAATTGCTGTCAAGCACCTCCATATGGTCTTAACATAAATGCCAAAATAAGATTAATGTGTTCTCATGACCCATGTCTTAATCATAATCTCTTAATCACTTTTGTTCGTTGGGGGGGTGGGGGGGCAATCCAGCTTGACGGAAACCTAATGAGAGCCTAAGAACTATTTGTCTTACACACTTAGTATGCTTTAACACAAGTGATCGTGACTTGTGTAAAGTCTGCATACCGACAGATGTCAGAGGAAAGGAAGAAAAGTCTGAACCAGTTCAAGATGATTCACTGGAGCTGAGCAGCAATCGTTTCTCAGCTGCAGAGTGACGCGTTGGGTGTCAGTCCCATCGTCTTACCAACACCTCCCGCCTGCTGCGTGTGCTCATGTCTCACCAGGTAGTAATGCCATTATAATCTACTACCATTAGGCTGTCTTCCCACCCCTTTAATCCATGTTTTTATGCTGTTTGCGTCATCTCTTTACCAGGCTTCTTTGCTTTCCCGTAAAGCTTTGAAACCTGTTACTTTGCAGATGTTCCCTC
The DNA here is from genome assembly GCA_029224185.1 of Karalla daura. Taxonomy (NCBI): domain Eukaryota; kingdom Metazoa; phylum Chordata; class Actinopteri; order Chaetodontiformes; family Leiognathidae; genus Karalla; species Karalla daura. The sequence goes on from CM055192.1 coordinate 19,827,979, forward strand.
TGAATTTTTTTCTTTCTTCTTTTTACCTCATGGCTTTTCCTTTTCCTATCTGAACCCACACATGGAACATGACACAGTGTAGACATTTATCTACATTGATAAAGGTGAAGAATTATATACAACACTGCACCTTGTATGTTCTATACTGCACACTGCACCTTGTATGTTCTATATGCTAATGTATGAGATATGTGCAATATCATGTAAAGAAATGGGAAAAAGAAGCAGGCAACGTTGAGTAAATACTGTTATCTATCCATCCATGCTTCGTAAACACGCTGGTAAGACATAAAAGACCGTCTCTATTTTTTATTAACACATATCGTCACCTTTAATGATGGATCATTAAAATCATGGATGCGATGCCTCAAGCACTCCAGATAGCTCTTTTTCCAAATTGAATTTAATTATGAGTCAAATGAAAACACACTTTGACAACAACCACCTTTCTTCACAGCAACATGTTTGTGGGAATAATTCCCAGAGGTGCGTGCCTCTCTGCAGCAGGCGAATCGCTTCTCTCAGCTTTTGATAGGCCCTGCTGAGAGACTACTGGGGGGAGTATCTCTTCTCGGCACAGCAGTATGAGGGGGAAAATACTTGTGCATTTACACGCAGGATGTTTGTGCGTTTGAGCACAGACAGTTGCATGTGTCTATGTAGACCAGAATCAGGGTCTGACACATCTTCAAATCCCTTGACTTCTCAGATTGGGTAATTGGCCCACCAAAAAAAGCAGTCGGGAAGTAATCCCCTTATCAATTGCTTCCCTCTGAACCTCTTGTCACATGTATTCCTCTAAATGACATTGGATTTGATCTGGTACACTGCACCAATCAACTGAATTTGCTATATTCCTGTTGCAGCATCCCACAGCCCACATCATGTTACTGTACTTTGGGATTTACAGAAGATGGTGTATTTTGTTATCTCATTCAGCATTTCTTTACAGCTATATTTTGAACAGTTTTGTCCAGATGCAGTAGGTTGCTCTCATTAAACAAAGACATTCATGTCACACCCTTTGTTTATGGTCCCTTTGTTATGTTCTGAAGCAAAAAGATGGGCTTTGTTTTTAATTGCACATCTGTAAAACAGGTGGATGCTGTTGGATCTGCATGTTTAGAGGAACTCTGTGGCACACTTCTGGTTCCACCAAAACACTAGGAGATATTGCTTCAAAAGGCTCCTTTGTGGTTCTTGAGTTTGGAAAACCTTTGAAGACGAATAACAGGGAGCCTTGAACAAGGTATGTGTGTGGAAGCAAAATCAGCCATTCACTTTCAGCTGAGTTGAGTACAAACACTTCGCCTCTGGTTAGTCGTGTGCTCTCCTCAACCGATCTCCTCTGCTACAGTGGAGAGATGCCTCCCTCTGACTTTCCCACAGCAATCACATCGTCCATGCTTGCAATCTAATTGGTTCGCATCTCATCTGAATAGCCTGCACGGCCCTGAAACACAGGGACTCCTCAATGATTCTGCTCTCACAAGAAAACCTTTTGTTCTCCTCCACTACAAGCTGTGACTTGGACAGAGGCAATGCTGAAACGCTGTCTGCCCCGCTGCTTCTGCTTTTGTTAGATTTGAGGGGCTACATTAGATGCAATTGATAGTGGCATTTTAATCAATAGCCTTGATAAATGATTGGATCGCCCTGGCATTGTGCACACCTAGCCTCGCTGCTACTCAAAAGAAACATTTTGTCAGTGCAGATGCTGCATTTGACAAATGACGCTGAGAGTGCTGTACCTCAAGGTACTATTCCAGTTCAAGGTCGTTTTCATGAAGGCAGCACACTTTTATCCTCATTTAAAACAGTAACAGTGATGATGCAGCACATATCTCATTAATACTGACATTTGTCTGGGCATATGTACTTTACCTGTATTTATGGAACTCCAGCAGAAAAAAGACAAAAAATGTTTCCAAACTGCACCACAAGAAAATTTGTGTGGCTCCTCAATGTTTTTATGGCCCTTAACTGTGGAACACACTCCCTCTAGATCTTAGAAGTGCAACTTCCCTTGGAAGTTTAAAAAAGAAATTAAAGACAGTTTTTTAATTTAGCTTTTAATTTGGGTTAACTTTGCTGTTGCGACTATCTTTGTTTATTTCCTTGTTTGTTTTTCTTTTATTGCACCTCTTGCTATTTTACTAATTGTTGTTTTGGGCATAATGCATGTGTGTGAGTAAATGTGTTTTCATGCATTTATCATGCAATATACCTGCATTTCTAACATTAAACAGAATATTGGAAGCCTTTGGAACCCCTTTACACTATTCCTGTGATATTGGTTTGTACATTTTAATTAAACAGGCACATCGGCTTTGATCTACTCACAAAGTGCAACTCCTACTCACACTGTGTGAGCTTTCTGACCAAGGTCAGAGACATCTGGGAGGAACTTAGAGCTATCTTGTCAAATCAACACTCTAGGTTTGTGAGCATTATATGACATTTGACTCTCTGTAGCAACACCAACTCCTTTTAAGAAGAAACTATTAGACTGGAACCAGAGTTCCAGTGACTGTATTTTTACTCTCAGCTCCAACACTTTTCATTTTGCCGTGTCCTGTCAGTCACCCGTGAAGGACTCTGACCTGCACTAACCTGTGTGAAAGCTTGCTCCACAGATAACGATTGAGTAATGGATTGAAACGGATTACCTAGCTGGCTCAGCCGAGCCACTTTGCTGCATGAACCTTTAACCACCATTAAAGGATTCTCTTTGGCTACCTATATTACACCACTGACATTACCACCTTATAAACTTGATGTGGCGTAGTAAATGGACCTGATGAGAATGTGGATTAGATTTTAGATCTCCCTCCACTGTCAAGACTTTGTAAAATTAAACCGACGCACAAAGACCTGTTACAATCGGCCAAACATCTTAAAGACTGTAAGTGGCATTCGGCCCTTCATAAACCCGGCGGTTGGTGTGAATCCTGATGCGCCAGCATCATGTAAAGTGACATCACACCGTGCCTTGTAGCTGTACTGCAGGTGTGCTGCATGGGATTCATTTCTGAAGGAAGGTGAGGCAAGATGATTGCACTGTGGCGCCGACACAAACCAATTGAGAGCTCCGAAAACAAAATTCTATCATTGAGTTTTATTGCTATGCAGGAATTCAGCCAAATCCCTGCACCTGTGGCAGTATATTGCCCTGGCTCAATATTGGTCGCGAGCCGCACCATGTTCTGCTGCGTTTTCATTCAGGCGGAGGAGAATTTGCAGCCACCGGTGCACATTAATTTATAAGGCCTTGCCTTTCAAACAAACAAAAGAAGCAACAGTCCCCTCACTGCTTGTGCTGCTGATATCTCACATAATGATGACTCTCATTACTCCATGCATCCCACCAAGTTCAACAACAACCTAACCTTTCTCTACTGCAGCTGTTTCTATGACAACACGAGCCCCTGCTGCAACTTTAAAGCGCGATAAACACAAAAGGCAGAAAATGGATTTGATTGATCTTGCTTCTCTCCATGGGACTGATATCAAGACTGATAGTGGTGTTTAGGCTAACAGGCAAAGATGAAAAGGTGATAATGCTTTCACCACTGGACTTGTTGTGACTTTTGCAATGTGGTCACAAATGTATCCGACTCCATGTCTTCCTGAAGAAAAGATGCAGACCTGTCTCTCCGTGCTACGGAACCTGCTGCGTTATTGCCTACAGCAGATATTGGCCTTGTTATATGGGCACAAAGAAACACTGGGCTTTTCTCTAGCTTACCTTATTGTATCTGACACAACAGTGACCACATAACTCAATCCTGTCACCAGCACAAATTGAGGCCTTTGAGAGAACGTGTTGCTGTTGACCCTGAGGTTTCACTTAGTGTCTCTGCTCCATTTTGCGCTGCCACCTGTGTAAGCACAGCATCCAGATTCTTCTCCCTTTGTAGTCAACAGATGGTGGAATGAGTATCAGAGTAGGAGCATCCTTTTCCATCTTCAAGCTTTCGAAGACCCAACTCTGCTCTTATTCATCCTTCTCTTTACATTTCTACTGCTACTAGCTATCCTCTACCATCTCAAATGCACTTTCTTCCTGCGTCATCTGGAAGAATGTATAGAGAATGTATAGATTTATTATTACACTAGTTTTCAGTTGTCTGCTTGAGAAAAAAGACCTTTTGAGAAGTTGCTGATAGCCTGGTACTCACTTGCCAAGACTCTACACAACTCAACTCAGATCAACAAATGTAAGAAATTAAGAGGAAAAAAAACAAAATAACACCCACCCGCCACGTTGTCCACCTCTCCACTGCCCCAGCTCACAAAGTAGGTCTGACATTGTAATCCAGATTCTGGAAAATTTGAGCAACATGTGATGATGCTCTAGCCTCGGTTTGAGTCCCTTGCCAATCACTAGGCAGGGGTGAAATTAATCACTCTCTGGGCTGTCAGCTGGCGTCAGCCAGGAGACATTTATCTTTGAACCCATGTCAGTAATTTGGCAATAACGGTTCCTTTGATTAATTCACTGCCTGAATCTCAGCCAGGAGAGCAGGAGTTCAGAGACAGTGACAGATTGATGATACTTGTGTGCTGTAATTCCTTCGCTCCCACTCTTTACAGTGATTAGGCTCATGTTGAAAAAAGACAAGACAATAGAGATAATGACATACTGCTATTTTAAATGTTACAATATACATGAATCACTGCAGACCCTGTGTTCCAATGTGCGCTGTCAGCATTTGGGAAGGGGGGTGTGCACCGCCTGCGTTGTGTTGTTACGGAGTTGCAGCAGATTTCAGGACGGTTACAGAACAGCACAGAGCATTGTTTGCCTGTCCCGGCTCGCTGCATCCTCAGATCAACTTCAGTCATGCTGCTTAAGCAAAACTGTTGGCACATCTCAAACTAACAAAGTTCATGCATCCAATAAAATGTCAGACGGGAAGTGTAGGCATGGTAATATTTTGACAAACCTGCAGCAGAAAAAGCTCATTCAGCTGGTGTCGTCCCATATATCGCCACTTCCCCTTGATTTGTTTGTTGGACAAACTTGATGTTTACTTCAAGGCCTCTTGAGGGGGTTTGCCTGTGAAGCAAACAACTCACGTAGGATGTCTTATTCTTTTTCATTTGACAGCCCTGGATGCCATCCTGCCTTGCTGTGCATTGCCTTTTTGCATAGTTTCCCCACAAAACACCTTTTCACTAAGCTAAATAGAAATTAATGACTGTTATCCTCTGCACAATTGAATCTATTAGTGAGAAACACTGGAATCTTAATTTGAGAATCATCGGTGTTATTATTTTAATTCAACCACATGTCGAGATGAAAAATTGCCATCATTACTATATTTAATTGGTGTTCGGAATTTCAGAAAAGTTTCAGGCGAGAAGTCTACCTATTTAAGTATTCCCATCCAAAATAAATAGAAAAATGCCTAAAAACAATAAAAAACAGAGTCTCTTAAGGCCACTTGTCAAAATTAATAATGCAACAATGTCAAACTGTCTTAAATAATTGGTCTCAGAGCATTGTGGTAGGCTTGTTTTGAAAACGGACACCCACATACTCCTGAATGGAAATCCTGTTTGCAAAGAGAATATGAAGGAAAACAAAGCTGATCATTAACAAATGATGCAACCAGCATCGCAGTGGTTTGTCAGTTTGTTTCCATCGAGTCCTATGTAAGATCGTAGCAGGAGTTTAGGTCCCGAACAATGCTGTCATCTGGTCAGCCTGAGTTTTCCCACCTCAGTCTTCCATCTTCCTCATCTCTCATCCTCCCCTTCCTCTCAGCCATAGCAGTAAATATACGCTCATTTCCATTAACTGACCTGTTTATTCGCTGTTTGGATAAATATCTTTCATGTACTGTATGAACCAATAACGTGGGTTTAAGTAGTGTGACTGTGCTCTCTCTGGCTGATAAACACTTGCCAGTTGTTGGGAAATATTTTGAAGTCCTGATGCCGTGTAGAGTGTGTGGGTGTGATATTCCACTCTATATTTCATTCAACTGCGGCTTTCTGACTGTAGCCATGGAAACGTAGCCGCACCGTGACCCCTCCCATGGTATTACCTTATTAAAGTCAAATTTTGTAATTTAACGTAACGGAATAGCTGTAATTGGATTAGTATACTGTTACAGCCATTACACTTATCTTCGCAGCCCTCCCTGAAATCTCTTAAATGTTCCACTCACTGATGTACTTTCTAACACTGGTTAGTCCCCTGGCAGTTCACATGCAAGGGCTTTAGCAAGCGTATCATAGCGTTTCTTCAATAGATATGCAATAGCCATTTAAATCACTGATAGCGGCCTGTTATACATTACTGCTCGGAACAGAGAACTCTTCATAAAAAAGGAATTATGAAATAAAAGGTTCCTTTTTTTTTCTAACAGTGGAATTTTTTTTTCTTCTTCTTCGAGGATATATAAAGTAATATGACTTTTGAGTGCCTGCAAGGCTGACACCTGCTTCCTCACCTCTGGAATGCCCCCTACGCTGGTTCCTGCTGTCTGCTGGAGGAATTAAGGAGCAGATTTGGAGAGTCGGGGCAGATGTAGCAGCTGAGTTGACATTAGCCTGCATGGGACAACATGCTGTTCAGATAGAGAGAAACGCTCTGTGCTGGGAGGCTTAAGGATGTTGCCTGCTTCATTATGTCCCAGACAAGCTTTCTGACTTGCTAGCCAAAGTATATTTTCTGCCCACTGCCCACGCATATTCTAAGGGATGGAGATTGAGGGCTGGTGTGTGCAGGTGTGAAAACCTGCTGGACCTGCAAAAACCTGGGTTGGCCTCATGGAAAAAAAGAGAGATGGAGAGGGGGAGAGAGAGAGAGAGAGAGAGAAAAGGAACAGCTGTCAATGTGGCGGTAACAGGAATTCCAACAAATCAAAGCTTTGGTAAACTTGGAGGGAGAAGTAAACTTTTTCACCAAAGTCAAACAAGAGATGCTGGGATCCCACATCTGAATCTGAAAATGAATAATACACACAATGTGCTGTGGGAGAAATAAGCTACAAAGTCAACATGGTGACATTTAATCAACTATTTAGTACTTGGTGGCAGGTTCTCAGGCTTCTGCGTTTTGTTAAGAGCATGACTGACATATACTGTCTATCAGGGAGAGGATTTACTGTCCAAGTGGATTGACTGGTTTCTTTTTATTCATTCTATCAGCAAGAGACCCTGCTCTGAAAAAGCAGGTCTTATGATGAGACTCCATCACATCCACTATTTTATTTTATTTTTATAAAATTACAGCAAATCTCTGAGAAAGTCATTCATTCCATTAGTGAGTTAGCACGTGCATATAAAGATCCTGATCACCCTCACACTCTCTTTACTATTCCTTTCTCTTTGTCCTGCATGTAAGATAGCTACTTATTTTCAATATTTTGTGACTGCAAGGGCAAGTCGTAGTGCAGTAAGTTTGCCAATATATCTGAATAGAAAAATTAAATATTCATCAAGGTTACAGAGCCCTATGTCTCAATGTGAGAATGCAAGAGAATTAAATTTGTTCCAGTTTATGGACTCAACACTGTTTGCTCTCTGCTCCTTCAGCTCTTCTGTGAACAGAATAATGCCAGCTACCCACCTACGCTCTATTAAAACTTAAATGATCAAACATAGCCTCATTAATATCGTCCCCATGGACTTTTGTGTGTATGAAAAGCACATAAATTAACATTTTCTCACTACAAAAGGGCAGTGACCCTCAATTCTCTTGCATGCTCACACGCATTCGCTGCTTTTATTTTGGAGTTCAATTCTAAAACAAAAACGTCAATAGTTGCAAGCGTTTGAAAGGCTTTCTTCTTTGTCCAAGACTCAATTCCACCTAAACCAAAAAAACTGTCTGAAAAACATAAAGGGACTGGTAAATTGTAAATCCACCTTTATAGTGGATACGAGGTTACCACTGATGCCTCACAGAGAGAAGGTCTTGAGTTCGACATATGATCAGACCCACAGCCTTTTCTGTGTTCTTCACCCCGTGTGTTTGTGTGGGTTTTCTCCAAACACTCCCATTTCCTCTCACAGTCCATAAACATGCATGTTTAAGTTGATTGGAGACTGTAAATTGCCCCTTGGTGTGAAAGTGAGAGTGAATGGTGCATGTTCCCCACAATGGGAGTGGTGTGTTTTCTACCCTTGCCCTACATGGACTTGAGATCTCCATGGCATTGTAAAGGTACAACGTGGGTAAGTTAATGGATGACTGATTTAAATAAATTAAGGAAATCATACATCCTAAGCTCTGCAAGACCTGGAAAAAACAATCATGTATCGGTCACATTTAGAAATGCCACAGAAGTTTCTCATGCAAGATGGAATAATTACCCTGCTGCCAATTGAATTAATAACAAAAGTGAAAAGTGTTGATGCTTTTGCCTTGAGAGACATAAAGCTCAGCACAATGGTGTCTTGAAATGTCAGTGGACTTTAGGGAATTTAAAGTTTTCACTCTGAAACCGGGCATGAGGCAGAAAATGAGTTTTTAAAGCATAACCCTATCAACGCTCTGCAGATATATTATGGTCGTTTTGTGCTATGGGGCAGTAAAAACCATACTTATTGTCCCCTTAAAGGGATATTCGGTGTCTCTAATGAGTTGGCCTGGTTTATCATGAGCTCTAAGTTTTCTCTGTCCAGTCAAAAGTCTCATTGTCACTGGTAATGAAACGCTGCTACTTCCAGCACTGGGTGATAAAACTGCTTTTCTTATTTGTGACTGATCAGATTTGTCTGCTAAGTGTCTCTCCGAAAATCATCCCCACATTCATTTTATGCACAAATTGCACAAACATCTTCACAAACTAATTGAGAAATCAGATGCTAAATTTAAACACGAGAGCTTGTAAAACCGAAACAAAGGGAAAAAGCGGAGACTGCCGTTGTTTCACTATGATTGCTGGTGAGATCCCCGCAGACTGAGATGTTTAATCACAGACACAAAACATCTGCTTTCCCCCCTGCATTTATCTCTGTTTGTTTTCACACCTCTTCACTTCCTGCCTTATTTCACAGAAACAGAAAGTTTCCCTCCCCGCATCGCTGATTAAGGCTGTGCTGTGCTGCAGGTGACCTCGGCATCATTGTTGGGTGGATTAATCTGTTGCCAGGTCATGTCTCTGCCTTCCCTTTCGCTCCAGCTACACTGTGTTAACCACGTACCATCCCGGGCAGCTCTCTCGCTGTTTCTTAAGGCTATATTGCGATGATTCACACGAGTGAGCCATTAGGAAATGGATGTTTTCATGACCCTGTGAGGAGGAGAACGAGTGGGTTGAAAGTGCAGGCTTTCTGGAAGACAGGCGCTGTAATAGCCCATATACCATCTCTGGCTGTATGAGGCATACATTGAATGCACACACAAACATGAATCCATCTTCGTAATTGACTTTAGGCTTCATTAAAATCCATTTAAAAAGTCTCGTGCCATGTGGGGAAATGAAATTTATTTAATATGAATAAGACAACGGGGGCTGATAAGAGCATGTTTCGCTTTCCACGGATAAACTCTCAGAGGAAGATTCAATACTCCATCTCTTGTTTGGACACCCCTGTTAAGTATTCAGCCTGTTAAAAGCTCTGTGAAAACATGAGGAACACTTAGTCCTTGAGAGGAAGCATCCGTTGTTTACAAAATTTCTTGGCTTTCACGGATGCTGCCTGTTTTTCTTCCCTTTGACTTGGAAAAGCTTTAGGGAAAAAAAAACGGTCCAAGGAGCTAAGAGCGCTGCTCTGTGATCTCCTCCATTTAAATGCTTAAAAAGGGCATCTTTAGCTCAATGTGTTTAATTCATTACAGCTTCCCTTTATGTGTGACTTTACCAGCTCCTTTTGCCTCTTTCTCCATCTGCCTCGTGGCAGTGGTTTTCCAGGCAAGCACAGCCAGCATCACAACCATCATATTCACAGTCAAGGCCACATCTCTGGGCTGCTATCCCTCCCACTAAGAGCTGAGGTCTGCCACGAGGCTGACCCATCACACTCGCGCCGAGAAGCGGCAGGGCCAAAGAGTTTATAGAAGTCCACATGGGAGATGCCTGCAGGGGGAAATTACCCCTCCTACTCCTCGTCTGCGCGTTTGTACATGCTTCCTATCTTCACTCTACCCGCTCTGTCCTGCACTGTAAAGGCGTGGTCGGGGCCCCTCAGGGACCCATTTGCCTTCTATAAAGCCCATTGCCATGGAAATTGTGTGTAATTTCAGGGCCCGTTAACGGTGTGAGAGCAGGCATGCATACAGAGCGCGACTATCATCACACAGGAGCAGGAGAGCACCCAGGGCAGAATCTTTTTATGCTGTGCTCCTTTGCCAGTCTTTGCCCCGACAACATGACATGCATCACCTGATGCCAGCAGAATAAGGAATGGACAGACCGCGGAGCAGGCAGCTGGGGAATTGAGATGAGAGGTGGATGGACTGAGATGGAAAATTGAGGAGGAGGCAGCAGTGCTGAGTGTGTGTCACACACACTCTCACAGAGAGGGAGAGAGACAGGGAGAGAGAGGGAGTTTGGAATACTATATGAAAAAGGTGGGACCACAAGAGAAAGAGGAGAAAGGTTGGTAGTGGAAGGGAATCTGATGAGAGAAATGCCCAAATCAATATTTACACTGCAAGGCGAGACAATTCTGAAGCAGTAATTAAATTGACGTGTCATATTTCATTCCATTACTGGGCTGGGCTTGCATGCAAATAATCCAAAAAAAGACCCCTTTTCAAGTGGATTTCATTTCTTTCATGACAGTGAATAGAATCGAGGCAGGCAGAGAAAAATAAAACACTACTTCAGTATTCATGGGCTTATTGTTAGGAACTTGGGGACCATTCAGCTGCAATTCAGCGGGTGGTTGGGTGAGGTGGAGGGGGTCGGAAGGGTTGCAGTACAAATCCCTCTCAGAGGCAATTCGGCTCTAGCTGTAAAATGTTCCACAGTCAAACTAGGTGCAGGGGAGGGGAAGCAAATCAATCTAATTTGAATAATGATTAGCGAAATGAGGCAATGCTGTCGCTGATTGGAAACACGGTCTGATTCCCAACATCGCCTCCCGTCCTCCCCTCTCTGGAGTCAAGGAGAATGAATAAAACATGTCAAAGTGAATGTTACGTCGGAGCAGTGCCTGTGCAGATATTTCGGCTCAGACATATTCTTGAGACATTAATTACTCATCCCTTGTCACAAATATGATTGTTTACTGTTTTCAGAAACTATTGTACCAATTAATTTGCATACACCGTAAATCAGATGCATCACTCGGAAAGGTGACCGCCCCACTGTAAATCCTGTCGCCAGTGTTTACAGTAAGTATTAGTTTCAGGTGCTGCCTCCCTAGTACAGTGCTGTGCACTTCTGACAAATAGAATTTGGGGGGGAAACAACAAAGCACAGCTGTGCTCTGTGTAGCCAATTAAAAGTTTCCCTTCCACCTCTTTGCCTCTCAGTATTGGCTGTTCTTTTCCAGTTTCTACTCCACTGTGCAAGAAAAAGGATCAAAAGATAGAAGAGGGCGTCCAAAGAGTGGCATCACTGAATTTTTGTAACTAACTCAAATGGCTTGGCTGTACCTTTTTCTACTGTCGCCCAGTGCAGTCGATCTCCGGTGAGGGAAAAATGACCCTGACCCAGGAGAGCAGGCAGAGACACTAAATGGCAAGGGATGGAAAGCCTCTGGAGTGGTGCCATGTTCAGAGCACAGGTTCTGCCAATGGCATCTGAAGTGCTGCCAGTGGGAAACTCGACATTAACGTCTATAGCGGTGGAAAGAACAACAGCTGCTTATACTGAGTGTTCCTGTGCCAGGGCCCATAGGGAAAAAGGTTGTCAAATGTGATGTGTGTTTCAGAAATTTCCTGAATTTATGCGTTTGTGTGGGCTCGTACACGTACATACCTATTGGCTGCTGGTTGCAGAAATAACAGTTTAAATAGTGGCAGTAGATAAGCACCACGGACATGCAGCACTGCAGATAAAATGTCTGCATTTAAATGTACAGAAACAACATTACCGTTGCAACCAGTATTACTTGCAAAGTACAAATGGATGTGCATTGCAAATTAAAACACCATTTCCATGTTAAAATGGAGCTTATTATGTGGTTCTTAAATGCTTTGGTGTTTTTTTAATCTTGATGAATGCCCTAACCAATATTTACAGAGAGATGATGTGATTTATTTTCCAGGAACTTATTCATTCTATCATCTTCTATTCAATAAATAGCATTTTCCTCAGAACAATGCATAACACATTTTCCTCAGAAATGTAATTATTGAGCTCCCTTACCTTAAAGATCATTGTATCAGTAAATGTACTTAGATTCCATTAAATTTTGTTGGGCTATAATAGCAAATTAAATGGATAAAGCAGTGGGTCTGTATATTGAAAGAAGCTATTCTAGGCAAGTTTGATGAAATATAGGACATGCTCCAACCAGGATAAAAAAAAAAAAAACTCCTTTTGGTAAGACAAACACCCTCAGGGGAAGAGGGGAAATGAAGGTTTAGGTTCAGTTGATGTGAGAGATAGAGAGAGGCACAGTCTGGCCAGCTCTGGTGGTCAGTGTGAGCCGATGGCAGCGGAGGCTGTTACCGCCCCGAAAAAGCTGCAAAAAAGTCAAGTCATGCAACAACAGCGATGCACTGATATAATCACTCTGCCGGTGTCGACAAGCTGATAAAACTTCATGCATGGCTTCTCTCTTTCTCAGGAGCGGCCAGGCGGAAAGATATATCTACTCATTATTATGAAAAGCATATGTGAGACCACACAGCTGCCAGACTTGGGTACACGGTGGCCCTCAGCAGAGCCACCCACTGTGGAGGATGAGCCAAGATCTCTAGCACCCACTCAGGCACTGACAAAGATAATAGTCAGTCATTTCCTTTTCTATAGCAGCCGGTGTCGTTTCAGGGCCATCGCGTGCAGCTTCATGGAGTGTAAGACGAGTGAAACAACTGTTGACAGTCACTGCGTGAGGTGCTTATCGGCCTTAAGGTAGAGAAAACAAACAAACAAACATCATATGAAAACATGTTAACTCCCAAAGTGATCTTTTACCTTTTGCCACCATGGCTACTAAAACTAAAATCATAATCTAATATTAGCATTTGTTATGCACACTTCTGGAATCCAGCTCTAGATGGCACTGGAGACCCAGTGGACTCTTTTCCCCTGTGTGTGTGTGTATTTGAACCGTGTGTGTGTGTGTGTGTGTGTGCGCATGCAAACACGTCTGTGTCTGCATCTGTGTGTTTGCCTCCCACATTCAATTATTCATCATTTCCAGTGCAAATATGGTTTGGCTTTTCTATGTCTCTTCTTTTTCTCCCAGTTTTGTTTATTATTTATTACGCTGAGGATCACCATGTTTGGGTAGAATAGAAAGCCGGGTAGCAATAATGTCACTGTGTGGGTGTCATAATTATGCTCTGCTACAAACACACAGCTAAAGGTATTGGCTGTGTGCTGCAGAACCCGGTGCTGCCGAGTCAGACACATTTGTTTGACTCGTGTCTCAGCACTGATAGCCAGCGTCTGCAAACTGCATTATTTCACTAATAACTGACAGACACCACTTTCAAATACCATATCGGTCTCCAGCTTGGAACAGATATCTGTCGCTATATCATCTGACATGTCCCCACAGTCTGCCACAGTAACCATTCATTTTACCTTCTCCATTCATGTTTTTTTTATATCTATGTTAAATTAATGAGTTGCTCAGCACCCAAGGTAAATACATTTATCGATCATCCCAGGCTGCCATGGATCTCCGGGGCGCACTCAGCGATTTATGTTGCTTTTCGAACACAACGTGAAAAATGTTATGAATATCATGCAGACTTTAGGAAGGGGGAGGAACTAATGGAATCACCTGCAAAAAATATCCTTGCAAGGCACATCAGCACAGGATTTAGAGAGAGAAAATGCAATTAGAAGGGCTATTTTGTTTTCTCTCAGACCAAACGATGGATAATTAAATAGTACTATTCCCTCATAGTGAGAAGGTCCTGGGCGTGATGTTGATGCGTGTTCTCCTCATGTCTGCATTGGTTTCCTCCAGTTTCTTCCCAGAGAATCAAAACATGCATGTTTAAATGGACTGGAGACTCTTTGATGGACTGATGACCTCTGCAAGGTGTATTCTCTGCCTTTGCTGTATGAATGGTGGGATGGGCTCCAGAAGACCCCTGTGACACTATTAAGATATAAAGTGGGTAAGAAGATGCATGGATGGACTTTTTCAGTCTCTATCATTCGTTGCCCTTCAGTTATTTATGAATGCTGATGTGAATCCATTATAACACATGCGGTTCTGTATTGGAATATAATTTTACGATTCCCTCAGAAGTGAAAATCTGTCCTCATCACATGTTTATAACGATTAAATATTTGAACTGTTCTGCACATGGCTCCCAACCATAGTGAAAAAGACTGCATAAAGAGAGTTGCTAAATAAAAGCAGGCTAGCGCAGATGCAAATGTGTCCCATCAGTGACCCCGGCAGCACAGCGCCAGGGATGTGCCATGTATCCTAATACTAATTTGTTGGCTTCCACATATCAAGTTCGAGTGAGGCTGAACGAGACAGGACTTACTTCCGACAGTGAAGTAAGTCGCTGTTGTACCGAGCTTGGAGTACTTCCTTTCCATTGCTGCGTCCTTTTTTTTTTTCTCATAATAAATAAATAAATAAATAAATAACATTCTACAGCTCCATAAGAAATCTCCTCCCTCCCCAAGTTTTGCAACTCAGGCGGCATCGTCAGAGCTAAGAGGCTTTGTGTTTTAGTCTCGCCTGGATTTAATCGTATTTTTAAGGTGGAATTCTTAAAGGCTTGCAGAAACTTGTAACTTGCCAATTTAGAGGAAAATCACCAAGTTCTAATGTTAAGACCCTCGCATATTTAGTCTGAAGGTAATTCAAGAGTCTTTCATGCAGTTTCTTGATCTGTGGAGAAGGTTTTGGGGTAATCACTGAAACTGAAGTTCAGAATGATATATTTGATTACAAAGTATTGCAATTACTTTCTTTTTCATGTTATGCTGTTCAAAATGAGTAAACTTCTGAGTTTCAGGGCAACTTTTGCTCTTGTGAATTGCTTTTGGTTGTAGCTAGAGATAGTGTTGCCCTTGGATTTTTGAGCATATTTCTGCCCTCGGGTACAACCTGAGCATGGCTGTAGACTCATTTTTATTTCTATAGCGTTTCTATAATTCACTAGACTAATGTCCCCGTGGTCCAGTTACTCTGGGTCAATTGCATATTATCAGCACAATGTCATTTCCAGCAACAAAGCCACCCATGCCCATTCCTTTAGATTTGGATTTTGACCTATTCTGAGGTAAAAAGAAGAGGAAAAAGAAAAAAAAAAACACAGAGAGAAAGTGCTCTTAGCTGCAGTGTAACTAAAAGCATTCTCTTTCTCATAAAGTTTTAGTCTTACTTCAAAGAACTCTTGAGGTTAACATGAAATACTTTTCGGGAATCCGTCCTCAGGTCACTCGAAAACTGAGTTGTCCCTTCCTGCGCCAATCTTCACACGCTGCACAGGGACACGTGTGTGAAAGCTGAATCAACTGCCTCAACTTCTTAGGAGATAAGGTGCTGAAGGTGCTAATCTGCCAACTCAAGGCGAGGTAAAGCGGAGCCATTGCCCGATTTCTTTTTTTAATTTTATTTTTATCCCTCCTGCAACTCTGATTGCTGGCAGGCAGATACATGACCCAGCTGCAGCCGTGGGGAAGGAGAGAGAGAGGCAGCGAGGATGGCAACCAGCCAAGGATATGTAAGTCCTCCCTGTTTTCTGGTCATGGTTGGCGTCACTACATGGAGGCTGGAGATAAGATGGGAGCCAGGATTTTTGCTTAAGACTAAAAGAAGGAGGGATCGAGGGAGAGATAGACTGGAGAAGCAGAAGTAAAAGGGAAAAGGGGGAGGAGACAGGGTGATAAGGGAAGAAAGACAGACAGATGGAGGGATAGCAAACAAGCTGGGAGGAATAGATTTCGGGGAGAAAGAGGAGATAAAGTGGAGGCATGGGATTGCTGGGATTGGAGAAGGGAGCAGAGTGAGAGAGAGGGAAAGGAAAAAGCCAGACCCATACTGCATGTGGGTATTTGAGCATGTGTGTGTGTGTAAGCTGTCTGCTGGCTGAGAGTTTTGTAAAAGACATGATTTTCACATGGTGACATGGTGGTTTGGTGAAAAGCGCCGTTACCTCACAGCAAGAAGGTTTAAATCCCGGTCAGACCAACAGCTTTTCGTTGTGGGGTCAGCACATTCTCCCCATGTCTGCATGGATTTTCTCCCTGACAGTCCAACAAACACTCACATTTAACTTTGATGGAGAATGGCCTCTGGGTGTGAATGTGAATGATGTGTGTGCCCTGTGATCACTGCAAAAAAAGGAGGAGTCTAAAGAATCACAAAATCTGATGAAGAAGATGCTTAAAACAAGTGCAATTTTCTGTCCATGGAGCAAGATAATTTCACCTGATAAGATTTTTCTTGAAATAAGGTTGTTAAAAACACTAATAAGATTAGTGCAAAATTGAACACTTAGAATAAGAAATTAACTCTTAAAACAAGGTTTTGGTTTGGTTTTGGTTCTGACAAATGAACTTCTATTGTATCTTGGTAGGGACCAAATGATTTGCAGTGTTGGACTGGTGAAACAACAGCAGAAACACTGTTTGTACAAAGCAGGTAACGTAATAAATGGTTGGATGATTCTCACACATTCAGATCTACAGTTCATTGTTGCAGTGCTGCTCTACTTCTCTCACATATAATTTATAAAGTTCCTTTATGTTTGATTTGCAGCTGGGGAAAAATGTTACAAATGACATAATATCATAATGTATGTTTAGACTGACATGCTTTTAATATTTACAGTGCTTTAATAAGACTGGACCACACTGCTTTGCAGTCCATATAAAAGCAGAAAAATTACTTAAGTGTTTTGATGCCTCGTGCCTGCAGAGTGACAGTAGACATTGCGAAGGAGGGGCGAGTTGAATAAAAGGTTGCATTGCTGAGTCACTCTCTCAAAGGAGCGATTGGGAAAGAGAATTTCATTGAAGATGAGATGTGGGATCTTACTGCAGAAGCTCCTAGCAAGGCTCTGTGGGTAGGAGAGTTTACTTTGAATCATGCTCATTAAAAAATCACGCTCAAAAAAATTCAACCGTTTACTGGAAATTTTTTCGCCCTGCAAATCTCTGCCTTGTGCTTAATATAACGAAACTCCATGCCGATAGTGCTAATGCCTTGGAGGTAGTGGAGTTACAAAGAGGAGAGCCGCTGCATTGAGGTTTGAAATGTGTCATATCGCTGCCCTGGGAGAGTTCAGCCTGTATTAGTGAACAGTGAGTGCTGTCTGCCATAGACAGAAACAAGAGAAAAGAGTTTGTTCCTCCCTGTTATCATAGTTAATGGAGCAGCTCCAGGCTGTACATCGACATGACAATGCAGATTAGAGTTTCAGCGCTTCGGTCTTGAAGCTTTGGAGGAAAGTTTTTAAAAACCCCACATGAACTTTCCAGGGCCAAAAGAATAACACATGAATTCTCAAATTGAGTTTTATTTCCATTTTAGAAGGCGCCTGCTTGAGAGTTAAAAAAACCCCCACCTCTTTACAGTTCTGTTATCAGTTGTGACGCGGTTGGTTGTTAAGGCTTGCAGAGAGTGAGAAAACCCACAGACTGTAGTATTTCTGTTGACATCCTTTACTGACACGGTGACATGTGTTACGGTGTTGACAGGAAAAGTCATTTGCTCCCATCGATCCTCTGTGGGGTTCCAGGCATCTCTAGCGTGCATGTATAAGCCCCAGCAGGAACTCTGTGGGCACCAAAATGCATGGAAGATATGTATGCAGTGTAATTGGTGCCTTTTCTCCCAGCATGGTGGATTTAACATGACCTTTGTGCAATGGCATTTTCACGGATGGACACAGGAACCGCACACACGACTGCTGACGTCCCTTATAGCTCCGTGGATGAGATCCTGCAGGACCTCATTGATGGCAACTGCCAGAGGCAATTAAAACATCAAAATAATCACTTAATGCAATGAAATCCACTTACTGAAGTGATTTGCCGATCCGCTGCAGCTGATTTCACACTCGTCCATCAACAAGAAATAACCTTACTGTCACCTCCCTTAGTGTTGCAATGAAAAGGGTGAACATTCCTATATCTACTGACGCTACCACTGAGCTTTTCAAGGACTTTCACACCCAATCACAATGCTGTTACCGTTTAACAATAAACCCATTAAGCTGTTGAATGTCCCCAAAAGGATTTCTTTTGTGCTTTCCGCAACTTTCCCTTTCTGTAGTTGTACCAACTAGAAACATTTTGCCAGCACGAAATCGAGGGTGAGATTAAATTTACAAAAATCAATATAGTTGATGGGGGTAAAACACTGAATAAATTGACTTTGCATTGTTTTTATCCATCCATTATCTCACCTGCTTCGTACCTTAATGGTGTCACAGGGGTCTGCTGGAGCTTATCCCAGTGTACTTATAGAGGAAGGCAGGGAATACACCTTGAACAGGTCACACTCTGAAATCGATCGAGAAGCTTAATTTTGTAGTGTGGAAAGAAACAGGAGGATCCGGAGAAAAAACACAGAAATTTTCATTTTTTTAAAAATCTTGATTTCACACAATTTCTACAGTCAGATTTGAAAACAACCAGAAATATCAGCAGGAGGTGGGAGGATGGACCAAATGTGAGCTTTTAATATCCAAAGCTAATTCTGTAAACAAAAGCAGACCTGCATCAACAATGGATGAACACACACACACCCAGGGAACCAAAAAACAAACTATACGCAGAACTTGAATACAAACACTAACGAAGGTCACGAGGAGCCGCTGGGGAAGCAAGAGAGGGGAGTGAAGCTGTTGGTCGAGAACAACATCATGAGCAGGGCAAGGATGATTCCACTCCAGACGGGTGTGAAAAGGCCAGTGGAAAAACACTGGGATGACTGTCAATTAATCTAAATGTGTCACAAGAGGGAAAGACCATTACAAAATAAAACAGGGTATCAGACCATCCACACTGACACCATGGCAGAAACTCTGAACTTGTTGCTCAAAGAGAAAATCAGATCACACACTACTGTTCAGAAGTCTGTGGTTGGACACAAACGGTGCTGTTGTCATGTTTTATGATTTTTGCATGACAGTTCAGCACAGATCTACGGTTAGATCATACCCGGAGGCAGGACTGAGCTTCACTGCCAAGCATCAGTGATGGGTTTGTCATCTCAGCCCTTCCCTCCATCCGCACCTGTCTAGCAGCCCTCCATCATCCTCGCTGCCTCCCACTCTGTAATTGTTGGCAATGCAGAGTGTCATTAGCAGCCATTGTTATGTCTGAAGAGACATGAATGATATCGGTGTCACACATCTGCAATTGGCAGAATAATATTTTCTGATAAAATCAGAATGTTTGTTCAATCTGGCAATTTAGTAGATGATTTAATTGGCCACTGGCTTTAATTGCAAACACACAATATTGACAGTTATGAACATTGCAAGTGAAGCAATAGTATAATTTCGATGTTAATGTAATCTTCAATGCTGCCTGGTCCTTGCATGCAGTACGTTGTATTGTATCTTAAGAGACAGCTGCAGAGACTGGAAGGAGTTTTGCTGATGCAAAGGAAAAACAAACAGGGTGTATTCCCGCTGCTTTTAAAATTTACTCCCAAAATAATTAGAGCCTCAACTCTGCATGAGCATGGAAGCTTGTTATTCCCATGGTTTTCCAACAGAGTCACTCTGACTTTGTGTACCGTTGTTTACATTCTACTAGCGTGGGACTCACTCTCTTGCATGGAGGAGGCATCGTGGCCATGTTTTGCGCCATCTGTAACGTAAACCACACGACACTAACATCTGGCCCAGCAACCCGTTTCGGTCATGAGCACCTGCACAGTATAATGCAATTCAGCAGTCAGTACTGTGGAAAACACCACCTGAAAACCAACGACGTCTGGAGACAAAACAGCACCACTACTTTTGCATATTTGGCGCTATTAACACTAAAAACAATTGCTTTATGTATGTAATGGATTGAAAGACAATTCTAATACGTTTTAAGATGTCGGTAAATGTGAAATGAGTCACACAAATTGTCATGTGCCGACCAAGTCCAGAATGTCCCTTAACTGTCCAACAGATTTTTAGCCTCTTTCAGCTAATTGTTTTTACTTTTATGACTCACAGTCTCAACTCTCATCCGCCCAGCCAAAGTCCTTATAAATCCATTCCACCAAATGGTAGAAAAACCTGTGGCTCGTAAAATCAATGTCCAGAAGCCAAACAGTCAGTTAGTGAACACCAAAACAGAACTAGAGATTCAGGCAATTTCAGATATTCATTCAAGCGGTGGCTGGAAACGTGTTTCCAATTTAATGTTAATGACTTAAAAAGTTTAAAGAGTTTAACTTTAAAGAGTTAAAGAGTTCAAACTGAACTCTGTGTTCAAAGGGTCTGTCTTATATTGTTCATACAATATTCAAGAAAATGTAAATGTGAGAAAATGAGAAATAAGAAAGAGAAAAAGAAAGATTCAAGACTCAATAAGTTTTTATTGTCAATTTAGTTTTTTATCTTCCTACGTACAGAGAAATGAAGGAATGTTCCTGTTTGATTTGACCCACACTGCTGGTAGTGTTAAAGACAAATATAAGTACAGAAACTATGGAGAATATAAAGGACAATATCAAAGCAATTAAGTCCTGCAAAAATGTGAAAGCAACCACATTATGCAAGGATATAGTGAATAAATGTCAAGAGCGAATAAAATAGCATTGAAGGTTAAGATATAGAAATAAATGATAAAATGATATATGGTACTGTGGTAGGTCTTAATATTTATATGAAGAAAATGCACATCAAGTTCAAAAACTTCATCACGTCCTCATTCATGTAAAAATTTCTACGAATGAAACCACAGAAGTTGGTGAAGTTTCCAGTGAAAAAGCAGTGCACATGCTTTCAATTGTTCCTCAATATTGGATTGTTCCTCTGCTTCCGGCTGATGTACAGAGTGAGGCTAGGTGATCCAAAGCTTTATCACTTCAGTTTGGGAAGAATTTGCTACGATTCTTTGTTTAGCATGTAACATAAAGACACATGATTGATATGCATGAAAGGGCACCAGAGCAGAGCAGGAGGCAGACAAAAATCCAAAAACATAGGGATTTAATATGACTTTTAAAGTAGCATCTGCAGAGTATCTGCGGGATACAAAAGAACAAAGCTCCAAAAAATAAATCATACCAAAGGCAAAGTTTATTAAAATATGCCTTTAGTCACAACAAGTGAAAGCCTGTCTTTTCAATTATTCACCCTAAATACTCCATTCTTTTGGCAGTCAAACTATTTGGAAAGAACTCGAATACCGACAAAATTTAATACCTCATTAAATCGTGATTAAGACTTTTTAATACTTTTTAAAGGCCTTAATTTTCCCAAAATTGGTTTATCAACTTTTAACACGCTGATTTGAGGCATTTCAAATGAATCCAATGTTTCACAGCTTCTACAAACCAAAGACAAATACTCCATTCGACCACCCTAAATCAACTTTAACTCTTCGAAATAGGTTGAGCCAAGATGAAACATCCAACATCAGTCTTCACTCGTACGCCCCGTCTTTCTCGACTCCTCTCCTCCTACTCCTCTTCCCCCTGCTCCGAATCCCCTGCAGCAGCAGGAGCTCGGCTCGTCACCTGCTCTGCGGCTGTAGAGTGATACCTGCGCCCGTAGGTCTGGAGTCTGGAGGCCTCCCCGACGCAGAGGTGGAAGTGAGACAGTGCCGTGCAGTTGGAGCCGGGATCAGTGACTCTGTGACCGTCGACGTGGAGTGAACATCACGGTGTGGGAGCAGATCTCCCCTGTGTCTGGGATCTCTCTGTCCCCACATTTCTCTCTCTCTCTCTCTCTCTCTCTCTCTCTCTCTGGTCTCAGCAGTGTAATGAGCGCTGCTGGCTCGGAGGGCAGAGGAGAGGGAAAAAGTGAGAGAGATTCAATGCAATTGTGTGTACGTGCATGTGTCTCTGTGAGCGATTGCTGATTGCTTGAATATAAATGGGATGTGCTCATTCACCTAAATCAAGGCCACATGCTTGGGCCCAGAGTAAAGTGCTCTGAGAGCAATGGAGCGTTGTACTGTATCTGCCACTCAGCTCAGAAAATAAAGCCGGGCACTTTCTCTGCCCTACATGAAATACTCAGGGTAACCTTCAAAGAGTCTGTTGTTATAAACTGACTTCTCCGCTGACCTGATTGTCAGAGATTTTGTTTTGCGTCAGGTCCACTGTAATTTTGTCAGGAAGGGAAAAAAAAGGCCAAATCATTGGCATTTTCTCAACACTGCACATATTTGGGCTATTTTTTTTGTTTCTGATCTTTTCTTACCTACTCCCACACTCGCTGCGACACCATGTATGTATGTGTTAATCCACTTCTGAAAATAGTCCCCACTGAACTATTAATATGCGTTTGGGGGAGGAGTGTTTGCGAAAAATCACAGTGTCCAGAAGTCATTCTTGGTCTTTCTATCGTTGGTGGTTTGTTTGTTATTAGTTATCATCTGTCTTCAGGAATATGTGCAACAGACTTAATAGAGGTGTCCAAACATACAGAGAGTTGGCTGAGATGTTATTTTGTAATGAGTGAGACAATGTGAAAAATACATAATGCTGCCAACCGTATTATTTGCGAGCTTACTGCCAGATAAAAGTTTTATTTTTTTCAGCTGGCAATCAATGCCAAGGACTGTCTGACCTCAATTGATTCACTTATTGGATAAATTTAAAGACCTCACTCTGCCTTCTAACACTCACTCAGCTGAGCAAATTGAACATTTTCCAGCAATTACTAAAAGACACCAGGAAACGTCTCTTGAGACCGACTCGTTGGCACAGACTGTACATTAATGTGCTGTCAAAGTTTTCTTATCAATAGCACGACTGTGTCAAACAGAATCATCTTCCATAACAGCGCGGAGGAAGGTGACTTTGAATAATACATTGCAACATGCTCCAAGCAATAACAACTTGAGGAGGGTATGAAGTGGCAGCACAATGATAAAAGATAAGGAAATCACCGACATGGGGGTGATTTTTCTTTGCACATTTCCCTCCCTCACATCTCCCCTCTGAAGATATCTATAGATATAAATCATGCCACAAATAGCGCAAGCTGCATTGCAGCTTTTGCATATCTCAGCACATTTTCTGCCATGGTTAAATATTGGACTCTGCATGCATAATATAGACCCACAATGTCGAGAAATGCGTAGCCGTCATGTCTGTCTGTCTGTAGCCGCTCTTTGCCTTCTTCCTAGCAGACAGATTGTCTGCCTATGGAACTGAACACTTTTGTGAATGATAACAAGAGTATCATCTCAACAGGCATCATTTGATGTTATGTTTTCCAAAGTAGCAACTCAAATCAATATCATGACAGTGAGTGTGTGTGATACATTTGTACACGTCCGTCTACAGTACATGACTACATTTCACTAACAACAGAAACATTTTCCTCATGACGTGTCTTGTTCACTGTCGTTCACTCCCACTCTGCCCCAATTATAATGTTTTTTAAGCCCATGATGAGTTCTGAAAAATGTAGGAATAACATGCACTCAGGTCCACGTTTGAAACATGTGATCACATTTCTGCCATGAAATCACGTCATTCAGCCGTGCAAAGCTGACATTTCTGGAGAGGGACTCATCATCCGCCTCGTCCAACAAATAGACTTACCTTAATGAAATGAAATGAAAACAGAGGTAGGAAGATGCCGACGTCCCTTTGTGTTAGCCCGGATCCAGACCTCTGAATCGCTGCCCATTATGAACCTCATATTTGCTCAGTTATTCATTATAAGTCAGCCATGGTCCCTCTGACAGCTGTTTCCAGGGAGCAGAGAAACACTCGACTAATTAGAGCTGCGGTGGAGAGGATTAAGAAGTCGTCTTCCTCAAGCCGGAGTTAACCTTCTGTTTGCTGCTAGCTAACTGCTTTCTGCTGTAGAGCGAAACAAAACAAATGCCCCAAACGCAAATCAATTAACCTGAACACATGCAGTTAGACAAAAAGGCAAATTAGTTTGATTAACATGCTGATAATGTGGAAGATTTTCCTGATTTTCTACCCTTCAAGAGGTAATAAGTCACTTCTCTTGAATATTTCTTTATTTTCCTACAAGGGAATCAATTGAGAGACACCGTCGCATTTTACCTGCGGTGTATGCTGCCTTTCAACACCATACAAAGAACAATATCAGGGAATACACCCTGAATGGGTCATAGTTGAAGGCCGGCATCACATAAAATAATTCACAAACTGGCCTTCAATTTAGAAGCTTTCACACAGCAGATTTCGACCTTGTTCTCTGTTATTCTGAAAGCAGCATCAGTGTACTGAACCAAAGTCGGGAACTACACATCTCCCTCACTGTACGAGCCAGGGAGGTCGAGAACACGGCCATAAAACTAAGTCAGTTTTTGACCTTTGATAGCTTTCCACTGTGCTTTGTAGGTCGTCATAACTTTAATCAAACGATATCTGGCCAATTTCAGGCAATAAAGTCAATCGCCCTTTCCACTCTTGGTTGAGATCACATCATTTAGCATGGACCATTTGGCTCGGACAGTTGGCCAGTGCACACGGAAAGAAAGTTAAATCTCTGGAAGTCTCTCTTCAGACAAGATCAGAATTGCTCAGTGGGCAGAAGACTCATTGTATCCGTGTATGAATGTGCACTTGATGAATTTTCTTTGGGACTCTGGTGTGCTTCATATCGTAGCTTCTATTATTCATGTAAAATTCATGTAAAATTTTATAAATGGAGTTTCTAGGCACCCTGTATTCACCAGAAAATCAAAGATGCAGTATGATGTGTGAAAAATTGAGATTCATGTCAAAAGAAATGTCTTATTTTCCTTCCATACATGAAAAGAAAAATGGTCTTGTCGAATGTCTTTCATTCTCAGTCTCCTCAAAATGAAATCGACCATTTTAGATTAAATATTTGAATATCAGTAACTCATTATTTGTGATTCTTTCTATGGATTAATGAGAAATCCATAAAGAGAAATGGATAATTACTCATCTCGTTTTCAAAGCAATGCTTTAGTCAAATCTTAATACTGCAATTTATCTTTTTACCGCACAAAGGTGTCCCATAACTCCTGTACATAATGCATTTTGATTTGATTCCTACCCGATATCCATCACAGAGAGATAAACTGTGAGGCAAACCTCTGCTAGTTTATTGCCTTGTCTAATTTAAGAGATCTGGCACACCGATCACAGGACTGTAATGAGTGATAAAACACGGGGAACACCACTAAAATACTGCCTTCACAGTGGTCTTAAAGCAGCTGAAGTGACACTCTGAATTGGTATTCCGTCTTCCGACTGCTCTCTGCATCCGGCCCCGGTGTAACATTTTCAAAAGGACAGCGCGAGGAGGAGTGAGAGCTGACCTATTCTGTGGGCCAGCTGCTTGTAAAAAGACACACTCCTGTTGTCCTTCAGAGGAGAGACTTTCTCACCAGTGTAATTCGTCCGTGCCGTTCTCTGATTTATGAAGCGTCGCCCGCCGACAGTCGGGCTAGCGCCTTATCTCTACCTTGTCTTGCTAAATGAATTCCAAATGGCACACTGCCCAGTTATTTGTCAGTGCATTTGTTATGGCTGACAACCAACCCTCCCCCCCCTTTAAACAAATATAAATCTGTGGTAAACAATTGCTGAGCAAGATGCAGCGTAACCTTTTGAAATATCACGCCGGCCATCAGTTCCTATAGCAGATCATTTCCCTTCCACGCATGAAACATGAAAGTAATGGCTGCGAAACTCCTCTTGGAAAACATGCTCGGCCGTCACATTTTCTAATGTTGGAAATCTGACACGATAACTACGTCAGTATCATTAGAAAGTGGGTGCCGCTCAGCCACTTCTAAAACCGGTGCATTCCATATGCTGCCGCCACACAACGGAGGCCGACGTGTGATGGCAGAACATTTAATTGACAGAAGATTGAACTGCGTAAAAGCAAAACTGATTTAGAAGCCTTGGAAAAAAAATAAAGACAGCTCATTTCATTTCCACACACACTGTTGTGTACCTTATGTTAGGGGTTGATAGGGAGCCGAGCCGTCTGCGTGTCTGGAATTGTTTTAGGTTTGCTGAGGGTGTAATAAAGTGCACCATGCTGAAAGGATGCTGAACACGCCACATGGAAACATCTTGTCATTAACTATGACCTCAGCTGACTGATAAACAAGAGTGAGTAAGCAAAAAAAAAAGACACTTTAAAAAAAAACATGTTATAAACAGATATTTTACTAATTCAGCACAGGATATCAAATGGATGAAAGAGACACAGAAGCCAAAAAACAAAACATGACAAAAAAAAAACAGAATAAGAAGTGGAATCTAAGAGCAATATATTTCACATCACAGACTCCTGGGTCAGACCTGTGCATGATCTCCGCCAGTTTGCGTAGGTTTTTCCCCTGGCATTCCAGTTTCCTCCCACAGTCCAAAAACATGCTTGCTTCTGCCAGCTGGAGAGTCTAAATAGTCTCTCAGTGTGAGTGTGAGTGAACGGTGTGTGTTTGCCCTGTCATAAACGGGCCAGGGTGTCCAGGGTGTATTTCTTACCTTTACCCTTTGTTTGCTTGGATACGCTCCAGCAGATCTCCTCCTAAAATCATTTGGGTGCAAAATGTGTCAAAAGAATCAATGAACACAATATTCCTTTATTCATCCCTCTACAGTGACATTTCAATGAACGAATGTCCTTGGAGGATGTGCGACTTAAGTGACCTTACATTTTACTATTAAATCTTCATCTCAAGACTGTTTTTATGCTTTTCTTGTCCGCAAACACTGAATCTGGGTGCCAACGTGCAAAACTATGATGAGACTGAGCATGGAAAGCTGCTGTCATTACCACAGCGTCAAGTAGCAATGATCTGTTTCATGCAGATGCAAAAGCAGCTCTCGAGTGTCTGTCTAAGACGCACTGACCTTTCAGTTAACTCCAATGTAAACCTATCAGCGGTGAAGGGCAGGAAGCAGCCTTGGTATTTGTCACTCTAGCAGTGAGAGTTGAAACATACTGATGTTAACATTTAGCTCAGAGTTACAACCTCACAGAGTTGCCAACATGGAAGTAAATAACCAATATATGCAAATTAATCAGTTTGAGTAGACAACAGCATCCAGGCCTTGTCCACTCTATGACTGATGCCTGGACGGGATGCCCTTGTTTCATGTGTGATAAATCATTGGTTGCTGCTCTGCCAGCAGGCAATTAAAGCAACAGCATACCCCTTGGCTCTCAAGCCATGCAGCCGACTGCTCTCATCAGGCCTGAACCCAGTTTAAAAGCTTCTGAGAGGCCTCGAAATCATCTAAAATACAAGCCGTTTGTTGTCGATCCACCATCGAAGCTGACACCACTGGATGATGAAGCCTCTCGAACAACAAGTGCCCGGTCAGCACGCCACCAGCACACATACTATCACCAATATATGCTGGTTTGTATTAAACACAGCGGAGATAAAGGAGCGCAAAAGAACACTTGAGGGGGGTGAGAGGAGGCGGAACTGATCCTGCGGTCAGCGTGGGGGCTCGGTCTTCGGGGACATCATTTACAGACGGACACACTGGGCTGTGGAGAGCAGAGGCCGTGCGACAGGTTGGTAGAACAGTCTGGAGGGCACATGATGTGACAATGCCACTCTGTGAGCCACGGGCTGGAGTGTCATCTGCTTTCTCCATGGTTGCATCATGCAGAAGCCTGGTGATGGCAGCGGGTGATCAAACACAACAACATCAATGGTGCACTCACCAGCAAGGACTGCCTTGATATGTTGAGTATAGAAGCTGCAACATCTTATATAAGTGTCAATTCTTTTTCTTTCTCCTCCCACCGTCTCATTATCAAAGTCTCAGGATTCAGACTATTTAAATATGCATAAGAGGCTGAACGAGGCTCAGACTGATAGATAGGACCACACAGAAACTGATACAATTAGGCATAATTAAATCTTGGGAAGCCCATGCTGTTTGCCAATTGCTTATTGGGTGATGATTCTATTTGCCGAGGGGCTTGGGCAATGTTGCACAAAACTCCCGGTCAAACAAAAGAAAAGCATAAATCCCTCTCTCCATATATCGCGGACTATTCGTCTGAATTCCATCTATGGCAAGAGACAGATTGCATTTACAGTGAAGCCAAATAGCAGGAACAAATTGACAGCAGAGAAGGGGTGATAAATAATTCAGCAACTTCTTGATAGGCGTTTATCAGTGTTTTTTTTGTTTTTTTTTCTTTTCCCAAGAAGATGCCCAGAGTCTCTTTGGTCTTATTAGCATTATTGTTGAGGTTCATGAAGTTTTGGGATTCATCCCCCTCTCCGGAGACTGCACCTTGACCTTGCCTAATGTGCAAGAAAACAGAGCTGACTCCCTGTATTTTTCAGAGCAGGGTGTTTGGACATTCATGTATTCATCTCCAGAGTAGTTCAGATGCTGAGATGCTGGGGTTTTTCTGAAAACGACTTCATGCCGGGAACAGACAGGGGTCGACTGGTGCTCACTCTAATCCGAAGCAACTAAAAAGAGAGTAAACAAGCTGACAGGAGAGCCCGATGAGAAAAGGGCTACTTCTAACAACAGCAGTCAAATCACAACAGGAACGAGAAGCTGAAGCCGAGAGGCTGGAGTGAGTGCTTCACAGCTGTTTGGAGTCTCTCTGGGTCATGTTTCTCTCCAAAAGTGTGACTTGTGGCAACAAATCAAATCTTTAAACTACGGGTGAGGAGCTGTAAAGTAGTAAGAGTGAGTAGGCGTAGTTTTCCCTGAGCTGTATTTCTGTAGCATGTTAAGTACAAGAAAATACTGTAGGAGTAACAACTGGCTACAAACAAACAACATAGAATAGAGTGCACACAGTATAGCATTTATATACACTGCACATGGCGCAGAGTGCATGAAGTTCGAGAGTCGAGTTGTCAGAGACATCTAGAAGCAGCTAAAAAGGTAAAAGCAACACATAAATGGTGGAAACAGGTGAGATGACTAAATGGGTGAAACCAGCAAATAATGAATAAATGGGTGGAAAAAGGGAAGCAGAAAAAAGATAAGAAAATAAGAAAAAATCTAGACACAGTGTTGACAGCGTTGATAGAAGTAAATAAATAAAGAGATAAAGAAATGTTTACCTTCTGCCATAAAACTATATAATATAATAACCTTTGTACAATTAGTACTGTTAAAATTCAGAACTCATTCAAAGCAACAGACTGAAACATCGAATGAAAGACCATTGATGATTTGCCCGTTTGTCTCTTGAAACTGTTGCTTTTTGCACCTACGAGACCACTGTCGCCTCCCATCCTGATGGTCGTGGTGGCGGTGGCTCTAAATCTCATCTGTCAGGAGGAAACACACTCAGCCCGAGTATATTCGTGACTATCTCAATGGGTTTTTAACCTCTGCTCCTGCAGAAGAGCATTTATTCCAGACAAGCCCTCCAAGCTGTCCTCTCTGGCACTCGCAGAGGCTGCCACCACTAATCAGGACGCGAGCAGCGTGTGTGGATGGGCACACTTCCTGCTGTGCCTGTTGATGCAGTGTGAGAATGTGATATAGAGACACGGACACAGTTTCTATGCGAACGTGTCATTGACTTTCCGTGCTCTCTGTCCCTGCAAGCAAACACATATATGCTTATTCTTCGAGGCCATGCACGGAGAAAGAAAGTTTCTGTTTATCAGTAGTTATATGGAGCGAAACAGAGACAGACTCCTCCGTTTTTAAGACACGTCTGCTAATTATGCAGCTTCCCTTCAGGCCATATTCCGTCAAATTGGCTCATTGAATTGCAAGTGAAGTCAAGACTCGCTTCTCTTCTTCTGAAAGAATGCACTGCTTGTTTTACGTATACCAAGGAGTACCATATTAAGCATCAACAGCATTTACCTGAATGTGCAGCTGGCTCATTTCAAAGCTGGCCCCAGAGTAGTGCTTAGGCTTGTTTAGAGCACTCTGCTATTGTTGATGGCAATTTCGTGGGAGGCGATTAAAGTGAGGCCTCACACAAATTAAAGTTAGAGACTATTGTTTATTGTATTTTGACTTGTTACAAGGCGCAGGCTTTTTGGATAGCTGGGTGTTTTCATTAAGTCTGTTTTTGAATAGAATGGAAATCGAGGAAGCGAGTCTTTAACACTCAGCCCACATAACTGACTGGAAGGAAGCTGAGCGTTTAAGAATTGTCCCTTGGCCCCCCCAGACCAAATATCTCTCTGGAATGCCTAGTAATTAAGCAACACTGATTGCTGTTTTAATGACTTTCATCCAGTGCTCACTATATTGGACGATGGATGCACTGTTACGTGCGAGTGTAGCTGAGACTCGTCAAAGTATAAAACAATCATTATGACAGGTTCTCGGGGGAGCTGAGGTGTCATTCTCAATCTATTATCAGACCGGATCCCTTTCATTCCACTTGTCCACACCTGTAATTTCTCTCTGACACACTCCACACACACGTCTCTATGACCATTACTAAAACTGCTAAACTCTGAAGAGTACGGCCTATTCTGAGCAGAGATGTCGTGAATGCATCAGTGTTTCGCATTTGATGTTCTGAATGACTCTGTCTACTTTAATGTCACAGAACTGGCATAAAACCCTAAAAAGTGAAAAGCCTCACACTTCAACTAGGACACCCCTGGGTGCTGAGCTAGTGCAACTTCCAGATGCAACACCACTGTGTCTGATAATTGCTGTCAGACTGGATACAGGACTTTTCAAAGATAGCAGGAACCTAACTGCGTTAGGCTCCACGCTCTCAGAGGTAACCCAAATTCAGCACTTTGTTTTATGTGTGAGTGCTGCTCTCTGTAGGTTCAAACATTTGGTAAATTTGAAGCTATCTCAGCAATTCACAGCATTAATTCGCAATCATTTTAAACGTGTAAATGTGTAATAATACTAATTTGTCTTATTTTGCTGAAAATATACGAGACATCACGCAAATTTTAACACATTCAGTCAAATTGACAAGAGAAAAAGATTGGGATATAAAAAGATACATCTTAATACTGCTAATGAAACACCTTAAATTATCTACCAAGGTCTTCCAAGTTTATCCATAACTGCTTTGTTCAAACTGCAAAATCGTACTTTGAAAGACTTTTATCCACCACTGAGCACTAGCATTTAAATCCATCCATTCATTATCCTTACCCGTTTGTTTCTTTATGGTGTTGCAGGGGTCTGCTGGAACTACATTATCAGCAGAGCACGTAGTCTGAGGGCAGGGAACACACCCTGAACAGGTCCTGGGTCCCTCACAATAAACACATGGTTTCCTCCCACACTCACACAAATGAGCAAGTAAGAGTCTCTAAACAACCTGAACATGCATAGGAAGAGAACCCATAAAGATTCAAAGCGAACATGCAAAATGGGATTTGTAGAAATCAGAAAAAAAAATTGTTGACTGTTAGCTAAAGTCATGTAACATCACATGACATTTTCACTAGGCTTTTTATTATACAAATACTTTTCTACACCAAACTGGGCTTCTTTGGTGTCTAAACATTTCACCGCATCCCCCCAGAGGCTTCTGATACAGATGCTAAAGTTGCACCTTTCTTTGTCTGTATGAGACACAGAGAAGCAGGACAAAACATCAATATGTGACATCCAGGGAATGATATTGAACCATGACTCCCAGCCAGCTGTTGGCAAAATCTAATCATGTTAGCTGCCTTTCAGCGAGATCTTTCACTGCTGTGGGTGCACACACCTTTCACTTCTATTCCACCTTCATCACACATCTGAAACAAGAGCGGGCCTGGAATCATTAGGCCCCCCAACATTAAATTATATCAAAAACTTATTACCCTTAAACACTTTCATAAAGTCAGAGCAGGGACCTAATGAAGCTTTAAATAACTATGTCGCTCTGCAACAGCTGGTGACACAGCAGAGGAGGAACATCGTGCCCCTCTTGTTGCATCCGTGCTGTAGGCGAAAGCATTGCGGCTCAGGTCCTCCTGGTTTCTGCCGAGGAAGAGCAGGACACATTTGCCAGTGACTGCAGCGAGAATGGAGACAGGTTGTGTTCCTCCTAACTCGGTACATTACATTAGTCTTGATGAGGGATGGAGTAGGGAGCTTTGGTAGAGGAGGCACAATTTAGGGGAATAATCTGCCACTGTTTTACTTTCATTATCGCGCCTCCATCGCTGTTGTTTGCTGGTGAGCACTGTGTGCCGCTCAGTGGTGTGGGCTTATTCAAATAAATGTGCAGCAGAGGCAGATAATGCGGCAGCTCGGCTGAAAATTAACTGCCTCCCGCAATCTGCAGCCCAAGCTAATCAGAGAGTATAACGGGGCACCATGCTCCAGCTTCTGTCATCTCTCCTGTGGGGGTCATTCTCGACAGAGATCAGACACTGGGCAAATTGACGAGTGTTAGGAGCGAGACTGTTGTTGATTTACTGAGATTTACAGCCCTGATATCATGGCAACCAGTGGTGGAGGAGGTACATCTGACTGTCTGCATTTGAAGTGTTACTGGTCTGGAAAGACTGAAGGAGTTTGTTAGGATGTTGAAAGATTAAAATTAATGGGTGATATGTGAGATTTGCACATAGGTTTAGTTTTACATCCATATCATTACCTTACTTGCTCATTTTCTATTTCTCTTAAACCCCCAATGTTCTCTTTTCTGAAGAAATCTGTTGTTTTCAGTCCACAGATGAAATCATATGGCACTGAGACACAATTTGTGAACACAGTAAACATACAGTCGTAGACATTGTAACCAGCAGCTATGGATGCAGAGGCATTTCCCTCAGGGATAAGTGGAGACCAACACAGAGCTGAAAACAGTAGTGAATTTACACAAATGCTCTTACAGTATATAGTGTCACAAAAGCATGTTTTTGCATGATGCTTGGATCAAATATTCTCTGGGGTGATCTTCCCCTTGGTGTGATACAAACAACACAGACTTGCCTCTATTTTTCACCAATACTGATTGACCGCTGGAATCAAAATCACCTATATTGTTAAATAGTGATCTGAAAACAGCAAAAAAAAATTCAATTAGGATTTTTTTTACAGTGTACTGTAAAAGTAGTGGAGTAACTGAATAAATAGTATATTTAGTATATTAATTATAAGAATAATTATTGGATGATTTCAATGCTGTTGGTCGCTGTGTGGATTTTCTAGAAAGCATCAAAAGCTTCTGAATCCAAAATGTAAAATAGCAGCTGACTATTATGTATTATAGTGTTAAAATATCAATCAAAAGAATCAAAAGTATTAACCATTCATCACTCTGTTTTTCAATTCATATGCATTTAATTACTTCCATTATTAATTTGTAAGCAATTTCATCTCCTCCTTTCTTCACTTAATTTGGTTGCTAGCGACCTGATAAATGGCCACTTTGGGCTGTGAATGATGAATGT
Source organism: Karalla daura (assembly GCA_029224185.1). Taxonomy (NCBI): domain Eukaryota; kingdom Metazoa; phylum Chordata; class Actinopteri; order Chaetodontiformes; family Leiognathidae; genus Karalla; species Karalla daura. Next base: position 19,861,533 of record CM055192.1, read on the forward strand.
AAGGCCACACAGATGATGAAACAAGGCCCAGTTTTCATCTTTATGCGACCATTTGAATCAAATAGGCTCGAAATGAATAAAATGACTTGGTAATTTCATTTAATTTCCAATTCTTTTTTTTTTTGCCCTACCACCGCTCTCATGTGGAAGCTGCCGCTGCTTACGTACCTGCCACTTGTTCCTGAGGAGATGCTGACAGGAGGAAGCAGAAGCAGAGGGATTCTCCCATCGCCTGATCCTGTGAAACCCAGTGGCTTCTTGACGTAAATGAGTCGGGGTCATGATCAAATAGCGGGGTTGGGGTACACAGATGAGGCGTCTGGGCTTGCACCGTTTCTTTTGTAGTGTTTCAGTAATGTCATCATTAGTGTCAGAGGTTATTTGCCTCTGAGTCAAACAAAAGAACACTCTTTGCCGAAAAGAACACTCTCCTCAGCCAGTCTAACGGCAAACTGAGACGACAGCTCAACACACCCGACTGCTGGAGTGTTACTGCCCTAAAGCAAAGTTTGCACTAAATCCCATTCATCTCAGCTGCATGCTTGAAGACGCTCCTTTGCAATGAGATCTATTAGGACAGGTTAGCATCATAGTCAAAGCATTTTTTCAGGCCCCCGGAGAGAGTGAGAGTCATTATGCCGCATCGCCACTGAATCGTGCATCCTCGATGAGTGCTAAGAAAGGCTTTTTTTTATTTTTCTTACTTATATTGTGTTCCTCGAGGCTGGCTGGAACTGTTATTTCTCTACTGGGTGTCTGAAAGTATCCGTTAATTCTCAGGGGAGTGTATTGTCTTGTGAGCAAGATCCACCTCTGTATAATGTCTGCGCTTTTCTTTAGCAGCCACAAATCAGTAACATTAAACAAGACCAGCCTCGGCAATATCTCCTCTATCTGGGTCAGGTTGATAAGCTCCATCTGCCCTTTGTACATCTCAAGATGGGCTAAGTGGAAATTTGTTGTGTGCTGTGAACACAGCCAACAATGCTACAAGATGCCTCGCAGTCTATATGCACTCTTGCTGAAATAGGCAAACAGCCAGACAATATAACCCTGTAAATATCTCATTTATCTTTCATTTCAAAGCTGTAGATGCTCTCTTTAGATCTCCCTTCAACCCTGAAATGCACCATATGGAGGCAAAAACTCAGCACCGCATCGCTTTATGTGAACCTCTTTTGGTGAGAAACCTCTGGAGGTATTCATTTTTCACACTGGCATTATGCTACCACCTAATCCAATATTAGCAAATTAGATGACTAATGATTCATATTGGAAGTAATTGAAAATCAGTACTTTCTCTTGCCTCTTCCTCAAGATCTAATTAGTAAAGCTTTCATTTTGGTGATTGAACAAGTGCATTTGCCTGAAACAACAGTTCTCACTCTCTGGGGCTGTTTTTTTTTTTTTATACAACATGCTGTCTTCTCTGACCCGGGAGGGCGACATAGCAGATGATCAGAGAAGAGCAGCACGGGCTACTGCAGGCGGTGGTACACGCATGAATAAGGTGCACGCGTGCCTGAAAAAGACTGCATTTTCCCTGCATGAGCCACATAGGGGACAAGATGAGATGGAAATGAACCGTGAGAGTTGCGGGAAGACGGACAGCCAAAAAAAAAAAGTTTAGAGGAGCTGTGGAAGGTGAAGAAGGAGAGGAAAGGAGAGAGGGAACAAAGCTAGAGCAAACACAGGGGTAGACACTGCAGCACAAGCTTCTCCTGAGGGAGCTACAGCGAAGGGGTGGAAGACAAATCAGGGCCACAGAGGTGATTTTGCAGCTGCACTCCTTCCCTTCTCTTCCAGCCATGGACATCTAATGCATTATATCCCAGCCGCGCCGGCTGTGACTGGAATTAACCGAACTCTCTTGTTTATTTACACAATCACTATTCACGACATACCTAGAACCCTGGGTATGGTGCAACTTTATCCCTGCATATCTTGATGAAGGGCAGAATCAGTCAGCCTTGGCGCATTCCTCACAGAGCTGATCGAACAATGACATCAAGCTGTGCTGGATAAATTGGAATCCTACTGGGTCTATGCTGGAGACCAGCTCGCACAGCGTTCAGAGAAAATATACAACCTCGCAACTAGGCTGGTCTCTCGTTAGGGTATGTCCATCACAAACCTATTCTGGGAATAGTTAGGCTTAGTTGCTGCTAAAAATACGTATTATCACCTCAGGGAATCGTGCATTTTTGCTGCATAGATTTTAAAAGGGTGCACATAAGTATGAGAATCGAGGCTGACGAAGAGGCAAACTTTGGGCGGTTAATCTATCCCGGTGCCAGGATGAATTAGACGGTTCTTTCTCCGAGGCGTCCTCTCTCTCCCTCTCTCTCTCTCTCTCTCTCTATCTCTCTCTCTCTCTCTCTCTCCCTCTGCAGAGGATGATGTGCTGCTGCAGTTGTCAGTAATCAGAAAAGGAGCTGGTGGCGCAGGAGCACTGAAAGGAGGCTGAAAAGCTAACAATGAGGTGAAAGACACAAGCAAAAGGTTGGCGATCTCTCGAGCCGATACGAGGGAGCGAGAGATGGCGCCGGTGCCCTGTGGACGCCACTTTGAAAATGTCAGATCGCCGGCCGTCTCTGGGTGGCTGAAAAGCAGCGGTGTGATAAAACTCGGCTCGGATGTCATCACGAATCTTCATGGGCGCGTCGCAAAGTTGATCCGGCGCTGTCGAAATCAGGATCGCACAACTTCTATCCTCCTTTTTTCTGCGGTTTTGATACATCACTAACAAGAAACACAGAGCTGCGGCGTCCGCGTCAACAACAAAGGCGACGTCGAGTCAAAGACCTAAGTTACATCATTTTGAAGCCTTTGTTTAAAAACCGGTCTGATCATGTGCGTGGAGCTTTTTTTCTTTTTTTTTTTTGCTTGCCAAAAAAAAAAAAAAGAAGAAGAAGAAGGAAAAGCGTTAGAGGGCCTCAGCTCCCAGCACAAGTTGAAAGGGTGGGGAAGGCAAGGAAGAGATGAGAGAGAGGAGGCACAGCGAAGACGAGGCTCTCACTGGTGCAGCGTGGGGAAGGATACTGGCCCTCGGGGAGAGATGGTGGTGCTGCGATGACATTTTTAGGGCAGCTGTGAGAGTTATAGATGAGTATCAGATGTTATCCATTACTCCCTGGGAAAAATTGATGAAACAAAAAAAAACAACACCAAAGGACAATGAAGAAATAAGAGCGGGTAGGAAGAAAAAAAAAAAATCAAAGGGCAGATTTAATCCAGGATCATAGTGAAATTCAAACGACTTGCTCTCTGGGCGCTGATTAGCGCCTGCGAGGGTGTGGCTCCGCCGTCATGCTTGTGATTCTAATGAAAACACATTTGTTAATAAAAAAAACAAAAACGGGAGACACTGCTTTTTAAAATACATATTCACGGCTGAGTGTTAGCGCTCTACAGGATGTTTCGTCCTTTTTGTCTTGTTTTTAAATAGGCCCCGGAATATGCGAGAGGGACACGCGGCTGCATGAATAAACAATAGAGGTGAACTGGTAAACATTTTCGATGCACCCTGCTGTTAAAAGTTGAAAATGAATGCAGAGCCAGGCGGGCTGTCTTGTTTATGTGCCGCATGCTCTCTCACCCTCAAAGCTCCTCGGTACATAGGCTGCTTAGCCGCTTTTGCCCGCATCCAACATGTGAACCGGTAATGTGCTTTCAGCCGTGTTATTATTTTGTGACTCAGGGTTATGAGACCTATTTTAACTTTCTAATGTGTATTAGTTCTGAAGAGTGACCCGCTCGTGGCTGTCATAATCACTGGGTATTTTGCAAACTAGACTTTTCACAGGATTGGGTGAATCACGCAGATTAGTATTTTCTGGCTTCACGTTCTTAGTTGTTTGCGGCACATCAGCTGTCACCGATTCACAGAAGCGGCGACGCTGATGCTCAAACATGAACTTCAGTCGAGTCCCAGAGAGAAAGAGAGAGAGAAAAAAAAGCAAACCACAGAGCCCATCTGGTGGCATTTGTTAGAGTAAAAACAACTGTGGCCAACATTAAAATGTGTGGGAATCACATCACATGGTGTGACCACAACTTGGTTCAAGATCGCTAAATTGTGCCGCACTTTATCATTGCAAGGGAGTAAGACCATTAAGTCGTGGCCATGAGTTAATAATGCGTGATGATTCAAGAGCAGAGTAAATCGAGCAGGATGGTTGTCCATTTTGGGGTGCTTTGGAAAATGTTTTGGAGCGTGATCATTGCAGAATTAAATGTCACTTAATAATGTCTCATATGTATCACAGTTATCTATTTCTAGGTTAAAATAAAATGAAATCAGTTTGAACTTTTCCATGTTACAAATCTAAATCTAAAGCTCCATCCATATGACTCAGTAGTTTTCTTATGGCCATGCAGAATAATTTAATTTTTACACATCATTACAGCGTGGCCATAATTTAGTGATCTTGTTCTCACATGTTATTATGTTGCGGTGAAATATATATATATATGTTTTTCTCACAAATGACAGGCGCCGTAGCAAACCAATTCATCTTACTCTAGCATGTTTTGACTTTAATCTCTTGCCATGTCACTAGAATTTCACTGACTTTAAGCCAAAAGTCTTTGACTTCATCTGGCAGGCGTCTGACTCAAACACTCACTGTTTTCTGTGCAATACAATATCGAGCCGGGAGATTGCTCTTCAGCACGAACCTACATCTCCCTCGGCTCTCAGGCCCCAGGCCCCAGGTTGGGTCGCCCAAAAAAGGCAAGAGACGTGACCGCCAAGACGATGGACAGTTTTAATACACCAGCTCAAGCCCCCCGGGGGAGTCGAGTGGTTACGCCTGCAGATATTATGGGCGACGAAATGAAGCACATCCATTTCCTTCTGCCTGAACGATGACACGCGGCATCTGGGACCTCTGATGGGGTTTGGTTGGTCTCACAAACTCCCCTCGATTAACGGAGCAAAATATAGGTGGAGGGAGGCGTATTGATTTCTGCCTTACAATTGCCATGACTTTGGTTATTTTGCTTTGCAGCTTGGCAGACGATGCTGCGCCTATCCTGGAGGGGAGCGCTGGAAATCCAAAGTGGAAAGGAAAGGACGGCAGGCGTGGGAGATGTGTTATGACTAGATGATATGACTAGCAGCTGTGTTTACACGCTGAACAGGGCTGACAGAGGCTTAGACAGGTAACTGATAAAAATTAGTCGCTGGAGGACAAACAGCAGACACAAGTGGTGACACTTCATGGGGCAGGATCATAATGAGTCTTTCCCATGACTGCCTCTCAGTCCTGAGGCTGATCCCCGAGGGTTAGAGGCAAATTGCACAGCGACACAGGCCCACGTAAAGGCAGATAGGGACCGCATTTAAGGCATTTCTTTAAACAGAGCCTCTTCCTGCTGCCTCTGCTGTCTTCCCCAGGATCAGACGGTGCATAATCAATGCCCCGCTGCGGTCCGCAGCCATCACATCGCCCCGGCTCCTCCTGCGGCAGCGCTCCTCTTGCTCCAACCCTCGAGAGGGTGGGAAAGCGGCACACAGATGCATCCAATTAACACCTGCTCCAATAGTTTTCTGCTTTTTTTTTTACCTCCGTCACACTCTCACATCTTCCCATTCGCATATTCAGTCTCATGTGCAGCTTGCTAACGCCTCTCCCTCTTTTTTGCCGACCATCAGCTAAAGAGTTCTGGTTCCTCTGTGGATTTGGGGTAAGCGTGGGAGGAACAGTGCTGCTGTGCATCACAGGGCTCCGTGGGCTTTGAATGCATACTGGAAAGAAATAGAACCCAGCACAGAGGGTTCTCCTCCTCTGTGCATATTTCGATAATCATTTTCTCTATGCTCTCAATGCCCTTAGTAACCTCAGCTCTCCTTACCTCTTGGATCTCCTCACCTGTCACAACCCCACCTGCTGCCTCAGGTGCAGACATCCCCTTGACTGTTGCCCTTTTTCCAACAAAGCAGTGCCAGTGCTGGCTAGAGCATACTTAGAAACCATCTACAGTATTCCTGTTTCAACAGAAAATTAGTCGACTCAACAACAAAACAAACAAACAAAAAGGTTCCAGTGTAGCACCACTTCTTTTGCTGGGCCAGAGGTGAGAACAAGCTCCATCAGAGACTGGGGGTGAGATTATCAAGACCAGGAATTACAATTGACAGCATTGAAAGCAGCAATGTAACTTGTGTGTAAGTAAAGTAACCATGTACAGTAGCACTTTCGCAGGGGAAAGCCAACTGTTTCTCAAAGGGCTCACTCTTTCAAGTCAAACCAGCACGAGAACCGTTTTGGTGGAAAAAGGGAATGTGAAGACTAAGCTGGAGACCACTTGCTGCTGCAGCAACAAAACCTCTAGAAAGATCTTCCTAACCACATCATGTAACTAACACCTGTACCATCCTTGATGCAAGCCCTTGAGACCCATCTCTACAAAACCACCTTCTCCAGTTAAATGACCTCTCTCTTCATTGTCACTGTTCTGTCTTTGTCTACTGTCTGCAGTATTACAGTACCCCTGTCCTTCATGGAGGCGTCAAGTGTCTCTGTTGAATGTATCCTCATGTAATATCTATGTAAAGCATATTGAAAACCATTTTATATAAGTATAATGTATGATTATGCTACTGTGTGCTCAGTTCTGCCCTGACATTTATGTAGAGCGAGTTCCTGATGCCTCTTTGAACTAATCTGTTTTATCAAATATTAAACATCTTTCTCAACATGTGCTGCATCCTACATCAACTACAGGGGAAATCAATCACATTATTATTATTATTATTTTTTTGGATTAACCTCATTACCACACCTTTTGAGCCAGTGTAACAGTCGGCGTGGATCCACTGCAGTTGTCTGACATCACACAGAGATCCAGCATTTCCTTCTATGAATGAGCCTCAGGTGATCAGACGATCATTGACATTACATGCACATACATCAGGCACTGTTTGCATCACGTTACCTCTCATCACATGCTCCTCTTTGACAGGGGAGAATTGGCACATTGTGGTTGCGATTTCCTGACAAACAGCAAACCTTTTAAGAATAGAGTGGTATTATGTAACTGTAACAAAAGGGTTTTGTGCTGCTCCTGTTGTTATCTTGGATCACAGAGCATGTCAAGGCAGATTCTTCTTAATAAAGTAGCAGAAATGTGGTGAATGTGGTGGTGTTGCCCTTTGCTTTTTTAATCTCCATACAACTTGTGAAAAGCTGAGGCCAGCATCCTCTATGCCAAACAAGGACCATTTGAAATGAAGACAAGCCTGTGTGAGGGCTGCTTGCACAATTGGTGGCAGGTGAAAACTCACACTCTCTTCCTGAAAGACAGTTCAAGAAAGAGCCATTATTCACTGAAAAATAACACAGCACTATGCAGCAGAATCCACTTGGAGCTTTGAATATTTCCACACCAAACCAACGGGACCTCAAGTTTTATTGGGTTGCCTTAGGATTCACATATAGGGCTTTCCATAAATGCCATTTCTTAAGACTGAACTTTAATAATGCCTTAAAACACCAGCAGTGACCTTTCGAGATGGCATGATTTACCAGTTTTGTCGATGGTTAGAATAAACCTGATAAAAATAAATGTATTATCTTCACTACACTGTATCCAATGCAAATGTCAGCGATAAAATAATCCACGTGAAACATTACGATTCTGCAGATACCTAAAGATCAGCAGATCTGGCACTGACATGTATTTAGTATGATTGGGTCTGCCGTATTTTAATTTTTCATGAAGAGCTTTGCTGCAGTCTCAAAGCGGAACAAGAACCGTCGGAAGCTGGAGACGGTTGTTTCATTGGTGGGAGAGCTTACAAGTGCCAGGAGACTACAAGTGCCAGGAGGAAACAATCTAAAACTTACAAATTCTATTAAGGTTTGACAAGAAATTGTAAAGTTTACCAGGAGAGAGAGGCAGCTTAAAAGAATGGTGTGACAGGCACTGATAACTCATTTGCCCAATAATCTGTGTGTCTTAATTAAAGTGTGAAGTAGCACAATAGAATAGAAAGCTCCAGAGGTCCTCCTCCAGCTCCCCCAATGAATGATTTGTATGAATGCAATACTGTGTTAGGTGCCATGTGTGAAAGCACACGAAATGTATCTTTCAGTTATCATGTTTATTTGTTTCTTTTTCCCATATCTTATTCCATTCTGCAATTTTGTATGATCACATGATGAAAGATATCCTTATTTAGATACAATTGTGTGCAGATATTGAAAAATAAATAAAAGGAATGGTGTAATCAAGAGTAATATAAGTGATCTAACGAATCCCAATACAACTCAGTGAATAAAATAATTATAAAGAAATATAAAATAATTATGGTAGACAACAATTATTTTCAAGTAGAAGTGAAGGACTGCATTAATTACTGAATAATATATACTATCACTTAGGACATTGTTACAGTTTTCAATATTTGATGTGACCAGTGTCAAGGTTATTTTGTATAAGTGTGAGGCAATGGACTAATGGTTTCATTTGATTAATGATTAATATGTCCATTATTTATTCAATTGCCTAATTTGTCTTGTAGCTAGTCAGTTGTCAGGAAACAATAAAAAAAAGGTAGGGTTAGATTTGTAACTGTTGTCAAGTAGATATAATCCTTCACTCTCACACACCAAGGGGCAATCCAGTCGAACAAAATATGCATTTTTGGACTGTGGTATGAAACCGGAGTAACAGGAGAAAAGCCTTGACAGACATGGGGAGAATATGCACTACAACTACACATAGAAAGGTCTGACCCAGGCTATCCAGCACTACTTACCAAGTTCTCATGTTTCCTACACACACAGATCAATCAGATTCATGAACTACAAACAGGTTTGCACAGCTAGTTAACAAGCTCATACTGTTGCCCAGAGAACCCTAACTGAAGGCTGATCAATCAGCTTTCTGTACATCGTCTCCATTAATCTGCCAACTGGTTTGGAATTAATACATTTTACAATTTTACAGAAGGAGCTGCATATATAGTTGAGAAGTTTTGATCTATGTCTGTTGCACAGAAGTGTTTCATTTCATTCTTTAAACTCAGCAACCTCCTGGGTTTTTAGTTTCAAACTGGACATCAATTATACTTTTTGAGTTTTTAATAAATTGAAAGAGTACAGTAAAGCAAAAAAAAAAAGCATTCAATGTGAGCATACAGCCAGCTGCATTCGCCCAGCTATTTTCTTTATGGTGGTTTTCAATTAAATTCTGTGAATGACTGATATCACTGGTAATCCCTTCAACACACAATTGACTGAATATGCCCAGTTGAGACCTTCACTCTAAAGTCACTGCATTTATTTGAAGGACAACAGAAGTCCCCTGTGTTTACCTCTCACAGCAGATTGGCCTCTGATCTTCAAATCCCTTGTTTAGCTAAAGTGGCCCTCTTGGGACTGCGGCAAGCGAGGGATGAGGAGACGAGGAGCGAGCTGTGGAGCAACAGAGGGAAGCAGAGTGAAAGGAGCTTGTGAGGTTGAAAAGACGGCGAGCGACAGATAAATGAGAGAAAGGGGAGCACATGGGTTGAGAAAAAGAGATATTCAGAGGGAAAAACAGGAGCGGCAGGAGGGAGAAAACCTTTCAGGATGAGACGGCCTTGTCCCCCACGCCGCTGCCTCCTCTCTTTCTCCTCTCCCAGGCCTGATTGAACCTCCTTGGTTGAACTCATCAGGTATTCACAAAGCCCCCTCTCCAACGCCCACCTCTCCAGCGCTCTCTGTCATGGATGGAATGAGAGGCTTAGGTCCTTTGTGGATCACTATCCCTGTCATATTTTGCAACGACGCTGCCACCCGCTTCAGCTGTGGGTGGCTGGAATAAACTGGGAAAAAGGGGGGGAAAGAGGGACAGGGTTTTGATCCTTACATCCCCCTTTATCCTGTCTGTAATGTGTGTATTCTTGCGGCAGAGGTAAGTCAGCTGGATACACACCTGAGTTTTAGCGATGTGGGAAAAACAGCAGTGAGAGTGACAAGGATTTGAGGTTTGGTCGTGAGCAAACAAGCGCACGCACACAGCGAGGTGCGACGGGACTTGACAGCGTCTCGCCTTTGTTTTGTGATGGATGAATATTGTTTTTGTTTGTATCTCACCCGCTTATCTGCAGTGATGCCAACTGTTTCCTCAAAGCCAGAACTCTGCGTATATGTGTGTGCGTGTGCACATCCTACCTTCATTTCAGTTGAAGTTATTTTATGCATTTTTTCTGGGCCGGTAAGGAGATAGCAGCATCTGCACATCATTTGTGCTCGTAAATGAAAAGCAGCGGTATCGACAGGCACTGTCGTATACAGACACTGCTGCGACAGAGCAGGCAGGGGAGGACGAGGAAGAAAAGTACTGGGGTCGATCAATAAGCAAGTAATGAGGGCTCAGAGCAGGATGGTCATGTGGGGGGAAATAACGTGTTGTATCAGAGAAAAGGGGAGAGCAAGGAAAGAAAGGAGGGGAATATGGGAGAAGGAAGATACCAAGCCATGCATGATATACTGTGGAAAGAAAAAAAAAAACAAAAACATGCGGTCATGTGTATATGTGTGTGTGTATGCGTCCACCCAGTGACACATGATAGCTGAAATATTGATTTCTGTTTTCAGTGTGACCCTGCAGAACCTGGCAGTCACCACAGATGTACTGTACAGCGTAGCTGTCACAGCTCCTCCATGCCTCGAGGTACAGCAAGATACACACGTAGCAGACACCGTGAAACCCTCCTGGGCTTCACAGGATCGTCCTCGCTCAGTCCACCACAAGGCAAGTCGGCTCGATCCTCCAGGTTTGAGGTTTACAGCCAGAAAGCTGCACCTCCCATTTAAAAATATGGCTGGATTATTATTATATTTATGCTGGTTTTGAGATTTTTGCAACTTTCTGGCAAATTAAACTTTAAACTGTTACTTACTGGGGTTAACCGGGGACACAGCTTTTGGATTTCTGCAGAAACCTTTTAAAAATAAATCTTTCCACATTGCTCTTGGTTTGGAACAGCAGTCCCACAGCAAAAAACTTATTTCTATCTTTAAAAAGTAACTCTGTTTTCCTTGTTTAATCGTGGTTAGATAGGCAAAATATGCTGCTGCCATTTATCATTCTGTCGTTTCGATGTGTAGAAACACATCCGCACATCAGCAGTCATCATCATTAAAAATTGTTCCCACCAAACCTAATCAACAATCACTCAGCACCAATGTTTTTGTCTGTTGATGGAGTTAGGCAAGCAGAAAACAAACCTCCATTTTCCTTCATTACAGTTTTGCTGCTGACAATGAATTCACAGACAAAAAAAGCAAATTCTTAGATTAAATGCATGCCCAAAAGCCATGACAGGTGGATGAGTGTCACCTCCTTTAACAAATGTTCATAAAGTCACTGTCTTCATCTGATGGCCACTGTGATCTCGTGATTTATTCCTCCATATTTTTCTTTTAGTACCAGAACAGTAATTGTGAAAAACTTGTGAAATTATGTGAGTGCACAGTCAAATGTTTGATTTTCATCTTACTTTGTTAGGAGCACAGCACGTTCAAGGTGATAATATAGAAGTCACTGTTGTGATATGTGTGAGGAGTCTAGAATGACATCTAAGGTTTGATTCTGAGGTGAACGGAAAAACACGTGTGTCCTATATTGGTCCTGAGTTCAGTGGGTCATGAATCAGTCTATGGCAGATTGGATTTCAGGCACTAATTAGGTTCCTGTTTCATCGAACAGTGGGACACTGATGAGTCACAGTTCTGAGGCAATGTGGTAATTATGTCACATAAACGAGTAAACTCTCTAGACGGACAAACGGGTCAAAAAATACAGTATGTGCTTTGATTCTCAAGAGGAACAGTGCCGTCCAATAACACAGATGCATCAATTTCCAGTAACATAAATGGATTTACTAGTTTGTATTGCATGGAGTTTATCTGCAAACGCGTACAGTAACATTGCTTCAACCCAGGCAGGGCTGTCTCAGTCCTTGGAAATAAGTGAGTGAGTAAGAGGAGGAAACTTTCAGGAACTTCACCTCAGTTCCTTTAGGGAGAATATGAAGCTTTGTTGGTCAAAGAGTCAAATGTAATTTCATTCAGTGGGACGTTTTTTTTCTTTGGGCACCGCAGGTGTCAATGGCAGCCTGAGGGAGTATGCTAATGAGGGCAAAAGTGACGCCTCAGTGTACCTATACGGGCCACCTGTACATCTCAGGAGGGACAGTTAAAAATAAATCACCAGCCTTATCCTCTCTTAGAGGCTTCTTTATAGTTCACTCGGCCTGCTTAAATTGCTTGACTCGGCTGAAGTCTGCGTAGGCGTGTGGAACAGTCACTTTAATGTCAGTGTATTAAAGTTACTTTATTAATTCAACAATTGGGACATGAACTAGTTTGCAGTCTGCCTGATGTTAATTGTGCCATGATGTCCATTTTCACTCCAGGTTAGTGTTAATATTTCTCGGATAACAGTTTTGATTCCTAGGTCACCTAAATCTAATGTTGTGTTGCACTCTCAAACGTCTCATATGGATACCCGCGGTGCTCTTTAACACTGATGTTTGATAGTCAAAGCCAGGCAGGAGGGGCAATAACAAGTGCTAAAGTGTACCTTTAAGATGTCAGTCTAAAAAGTGAGGGGTCTCAAAATGCGCAATGAAAGGATTTTTATTCATGGGAAATCAAACAGGAAGGGTAAGACACTGGCTCAAGTGACTGGTGTGAAGGTGACTGATAAGGTCCCCAGCTGGAATCCCAACTGGGGTCTTTCTGTGTGGAGTTAATATGTTCTTTATTGAAACAGGCAAATTACTGGCAATTTGGCATCTTGGAACGATGACTGGATGGGTGGGTGATAGGAAACCAAGCAGTCACACAAAAAAATTCTCCTTACAGGACCTGGGAGGTTTTTCCACATGCACAGTATGATGAGGAAAATACAGCTTTAATGATCATGATATTCAGTGACTGGGATGCGGTTCCCGTCCCAGTCAGACCAAGAGCTATTAATGTTTAGTTATTTTCCTTGTGTGTAAAGTCTTATAACACAAACGTTTAGCTCAACAGAGACTCTAAATCCCCGCAAGGTGTGAGTGTGATTGGTGTGTGTATGTGTGTCTGTGTGGATGGCCTGGAACCGACTAGAGACCTGTCCTCCTGCGACACTGTTAAGGCACGAGGTGGTAAGATGATGAATGAATGGAAGGAAGTTGAAATCTTGAATCCTGAACAAGCTGAACACCATCTCCTTAGTCTTAGTCATTTCATGAGTGACATGCCTTTTAAACCTCGGGTCACGTGTTGTCTTTTGACTTTTGCTTGTGTGCATTTCTTGCTGGAATTGACTCCTGTTGCTTTACCGCTGATGCATGAACACAAACATCTTGTTGATTATTTTTGTAATGGCCCAGTGATTTTAATAAAGCTTTTTAACAATGCAACAAGACATGATTGCAGAGCCACCTCGCAGAGAAACTAGCGTGGGTGGAGACTCTCAGTCTTGTTAATGAGTAATGGGCAATTGATTATTTTCCAAGAGGCAGCAGGAAATATCAGCCTTTTGTCGAGGCTTTTATAAGAGGTGTAACCCATTTACAGACACAAAGTTTAGCAAAACAGTTCTGAATGCCCTGGCCTCAAAAACAACAGCGGACTTTCAGAAGAGAGTTCACAACGCTACAAAACTGACAAGAGGCACCATTTGTCACAGAGATCTTGCATTAAACTGGACAGGTGGTCATGATGCTGCATCCACCCACCGCATTTTCCACATGATGTTTTGCAAATAACCGTTGTTTAGTTTCAAGACTCTTGAAAGAATCGAAAGAAAGTCTTCACAGGCAGCATTGTCACAATAATGGACCCTGACTGGCACAAAACAGCAGCTTGTCTCATTCAAATGAGGCGAACCTGCTGAGTGGAGCAAAGGAGGGTGTCAGTTCAAATGCAGCGAGATTGGCTTTTTTGGATCCACTTTGGAGTTTTGTAGCAGCTTGACAGAGGATTTCTGTTTTTCAGAAAACAACCATACAGTAATTTCAGAAGAACATAAGTCAGAAGAACAATATTCATAGGGGATGTGAGATATGATAGTATAAAACTTCCTGCTGTTTATGTTTCACAATTCAGCGTCACCTTCTTATCTTTAATGACCGGGGACCTGTTGTCAGCGAAATGGAAAACATTAACAGTGAGAGTTTAAAGAAAATCTATACTGAAACCTTGAAGAGCTGTGTATTGAACCAACTGTCATTTAAGCTGCGATTTATTAAATATTATCCCAGCCACCAGAAGAAATTTTCAAAGACTATAGGGAAATAGAAACTGGCTCAAGGTGCATAATCAGCAGCCACTCATGTTGTGCTAAAGGACTTCAGACCAGGCAGATGGGCTCTCAGCCATCATTATGTGTGATACATCATCTGTTTATTTTTTTTCCATCTTAATGCTGCAATAAAAATAAACTCAAAGAAATGATATTTCCACGTTACTCCTGGACTAATGGGCGCAGGACACTTGAAGTGACACACAGCGACTACAACCCATTTTGAGCACAGCAGGTGTGACATTTACATGCTGTTTACGGTAAAATAAAATAAAATGTAAAAGAAAAGAAAAAACAGACATAGTGATTTTGTTTCCTGGAACCATTGCTTGTATTTGAGGTGTAACTCCTTCAGCAGCATTTCATGAAGAGAGCAACGCAAATGTCAAAGGAAAACAATGTTTAATGAACACATAATTTCATTCTATTAACACAGGCGGTGCATCCATAATGTGCTCTCAGCTCCTGCGACTGTATGTGGTAAAGTCTCAGAGATTAATTATCATAACAGTAGCATCACCACCACTTCTGATAAGAATAGAATGGCAACATCAACCCTCTATTAAAAAGCATCTTAAGGAATGGTTCATTTAAAATAACAATAAATACCCTTCGACAGACTTGAGATTTTGCAGGCTGCACACACCAAGCTTGTCCTCCAAAGTTGCTGGTGCGTAAAATGCTTCATAAGTCTTTAACAAGGAGATTTTGTGATGGCTGAGTATTGTTCTTTTGTCTTTTAAAAACAAATGTGAACTTTTAGGTATTTTTTGATACTCCAAACTGTGTCTTCTGTTCCTTCATGCTCTTCTTTTAAGCTCTGTCTCAGTCTAATCAGAAAAAAATAACATATAGGTCAACCATGCAAGTAGGTTACGCCCTATATTTATGTTGATCGTCCAGCAGTGAAGTCCACCAGACTTGACTTTAAGAGATGTATTTCCAAGAGGTATTTTAACAGAAACAGCACTTTCACGGTGAAGACCACTAGTTTTATGTGAAAACAGAAGTAATTGTTATTAGATCTTACACATAACTATACTATGGTTCTTCAACAAAACCAAGCACTGTTGTAGATTTTAATAGTCTTCAGTCATTTTGAGTCCACTGGCTATGAACCAATTCATTTAAAGGACAAAGATGGGTGGTCACCTTGTTACAGGAGTAGAAAGATTATCATTCAACATAAAATTGTTTGATTGTGAACCAGATAAAACTGCCAACAGGTTGTCATGAAGGAAAGACAAATAATCCATGATGCCTATTGCTACCAGAAAAATCTCACAGAGGACATGGATCAAGAAAAAACACAATAAGGGAAAATGAAAAGAAAAACACACTTTCAAGTGGTATGTTTAATCTTTTTCCTGGTACAGTATGCCAGTGAGTTTGTGTAGTTCATGTCAGAGGGTTCGACTGTTCCCTGTGAACTTTATCAGATATGTGTTTTTATTGGATACCAATTATGTAAATGGAGGTTAACAGCATTCAGAGGGGGAGAAATGAATGTGGAGCTAATAGCCATGAAATGCCAAGTGTGTGAAATGATAAAGTGACTGATTGATAAAGTGTTGCCAGACAAATTAAAGCTATTACACCCATTATATCTATCTTTATTCTGCGGTGGTTGTCACTGTCATATTTGAATCTTATGAGTGTAAATCAAAAGCTGGAGGTGTGCTTCCCTCTCTTGTTTTCTTCTTTCTTTCTAGGTTGCACTTGAGCTGCCCTCAGTATTAAAGGCTCTTTGTGACTTTTATATTAATAAACAACGTGAGCAATGGATACTATTAAGAGTGCACTTTCAGTTAAATACCACAGAAACACTCAAATATTTAGTGTGACACATTCAGATATCAACTTTAATAAAGTTACCATATTTGCCTCTGTTGATTCTTCTTCTACTGCTTTGATGGATCCGCATAACATCATATGGAAAACGGTCGTCCAAGCAAGTCATTATTAAGTACCAACTCCTGTACATTTATTACTTAGTTGAGCCCACTCAACTACCAAATTACTTTCTTTAAGAAAAAGAATCGTCTCCCCACCAACTGAGACGCGATAACAGCTAATCTCCTACAGAAACCTCTCCTCGGTGCTAATAGCACGGCACATCGACTTTTCATTCCCACCCTGCCGCTCTCCATCTCCAGCGAGATGACTCACATCAAATCAAAACCCATCAAACTTCAAGCTCATAAGTGAATGGAGGTGTCATGAGTCAGATTCTTTATTCTCAGGAAAGTCTCATCTTTTTTTTCCTCACCTTTCAGACATCTGCGCACTCTCACTCCCACCAGCCCCCTGACTCACATTCAGCAGTTTACTTCAGACCACCAGAGACGCCACAGGGGTCATTCAATCATAAGGTGCAGAGAAATCTGCCACTCCTGCCTTCGCGGGCATGGATTTGATGATTTTCTGCAATTTCAAAAAGTAGAGTATTTGGGTTTCAACCGTCCTGTTGATCAAGTATAATTGAGTGCCCACAATTGCTTAAATAAATGCTGTGAGGCTCCAGGCATCCTTAACGCCTCTCTGTGTCCTCTCATTAACTGTGCTCCACACATTCCTGCCCATTTCATCCAGCTCTCAAACTATTTACCGCCATTAAGAGTAGTTGTTGCAAATCTCCCAAAGATATGGCTACCGAGCTGCCGCCAGCTGTGAAAAGTCCTTAATGCGACCATTCACAGACCGCTGAGCTTAAAACACTGGAGAAATGGCCTCCATTGAAACCGAGTAAGATACAATTATTGTTTTGGCTTTTTTTTTAAGGAAAACTGCCTCAGGTGAAAACAAGTAAACAAATCAAATGGCAGAATTAATGTCGCTGGTGTAAATTTCTGCATTCCACAGATGAAACTTTACATATACATCCCAATATTTTTTATGGGAGGAAAATGGAGAATGGGACATAACACACCCAGACATAGGATCTTAGTTTCGTTTTGGTTACAGATTTTAAGATTTGGAATTGTTAAATATTATGATATTAAATATTATATCTATGATATTATTGGATATGATAAGAATGGACCATAAAGTGTGTGAATCACAAAACTGTTGCCTTTGATTCAGATGACTAAATCTCCATGGGCTCCATATATGGTTTTGCTATTAACTATTTGCTATTAGCACTGTACACTGGGACAATTTGGCCAGATCTGTTTAGTTTTGACACTAAAATCACTTGGTCTAGGTCATGGATACTTTGTTCTCCTGCAAGAAACATTGCTGTCACCCTAAAACTGTGCCCTCACTAATAGACTCATTAACAGATTTCTCTGTGAAACGTACAAAGCTGACATGCTATTTTGGCCACTGGCCTAATTCTAGCTCATTCTCTGGGTTATCTATTTCTATCACAGGCTGTTAGTCGGCAGCAGAGCAGCATCTAAATTACATCACCCCTCAACTGCAGCTACCTCCATAAGACTGCATGAGGATTTATTCATCAGATATTTATGCCTCTACTAAGGAGAGAGGAGAATCTGCAAAAGGTCACTTGTCATAAAAGTGTAGTTCTATTTTATTTTAAGAATTTGAACAAGTTGTCAGGGGACAGCCTCTCTCAGCAGCCACATCTTTTCAATCCCTTCAACCCTGAGGGGTTTGAAAAGGAAACTGCAGCAGAGGTGTCGATCATTGCGGTTTCTCAAATGGCCAGTTATGTCCAGCTGCAGAAAAGAGCCAAAGCCCTTTGACTCGTATCAAAATGGACAGATTCACAGCAGAAATGATTGCGATACGATGGCTTCGTATATAGCGTCATGAACACCATAAAGGTCCCTTGGTGTGAATCCAGGTCAGACTGATGGACTCTGAAGTTTACGTGTGTGTGTGTGGGTCTCTGGTTTCTGCCCATAGTCCAAAAACATGCAAATTTAGGTCAATTAGAGACACTATCTCCATGAGTTTGTGAGCTGGTGACCTGTACTGTGTGGATAAGAAAAGGGATAGACACATGTTTTTGCTCCCAATAGCTAAGACTTTCTGTTACAATCTGTGGCAACTGCATGGAGGTGAACATATAATTAGGTCTGTAGGCATACATGTGACACCAGCTGCACAGTTTCTGCAGTCAGGCTTCATGTGGCACATCTCAGCTCCACGTGTTCTGGAATATCCTAGAGTTAGAAGAGTCAGCTAAAATGCCAACGGCTAGTGCTGCTGCAAATGAGCTGCAGTTGAAGGGAACAACACAGTTTTGACTGGAAGGGAAATTGTAGCTGATCTGAATCACCTTTTGCTGCACTGCTAACAGATACAGGTCGTTGATTTAATCAAAACTCGATCAGTTGTGACTTTTGCATGTGATACTTTACTTAATTACTTAATTTCCTTCAGGATTAATAAAGTATCAATCTATCTATCTATCTATCTATCTATCTATCTATCTATCTATCTATCTATCTATCTATCTATCTATCTATCTATCTATCTATCTATCTATCTATCTATCTATCTATCTATCTATCTATCTATCTATCTCCTATTTTATTGCATATTTCCATAGGTTGCTGATAGTGTCAGCAGAAGTGATAAATATTAAAATGGAAACGTAGATACACATGCATCTGTCTTTTGACGTGACAGATGACATGTTGCAGCTACAGAGGCCGTGCTGGCCAGACAGCAAAGACAAGACCGGGGTCTGATCTCACAACAGTGACTCCGAGAAAAATAGTTCAGCTGTGTTTGTTTGCATAAACACTAAGGCTGCTGATTTATTAATAGGCTTACAAGATCTTTGTGCTTCAAACGTATGGAAGTAAATGGGGCACAGAGATTTTGCTCTTTTGAACACCATCCCTCTGTGTAAGTTATTAAGCCACAGATCATTGATTTTCTCTTGGAGAATATGCAGCATTTAGTGCCTTGAGAAAGAGGGGACCAAGTTCCTGGCATAATTTACTGAAGTGGATTGTGTGAAGGAATTACATTGCTTCTTTCTGAGAAATTGTTACCTGGAAAATCAGGTTAATCTGTGTGTGGGAAGCTGTGGGAGGAAGGGAGAAATGTGTATCAGCTCTGTTTAACCCCAAGTCTGAGGTGACAGTTTAAACAAAACAGCAACAGAAAAGAGTCACAGTTATCAAAACCATCTAAACCCTCATGTATGCATCGATGTAAACATGAGTGAACTGATTATGGACACATATTTGACATTATGACTATTTTAGTCCATCTGTGGCTTCTTAATAAAATATTTGCCTGTTTTTTTTTGTTTTTTTTTAATACTGTTTGAAGCCACACACTGTGCCCGCAATGTCATTTCAATTTAAATGTAAATCACCTCCTATCATAAACCTTTTTAAAGCAGTTTTTTAAAGGACTGTGTCGGTATTTACAATGGCAACGGGACTGCATGATCTCAGTAAATGCAAGAGCAACGGCTTATTGAAACTATGAATCAAAGTGTGACTGAACAGCATTTGTGTTTTACCTCACTGTTGCATGGGGAGGACAAACAGAGGCACAGTCAGGGTGTAATGTGATACAGTTAATAATGACCTCGTTATTATTCAGCTTTCTTATGATTTGTAATATTAGAACTGTGCGAGGAAATCAGCAAAGGTATTGGCTTTATTGAAGTTATTATAGCTGAATTAATACAACAGGAACAGAAACAGGCACAGTGTACTACACACTACACACTGATTTTATGTTTTCGCATGTCAGAATGCAAATGAGTGGTTCTTTTGGCTTGATGACTCGTCTCTCTAAGTCCTCATACATTGCGTTGACTCATGCTCTGTGCCATACGCTAATGCTGCGCTACATCTCTTGTACAAGCTGCTGGGGCGTTGTGATAAAGAAGCTCTGCTCACTGTGGAGTGCTTGGGTTTTCTGCTCCGTTGAGTAACCCGAATGTTTTTGTTAACTAACCTCAAGTAAATGGTTTGCGCTCGCCTGTGCCCTCTTTTGCTGTACTCAATCACATAAAATAATTCACTATTATACATCTGTAAAAAAAAAAAAAAAAAAAAGAATTTCCATGTGCTAAACCCAGGGCTCTTAGAGGCAGCTGTCTTCATATCCCACTTCATCTGTGGGAATAATTCACCTAAATTTGCAATTTCCATCAGAAAATAGTTCACTTGATTGGCAATGGGAGCATTTTGCTTGAGACAAAGTATTTTAAAGTCCCTTTTCGTCGACAATAGAGGATATGAATGAGATTTTATGCAGTCTGATTTGCTTATGAAACAGATGGTCTGAGTATTAGCTTCAATGAGACTGGAAATGACACAATAGAGAGTTTACTTTACTTCATATGCTGAATGTTTTACGTAAGACTTTAAACCTTCTAAAGTTTCCTAAAATTGCACTCATTAATATTTTCATATTAACAATGGCTGAAACTATATGTGTATCGCCAAAGGGGTCACCCATGGTAACAAACCCAGAGAGAATTATCACCTGACGACATTTCCTTCATCCCAACAGGAGACTTTCACTCTATTTATTTTTTATCATTCTGTTGGTTTTTGGGTCCATATTCAAATTAAGAGGCTTAAAATATCCTAACAACCTTGTTTCCCGCTGCAGCAGGAAGCAGCTTGAACAGAGCCAGTATGTGTAACTTGGCCCATACCAAAGTGCAGAATAAGTTCACAAATAAGTTTTCATTTCCAACTGTATAACATGATAATGTGCAAACATTGTTCCCCCATCCTTGGGCCAGAAGTCTGTTCACTGTATGCGAAAAAACCAGGGCCGCAATTCTTTTTGCCAATCACATCTGAGGAGTGTGAGATGTTGAGGGTTGTGATCTTTTGTTTTGCCTTTCATTATCCTCTTGAAGAATGATTAATTGGCCTGCAAATCATTTGGATTCAGCTGGTGGCAGCGGCCGCCCAGTTCAGCCACTCAGGGAAGTGACTGCTGATTGAGGATAGAAACTGACCCCTGATCGCTTGATTTGCCATGCTTCACTGGGAAAAGCAATCTCCTCATTACTCCTAAGTTACCAGCAACATCAAAGAGGCTTTCCAGACTCTAAATAGGAAATGATTCACCACAGAACAATGCTATTTTATACTCTTATGAGGCAAAATTAAAATGAAAACCCACTGCAAATATCTTCTTTCCCTGCTTGGGTGAAAATTCAATTTCGGATTGCACACGTATCAAATCGTCCTGTCATTACTGTGCTCAAATATTTCTTTTGTCTTCCTCTATCTCATATCTTTCTCAGGGAGGCAAACAGATCTTATGTGTACTTTATATTAACCCTAGAATTTACGCTTCCCAGACTTGTTATTAATTTGATGCAAATCTCTGCACAGATCTGAACAAAAAGTTTGGATCAGTTGCATCATTGTCTGTTGTCAGAGTTGCTCAGGTGCAGCTTTGTATTCTCTGCCTTAGCCCTCCAGATCCCACAGAGGCTGAGTTATTGTTGAAGCACAGCAGAGGCATGAAGTTGCAGGCTTTTACTTGTCATTGAACAACGCTCTGAAACCTCTGCTGTTCTCAGCAGGGGAACAAAGGCAAAAAGAGGTGAGGGGAACAATGGCAGCTCTCGGTTTCACATTAGAACCACGAACGTCATAAACAACACGCCGAGCATGGGGGTGATATTTGCACACAGGGCAAATATCCTGAGTTGACCCCTTGTTTATCTCTCTGTGACAGTGATGCAATGAAAAGTCCTGTTTGCCCTCTAAAAAGAGGGCTTTTTCGCTGTTATTTTTTTTCCTGCAGCGTGGCACAAAGTGACAGGATTACGTCAATGCTTGGGTCTGAAGGGTTTGCTGATCATTGACCATGAGTTATTGTTTGCTTTTCTGACAGTTTTGGCTTCAAATCTTTTCAAAATAACCTCCCATATAGCATGTTTTCAATGACCTCAGACTATCCTGTGTGGCATCCACTGCTTACAGCCTACGAAGGGTGTGACACAAAACAGCTAATGCTGAAGCTCAGCTTTCTTATGGTTTCCTGAGAAGGAACGCTGCCTCTCAATTGGGTATTTTTGTTTTTTTGCTTTTCACTCTAATTATCACACTTATTCGTCAACGTTGCTTAGTCATATCTGCTGAGGAAGTGTGGGACTTTGATGTTTGGGTCATTACAGGAAACTATAACTCAGCAGGTGATGATTCTGTCAGGGCTTTTGTGGGTGAGTCGACAGAGGCCCATTAAGGTGCTAAATGACATTATGCCCCTGTAGCTTTGCACTAAAAAACCTAGACACTGGGTGGAACTGGACAGGAATTTATTTTCTCCTAAAAAACAAAATAAAAAAAAAAAAAAAAAAAAATATATATATATATATATATATATATATATATATATATATATATATATGTGCTTTAGAGGTTTTTCATTTTAAAGCCCTGTGGATGAAGCAGTTTAGCAATTCCTAAACAGTTTCCGTTTAGCAATGACTTTGAGTACTTTACTGTGTCACCAAGTCCATTTAAGAGGCCACCGGATCTTATTCATGAGCGTTGTTGGGGGCTGTTGTTTTCTTCTGCGTCTCTGGGGAATAAAAACTACAATGCAAAGAGAGCTGTCTTCCCACATCTGCACAACTGTCACCGAGTCACAGGGTGAGGTGGAAGAAAGAGCGGAAAGTCTGAGGTTGGCAAACAAAAAGGTCAAAATGAGTTTGTTTCAAAATAGAGGCAGACCACGCTGGCATCGTTTGCCCTGAGGAGTCTGCTTAGACTGAAATAAAGATCTGTCACAACACTGTGTGGAAAGCACTTGAAATATGAATATATCTTCAGATCTTGCAGAGGTGAGCTCCCACTCACGACACACTGGCTTTATGATTTAATTATCACTCAGACATTTGTCTCAGTGTTAGCATAGATACACACACCCTATGATTTGTGATTTCTCTTTTGGCACCTGTTTGATATGTGATAAAAGAAGCCCTTCTTTTCGTTCTAAATCAGAAATTCATTAAATGACTAGAATAACCCCCTGAAGATGTATTAGCTCATTTTCAAGGGGGTCCCAAACAAGCACTTGGAAAATACATGTGAAAGAAAAAACTGGGACCCGAGAATAAATAGCACAACAATAAAAGAGCAAACAGCACAGAGCTAGCAAAGATTCAAACACTCTAAATGGACAAAAAGAACAAGAAAGAGAAATAACAATTAATTAGTACTCCGGGAGGGAGCACGTGTTTATTCTTCTGCATCTTATTATAGCACAAAGTTTTTGTTTGATTTTTCTCAACAAAATTCCAGTTTTTGGCTCCGCCAAAGGTGCCCTGGCACCTTTGACTTGTGACTGTCTGCAAACAATCCAGAAACTATCCCAGACGAGCCGCTGTATTTACATTCCAGATCAGACCAGGATTCCCAACTGTAGTATATGTCTATGCATAGAAACTACATATTATATATACATATTATATGTATATGCCCCAAAAAGTAAAAAAAAAAATCCCACAAGGAATGAATGGGAAAAACAAGCAAATTCAAAAACTTGCCCTCAAACAAACATTTGCTATCATACATTCACATAGAAATTTCATTTACACCTCAAAATGCAGGAAAACTGGTCCTCTCTCTGTACCTGACAGCATGTTGATACCTTGTATCGCTTTTCTTATAGGCCATTCAAAAACATGTGGGTTTGGCCTTTTCACTTCCACGAGAGGGGAGAGAAACCAACTGTCAGTGTGGGGTCACTGAAAAATCAGCTCTCATTTTTCTCTTTTCACGCTGCTCCCAGCCACACCGTCCGCAGTAGGCAAATTCTTTTTTCCAGTTTTGAAGGAAAATTTGCGCCCTTTCATACATATGTGTGCCATAAACCTATGCATCTTATAAAATTTTAATGGCGAGCCTCAGTCACCCTCTTCCCTCCAGAAGCCGCAATGCATTTTCTGTCCATTACGATCAAAATGCACACTTCTACTTGTGACTGTGGCCTCTCCCCTGCCTGGCAGTGTGCTTATATTCCAGATAGATGCAAACGTTGTCTCCCTAGAGCCAAGAGTTTAGCACTTCAGCAATTTTGTTTTTTCCCATAAGAATGAATGGGAAAAACATCTGCTATGTACTTCATTGCAACTTGAAAAAAATGGAGAAACTTGTGCTCTGTGTGTGGTGATCTCATCTTGATAGATTATATCATTTTCAGCAGTGCCTTCTCAAAGAGCCTGTGGTCAAGTGCCTTGTGTCTGCTCTTCTGCTAACAGTGAGCCTCCTGTTGCCAGGGGCCCCACCAGAAGCACTGCATCTGAAAAAGATACAGGCTCTCATCCCAGAGCAGGGCCCCAAGTGCCTTTGAAATTGCTTTTGAAATTAATGTGAAAAAGTGGGAAAACCCCCAATTTGGGGCCATGCCAGGGGCCCCACCAAAACCATTGCATCTGAAATGAATGGGAAAAAAAACCCTAAGCCAATTGCCTTTGACCTCTGGCGAGGCCCAAAAATGCCCCCCATCATAAATATATGGAGAAATTACCAAAAAAGCAAATTTCTCATTCAGTGTGCAAAGTTCATTTAAATTTGAGTATGGCGATGAACTTGTGGTCTGTTTTTATTGTTTTCACCATGGACACACAAACACACACACACACTCACAGAATGGTGTCTTGATCCAAAGGCAGAGAAAGTGCTGCAAACCAATGAGCACGCATCCCAGAGCACTGTTGAAATTTCAGCGCACTGGAAGTTTCTAGCTCATTAAAAAGAACTGTGACGGCATTGATGGAACAATGACAGGCTGTCCTAAGACAAGAGAAAAATGATGGCATCATCCAGTAGATGAAACCCTCCGTCTCTGAGTGGAGACCCTCATTAAGCTACATGTTCTGTGTGGACGAGGACTTTGTTTGACACCAAGCGGACCCTGCTGCTTTTGTGAAAACCTGGAATGTCAGATGTGATGAAGGCTGTTTGCAAAAATATGCTATGTACATACACCCACAGCCTTGGTGCCAAACGCTCGGGCTTTCCATTGATGGATGGGAGTCCATTTAGCCTGCTAGGTTACAAGGGAGGCTTTGAAACAATGTCGCTCTGAGCCAAGGTCCTTCCTTGTAGGAG
The DNA here is from genome assembly GCA_029224185.1 of Karalla daura. Lineage (NCBI taxonomy): Eukaryota > Metazoa > Chordata > Actinopteri > Chaetodontiformes > Leiognathidae > Karalla > Karalla daura. The sequence goes on from CM055192.1 coordinate 19,886,858, forward strand.
TCATGGACCCTGGCACATCATGTCAGGCCATGTCCTGCTGCATTGAAGTCAACACTGGCTCAGTGGAGGCACTGCAACTCCAACGCTTATTCAGTGAACCCGATATAAGGTGGACAGGGTCAGACAAGAGAATGTCATATAAATCTTAGATAGCGGTTCACCAATAAGGTCATGAAGCCCTGGGTGTAATGTAGTCACAACCCTCCTTGCCCTCGTATGGGTCAGATAATATGCTCTGATATGCATCAACAACCAGTGTTGGGAATAGTGCATTACATGTCATAATAAAATAATAAATTGGTCTTGCTATTTTTTTTAAAATGGATAGATGGAAAACAGGATAGATAGACAGACACATGAATAGAAACTTTATCGATCCCTACGGGGGGTTCTTTTAGCTTTACAAGCTTTATAATGCAGCATTTAACCTCATAATTAAGTGTTTTAATTCACCAAAACTGCAGGACTTTACAGAACCAGAGGGGAACAAAAAATAGCGTTGGTACAAAGAAGAGGTAAACCGCTGAGTACGCAGAATAACACTAATATTGCCTGCAATGAACAGCAATTAAATACATATTTCATTCTAGAACACATAGCCATAGCTGTGTATAGCACTAACTAACCACCTACATTTTTATATCTTCTGTAACCTAATGTGTGCATAAGTAAGTTGTATAAATATAATAAATATACTTCAGACCTGATACTTTTGTTTTTATTATGGTGAAAGTAAGCCAAATTCAGTACAATTCAGAAAAAGTCACATTTGATTTTATTCAGCTGAGAATTATGATGCTATGTATGTATTACATTTTAGATCAACCTTTCCCAACACAGTCCACAAACATAAAGAGAAAACCTTGGAGTTAGTCTCCAAACAGACAACAACAACAACAAAACAAAAGACACTGTGTAGAACGACTGTCCACCCAGCCCTGCTTCACTGGTCTGAAGAGGGTGGGAAGGGCACGGCTCAGGAAAACTGACTTCTGTGGCACTCAGACAAGACCTGAGGTTGGAGTGAAAGGTTTGTGCACAGCACGATCCCAGCATCACCTGGTGGGAAGCAGCAGCAGCAGCGTGGCTCACGCATCAAGAGTTCTCCTGTTCCTTTAGCTGACAAAACTGCCAACAAGAAGACTGACTTGAGAGACAGCTGTTACCAGGGGCTCCAATGGCACATGATGTAAGGCTGACAAGTTACATGTAACTTATACTACAACATGACAGGTTAAAAAAAAAAAGAAAAAAAAGCTTTGTTTAATACGATACTGTGGAAATAATTTCATAAAGAAAATAAAAAACAGTTGAATGATGAGTTAAATCGATACAAATAAATTGATACAGCCCATTATTGGTTACATACTGTAGGTTGTGTCTTCCCTTCATGTTGACCTCTGGATCCATACAAAAATACCAAGACCAAGGTTTAACACAAGATTTCACAACTTGATTTATGAAAGGAAATAAGAGCCTGAGCAGAGGGTGAAGGATAAACCACAGGGTACCATGTTTCCTTTCCTCTCAAGTGAAGTCAGAGGTTCCTACCATTCATTCTTTTCAGAATAAAAGCACTATTTCTTGGACGAAACACACCTCTTTGATGTCTAGCGGTATCAGAGTTGTAAACAGTCAGATGGAGAAAAATATCTTTCATTCAATTTTCACTTTTATGCAGGAATGCACTGATAACCCTGTAAAAGGGTGAACAACAGAGCAAACATTAGATGACATGTGTGACTTATCAAGACTTTGGGTTAAAATTGTGATTTCTTTTTGTCCTTTAGCGATGAAAGCTGAGGTGTGAAATGTTGTTTGGATGCTAAAAAACAGTTTCAATCTGAAGTCATTTTGGTCCAGAGAACATGCACACTACAACATAATAGCTCACCTGCACTTCCTGAACCCACAAGGGTGCTTTAACTAATGTTGCATGATTTGTAAGAAGTGTGTTTGACTGACATCTCCTTCACCCTTCTGTTGTTTTTGGTCAGCCCGTTAAGAGCAGGACAGCGTCTATTATTTTTAATGGTGCGTGGAGTTTGGTGACATTGTGAAATTCCCAGTGCAGCTCTGCCCAGCTTCCACCTGACTGGGTGTCCAATCAGGCAGGTTAAGTGAGAGCACCAGCCTGAGTGTGCAGGGCAATGAAAAGCAGAAGGAATACGTACTGCTGGAAAGAATTCTGTAACACATTAAGCTTCCCAAACAAATATTGAAAACGTTTAATAAAGAACATTGACTTAGTTCGACTCAATTTGGCTCAACTGAGTGGAAGTACACAGGAATGTCCTTTTCCATTACTTCTAGCATCTCCTTCCATTTTATACATGACACAAACACGTACTAAAAAATGGGGTCAGCACCTCATGGCAGACCATAGTGCAGTTGCAGACGCATGACGTGTGTGAAACAAATCACTGTGTTGGTGGTGTTTAAAATACTGTTTCATTTGGAAAATCCATGAGTGAAGGTCTGTTGAAGTCACTTTTAAGTTTCAGCTTGACTCATTTGGAGCTGGACCAAGCGGGCATGGGACCAGGTACCAGATAAAGCAAAAAAAAAAAAAAGAAACTTAATCCAAACTGAACCCCAGACCCAATTTCATTTGATGCTAAAAGTGTATATATATAAAAAAAACATGACGTGACAGCACCTTTTTCTTGCTCTCAAATTTCAAACCTCAAACTTTGTCTCTTGTATAAGAGCCACAATCCCTTAAACACAGTTTAAAACTGTGGGACAATCCCTTTGGTCCTGGAGAGAAACTGCTTGACGAAATGGGTTTTCGGGACATTTAAGACAAGGCAGAGAAGAGGGCACACCTGGTACACTCTGCCAGGCATTGTTTGATCCCCAGGCAGCTAGGGATAGTGTCACCACGAAACACACACCGACAAACATATGTCACCTGTCATCCCCGGCTCCCTCTTTAAACCCAAACAGAAACCAGCCCCCATGTCAGCTTTAGGAGCACCTCAAGTCAGGGTCTGGGGCTTTCACAGTGGGATAGCACCAACAACATTGCTTTAAACACACACAATCACACAGCATGTGTCACTCCCTGACACTGACACTTCCGCTCCCAGTATTCCTGGCACTGCGGTTTTCTCCGTGGTGAGATGCTTGCATTGCGAAATTGCCTCTTCCTCAGGGAGCTTTTCAATCACTCCGGGCTCCAGCCCACAACAAAACAGGCAGTCCACCCAGGGAGAAAACTAATGTGCGCTTCCACCTATTTGCCATGGAGGCCAAGGAAAGAAAAATATCCCTTCCGTAGACAATGAATGGGCTGCTTCCTGGCTTATGGGTGCTTCAATGAGTTGATTAACTTCACAAGGACAAAATGAAACTTTTCGTTGACCAATTTATGTGATTGGTGGAGAGCCAAATGATGTGTTCAAAGAGAGATAGGTTTTCAGGGCACCACTCATCTCTTCACATGAGACTTTAGAATTAAATCAAATTGAAGACATGCATAGGAATAACAGACTACCACTTTGGGAGGCCGTGTACACAGACAACTCGACTTAGTATCTTCATTAGATGGGCTGTCTGAAAAACACTGCAGATTGGCAGTGTGCTCTTGCATAGTAGACCTATCATTAATTATGGATACACTCACCGGTGATGCCACTCCATGTCCGACTGACCAGAGCTGAGATAACGACAAGCGAGGTCAAAATATCAAGCTCTACCTGCTCACATTTGTATTCTGGTCACTGACTTCAGGCCAGGCTCACAGGCAGAGGTCTAGACTAATAGATGTACAGAGCAGTGTAATATTTATCCAGCAACTGGTGTGGGTGTGTGGCAGGTTCATACATCTGTTTGTGCATTAACGCTTGTTACACCTGAGTACATATATTTTTTACATTGATGATTCCCACAGTTGCAATTACAGGAATTTGTTTTTTGTCTCTGGTATTAAAGGCCATTTAATTGACTGAAAAAAGAAAAATCTGAATCAGTGACTGAAAAGCAATCTTTGTCCCATCAGGCAAACACATGAAAGGAGGCGATGAGAGGACTTCAGTTCAATCAAGCTTTCCACCAATTTCTGCCCCTACCTGCATTCCTTGAAAACTTTGGAAGCCAACAAGTTGTTTCATTTGGCCCTGGATTGAAAGTTTGAAAGACACTTGCACCACTTTCGTTCTTCCAATACATTCAACAGTCAAATTGGGACGATTGCAGCTGGGATTCAGATATTTTCTGGTGTTGTTCTTGCATCCTTAAATTACACAATTATTCTCTTCAGATCATGACAAATTGATTTAGAAAAATGAAAAGGCTCTGAACAGATGGGATATGCTGCTACTGCTGCTGCTGCTGATGTTGCTTATTTTGTCAGTGACAGTCTGGCAAGATAAATGTTCTACCAAGATTGCCTTTCTTAAATCAAAACCTTCCTGTACATATTACAATCAAGATTTAAGTAGTTAAACAAATGAATTTGGGAATCAAGACTCAGACTGAAAATATTGATGCTCACACAAGAGAAAGGAGGACTGGCCTAATGCTGTCTCAGTTTTCCAATTAATCCAATTAATTGTTATTATACAAAATAGTAACAAAAGTGAACAAACATACAGAGCTCTGGGCCAGCCTTCCTTCCCCTGTCTTCAACAGAGTGTCATCAGTTCGAGAAGTCTGACTGACTATCTCTCCCTTGTCCAGCATGTTTGTTTAGTTGGGTCATTCATGACAGACAACAGTTCTTGTTTTTCTGAATCACCTCTTTAGATGCTGCTTTTCATGTGAATCTGGCACAGTTTGGCATTCCCCAACCTGCATCTCACTGTCAACTTCCCCTCACATTTCTCCATATTTGGTTTAGTCTCTCTGAAGCCCTCAACCTCTTTCCCTTCGGAGAGCCTCCTGATGTTACTTTGGGTCCAGATGTATCGTCTCTAATTCCTGCTTTTGACGCTATCACGCCGCTGGGCCTTCAAAATAACAACTTGCCCTTTTAGAGACACAACAAAACATTGCCAGTGATATTGCATGTCAATATTCATCCCCATGTACTGTATTTGTGCCATATACATTATGAGTTATGAGCATAACAACAGTGCATGATCAGGTCAAAGGATCTAGAAACCGATGGGTTTCTGATAGAGAGAGTTCTTTACTGGGAATATCTCTGTCTACAGTACTTTTCCATTCTCAGTCTCAGACTAACATTAAAATGAATAATGCATGAATCAAAGACACATCAGAAGTCTGGACATCAGTCCAAACTCAGCACAGCTTGAAAATACAAACATTTTAAAAAAGACAAAAAAAAACAGTAAATGAAGAAATGGAGAAAATTTGTATTCAGGATGATGTTTGACTTAACAAAAGCCAAATGTGTTTACTCATGACAGCTCAGCTGCGAGTAAAATTGTTGAAAATTACTGAATAAATCAGCTGTCAGTCACTTTAGTTAGAAACTTGAATTTATGTGCTTAAATGTCTATGTTTATCAAAATTAATCTTTGTCAGGTTGTACTTTGATAATGAATCTTCAGGCTAACGTAAGTGCATCTGTGATCTCACAACCAGAGTGGATGATGACTCACAGACTGCCTGTGTTTCACTGTGCCACCAAATGGAGTAAGCGTAATTAGAGTGACCCGAGATGAAAACTGTTGAAGCGTTTAACTCAGCAGATTGTGTTGCTTTGTAACTAGTTTCTCAAGTTGACACTGAGAGCATTAATTTTCCGGCAAAGAAAATTAATTAGTTTTGATGTTTGGCTGTTTTGAAATATTCACTCAGGTCTTTGGGATGCAGTTTTACTATGCACAGACAGTATTTAGGCTTGCTCATTTACCTTGAGCTTGTGCACTGACATTTACATTATGTTCAGTCTATGTGTTCAACCAATTAATCAAACCTCCTCATCCAAATTGCTACTAGCGGAGTTGACTGTGGCACTGATCACCCAAAGTCTTTGTCACCGTGGTTCGATGGCCGTGAAACCCACTCGCTCTCTAGCACTCGAACTACCGAGGCAGTCATTTTGACTGCTTTCAAAATTCACAACGTCATAACTTGGTTTAAAAAAACCCTATGTACCAATAGGACCCTGACTTTTCCTAAATATCTGTAAATTTTATTCTAACATTGTTTTATCATTAAAATTTGAAAACACAAAAGAGATCTGAGTGTTTCTACCTCTAATGACCAATGGCAGTCAAATTGACTGCATGCCTTTTACAGGTGGTGTCATTTCACTATTTGCTACATTTTCCTGCTCTTTGTCCTGCTCTATTGTCTGTTTGTTTTTTATGCTCTGTGAAGCTAAAACATGGTTATAGCTTCACTCTAAACCCAAGAGATAAACATGACAAGTAGAAAGAAAATGACAGCAATGGAGGCTTTAGCCTTGCTTGAGAGCCTTGATGAGGAAGAATCTGATGGAGGAGCAGGTTCAGAGAGTGACGTCTCGGTGTTTGGAAAAAGCTTTATCTAGCTCTGAGAGTGACTCAGAAATCATTTCATCATCTGCTAATTTTCAAGGTACGAGGCCTACAGGAGGACTTATTGTCATTCTTATTAGGCTATTGTTTGCCATAATGCATATTTTTGTAATGCAAACCTGTGCTAGCTGTGATCTTGTCAGATTCTTAGCCTTTATGTAGGTATTGCAGAGGGCCTCCAAATAATTTACAAAACAGCATGATTTTCTGATAGACAGTTTCTTGGTCTATCAAGTGTGCCATAAATTGGAAAAGAAAAAAAGAGAACATTTCTGATAAGATGAATATTCCATGAAATAAAACTAATTAGGCAATAATGTTTTGGTGGCAGTGGAACATTTTGAAACATCAGTGGCACCAACTGTGTCAACCACAAGAGCACTCAGCCCACCACTGGTTGAAGAAGCTGTCCCACAACCTTCAGCACAGAGGCATGAAACAGTGTCTCCAGCTGGCTGGCAGCCATCCCAGCATTTTGGAATGTTCATAACAGTTAATAATTTTCATTGTTAAGGTCTAATGATGACACCAACCTATTTTGAAAGTAGGATACATTTGTTTTTACTTCACAGAGTAAATGGTTGAATTTCGAGTTTGCATGTATAATTGCAGAGAAGTTATGTCGCGTCAGTTAAACAAATGAAACACTCAATTATTATAGTTTTCATTTGGTGTCCTGATGTGTTTTTACCTATTCCACCAGTTTATACTTAGATATTTTTAATGATAATCCAAATTATATACAAATAATGTCCGAGCAGTCAAAATGACTGCCACGGTAGTTCTAGTAGTTGCAGAATCCTGGTAGACCGAGTGCTAGATCAACGGCTCAGTGGTACGGAAAGGGCTTGTGGTTGTAGCTTTAGCAGCATAGATGCCCTTGAATTCCCTGAGATATATTGTAGGAATATTACTGAAAATGTAGGAGTGTATGTGTCTGCATGAACTTTTGCTCATCTGCAAGTACAAGCTGTTACTTGTCATTTCCATCATGGGCGTGTATACACTACAAGAGAACAAGCTCATACCTGGTAGGCAGAATATTACAGGTGCAAAATGAAATTGTTGAACGAGAGGACCAGGAGAGAAAAGGTGCAAATACACTTCTTACAAAGTATTTCAGCGTCATTCTCTGATCCATGGAGTCCAAGTTGAAAAAACTTCCATCAGATAACTACTCAATAAGTAAGGCCAAACTTATCCAGCTAAACAACCCCTCCTCTCTTACACTCTGTCTGCAACTTGGGGGTGTTTACACATTAGAATGGAAAAAAAAGGTTTTACCTCGGCTGTGTTCATTAACAAAGGTCAATTTCCAGTCAATGCCATACAGCAAGTCCTACATCATCACATCCTCATTCGCATTTAAATTTTGGCTGTTGAAATTCCATATACTGGTGACCATCCCCCCATCTCCAAAATTGTTTATTTCTATATTGTATACATTATATTATACATTTGCACTTAAACAAGTAAATATAAGAGCACATTTGCAAGACTGCATTTTCAGTAAAAAGGCAGCATATGCACTCCATGTATGCTGTATCACTAGTTTGCACTACAGTTCTGGGAAAAGCTGTTATGTTCTTGTTCTTTCTCTTGTTAGACACATTAAGTCATGTTAACATGTATGCTAGTTAGACAGGCAATCAATGTAAAACCAGCCTAATTATTCATTTGATTTCCAGACAGAGGCATCCAAAGCATTTATGTTGAAACCAGTGCTCCAACAAAGATGAATAGTCAGCCATTCAGCTATTGCATGTTTACTTTTTTCTCCCTCAAACTGCCAACTGCATGAGGGCATGAATTGCTGGCCACTTGGTAGTGATTAAGAAGCTTTGTCATCTATTCAGCCTTCTCAATCCTGCCCTTCCTGTCAGTGAGTCATGACCCAGAGGTTGCAGAGAGTGTTAGGTCTACTGCAGACTGTCTGCCCTTGTCTCCAGAGATGGTGGGGAAGTGATGGTTCCCCTGCCTCTCTGGGACCTAAGAGCAAAGTTCCAGCAAAAGCTCAGTCATCTGTCCATTGTCCTCTGGGACAATGAGATGGCATTGCAAGCCTGTCGCAGAGGAGCAAGACTTCTATCAAAAATGGCAAAATATCTGACCCCCTCTCTTTCTGACTGTCTTCCTTGGCGATGGCTGCCTCGAAAAGATCTAAATTCATCTGCTCTGCTTGAGGCCCTACACGGGTGATGATGGTCTCCTCTTCTGAAATTTCCACAGTGAGGGGCTCTTCCTTTTTTGAGTTTAAGCAGGACCGGTGGGTTAGTGTTGGCCACTTTTGATGGCTTCTTTGCTTCTCATACCAGCAGGCAGATAGAGGAAAGGAACTCTGACTAAAATCCTGGCTACACCTTTAAGCCTTTTGTTATTGATCACCTGCTGTAAGAGGGTTGTTGAAGATACTGCCTGACATGATTTTATCTCTCTGTCTTTTTCCACCGTGGAGAGATGTGAGGAGGAAATGCTTCTGTCTTAACTGTTCTCTAAGACCTGCCCCATGTGACTTTAACTGCCCTCCACCTTTACTCAGCATCAGAGATGAGCACGGGGGTTTCACATCCCTTTGATCATCAAGTTTCATGCGTTGAGGTCATTCACTGGGTCCACAAGTAATACTGGGTAACAGCTGTGGGTGTAGAAGACCCAGAGGCATTCCTCACCTTTTTGTTATCTCACACTGTGATGCTGTAAGGAGCCTTATGTTAGTCATCTGTCCAACACACACCTCAGCCCCAAATGGGCAAGCTGTGTCAATCAGGTCTTCGGCAGAGCTGAGCGACAGTTTAAATGCTAAACCCTTGCATATTTTACCCATAGATACTGAGGAATGGAAAAGTGAGTCAAGTTTCAAGCAGTGTCAGCCATCATGTCATATGTAGATTAGAGTGCCTGTGGTTGGTAATATTTTCTTAACACCAATAAAACAGTCAGTGTCTGAAAGACGTTCAATAGAATTCTATGCAGACTGCTGCGATGCTTGTGTTTGCATACTTGTTTTATTGAGATGCACTTTTTGTGTGTTTCATATTTTTTTCTTCCAGCTGTTTCTTTCCGGGGCCGCTACAGTTCCTCCATTTAAACCATATCCTCTGCATGCCCTACTTTCACACCAACTTATTTTGTGTCCCTACATTTTATCCCACTACATTCAGAAATGTACTCTTTGGACTCCTTTGAGGCCTCCTGCATGGCAGTTCCAACCTCTGTAAAAACCATCTTAGTCTGGCTTCTCTGATTGACTATGATGTTTTTCCTGATTGTATCCACCCTTGTCATTCCAAAAGTAAACTAGAATTATGAGGAGACATTGAAGCCAAGTTATGAGCATCGCTTGACTTAGCTGTGCTCGTAAATGCACTAACTGTAGACCATACAACAGCTTGTCTCACCAACCTCTTGTTCACCTTTCCTTTCATTCTCCCTGGTATTCTTTTATTGCACATCATAACTGACAGTTCTTGGAAATATTCAATGTATCTAGACTTGTATGGACACAGCAGCCATCTAAAAAAAATGAATAAACTTTTGCCAACCCCATAAGCTTGTTGTTGTTCCACAGCTCCACTCCATCCAAAATGTTTAAATAGGGAGTATGTAGAGAGAGAGAGAGAGAGAGAGAGAGAGAGAGAGAGAGAGAGAGAGGGAGGGAGAGGACAGACTAATCCGCCTCAGCGACTCTGGGACGGGTTTGCCTCTCCTTCAGGGGTGGTGAACATGGCTGAAAGCTGCCAGCCTGCATGCACAAAGACAGAGTGATCCCACATGAGCAGAGGAGGGAGAAATGAGAGGAAAAGCAGAGCCGTCATAGTGACAGTGTAGTACAGCATTGTTCCACTGCTGAAAGGTCAGAGGAGCAGTGTAGGGTCTACTTGTGTAGTTGCAACAGATGTGGCTTCAAAAAACTGAGGCTTCATAAAGAATTGTAACAGCTGAATGCAAATCACGCTCTTTTTTTCCATACAAACTGTATCAAAAGCTGAAATGAATCATCAATTTGTGCTAATTTGAAGCTTAATTGCCACTAAACTAACTGTAAAAAGCTTATCAGTCTCGATTCCTCACATCTTATTCACTGTGAGCAAAGGGACAAAACTTTTAGAAATCTTCAATCAATGTTAATGCTTTGACTTTATCTAATGTTTATTAGACGTTCTCTCTACTCTTTTGCAAGAGTTTCTTGGCTGGGCCCCAAGAGTTTTTCCAAAATAAAAAAAAGAAGATATTTTCCTCGGGGTCCCATGAGTTGCTACTTAGCCACAGGCTGTTAGTAAGAATACAGACATCACAACAAAGCGTTGGCTCTTTTTCAGTTACACACTGAGCGTGAATGTTTGATGCCGAGACCTCACAAACTGCCTCAAGTGCAACTGTTAGCTATAAACTTGGAAGCAGAAGGTTGTGAGGGATGTAGTCAAGCATATTTTAGGGAAGTTGAAGGACACTGCAGCTAATTAATGAATGAAAACAGTCAATTAAATGTTTTGCAACTCTTCAGATTTTTAACTTTATAAACACCAAAGAGACCTTCAGCAGCGGTTTTGCATGGCAAAATCTGCAAGAGCCATTTGCATTAAAAGCTTTTCGAAACCCAGTCATTAAATATATTCGAGTTTTCTCTCAGCTTAGGTCACCAATGCAATTCAATTCTCACAGCTTTTAATTGCTCCCCTGACATTTATGAAGATATTATTCTCGATTTTAATAGGAGCCATTAGATTTGGCACCGCTGTGATCCAGATGGAACGAGATTCGTACAGGATAAAAATCCAGGTACGGGAAGGAGGGGGAGGTGGGGGGGTTGTTTTTGCATTTGAAGTCAGCCATGAAATAAGATCAGAAAACAGGTGTGATCAGATTAGCACCCATCCACATATCCGCTCATCATTCTGTATCAGGAAATAATTCAGCAATTAGCCATGCCAGAAATTCCCATTATAGACACCAAGTTCAGCTCTGATCTCCCTCCCTGCTCGGGATCATGACCGTCATTATTTGTCACTGGTTATATTCTGTTTCTAAATCTCAGTGTAACATCTTGTGACATTCTGGTAAGTTCATTCAGTCTGAGCTAAATCCCATGTAAACAGTGCTGAAGATTACATTTATTCCAAATGATTCCATCTCTCTGTTCACATTTGGCTGCATGTAGTCCTAGATTGGTTTTGGATACTACACCTTGTTTATCTCCTCACTGTTTCTGTGCGTGTGTGTGTGAATGTGTGTGTGTGTGTGTGTGTGTGTGTGTGTGTGTGTGTGTGTGTGTGCGTGCGTGCGTGAGGGGGAGGGTGGGGGGGACGCTGTGTGTGCTTGAGTGCGTGCATGTTCATTCATGCAGACGCACACATGCCATCTGTTTGGGCAAGATATGCCACCTTTTACCGATCCTGTGTGTGAACAACCCTCAGTGCTGAACCCAGCCCCGGCTATGTGCTGAGTGATGTGGACGACTGCGGTATCTTACCAGACAAAATCCTAATTACCAGTCTTATCTCATTTCAAAAAGTCAGGCAGGGGATAAATTGTAAGTTACCATTATAGAATTACAAATGGTGAATCATGAATATTCTACCTGTCACCAGCCGAAGACAAATAACCAGAACTGCAGTTATTGCTCCCATCGGCCAGAAATGGAAGTGAAAATAAAATGTGTTGCTTTCTCTCTGGGAAAGGCAGTCTCGATATACCGCTGTAACTCTTCTCAACACAATATTCAGCTGCTGTATGAAGTTGCCACAGTGGCACAGTAGATTAGCGGTTAGCACCGTTACCTCACGGCTTTGAGGGCCTTTCTGTGTGGAGCTTGCATGTTCCCACAGTCCATTGACATGCATATTCAAGCCAGTTGTGAGAGTGAATGATATGTGCATTTGCCCTGGTGTGTTACCAGTCTACACCCTATGAGTCCTAGACAAATGCTCTGGTCGAGCTGCACCAAATGGCTGAGGAGAAAATGGATGTATGGACCAATGAAGGTGTTGTATTAATCAGAGTGTACAGTATTCTTTCTAATTTGTTAGAAAGAATAATTGCAATTGCAAAAAGTCAAACGTTTTTATGTTTGGGGTAGAAATCCTTATTCACAATGCAAACTGAACAATTTGAAATGCAACTTAACAGTATGCGCTCAACACGTTTCTCCAAAGTCTGGCTGAGATATCTCCACAGTTCAGCCTTGCCATACTTTATGCACTAATATAAGCTCACACAAAAAGGGGCGTTTATACCTCAGCCCGAGGCATCACATTTACCTGTGCGATTTCCTGTAGCATCCAGCAGCTGAGGGAGCAGCTCAGCCTGTTGTCATTATGGGGAGGGAGAGGTTACTTCTCTGTCTGGCAAAGTCTATCCCAGGAAGTGCATGGGTTTGGATTAGATAAAGAAAAAAACTTCATATTAATACACTGCAATATACATGTCTTTGTGTGCTTGTGTGTGTCTGTGTGTTTTTGTGTGCGTCTGTGCCACTGTGAATAAGATTAAAGTAATACAAACAGACTTCTCTCTTCAGACACAGAACTGAGGACTCCTCTGCCCCCTTACTCCCCTTCCTCTCTTCTTCTTCTTCAGCTGCCAGTGTCAACGTTCTGGATCAGTGAACGGGCCAGATGGCTGCAGAACACAGTCCCCTCTCTCTCCTTTCATTCCTCCCTCCTTCCCAGAACTCCTTCAAACTCCCGTTCTTTTTGAGCCACCCCCACTTCTCCATCTCTCTATCAGCAGTCACACTCTTCTGTCTCTCTCTCTCTCTCTCTCTCTCTCTCTCTCTCTCTCTCTCTCTCTCTCTCTCTCTCTCTCTCTCATGGCGTTGTGGCAGAGGATACACTTCTCTCGGTCGCCCAGGGCTCTGCTGCTGTCAAGCCTTTCCCAAGCTCGGCTTCCTGAGCCTGACGGCTGTGTATCTCTGACATTGTCTCGCAGAGAAATGAAAGCGGCCTATACCAAATGACTTCTTTGCTCTTATGGTCCTCGTTCGCTTCTTCTTCTTCCTCCTCCTCCTCCTCCTCCTCCTCATCCAGTGATTGATCTTCTATACAGACAGATATAAAAGCAGTACCATTTTAAAGGAAAGTGAAGAGTGAGGAGAAACCAACAGACATTGGTGTAATTCTCCCAGAAGAGACTGCCACAAAAATTATGTGTGGAGGATTTTTCTCAAACTTAAAACTGTGCAGTCTGAGTCCTTACATTTAACCTTGATGTGCACTAAGTAGAAAGAGAAACACTGTATGAGAACCAGAGGTGATATGACAGATCCACCCATGCATTGAGTTTGCTGGAGCCAATCTCCTGTGCACTCAGTGACCCATGGGCATGGAATAAACCATAAATGGACTAGTTCTTGTATTGCAGATTTCTAGTCCTCGTGATCACTCAAAGACCTTAAAGACGCAAGTCACATTTACTGATTCACGCACTGGCTCCAGAGGTCAAAGGCCTGTATGCTCAGCCAGGAATTTGAACCATTCATACTCTGATGACGAAGTGTTGGGCAGTTCCCATGAGTTAAGTAAGGTGAACAGGGTTAGGATGGAACCACCAACGTCCTGATCGATCATGATTCCTTTGAACCACAGTCACCCTATAAACGCTGAGCGGATTACCAGTACATCACAGAGCAGAAATGCCATACACATTCACACTCACATCTGGAGGCAATTTAGAGTCCACAATGAACCTAAACATGCATGTTTTATAAATAGGGAGTGCTGTATAAGAACCAGTCCATTTACCTTTGGTGTGTCCTGTTGTGGACTTTTGTCCAGTCCAGGGTATATTCCCTGCCTCCACACTACAGTATGTGTAGTAGGATAGGCAATAGTGCAATAATGGGTAAAGTAAAGGGTAAAAGGTAGGTAAGAAAATAAATGGATGGATGGGTGAGGAATTAAGATGGGGGTTTTAAATTAACTTCAATCAGTTGTGGATAAAAGACAAATATTAGTTTCTTTTAAGCATCAAATAACTCTGCCTGTGTTGATCATCCCGCCGCTCTTTTACATGTCATGTCGTGTTGACTGCCAGGATGTTTTATCAGCCTCCATCAATGTAAAGCAATAAAAAGCAATTGCATTACGCATTACAAAGAGGCCGATCAATAAATCATAGCCGATCATGTGGTACACACTGCAGTAAAACAAGTTCCCACAATCACTCCTACACACCTAAGCAGCATGTTGCACACAATGTTTGCTTTTGCCCATATTTAGCTGTAATTATTAACAATTATTATCCCTGCTCGTTCAGACCTGACCCCAGCGTGAGGTCACGGTTGAATGTGAGTGCAATATCACAGCGATGGCCCTGGGGGGATTTATTATCACAGACAACGTGCAGGCAGGGCTACATAAACCATCAAATCAATACTCATCATTTAGTGGAACACATATGCGGAAGGTGAAAATGTAATTTTCACCTCCATTTGGCTGCTGTGTGCTGTCTAACAGCCTTGATTGTGGCCACAGCACATATAGTGCGGCCATTAAAGTCATCTATCCTCATAAAGAGTCATGGGCCTTCGAGAATGGTGTAAATATGAGGCTTGGCTCCGCTTTGTTTGATCTCTATCCCTTTTCCCCGGCAGAAAAGTGACTGAAGGTGATTTTGTGTGTGTATGTGTGCATGTGCGTGCAGAGGAAACAGACATTCTCATATCTTAAAAGGATGTGGGTGTATATGAGAGAGCCAATTACGGCGTTACAGCTCTGACAATATGACAGCTTCTCCACCATGACACTGCAAGAAAGCCACTGTTTGCTGAAAAGTTTTTATCCAGATCAATACCCTTTGAGGTGTAATAGCAACTGCCCCGAATAAATGATGAAATATGTCTCTGAGTATATATATATATATGCATGTATAACAATCCAGAGAAGTGCATTCCCGAGGCCTATCTCTCTGGAGCTAATTACAACATAACCATTAGGCACAAGGCATGCTGGTCTCAGCTGGAATTGGGTTTTAATTGGACCGCCTTAATTGGTTTATTGCACTTGGAGGTAGAATTGAATGCGGCTGCAAACTCTTGCTGTGAGATGGCAGAGCGGGATCTGAGCTGCAGCGAGCAGCAGAACAGCAACAGTTCTGGAGATTTTCAGACCACCTCACTCTGACAGATGTTGTGTATTATTAATGACTTCAGTTCGGTTGCATATGTCTTGTGGCACTTGTTGGCTTGCTGTCACTTCACAAACACTTGAGTTTCAAGTAAATCCCTGCCTCGGCACTGAGACACAAATTAATATGGTGCAAAGAGGCAAAGCTGTAATTTGTTAAATGGAGGCTAATGGTAGGGGTGTGTTCCCCTCTGACTGGGTTCACACTTATATTAAGTGGCTGATTTCAACACCATTGCTGATAGTAATGGTTAACATGGTATTAGAAAACGAGCTGCTCTTCCTCTAGTGATTTTCTTCCTTATATCTTATAATTAGTCCAATTTTTAATTTGTTCACTTCTTGACAAAGTAACTATCGCATTGTGGTTGCTCAACAATCCTTATCATCTGGATAATTAAAATGGGAAGGGACATTTTTCAGTGTTGATTAATAAAATAAAGCATGCATTCTATATTATTTCTATTTTGATTAGAGGCTGTAAGTGGACACACTTGAACACAAACCAAATTGTACCATTGCCCAACTTTTCCAAACCCAGTGATGTCACTGGAATCGTGAAATTGTGAAAACACCAGATATTTATCAACACTTGTCACCATAAATTTTGTAATGAAAACAAAGGATGCACTAATTTCTCACATCTTTATGATGCACTTTTTTTTCCTCTTGTACAGTAACTTAGTACATGGTGTATATCTGTCAGCTATTTACTTTTATTTATGGGCTCATTTATTTTATTCCACACTACAGTGGTTTGGCAGACTAAAGCTGGCAGGGCAGTTCTTAATGTGATAGACTGAAATGTAATGAGGTTGGATTTCACAGGCTCTGTGAGCTGCTGAAAATAACACCTACACAACAGTATACAAATACTTTTGGAATCCATGGAGTAATTGCGGCTCAAGGTACTGCCTTATTTGTGGCTGCTAATGAAGTCCTTTTGTCTTGTTTTATTAGTTAAATAACCTCAGATCCATTTTACATGAATAATTACGTGAATTTCTAAAGAAATAGTCATTAATGTCTTGCATTGTAGCAGTCTGTCAGCTTAATGAAAATTAAATGCTTAGAAAAATTAAATGTTGTGGCATAATATCTCATGTTATTGAGCCTGCATAGTTGGGTTTGTGGTGTATCTTTCTTATCGCCACGGATCACTGGCCAAACTATATGACATTATGCCACATTGGAGCAGCTGTAGAGACACTGTAATGCAGTTTGATAGCAGAGACCTTTTCAGAAGGCACTACTGTGGTCGGCCGAGAAATCCTCTGTGGAAGAGTCAAAGATAGTAACTTCTCTCCTCCCAGAGGGTCAATCAGGATGCCATGCAGCTACCATGTTCAGGAGTCCACTCCATACTACTCCATACCAGCCACCACAGACCACCACACCTTGCTCCTCACCTGTTCTTTGTATTTCCCACAGCTCAATGCAACAAGTTCAAGACTTCTCACCACAGGTTCACAGAAGTCACTGTGAACCTGGGTACCTGGGACTTCTATGAAATGAGCAAGAAGTGGTTGCTGTGGTAGACAAAGGAGTGAGTGAATGTACCAAGAGGTAAATTACAACACTTAATCACAATATGTCTGCTGAAATACACTGCACAACAGAGATTGATGAAGTATAACTCTGCTGAATCTGATAGCTTTTTCTTTTTTACTGAAACACAGAAGCCGTTCCAAGAAAAAAAAAAACCTAAAGTTTCAAAGTTAAGTCGCCCTCTGAAGTTACCATGTTTCTATAAGGTTCTTCATCACACACCACTATCCTCTGCAGACTGTTATTTATTTATTTATTTGGCTTTGAAAGCATCAGATACTGTACCTGCACCTGCTGCTGCTTCTTATGGAACATCTGCATCTTGTTCCCCAGGTATTTTTGTATGGTATAATGAGCCACAGTATATCCTGGCATTTCTGCATGCAGGCACATTACTGCAGCAATGAGTCCTAAAAAGGTGTGTGTGTGTATGTATGGACACCATTGGGTGAGGAAGGAAATGAAGAGAGGAAGCCTCAGCATGTCGTCTTTTCTTTATCATACCGCATTAATACGACATGTAACGTATGGTTTAGTGCGTGGGCTGAAATTGCATTACACATCAATTACTTGCTCACATAAGAGATAAAAAAAATGGCATATAAAAAGGGAGAGATATTGGAATCAATATGCAGAGTCTGCTGGGAACCGTGAAAGACTGCAGGATCATGAAATGTCACGACAGCCGAGGTGTACATCACGAATCAAAGCCAGGAGGAGTTGGGAGGGTTTTCTGGAATCAAACCGTGAATCAATCCATGCTGCAGGATTGAAAATATGAAACAGTTCTAGTGCGGAACAACATAATGACTCACACAGATCGAGCGATGTGCTGCATGTAGGAAGTGTTCACAGAAAGACGTCTGTTTTGTATTTTCTTTTTTTTTTTTAAATGCACTCGTAACGTTCATGAACGACTCTAGAAATACGCTGTGCCCTTGTGGGGGTTGGAACAAGGCAAGTGAAAAGAGGAAAAAAAACCCATAGAAACCAGTGTCACTACACTGTTAGTGGAAAAGCAATCCTTTGGCTTTTAGGGGCGATTCCAGTGGTATTTTGGAACTTCTGAGCACACAGAAGACAAGGTCACGCATCAGCTTGTGAATAGACCGTTAAGCTGTTTTGCTCAGGGATGCTGCGTTTGCCGCAAACCTGCAGCTCCGTTCTCCTTCACAGCTTCAAATGCATGTCAAGGCGAGCTGGCCTCGCTGAATATGGTGAAAGAAGGAGAAGAAAAAAAAAAGGAAATTACAAATGCTACAATAAAAACATTTTAAAAAAATATTAATGCACTGTGGCAATGTTCAGGTCTTCTCCCACAAAGATGTCGCTCTCTGGCCTTTGCTCTTCCGTGGTGACTTTGAGAGTTCAAAAGTGAAGAGTTTGAAAAAGCTTAGCAAACGTGAATGGTACTGTATAAACACAACCTAGAATTTTTCATGCTGCTGCACTGGTTTAGGTAAAACATAGGCGGTATATTTGCACATGGATCCATATTCCTATATTTCTACTACACAATGATGTTACAACTATTATTCCATTCCAAAATGAAAGTGTCACAATGGTGCACGCAAAAACCTTGATGATCAGTACAAATAAGTTATTGAAAATCAAATTAAAGTGATTCAGTTTACTTCGGTTTGTTACATTATGTGTTATCTTTGATAACAGATGGGGAGCGGACCATAATAAAGACTTTTCAAGGTTAATGCATTGAAACCACTGTATGTGTCTCAGAGTAATTAATCATATCTACAAAAGACAAAAATCCCAGGTATTACCTAGAAAGAATGAGCAGAAAGAAAGTGTCATTCTTAACGTTTATCAGTTTCCCACAGACATTCAGTGTGGTTGTAACAATGGGATAGTTCTTTAACAGTAACCTTAACGTTACAGCTTCAATTCCAACGCAATGTTAATTCCTGCTGCGTCTAACCTTCAAGATTGTGTTTACTCCTTCGTTATTCAGGTCTCACCGAGGAGAATTCCAAGCAAAGCCTTCACTATTGTGTGCCTTTAAAGAGTGGAAGTGAAGTAGGAGTGAGTAGGCGCTGCTGCTCCATAATGAGAAGTGTGACTGTGGGCTCCACTGAGAGATCATTAGAGACTTGCTGCTTGGTGAAGGACACGCTCCCTGCTGAATAAGAGAAATCCCTGTTCAAACCGAGAGGATAACCAAAGGAATAACATCAGCTCTACATAAGAACAGCTGTCGTGCCACCAATCATGGTAGCCATCTTAATTTATCATTACGGTGTCAGATGAACAAGAGTGACAATTATCTGCTCAGGATAAATCTTAAACTTATAACCAGTGGCTGTGGTGTGAAAAACCCTCTATCTCCAGTGCCAATTTATCAGGATCTGTGAAACATGGCCTTGTTTTTACAGTATCTCAACCATCTCACTTTTCTGTTTGAGTTCATCCATCATTTTGAAAGGTCTTCATATGACAGCAGCAATATGTTGTTGAACTGACAGCCACCTTAAATGTCCTAGATTTTATTCCTCCCAGCATTGCTTTTGTATATCACAGCTATTCCAATCTGCAATAGAGTCCAGATATGATTTCTATTTGCATTAGTATGGGGTATATTTCTTTTATCAGGCCTTCTGCAATGGCATACATTAGTCAAAACCTCTACTTAGCCGTTAGTATCCAGCTCAAAGTCTCCCTCTCCATCCTAATGTGATTCATATGGCGTTTCAATGGCGTGACAACGGCCCTTGGTTCTTATCAAACCAAACCCGGTATGACTACTTACCGAACACAGTCACAATATGCAGAGGATTTAATGTTTCTCTCCACGACCCCTTTGGGATTTAAGGGTTAATTGTGAGGATGCTTCTCTTAATGAGCATCAGAATTACTAATTCTGATGCTCATTAAGCAAATTAACTGGCACCGAGGCAAGTGTTCAGTAAGCAGCACAGAACTGCAGGGATATTGATCCAAGCCCTCTCTTCTTTGTGGCAAACGATGCAGTATTCAATGTCAGTGAGGATACAACACATACTTACCTGGAACACTCGAGGCTCTATGACGGAAGTTTCCCAGATTCCTCTTTTGGGTGAGAAATTGTTTATTTAATATGTTGTGCATTGCTTCAACCCATGCGCAGGAAACACTCATTGACAAGTACAAGCTTATGTAGCCCTCCAGTGACGAAGCATGACTCTCTTTTGCATCTTGAATTAACATATGTCTTTATCTGCACAACTTTATTTCTGTTACACCCACATATGAGTAAAGCTTGAGAAAAAGGCTTGCTGGTAAAATCACAAACCCCCCCGATCATCAGGAATTCCTGAAACAAAATGATTTCCCTTTTTAAATTGAACAGTGGAAACGTTTCTAAAACGTGAGATGTCAAATGTTACCTAAAAATAGATGCCACTTCAAAGGGAATAAAACCCCCTTTTATGCAGCTTTTGAACCCTGTAAGTTTCGAGGATCAAAGTGCAGACGTGCTGTCTAGTAAAAAAAAAATGCTCTACTTTTTTTCGTTTGGGAAAACTTTGCTGGGTGAATTTAGGACTCAACAGCAAGGGGATTGCAATGTCAAGCTGTGTTGGGCAAGCAATGCATTATACTGTCGTTTTGCCTCAAAGCCGTGAGTCTGAAATATATAAATGTCAGACATTTTTCTCTGAAAGGATTACAGTGGAAAAAATGGATGTTTTCAGACATCAATGACACTTAATCGTTTCTCTGGACACTAGACAAATAGACCAATAAAGGTGCATTGTGTAACGTGGAAAAATAATCCCATTTTTATGACACTGTCAAACTTTTATTACTCCTGAGTATATTATTTTTAGGTTGTAAACATCTTAAGTCAACCTATAGCCACCTATCGCAGACATTTGATAGAAGAGTCAATGATAGAGAGTTCAAGAAAAGTCTAACTGGATTTTTTCCCCTGGATTTCTTGCAAAGCCAAATTGCAGACATTTTAAACCACTTACTAAACACTTTATAACCATTTACCCAAGGCCCTTTCACTATGTCCCACCATTAGCACAAAATGCGTTAGAATAGAGGACTCAACTGTGGTGGATAAGTGCTTTACCCTGTCATGATTATCTTTTGTGGTAGCAAGAGAGGATGAAAAAAGGAAGAGGGAGTCTACTCTGAGTAATTTAGGGCCTGTGTCCTAGAAGTGTGAGATTGGATATATGATGTCGATTACACAAACTGAGACCCTTTTATGTGACCCTCGTATAGTCGGCGAGACGCCACTTTATCACAGCGCTGCATGCACGGGGCTGGTGGGCACCGCTGGCAAATTTACAGTCCGTGCCAGTGCGTGCCTTGCTATTTCATTAAGCTAATATATTCCACCAGGCCTGCGAGGAGCTGGCCCTGATGTGCCTCTGCGCAGACACCCTGACCTGAATCTCTACCCCACCTTTGTCTGACACGTCCATTACACTTCCCTCACCGCTTCAGCCATCATCTCTGCCGGCATATGGCGTGGGTGTGTGCATCATGCCGTTGTTTACGAGGATGTTTGCCGGGTGATGCCGATGGTGTTAGACTGAAGGCGGACATGTGCAATCTGGAATCTGTCAGGATTAGCTGCTAATTTATGTGCAGCATTTTACAGTTTCACGTGCAATCGTCAACAAACAATTACTGTGACTGAAAGAGCCACTGGCTGCTGGGAGTTTGATGAAGATAGTTTGTGAAAATGCTCTGAATCAAAAAGATATTTTACCACAAAAAATACAAACTTGGTGAGGTTCTTTTTTCCCCTTCCCACTAGTTTTTATGGTGCTTTCCTTCTCGACTCTCCTGCGGATTGCCTCTCAGTGTTTTCTCACCAATTATTTATGAATCCTGATTCATAATGCATTATTAGGTGACAGTTCTCAGTTGGATTCCCGCGGAGAGATGGATGCATTGGTTTGCAGGCCACTCATATTCACCAGGAAAGCCCCAGTGTTTGCTAGAATGAACGAAGACACGAAATGAATGCAGAGCAAAGCGGAGGCCGTGCAGCAGGCCCTTGAGCATAAACCCCAATCTGACCGATGCTTGGTATTACTGGAGATTATGATATTCCATAACATTCTCAGAGGTATTGAGTAATATGCAGTAAAAGTCCATACCATCTGATTTAAGCTGATTAGAAGTCTGACATACGTCAAAGATACAGGACTCGTGACACTGAAGCTTCGGAGCCAATAACAAGGCAGTGGCCAGTCATCAACAATATCTTTTCATATAGGAGGGATTTTCTACCAGCCTGTGTGTGTATGTTTATATACGACGCACGGCTTAGCGTAACTGATATTATTGCCGTACGCCTGTTGCAATGCATCAGAGACCCATTATACAAGCCGTGTTTGCTGTATGTCTCCGGAATTTCTCTTTGGTTATTGCAAGTTTATACATATCAGAAATTATGCTGCTTGGAGAAGAAAAAAAACACCTTTGATAACATTGAAATTCAAATTTCCATCTCTCAGCAAAGAGCCTCTATTACTTCCACAGCCTTGGTCCTGACAATACGGCTTCGGCAGCTTAGTGCTGTGGGTGGAATTTGCAAGATTAATTCCACACACTCACTAATGCAAAGATGGTGTAACGACAATTCGTCTTCTCCCCATTAATGCACTTTAAAAGATGTGGCTGGTGCACAGCAAATGGGAGTGAAGTGCTTGATTGGACTCGCATAAACATGGGCCATAACTATTTTAACACTCCCGAAGTTAAAGGAACATAATGGTGTTTTTAATCCATTGACTTTGCCAGAGAATTCTATAATTTTAGCCTGTGAAAGAAAAACAATAGTCCTTGGTAAAACACAGAATATTGCACTGATAAATACATTCCTCTTATCCCAAAAGGTCCTTAATCTCATGTTTTGTATTGATTATGACTTAAAATCATAGATGAACATCCTGAGATTGTTCAGGTCCATCTGTAGACATCCGCTGTAGCTGCTTAACTGGCAATGAGTGAGCATATCAAATTCAACTCCCAAGATGACAACCAAAAAGTGAACATGAATGATATGAAATGTTAAGTGGTTTCTAAAGGCACTCCCCTTGATATAACCAGCTCTTTAGATTCCTTTCTACAACTCAACATCCTCCATCCACCCTCGATAACAACATTTTTAGATGCTGCCTGTTTGGCTCGGGCGCTACTATTGACATTAGACACAGACCCAGCTCAAACATAGCCTCTAAACAGACACACGGCTGTTTAATGTAAATTTTTTTGTCAAATAAAATCCTTGTTAACCATCCAAGTGTCTGTTTTTATAGGATAATATTTCTGCTGGAGCATGTTGGAGCACATGTACTGATGCAATATGGGTCATATACAGACAGTGGAGCTCCAAGGACCCGAGGCCTTCTGTGCAGACGTCTGCTGGAAGAAATTATAGTAACTCCGGGCTGAATGTTTGATCTTGTAACGGAATTCAAAGCAGGAGGATGTTATTAATTTCACACAGTGACAGCTTCATGGCAGAAGATAAGAGGTAATGATTTTACAATTTTGTGCATCAATACCCAGAAATCATGTAAACGACATGCAACATGCTCACAGTGAGGTGCTTGGTATAGGAGGGAACGTCAGACACTCCGTTTCTCAGCGGGCTTGTTTGCTTTCTTTTATGAGACAAACTGGGAATGTGTGAGCAGAGGAGTAGACACTACCTAAAACAAATGAAAAAAAATATATATATATTGTAAAACTCTCTCTCTGAAACTAGTTTCAGGGAAAATATATCAGAATATTTTCTGCATTGTTGGATTTTTCTAGTTTTTAATTAATTTTGATTTTTGGCAAATGCAAATCAGACCCTGCCACAAATCCATCCATCATCTTACCACTTTTAACCCAGTGGTGTTGCAGCAATGTGCTGGTGCCAATGTGAGCTAATACACCCAGGGCAGATTGTCAGTCCATGGCATCCACTCTCTCACACCCAGGAGTAATTAAGATGACACAAACATGCATAGTTTTGGACTGTAGGAATATAGAACCCACAAATACATGGGGAGAACACGCCACATCACCATCGTCTGACCAGGATGTGAACTGTTGACCATCTTGCTATTGTAACGCTAAACACTAATCCAATGTGTAGCCCCAAACAGAACAAATAATCATGCAAAAAAAGAAAATGACATGACAAGAATAGTACTGTGATCAGGATGCTCATTCTCAAACACTTGAGGGAATCTTTAGCACGAGCTGACACATTCACACACTCTCACACATTCTCACAAGTGGTTCAAGAGTTCAAAATAAATGTGATGAAACTACAGACATTACCTCAAAGGCACTCCAAAAATGTTCATGCCTCTTTATCTGCCACGCTCCTTGTCCATATCCATATACTTCTTTTCTGTCACCTTTTGGCAACAAGCTGCACTCTTGCATCTGCTCCTCGGAGCAGCCTCATCACTTGAGCTCCTGTACAGTAATTGAAATGCAAAGCCAGACCTCCAGCATAATCACATACTCCCTGATTTGTTTTTAGATTAAGTTCAGGAGTCGTATGGTGTTTGTGCAGTGGGTGTGTTGTTATGATTTCAATGGAGTCGAGCTGGTGATTAAGTTTCCTCTGATATTGTGTCACACAATATGTTCGGCTCGTATGACATTATGCTTATTATTTTGTCACGTTATATGAGGGCCGCTTCTCAGTATGTTGTTTCAATCTTACGCTGTGCTCACATGCACATTTGCATCTCAGTGTTGGGTCTCAGGGCTTATCCAGGCTTACAATGGGATATAGCGCACAACACAAAAACTGAGCAGTGCAAAATTACAGCAGTGCATTATAATACAAAACCATTTCTTTGCTTGTGACTCCTCGTAAAGAAGCAGAGGAAACTTTTGAGGTAGATCTGAGTATGTGAAATCCAATGAAAAGGCAATGTTCCCTTGACAGATTTTCATTTAATAGTGTTAAGACACCTGAGGTAAAAATCAAAAGTATTTCCCAAAGCACAGATTTAAGAAGAGACAGAAATTTGCATGCATATTTTTTTGTCTCTAAATCATAAATTGAGCTCCACACCCCTAGTTCAGACACCACATAAAGTAATACCTCACCCAAAATGTCATAAAGTGTTAGCCACTGACATTAGACAGTAGAAGGACTTCACCACAGAGTGCTTTCTGTTTCAAGTTTAAATGTAAAACCATACAATAAAGGCATATTTTGGTCAACTGAAAAAAAAAAGATTCCTGTTGAAATAAAGATAAATACAGTTGCTATATTCATAAAGGACATGACCACACCAGTTTTACAGCCACCTAAAAGGGTTGAGTGATACTCAAACGATGTTGAGTTTGTTGATTACCAGTAGCACTGTTCCCTCTACATGACACAAGACACAGTTAATCCATTGTTTTCCATTTCCGAGAAAAAGACTTTCAGTTACTTGTATTGCCGGCAGCTCACACGAAAACAAGACAGGCCCAGAAAGCAATTCTGAAGTCCTTACAAAGTGTTTTGCATGGCCTGACATTTCCAGTCAATGGACTCGTACACAGGCCAGTTGTTCCGAATGCTGGAGTGAGCCAAGATTAGTGGACCCAGTCAGCAGTATTTTTTATTTGTGCATTATTGCCTTCACAATGTGATGAGTGATATACTTAGGAATTCATTGGGAATGCAGCCGCCCCCCAGAAAACATTTGAGGAGGCAGATTACTGGAAAATTGCTGTTGAGTAGTATCCCGGCTTTGATCAGACAGACTGACAACTACAACCAGCTAAAAGCATATCAGACGCTAATATCTTGTGACTGAATTCCAGTTGCTGTAACTTAAGAGTTCATTGGTTTATTTCACATTCATTGAAAAATGCCACGATCACAGGAATGGAATTATACATGCTTCAGCTTATCCTCAAAAGCTTACAATCGCTGTCAAGTCTTTTAAAATGTTGGATACTGTAAAACCGTCCTGTTCAGACAGGTATTTCAGTAGTTTGTAGCATTTTGATTGAGGCAACTCTACTAACTTCAGTGGTTTGGGTAGTTTTTAAAATAATTTCTAAACTCCTTGTTTGAAGTTATTAAGAATGGATGTCTATGATTCAGACTGGGGAAAAAAGATACTTCAAATCTTCCTGCTCAGACAGGCATTTGGCTAGTTTATAGTTTTCTTTTCCCCCTATGTGTCTGTATCTGTCTCTGCCCATTTCACCAACAGAACTGAAGTCAGCCCCAACTGCAAAGACTTTTAAATCCATGTTAAAAACATTCCCTTCTCAGAGCTTTTTCATGTTGAACTTTTATTAAGCTTTTTACTTGTCTTCCTCTCTTTCCTTCTGCACTTTATTTTATTTTCCATTGTAATATCACTAGAAATACTTAAGAGTGGTGCCCTGCTATCTGATTTAACCAAACGTTATGGCAGTGCCAAGTGAATCAGCCATTTTAGTTTTAATGTTTCCAATTCTCACTTTTATTTATCTATTTATTTATTACAACTGGATATGTTTTTGTCTATCTATTGCACATGGAGTTGCCCCTTGGTATACATTGTGCTACATAAATAAAGCTACCTTGCCTTGCCTCCTCTTTTCATACTTATTGTCAATTTACTTTAATGTATTTAATTTTATTCTGATCACTAAACACTGTGTGACTGCTGTCTATGAAAAGTTCTATATACTGTAATTAAACTTCACTTACTTACTTTCTAATGGCGTCTGTGATCATTTCCAGTCACCTCGGTTGAATTTGCAAAGGATTGTCTGACATGTTTAATGAAAGGGGCAGTTGGGGACAGTATGTTCGGACTGGAGCCTCAGAGCTCTCCGTCTCCTCCAGGTGAAGGTTATATTCTCCTCAGAGGAGATCAGCAGGGGAGGCTGGGGCACAGCAGGTAACAGTGCCAGGCCGGTTTATACCATTCTGAGCCACACTCCCTAATTAGTGCACAGCTGTGATGCTCCTGGGAAACCACACATCCATTTCCTGATTCTCTCCAGCAGGCTGCTGCTGCGAGACCATTAGGGTGGAATGCGGTGTTATGGCTGACCAGCTTCCTCTGAAGGCCTTACCACTGAAGTCAGAATAATGTGATTAGCCTACTTTTGTTAAATAGCTCTCTTTTTTTTGAGACGATCCTATAGCAGTCTGTACGAGTGACACAAATATTAAGTTTGATTGTAGTGACATTGAAACATGACGAGTAGGAAGCTGTGACCACGGACTTGAGATGCATCACACGGGGGTCCCAGGGGTAGCCAAATGAAAAGAGTAGTAAATCCCCGTGGCTTGGCAAATTTAGCAAAACAGAGAGAGAATTAACTTCAAGCATGAATGGTGGGGCTTAATGATTTTGAAGCACTGAGGACATCTTGCTTGGTGTGATAAGTAAGAGCTGTTGTTTGACTTTGTCAGAGCAAAACTAAAACCCCCTATCTGTGCAGCTTCCATTATCCTCCTGTGTTCACAAGACAATTAAATCAGTTGCGTCTTTGAAGGAAAGCGAAGCATCATCAACATAAAAGACTCATTTCAGGCTTGTGAAAAAGAAAAATATGGTTTTCGAGTAGAGGTTCTGCTTCTATGAAGGAAAGTACTCAAGTGGCTTAAAGCTGCTGGCAAAGAAATTCAAATTTCATTCAACATTTATTTACTTTTTTATGGAATTAGAAAAGTTCAAAGGAGATTACACCTCCACACACAGCAACACGATTCTCAATACAACCAATGGGATCATAATGTAATCAATCTACAGGTGTCTGCAACAGCTATTGTGAGGAACAGAGTAAGCAGAAATATATGTAATAACCATACAGTACAAACACAACTGCAAACTTAGAATAATTATACTTAAAAAGAAGAGTATTCTACACCTTTGTAACATTATTCTCGTATTTGTATTTCAGTAGGTGTCTTTCCATGATCCCTAGAAATATGGAAAACCTAAATATCGCAATAAAGAAATGCAAAATGTTTTGAAGATCAGTCTTCTTCAAACTGGAATATCGCGGGACAAGGCTTTACAAGAATTACGAGATGTTGCCTGACTAGACTTTACAAGAGTTACAGCTCATGCACAAAATACCCCTCAATAGACCTCCATGCACCACTTGCACTTTGACGAAATCTTCTGCTTAAACATCAGACTGAATAGTTTTGATGTGTGTATTTGGATGTTGTGAAAAGTGGCTTTTACACCTACCAAAACACACAACAGTAACACAGGGGCTTTCTCAAAAAACACTTCATCTAAAAATGTATTTTTTCCCCATAAAACTTTTTCTCACATCTACAATGAATAACACACTACCAGTAATATCATTTAAAGTTCAAATGAATAATTTACATAACTGTGTACTTGTATTATAGATATATGCTTAGCTTCAATATCTAAACCCACAATAAGATTTTTTTCCACTGTTGCATCAAACGCCTACTGTGTTCATCTTCTACACTTTCATAGAAAAAAAGAAAAAAAACATTTTGCCCAAAGCCTTCATGTTTAAAATGAAGTTATGTACTTGACTAGCACTGTCACCTCAGCAGAGTTAAAAAAAGGTTTTAAGGCATATTACTGAAACACAGAAAAGGGCTTCTACACAGATAAATAAATATGATGAATAAATCTTCTCGATTCAGCTGCATGATGTGTTCTAGTGGTTTGTGAACAGCATGCCTCCTGTCTGCCCGGAGAGATTTACTAATCTAAATGGGGAAGACAACAGAGAGACTGAGTAGATCTGATGACATTCAATGACCTTCTCTAACCTACTTATCATTTTCCTCCTACACCAACTCCATCTCTCCCTTACCTGTCTCTACAAACCCATTAATTCACTTGCTCTCTCTAACGTCAGCCCTCTCAGTCTTTCACTAAATCAGCCCAGAATGGCTGATGCAGACACCAAGTGCGCGGCTGTGATATATACTGTGGGGAACAGATTCAGTGCAGTTTTAGCTCAAAAATGATCTTAACAAGTTATCAAGATCATCTTCTGAAATATTGAGATTTCTACTCAAAATTGTGTTTATTGCCAAGCCGGTTTGGACACAGAGGGAATATGTCTTGGCACAGAAAGGTACAGGAAAAAAGTGACAGAGCTGTAAAAGCAAAGCGAGGATTTCAATTTGGCAAGAAGTAAACAGTTTAAAAATAAAAAAAGATGCTGCTTTTCAGATGTATAATTACACTATTGTTTGTATGTTAATCAAACAATAATAACTAACACGTTTGTCAAAGACATTTAATCAAATAACCTAATTCAATGTGAAATGCAGATAGACTGTTTCTCTAATGCAATGTTTTTATTCAGTCTAATGAATTCTATTAAAATATGATGATGTAAAACAACCAAATCAAACCATTAGCAAAATTATAAACTCAAAAAAATGATTAGCATTAAAATAAAAGTAAGAAAACACAATAGCTCAATAATTCACATTCATTCTCTTGCCCATGCCCGCATTAATCCCTACAGTCTGCCCACTCTGTGATAAAACATTATAATAATAATTTCATTATAATTTCTTTGCTAGGAACAGTTAAAATATTCATATAAAATCACCGCAATCCTTTACAATGAGCTTCAAGTAATGTAAAAGGACCTAAATACGTCCCCTCCAATTCATCCCCTTAGGTCAGGGTGTAACATTGCTGCTGAATCCCCATATGTCAATAAAAGGGTATCTTTCATGGTTGTAAAATCCAATATCTGTGTGTCAGGGGCCAGCAAGAAATAAGTCCTGACATCAGGGGAAAGTGGAGAATAAGCCTGGCTGTCAGTGTCTCTGTTAAGGAGTCTCCTGGATGCTCTTCAGGGACATGCATTTGACATGGGTACGCTATCTCCTGGATGAACACTGATGTTGGGGGGGGTCAGGTGGCTGCACTTTAATGCTTTCACACGACAGTGTTTTGTGATGGAAAAACAAAACCCTTATTGCGTCCGTGTACACAAACCTGAAATGAAACAATATAGAAACCAACTCCAAGGCTTGATTTGAAATGTCTTGGTTTTACTAGCTAATGCATTGAGTAAAACATGTTTGCTTTTTCCTCACCTAACTATGTAGCTCTGCCACACCTATTTGTTTTCAGGAATTGTGTTGTTGGCGTTTAATCTTTTGAGTACACAAGAGACACGATCATCCAATTTACAAATCTGTCTTCACATCCTTTCTCGTGATCACTGAATCACTGATATTGGCTTTTTTTTCCAATTTATGGGGGGTGCACATTGGCATGCTGTACTTGCTCGTTCCTCATCTATAGAGACCGTATTACGAAACAGGCTAGGGGGACTACACTCATCATAAACCTTTTCACACTCTTATAAAAGATTCATGCACTCCTTGTTTTGCTGTGGCAACGCAACAGGAGTCGGAGCTGCAGGTGAGCGACCACTGAGAGGCACAGGATGGCCTGAATAATACAAATATGCTGGTTGCCTTCCATCGCTAAATAATAGAGTAGGATTAACTCGAATGCAGTGAAGCTGGGCATTTATATTGCTCTACAACTGAGATCAAGCAGTTAATTTATTTATTTCCTCTCACTTGTGCATAACAAGCATGCATCTATACTCGGTAATAAAAAATATCTGAAAAAAAAAACGCTTCAAAGCTGCATATAATTCATTATTAGGTAAGCTAGAGTGCAATTTATCAATGATCACAGTCTGCATTGATTTCCTATCGAGTTTAATGGTAATTGACTGCAGGTTTATAACACTGCATTATCATGTTAATTTAATGATAATATGACAGACCTCAAATAGAATATAATGGAGGTGCTGAAGCAAATATTGCTTGCAATCCTTTGAGGTATTTCATTTGCTGAATACCTAACAAGTTTATATGAGACTGGTAAAATGATAACAAAATGGTTGATAGGGAGCCTCTGCTCCTACCTCAGAGAAAAGGGATCGTTTGCAGCGATCTGCTGCTCTTTCCAATTCTGTGTATGAAAATAAACAAAGCAGACACTAGGCGAAATATATAGCGTCTGAGATGATTCCAACCATCTCTTTTACCTTGCATGAATTATTGATTAGACAGAGAGAGGAACAGACAATTGCAAGTCAATATTTAATCACGGACCAAGCCTTCTTCCTTGATAAAGGAAAAATATGTCTTCATTATTGCCGTGCGGGAGCCAGCCTCTTCGTTTGGGCCAAGTTTCATCACACTTACAGCAAATGACAAATGAGAAAACTTATCATATTATACCTCCTCTGAAATATGGATGGGGCATAGGAGTCCCTGGACAGCTGTTTCCTTCCCGTCTCCTTCCTTACTGCCATGCTCTCTTGTCATTTCCTGTTTCCCCCTGGGAAGAGGGTAGACCAGTTGTCGGAGAAACACCCTACCAAAAAACCCCAAGATCTTAAACACGGATTCCCCCTCATGACGAGGATGACTATTCAAAAACCACTTTCATTGTGGCAGCCAGAAATGAGACTGTCAGTTCATGAAATCCATGTTCAGTTACTTTTGACAGCGTGGCAGCGTAATAAAGGAGATGTGTTTCGTGATTTTCAACCCAGACAGTTGAGAAACATCATGAAAAAAAGAAAAAAAAACGTTAGACCTACAAAAAAAAGCATCTCGGCCAAGGAACAACAAGGCATGATGCTCATTTAATGGTACATGGCACATGTTTGCCTGTGGCTTCAGTTGAGCAACGCACCATTCAGATGTGCATGCGGGAAGGCAATTACAAGATCAGCTGAGAGGAATAAGAAGTATGTCAAGATGTGCCCGCCTGCCCATACCGCAGTATAAACAATGCACATGTGACCTCCTCTGATTTGCCCACTGATGAACTCCTGCGGTTTGAGGGGGTTAAAGAGAATTAACGGTCCACATGCTTAGAGCAGCTACGTCACTGCAGTCTACGGCTCATCAGCTAACCTTTAACTCAGGACAACCAGTCAGATGAACAGCAAAATGCATCGCAGTTCTCGAGGAGTCAATACCACTTTGACTTCATTTTCTTTCTGCATCTTTGTCTCCTCGTAATATAGTTATGGAGTGTTGCACATCAAATTGATTAACTGTAATAAGCATTTAGGACAAAAGTGCTCAGGTGTTTAGAGAAATTCAATTATTTGTGTAGAGTATTTCTTAACCAGTGACGATGGAGGACCGCAAAATTGTATTGTCGCCCGCTCTGTTTGTATCATTAGAATCTGAAATGAGATTAATTTCTCTCAGCTCATGCTGTCTGTGTTTCTATTACAAAAGTGTAGACACCGTTCTGTTTCTTCTTTATGAAGTGGACACTTTACCAGACATAGAAATGGTCCTGTTCAAGGAGCAGACACACAGTCTTGAAAAGATTGGATCTTCAAAAACTGTACATTTTTATACAGTGATCCAGTGACCTTCTATGTATTCCTGGAGTCACTGCAGCACACAAATCTCCAGGCTGACACCATATTTGAGGTTGATTAATGTGATACTCTACAACTTACACTCAACTCGCTGCCCACTGTTTATTCTGGTGAGGCTCATGAAAATGCGCCCGGCTGTACAGATTTGCACCTCCTGCGAATAATACTTCAAGTGTATCCTTGGTGCAATATTCACTGAAGAAGACTGGATTTTGAAGATTTAGAAGGGAGGTGTTTTTCCTGCAATGGTGCAAATAACTCAGCCACATAATACCAGGAGGATTCAAGCTATACCACTGGTTTTGTAGTCTTAAAACATGATTCTTTCTCTACCCTGCCATAGCACTTTGACACAGGGAACAGGGCTTCTTTTGACAATGCAGACACCATGGGGTATTTGTCCCAGCAGCGGTTTCCTGTGGCTTTTCACAGTCAGGGCAGGCATGACAGCCAGTCCAGCTTGCACTGTGCTCATCCTGTTTTCTGGTCTTGTATTTGGTCCACATGAATAATAAAGCTGCTGGCATGGCTGGCTGGGGTTACATTTGTGGTTGTGAGCGGGTGGGGTTTGAGCCAGCACTGAGTGACAGCGGCTATTGATCAGAGACAGACAGGAGACGGTGCTGAATACAATGAAGAGGGTCCCTGTGTTCATCTCTGTGCCACCCACTCTCCTTTAAATTTCCTCCATTACTCCAGGTCTTTACTCTTTGCTAATTTTCTCTTTAACTCACATTCCTCTGTAAAACTCACACTCATATGCACACACACACACACACACACACACACACACACACACACACACGGAAAGACACTCTCCATTTGTCTCTTATTCTCTTTACTGCCTCTCTTCCTTCTACCTCTCTCCATCTGTCTCCCTTCCCCGCTTCATCTTCGCTCTCCTGCACACTCTCCTCATTTTTTTATCTTTTTCACTCCCCATATTTATTTTACCACCTTGATTGAATCACGGATGATTCAAAATCCACACCTACGTTGCGCACACACCATCGTGCACAAACTGTACAGACTATATTTAAACCTTGTCTTATAACAGCTGCGCCACCAGGGGGAAGAGGAAAAGGTAAAAGTAGGCCATATATGGGCCTGCAGCAGCTTCTCAAATGAAACAAGAAAGATACCCTGTTTTCATACAACATGCAGTCTTGACAAAAAGACATCAATGTTGTAAGAGAAATGCACAGAGACTGGCCCTCTTATCTTTGTCTGCTCAGTCGTGAATTGCCTCAAAACCGCGAAACGTGTTTGTTTTAACAAACAAGGGTGGTATTGATTAAATGAGATCTACAGTCAGTCGCTGTTCTGCCCAAACGCGAGAAGTTCCCTCTTCTTCAGGCAGATCGAAGGGCTGACGCTCTGATGACTTGCAGTCTCGGTTTTATTAGTGACTGTAAAGCATTGAGTATAACATGTAAACAACATTTCACTGAGGCACAAATAACTTGCTTTCATACATTATGTAGATTAATACGTCCATTTAAAGCTTTTGTGTTCAGGAAAGACAACATCCACCTCCCAGTTGAGACACGCTGCCATAATTAGAACAGCAAATACAATCATGGCTCCCCCACTATCGAAAATGTATTTTAAATTAGCTTCGAAATCTAGAGCCCAGGGCGTAACTCTTGACATTGTAGGGGTTTTGTGCCTGATTTGTATGCAGCTGCACTCCCACTCTCCTAATGTCACACCAAAACTATGGAATTAAAGTATTTTGTAGCTAGAAATTCCCTTAGGCTGGTCCCTCGCAATCGCTTTCAGGTGAGGGCGCAGCTCTCTTTTGTGTGTCTCAGACTATTGATGCTAATGAGATGGTAATCTGAATGAGGGTCAGCTGTGCTAAATGCCACTCACAGACATCAATCACGTCCCTTGAGTAACTGGCAGGCACACTGCCACATTTTCAAAACTCTATTCCTTTCCTAATTGAATTCCCTCAACCATTTAGGAGTCCATCAACTGACATGGTGTTTAGAGGGCAGTGCTCATAAATTTGGAATTCGCTCTGTTTTCTTTGCGATCTTTGAGTGGCAGAAGCAACAACTGTGATCCCAAGAAAGCTGCTGTGCTGTTACAAATGGATGTGGCGAGCCGCAGTCCGGCCCGTAGTCATGGATGAGTCTCTCTATCCACGATGATAAACTTGCCCTGCCACGAGGAACCAGTACCTGAGGATACAGAAAGAAGAATCCACCACTGGTGTCACTCAAGATTGATCCCCTCTCTCAGCGGGGCAGACACTGGTAATTACAGTCTGGATCGCCAACATGGCATCCATTCCCCGCAAACAACCTGAAACAATGCAGCTGCCATTCCAATTAGGCGGACCTCTGTTTATTAGCTCTACGTTTGGGCTGTTAATGAACAGTGGCAGAGGAATACCCCTGATGCTGCTCCTGTTGCCATTGTGTGTTCATCAAATCAAAAGCAGTGAATAGAGGGATGGTGCGGGGACCCTGAAGGGCTGCAGCATCACAAACATGGTTGTAGTGGTTTGTTTTATCCAAGAAGTTCTTGCTACCTTCACCTGAATAGACAAAAGACAGTTTAGACAAACTTCTGAAATCCTTCAGAATGACATGGTTTTTAGGAGCCACTAGGAGCCCCAATATGGACATGACATACAAGGTCACATGACCAGTTCACATGACCAGATGGCATGGTAGGTGGAAGCAGAGGAGGGGATTGAAATTTTTCTAAATTGAATTGGGAAAATATCTAATAAAACCATGGAAAATCAAACATTTTGTCATGTCATGTGTAATGAGATTTTACAAAAATTATTCTGCGAAAAACTTTTATGAGAAACACCCTTCAGTGGAAAGACATAAAAATAGTAATTGTGCTACTAATGAAAAACTTTCCCATGCTGAAAAGAAACTTTTTTCCACATAGAAACATACCTACTGGCAACAAAACAGTAGATGATATCATTTTGAGTTTGTTCATTTTGGATTAAGCCGACTGGAGTACAACACAAATCAGATTCACAAATAAAAATGAAAGAGAAAAAGAACACCAAGTCATATCTAACACAGTAAGTGATTAGATGTCCATGTGTTTACAATATACAGACTCATCACTTTTTAGTCTATGAGGCTTTTGCTCTCTTCAGTCTTAAACTGTAATCGCTGTGTTATGTGTACTGTAACAACTTTGCTGTGTTGTCTCTCAAAACACTGACTGGCTTTTGGCGGGGATTAGAGTTCAGTGCACAAGATGTGCCAACTGACAATGTCCATGGATTTGGCAAAGATGTGCATTACATGATGTTCTTTGTCAGGGCTGCATACACAGAGCAATGATTTGAACCATGGCTGTGTTTGTAGAGAGCAGCTTGCGAGAGCTTGATAAATCCTATAAGTATCCGATCACATCTAAATCCAGAGCAATCTATTGCTAGTCCCAGCAAGGATCAAAGTGAAATACGTGGGCTTCCTGGAACCCCTTGAAACAGCAAAAAAAAGCATGTGAAAATACACACCACACATGGTTGGGATAGGATTTTAAACGGGGGGCGGGGGGGGGGGGGGTGCATTTAAATATGTTTTGGCTGGACATTTGAATGGACATGAATGGGAGATTAAGTGGCAGGCTTATGGACATGAACAGTTGAGTTTTGAGATGGTGACACAGTTGGGAGTTTCTTGCTACAGCGAATTCCTGAACTACTGTGTCTGAGCCCTTATTTCACAGCTGAAATGTCCCAAAGCAAAACAGCATCAAGTGACTGCCTCGGCTGGAGAACTGAGACTTGCTGCAAAGACTTAAACATCAAGGCTTCAGATCCTTTTCTATGACTTTAAGAGAATTTCAAAGAAGAGAATTGGTTTGTCAAAGCAACGAGATAGAGAAAGACTCCAAAGGAATTCACACAAGACTTTGTGTGTGGACTGTGTGGTACAAAAAAAAACACAAAACAAAAAACAAAAAACAAACATAAAACAATGGAATCCGCCTGCAGCAGATGCTATATTTTTATGTTATAGTTTGGGCGATGCCAAATGCTTGGGAGAGAACAAAGGAGGGGAGATAAAATGCGAGGCATGATCCTGAAAACGTGCCAAGAAGAAGAGCCCATTAAGCAGAACTCGGTAACTGTCCTGTCTCAGCACTTGATTTTTTGCTACTGCATCTCCACTGTTAATCTTCTCCACAGAGGTACAGGACGGTGATTAAAACCCCCTTTTTTTCTGCACACAGACACCCTGAAATCTGTTTTTTTCCTCCATAGGAGGTCAGATACTTTTTATCTGATGCCCTTTAAAGTACATATTCTTCATGTCCATTAATCTCAAACCTACAGCACAGCGATGTCAACCATTATGCAACTCCTGCCTCGTCACAACCAGTGGGTCTGAGGAGAACTGGTATCCTTCACATTGGCTGTGACTTTGTTCATGATTGATTGCATGTCTGTTTCTTGACAGCCAATATTCTGCAGGACTGCGAGGCGGGATTGCCCGCTTCCCTCCCTCTCTGCACCCTCCCCTTCATGGGTGTTCAGTATTGACTGCCGAGGCATAGCAGAAAGCGAGAGGGTTTGTATTTTAACCTTCACAAAGTCGTCCTGTATTATTGTTAAATCACCCCATGTGGATTAGCACAGTGCTGCTCTATTGTTCTAATTTGCAAACATATATTCCACTGTGACTTCCTGTAACGGATGGTTCAGCATACATTATGCATGGCGGTATAGCTGAAACAGGATATACGGCACAGAGGAATATGGAGGCTAAATGAAGATATTAAAATAAATGGTTTTGTTGCGGCAATTAGGAGACAGCTGGGAGTTTGATTTTGCAGGAGATGCAGCCCAAGAGATTGAGAAACAGCTGGCAAGAAGCACGTGTCAGAGAAGAATACCTTTTGAGGTGTGAGACTGAGGACAGAACATATATTAAGTTCTCAGTACTGTCAGCGTGCTTGCTAATTCCCTCATCAACAAGCCCCTGATGAAACACTTTGTTAACAGATACTGCTGATCTTATTTACCTTCATTAGCTTCCTGTCGAACTGTGGAAATCAAAGGCAAAGTGTCCCCTCCCCAATGAAAAGCAACAAAGCATTGGAATACATTTACCTGGATGTTAACTCCAGAAGTGAAAATCATAAAGCCTGATATTGGATTGCGCCAATCTAACAAACGAGTACAGTGAAACACAATTGAAAGAACAGACATTTATATTGGCTGCTTGTGAAATTGTCTCACAAGTGCATCAGGTACTGAGGTCCATTTTGTTTACAAGCACTACGACAATATGATGCATACTCCAGACTCCAGTGCCTCTACATACTCCATTAGCTGTATAAACATTTGGCTCATTTTTCGTAAACAAGCCTCTACTTAGTAGTTACTGTAGGACTTGAAGTGCTTGCAAGAGGAACCATTTTTCTCTTTAATGTTCGATCACTACAAAGTTCTTCTCTGACAATACTTCTGCAAAAAAAATTCTCATGTTGTTATTGTTGGGGTTAAGAGGGCTTCACTTTTAAAAGGTCCAGTGCTTAGGAACTACAGGAATCAAGCAGGGAGGCTGCAGGCTGCAACCAAATGGTGTAGGAGTGCGTACTGTGCTCAAAAAGGTGAAAAGTGTTGTAGACTCGATGGATGAAGAAACATGGTGATGTAAAATGGTGGACTCTGTGGAGACAGAGCCTCTCCTTATTCATTTTATTCAGAAACTATCACCAGAGCAGAATATTGAATAGGAATATTGTATCCCATTTCAGTCATATTCTTCAAAATGGGTCATTGCAAATCAGTGATTTGAATGCTTGTATTACAAACCAGGGACATTTGCATTTACCTGTAAAATATGCTAATGGTTGAATAACAGGATTTGCTGGGTCCAACAGCTCCAGCAAATCATCTTCTGGAAAAGCAGCTTTGTATAGTTCTAGGCGCAAGCATTATTGTTCATCTACAGAGTTAAAGGTTCAATTAAAACACAAAATATTTTGTGCATACTTTTAAATTCCTTTGGAAATGTGGCCGCAATTCACAATGACCTTTGATACAATACATTTTGAAACTGAAGCTACCAGCTTCTGAAGTGTTCTGAAGTCTGACAGTTTGAGTATCATTTGATCACAGTCGACTGAAAACACTGAGAGACCTGATTGTTGCATTGATGACTTTTTCCAAACCAGTTGTGTCCACTTCTGATTTCACACAGAAGCACAAACAAAATCATAGACACAGAAATCTGATGAAATACCCCCAAACAGTCTGGCAAAAGACTGTTTGTTCATCTGAGTTCTCGCGCTGTAGGAAGCTGATCAAAAAAGTTTCAGGCTTTTAAAGACAGCAAAGTTGATCTGTGATGATCTACAAAGCACAGAGTAAGGAGAAGCGGCAGTGAATGGACAGAAGAAACAAATATGAGCCAAAAAATGAGAAGCAGAACAATAATCACACCAGATTACCACTGATGCTCAAGTACACAGCAAAACAACATGTTGTACACTTTCCTTTAATCAATGACCATCTGAAAATCCGTTTTAACAAAACAACAAGGAAACTCTCCAAACCTGGCTGTGTAATCACTGAGTCATTGGTATTGATCAACACCCTAACAAGTGTTGTAGATGATGTATTTCGGTCAATCTGGGAAATGGAGCAATAAAATCGTCCTTTCACCCCACAGATTACAACAGTTTAATAAAAGCAATTGTAATGCGTGAGGTGCAGACACTTTTATTAGCTTTGAGAGGCGGCCTAGAAATGTAGACATACACACCACTCCTTTTCCCATCTCTTTGAAATCTTCCTCCATCAACACTTCCTCTGCAGTAGGGGGCAGAAGAGACGAAGCTGTCAGCACTTCTCACAACACAACAACTCTTTCCCTGATATAGCCCTTCCCCGGGAGATTACAGACACAAGCGGTGGGTGGGAAGCTGTGGCAAGCTGCATTCCCGCTTTCTCTCCCCTCCTTCTACTTTCTGGCTCTCTCCGCACACGTTCTTATTTCCTTTCCATTCCCTCTCCTACATCATCTCCCCAGGGCACCAACTCTGCTGAGGGGACATCCCTCCAAGTTCCTACACAGGCCCTGCAGCAGTTAATTGCAGCGAGAAGATATATTATGTGCAGCGGCACCAAAGGGACGGTGATCACACTAACAAGCAGGGGGTGTCGGAGTTGGTGGAAACAGTCACAGTGGTGGGAATCCTCTCGTGACTGCAGACCCACGCTTTAGCACCTTTCATGAACAAAAAAGGCTGCTTGCAAGGGTATTTCTTGAGATAGACAGTGAGGCAGAGGTGGTCTAATATTGCTTTTGAATTGCAGTGAAGTTTACAGAGTGCTGCACAGGAAGAAAAGCTTCTGCTACTGTAAAGACACCTCTGCACATTCCCTTAAAGGTGCACTGCTTCTCTAAGAGCTTTCCTTTGCAAACACTTTTTTTTTCTAATCTATGCCACTTATCTCCCTATCTCTCACCATCTACAGTAGCTTCCTCCCTCCCTCACAGATGTGCAGAGCTCTCTCTCCCTCACGTGTTTCTGGCTCATGTTGTTGGGTGGTGGAGGAAAAGGCTGAGTGCTGCGGCTGCTCTGCTCTGCTTTGGCTTTGTGCCACTCTGCTGCCAGGCTGTGGACACTGCTCCTGCTGCCCTGTCCAGACGGGCCCTAGCCCGTGGGCTGAGAGAAGGGCAGGGTGCACCGAGCTGTCTGGAGGACCTGCAGTGTTTCCTTTTGTTGACCGTGAAGACCCCTGTGCAAGGGAGTGTTATCAGCTGGCTGCCAAAAAAACACCCCTCCTCTTTGGCAGGACCCCTGCCACTGCTCCACAACTCTTCCTGGTGTTAATTAAAGAGGGATGTGGCAGAGGCACTGCAGTAAATACCGTTCTCTCCAGAAGGGGTCAAGTTCCCTTGACTCTCTCTGGATCTATGATGTGAATCTATATGTTGGTTTAAAGGATTAGTTTGCATTTTAATTGGACTAAGGGCATCTCCTTATAGATGGCTTAATAAGTATTTGGATATGATCGGAACAATTTCTATTTATATCTTTATCTTTATATCTTTTAATCTAAGCAGCTAAACAAACTTTAATGAAATAGTGCAGAGTAGCTCGAGCATTATTTCGTGACACTAATGGTCATTACAGTCCACTGACCTTGAGTCTTTATGGTATTGATTTTAAATGCAAGGGCTAATCACATCCATGCAAACATTCATATGTGCCATTCATTGCACAAACACAAACGCAAACACACACACACACACACACACACACACACACACACACACACACACACACACAATAGCACACTTTGAGAGCTCCATGAAACCACCTATCAACCCATTATGCACATGGCAGGGTAAAGCGATCTAGTATAAGTGCATTGATCCTCTCGGCCTCATTCAGTCTGATGAAGACCCAGACCAAGTGATAACATTTCACAGCCCAACAAGCTGCTGTTACAATGCAACACGGAACACTGAATGGACAGTAAGGAGCTGACTCACAACACTGGTGGGAGAAACAGCAGATCGTGGTCTGATTGAGCCAAACATCTTAAGGCAATTCAAAAGAGCTTCAATGAGCCCTTAAAGAAATGTTACTCTATAGCAAATCCACTGTTTCTCTGGGAGATGATTACAGGCTTGGCTGCCTTGTGAAGTACATTAAGCCACACAAAATGGAAATCTCAGCATCTTTGTCTTCCAACTCACATCGACGAACACCAATCCGGATTCAAGGGGTACAAGAGCGTGAGATTGGAAATGGTACGGATACCCACTGAAGGTGTCTCGAGGCAATCAGGCCCGAGTAAATCTGGATGATGTTTGCCTTT
Source organism: Karalla daura (assembly GCA_029224185.1). NCBI lineage: Eukaryota > Metazoa > Chordata > Actinopteri > Chaetodontiformes > Leiognathidae > Karalla > Karalla daura. The sequence goes on from CM055192.1 coordinate 19,928,200, forward strand.
TATCAGAGCTGACTTTTTACTAATGCCACAGGGAGGCAGCCACATCAAAATGCCTCTATTCGTAGGGGAAATGTGCACTGAACTTGTCTGGCATCTCACCATAGGAAGCAATGCTGCCCTTTGAAGGAGCCACATTTATATAGTTTTTAAAAAACCCACAGCAAAGAAGATGTAAATAGCCAAGCAGACATAGTTGCTGTCACAATGCCCTTGGATGAAGAATATCTGTCTGGCAGACAGTGGCCCCTGGGTGAACCTGGCATTTGATGCAATTTGTCTGGTCCCAGGGCTGAATACACAATAAAGGCAGACTGTTTCTTGGTCAGCGCTCCATCAGGGTGTCACATTTTTATTCTCTTTGTATGCATTTGTTTTCTCAGAAAAATACTGTACCGGTGCGTTGGAGGATTTTCATTTGGGGTCTTTAAGACTTTTCAATAGTTTCAACGTCATCACTGAGACAAATTTCCAAAGCTTTGCTTTATTAAATGTACAGTATGTGGGCCAGCAAGTGCCCTATGAATAATTGCAAAATGCTGTCAGGGGTTTTTTGCATCTTGCTGTGTTTCTGCCATCAAAGCGCTGGAATGCTAAAGTTTTACTGGTCATTTTTTCACCTCCACCAGTGTTACAAAATGTAAAATGTGCCAGCTTGAAATCATAAAACAGACATTTTACAACATAAGTATACCAAAACTTAATGTCCTTGAAAAGTTCAACATACTTTTCCCACTTTTCCAGATGTGCAACTCAAATATATACTTCTATATGTTGACCTAATGATACTTTATTTTCCCCTTTCGCAGAGCTTTGTGACACAAGTCCCCAACTTATCAAAGGTGCTTTGTCAGCAGAGGACGGCTGACACTAGGTCAGAGGGAAGTATGAAGGTAGCAACTGTACATAACGCATGTCTCAGAAGACATCACTCCCCCAACGTTCCTACACGCCAATTAGATTAAAGCTGTATATTACTTGTGGACGGAACACAGGGAGGAAATCAATATCACGTCTCCAAGCAGGAACCCTGAAACAACAGCCACTGTCAGTTTGAGACTTATGTCACGAGGGCCCAGTAAAGTGGGTTGCAGTGTCCGTATACACTGTGCTGTCTTGGCCAATGTGAGTTTGTGAAGAAGCAATTACAGCTGGACTGTGGGGTCTATAATCATTTATGAGTCCCTTTCTTTCAAGTGGACAGTTGAGTTTATTGCAAGATTGCATTCAAGCGTTTGATATCTTTTTTTGAGCTACACCTGCCCATCAAAACTTTATCATAAATGAACAATTGAGCATTTTTGAGGGGAAAGGCTTTGTGGCATTTCTTTCGAGAGTTATATGACATGACCAACACCAAATCCACAAAATATGGAGTTACACTGGACACCTAGCCTGTTTACTCTCAGATAAATGGTGGAAATGAGGGCTTGGTTCAGTCCAGTATAAACAAAAATAGGCCTGCTGCACCAGCATAGCTCAGTATGTGGTTAGTTCAAACTAGGGTGAAATCAACTGCTGAAAAAAAAGCATCTTCTGGAAATAACTGCATGAAACTGTCTGACACACAACAACACAATTGCTATTTTTACTCTGAATGTTTTCATAATGATTAAACAAGTGATGTGTTAATTGGGGAGCAATAAAGCAGAACTGGTGGTGGGCGTTGGTACCTCTGGGCAAAGCCAACCAAGCTGTTTCTCCTGTTTCCCCCATGTTTACCACTCTGATGCTAAGCTAAGCTAAACATATTTAGTAGAGATATGAGAGTGGTATTGATCGTCTCATTAAACTCACGAAGAAAGCACATTGACACATTTCCCAAAATATCAAACTGTTTCTTTTGTTTGGAGGAGAAAGCTGATACAACCAGGCAGATTTGATGTGGCATAAAAGGGAAACTGGAGGGCAATTGAGACCATTAAACTAGATAATAGGTTCAAATACAACATCATCATAATTTAAACAGCACTTTGTGTGGATGCGTTGCTATAGTCAGGGTAAACAATGTATATATTTGATTTATAAAGACCTGGTGTTATGCAAGATTAATAGCAATAACTATATGCAATTACTCACCTTTCCTTTGCAGGCTTTAGAGCATGCGACACCTAATCAACTACAAGGTCAATGGAGAGCTCAGGTCAGGATGCGGTGCCAGTGTAATAGGTCTTTTATACACAAAGATTAATCAGAAAGGAGGATATGGTGACACTGCTTTATGAGTGTGTCTGCACTCGAGGAGTTGTGCCGAAACACATCTGTGGACCTTAAAGGTCGACCGCAGTTTAAGGAATCTTTCCCCATCTCCCCCTGCTTCCATGATTACTGAAATTTCCACGTAGCAGGACGATTAAAGGCGTTCTATCCTATTCTATTCTATTCTATCCTATGCTATTCTATTTTATTCTATGCTGTAAATTATCCTGATGAGCAGCACGATGGTCTGAGTGGCTCTGTGCACCTTATCAAATCTATTATGCAAAAGAAACAAACAACTCAACAAACAACGAAACACAGCTATTGGAGCCAAGCTGCAGAAATGGTGTTACATAATTAAATCTTGGGATAAAAAAAGAGTGCGCTCAACATCAGTCACAAAAGCTGAGCCGTGATGTAGCACAGGAGGGGGTAGAATTATATTTAATCAGCTCTCAATGGGGAGAGGAAGTAAAAAGACATGAGCACAATCAGTCATCTAAGCGCAGACAACACTTTGTCATAGCTGAGTTACGTGAGCCCCGCACGACACAGAGAAGGTAAACAGCTTCTTTAAAGGATGACGCTGCGGATGGATTTGACAAAGTATAGAAGCCCTCTTACGTGATGGATTTCACTTTGTCTGTCTAATGTATAATGAATAAGGCAGACAATTAGTATGCTAAGGACAAGAATAGGAAATGACTGGGTCAGTGAGCAGACAAGGGGTTTGATAAGAGGAGGATGTTATGGAGACAGAGGCGGTAAACGGCAGACTGACTGATGCTGATGGAATTCCGCCATGAAAGGTTTTTAGAGTGAGAAGACAGGATGTGGAAAGTGTCTCCGACTGGTGACATGAAGTGGTTAAATGATCAATAAATATTGTTAAACTGGAGGGAATCAGATATTTCCTTTCTGTATTTTCCGAGTTTCATTCGAGCCTCGTGGCACTGCTTACTTAAAAGTGAAAAATCTCAATTGCAAGAGTGAAGAGGCGTGTTAGCATTCAATTGGGTGAAATAAACTCCCCTGCTTCCATGACTGAATCCTCTTTGATTGGATTTTGCCTAAAGAACAAAAATGCATTTAAAGCTTGTACCATAGCTTGGTGTACGGTCTGCTACTGCTGCAGCTTGGTGACAGATCGAGGGTTATGCGTGTGACAAACAAAGGACAACAGCGAAAGGAGAGGGAGGGAGAGGTGGTGCCGGCTTGTTCTTTGGGATCTCAGGGCAGCTTTGCAGGATCTGCCTTGGATAAACGAATGAGCCCATTTACAGGCTAATTCGGCGGTGATGTGCCACGAAACACTTTGACAGGTCATCTCTGCAGGTAGCAACAACAATCAACCTCTTCCAGCAGAGCTTTTGTGCAGAATTGCAGCATATACATTCTGTGCTTAGGCTTATTTATAACCTGTTATAATAGATTAGAACACTAGATTTCACCTCTGCCGCAGGAAATGTCAGTATATGCCGTATGTGAATCCGGCGGCTTGAGTTTCCTTATGGGAAAAGTGGAGTTCTCATCTCCCACTTCAAAAGCTGTCATGTCTTAAATGCACAGCCCTCCATCATCTGTCTGGGAGTTTTGGTTGACACTGATGGCAGAGTCATCGCATCACAGCAGCTTGAGGAAAACCTTCACGTGCCTGCAGCTGTTGTGAAGGTTTTTCGCTCTGTCTGGGTCAGGCACAAACTTGGATACAGCCTTCAGACATCAGACTCTTTTTCAGCATCACATGCTGTAAAATCAGCTACTTTCTATGCAATGAATCAACAGCGCACAAGGACACTGGTCTGCCGGTGAAACAAAAAGCTAGTCAGCCATCCCACATGACAATAAAATAGATCAAAGCTGCTGCAGAGAAGAATGGCGCTCATAAAATGGTTGGTGTAATGAAACTTTAAGGATTGGGGCCTATCAGCGTACCCTGACCTGATTATCAAGAATGCAGTGCATCTGGTGGGTAGATCTCAACGCTCTAAACTCCAGTGTTGTTGAAAATTTATATGCAGAGGAACATTGAGAGTATTCCCAGCAGCATGTCTAGAGTCTGAATTTTATTTCAGATCCACCAGAACTATAATGTGCTTCAATGGGATTGCAACTGATTTGCGGCCATGAAATATTTTAGTTTGGTGCTCTCAAACAGTCAGGGCTGTGCTAAAACAAATGTTCGCAATTCTCTTGCCAGATGCAAACCAGGGGCGCTGCATTTGTAAGGTGACTTTTAACATTACAGGACATGTTAAGGACAAGTTTGAAGTCTCCTAGACCACTTTTTGTACAGTATATGCACAGGATGAACTGACCAAACTGGTCTTTAAAAGCAGACATGGAAGATTTTCATTTTTATTGTCATACAAATATGGGGATCTGGAGCGAGATTGAAAAAAAAAAAAACGCAGGAAAATGGGGGTAAAAAATGCTGACATTCTCACTTACTTTGATATTCTTGGAATAAATGTAGTGGCTCTACCCATCCAACACTCTGCATACCCCTCCAGGATAATAATAAATATGCAACATCCAAGTAAACTTTCAATTAAAAGCTTGAAAGTGATATTAACTAATATTTTTTTTAAATCATCCATCCTCCTCATGTTGCATATAGGAGTATAGGAGACAGACATACCTCCTTCTGAGCCCTCACATCTCAGAGACGTCTACATTCAGTCCAGGTTCACACAGCACGTTCTTCAGTCTCCTGGGTGAAAATCCTCTTTTTCATCCACTCTTTACTCTCACATTCTACATCGTTGCATGCGCTGGGAGTGTGTGTCGACAGAGGTTTATCAAACTGTCCTGCACTCTAAACTTATACAGCATGTCTCAAAAACACATGGCAAGAGGTTGAGACAGAGAGTCCATATGTGGCGAGTTGGGAGGGATTCTGGGTTCCTTTTTGAGCCTACAAACCACACATGCTGTAATATTTATGCGTCCAACATGTCTCTATTTGAAGAATTTATTCTATGTAGTGAGTGGAGCTGGAGGCATAGAGGTTTTGTTGGCAGCGCTGTGTTAAGTTGCTTGAAACACTGTCAGTCATGCAGCAGGCCTTTAAAGTCCCATTGTCCAAGTAAAGGCTGTTCTGTTCAACCTTTTACTTTATGAGTGTATTTGGAATCTGTTGCAGCTTTTAATTTGAACAAAATTATTCCTCTTTATTCGGGTTCAGATTTCCACTGATGTCTCAATCTGTAATGTCAGTGATCCTCAAGCCAAATCCCACTGCCAGACGCACTTTATTTATGTGTTCATCGTTTGAACCTCTGGAAGTGCAGCGGTCATATTCTGGAAGAAATTGTACTGAAATATCCATGAGCTGGATAGCCATGGTTGAACCTGCATGCCTTTAAGGATCAGCCAGGATGGAACATCAATAATATATTATCAGTCATCAACGTTGCATATTAGATGAATGATCGGAGACAGGCTACACTACTGAGGTGATTACCATCTGGAGCCCTTGCCTTGCTCTTTTGCTAGACCTTGAACGAAATTATGAATTTTCTTGGCAGGGCACAATACTGACGGGAAGGTTTAGGAGTTTTAACAGTCATCTGTTATCCATCAACAAGCTGAAATCCTTAAAAGGTTTTACTTCAGTGATTTGGAGTCAGAGAGATCGGAAGTGGTCTCCTGTAAGGGTTTGTTAACAAGAAGTGGTGCAGTCAATAAGATAGGAATCATTCGTTTGAGCAGCATATGGCATTACATATTGATGCGATCTCAAAGGATTGAGATTGAGAACGCTTAGAGAACGCTTTTAGTTTATGTCGCTGCAGTGCAAACAAGATTACAGCTTTTTCTCTCCTTTCGAGATTTAGTGAAAAGTGAAAATAATTTCAAGTAGAATAGAAATTCCATTTTGAAAAAGAGACTTTCCTTGTTTCTTTACTAGTCAGATCATATGGGTTTTCAGGGAAAAAAAAGACAGTGGTAGAAAATATCTGATGAAATTCAAATATTAAGTGTTTTCTGAATCTACTTGAACTGTAGTCGGTCTCACAACTGAATATTGGCATATCTGCTGTTCTCAGTGCTTAATACTAGATGAATTCTTACAGATTATCTGATTTGATCAGATACCTTGATTTCCATTTGAAGATTGAAATTGTATTGTGTTCATTCCCTACAATGCTTAACCCTTTTTCTCGTACAAGATTAAAATGTTTGACTAGTCTCTTGACAGCCTGACAGAGAAAATTTCTGAATAAATGTGGAGGTGAAATGTTGCCGTAAACAAGAGTTTGATCAGTGATCAATAGGAAACATTAAAGATGCTGGAGCTTAAGGTATTAGATTTTGTGTTGAGGATGCAGGATGTGAACGTCTATTCATGAGGGCGGTCGGTGACATTAAGAATCAGATGAACGTGGGAGTTCCTGCAAAGCTTTGAATTCAGACATAAAAGAGAAAACTTGATGTAAGAAATACTGAAGGAGAGGAAGTTGTTTGATCTGTTGATTTATTCACCCTGTGTCACAGATTATTTGCGGAAATTAAGGTGCATTCTCATCAAGTGCATCACAGTTTTGTTCTTGAAATATACTCACAGTTATATAAGTGGCTCCCTTTGTGAAACACGTGAGCAGGGTGGATAAACACCTACCCCTCGACCCACTGATGCTGCAGGAATCACACATTTCCAGGTCCAAGTAAAATCCCTCTTTTATACAGACCCACGGATGTTTTGGAGATAATCAGCCTTTGCACTTGAAAAAGTTTCTCTGTATGTGGGTGTTTTCCTACACAAGTGACTGCAGTTAAACTTGCAATAGACTGCACCCAGGGGACAGTATTAAGTGCCATGGCTGGTGGCAGCCACTAACACCTTAAATGTGTGCTGTTTTATAACGGCGAAGCAGACAACAATGGCTCCTCTAAACTGAGCCCCGTGTTTGAATGTTTATGACAAAGGGAGATTGAGGAGGGTACGAGGGGCTCGTCGCGTGGGGCCCTGTGAAACCTCTTTGGCAAATGGTTTTATGGATGAATGCTTATCCATATTCCAGGGAGGTAAGTGATGCGATTTCACTGTTGATTACCTCTGCTGATCGGTGTGATTGGTTTAGTGTTAGATAAATATAGGGGACCTCTGAATGGAATGATAAATACATATGGACCCTGCACAGCATCATGGCAAACAACGTGTGGATTACCATGGTGAGAATCACCGGGATGTGCAAAGAGGCTGATTTTAATAATCCTGATGAGCTCTGAAACAACTTTCGCAGCGGCGTCCCACAAGGTCACTACGCGACATCAACTGAATCTGGGCTCACATCAGGTCGGTGTTGAATTCGACCTCAGCCAGGTTATACCGAGCGTATAATTTTGCAGGATTAACATGATACCAATCTCCTGCCTTTAATCTCCTTGTAACTCTACCTCAAAATCGATTCACGTTCCTAAATGGACGATTTTTTAAAAATGTGCAGCATACCAGATCTATTACCTCGGTGAGGCATTTCATCTGAACAAGTCAGAGTCAAAGTGACAGTTTGGGCAGCACTGCACGTCTGGGCCAGCTCTGAAAGTCTCCTTTGCTTCTTAGGGTTTCAGGGGCACTGGCAGGGCTACGGCAGTCCAGCTGTCTCGGCCGTGATACATAAAGAATCAGATTGCACATGAGCACCAATCCAAACAACTTGTCATGGAAAGATATTTACTCCTCGGTTCAGACATTATTCACACACAACTATGCCCTTGGTGGATAAGGAGCCGTCTCAGGCTGAAAGAAGAGTAGTCCTGTTCACCTCATCTGTCCTGGAACGAAGCTGAGACAGACAATGGTTGAGGATATGGACAGAGGGTTGAGGCAACAAAGTGATAAAAGTGAGTGATATCTAAAAAAAAAAGCCTTGTTTCCTGTACATCTTGGTTTGTTTTTTTCTGTAAAGATTACATAACATTGAGGAAAATTTTGACAATAAGAAAATTCGGGGAAAGGCTTAAAAAAGAAAACAAACAAGTTAACAAATCTACTGCACTTTATTTTGTGCTGCAGTGTATTATCATCTTTCAGCTCAGTGTTTTGGTTGATTTGCACCAAAATCTTGTTTCCAACTGCAGGAAAAACTTTAAAAGCAGGGAAATAAGAGTAATAAAAATAACATAGAAAATAAACTCCAATCTTGTGAGCACAGTGAAGCGTTTAGCTGCAATAAAGCAACTTCCCTTCCAAGAGGACTAAACCAAATCTGCAGAAGAGTAAATACTTGTAAAAAATAATAAAATAAAATAAAAAAAATAATAATTAATTACATAGTTTGAAAAAAATGTCCCTAGCTTTCTCAGATTTCAATTAATGTTTAACTTGGCTAGCTTAATGTTTTTATTATCAATGGGAAGGACGGTCCAAACCACAAATATAAGACCAACGTTGCATGAAATTAGAATTTCCTTTTCAGTTTGAAAGCTTTCTAACATATAATATAAATGCAGCCGGCTATAAAGACTTTGAGTAGCTTAAGCCCCATTGATAATGCAGGAGAGACCATCATTTATGCTAAAACCCCTTTCAACGCGCAGCCAACCGCAGAGCAGTGGTCAGTTTGCTTTCAGTCTCTGGTGATAGCTCAGGGGTGCTGAACGAGGACTGGGACTGTGTGTCTGTCACTCTGTGTGCATGCCTGTACTCTACGCCGCCACAGAGAGGGGCTTGGGGGGCGCTATAGCTACACTTAGGATTGCCTGCTTCAAATTTCCATTTGATTCCTTTTTTGAATTTTAATCAAATGTCTCTACTTTTAATCATTTATTGCTCAAAAATAGAATTATGAGTTATTAAAACACAGGTTTGTGCAGAAGTACAACCATTTCTGTGGCAGAAACGTGAGCTTTCATATATAGAAGTGAGTTTATACAGGCATGTCCTCTTGAGGAGAGTACCATGTCTTGTGTTTAACCCTCTGATTGACACTAACAGTTACAGAGCAGGTACAGTAGAAGCCAAATTGAGAATCGAGCGAATCGAAGAAACTCTACATTTCAGAGTGTCCTCCCTGAAAAGTTAAGCAACCCCCAAGCAGCAGCAAAAGCGAATTCTCGAGCGCTGCCACTGCTCCACGCCTGTGTGTCTGACAGCAGCTCAGTGGTAAGACGGATGTTTCCTCCCAGTTGACTGTCCATCCTGCTGGGCTAAATCATCTCTGTCACTCAACAACAATCCTCTATGCAGAGCCTCATTAGTCTAACCACACAAGGGCTCTCTCTCGCATGCAGCCAGGCATCTCTGCTATATCTGCAGTGAACAACTCCCAGCAGATGTTTCTGGTTTTGGGCCCACAAAGACAAATATCCACACTCCCACATTAAGGCACTTAAGCATGCAGCTGCAGACATATAGTGCTACTACTGAAGTAGCACCGCAAATGTGCAAAAGGCTAAATGTGCCATGGGGACACAAGCAAAAGCATTACATGAATGCAGATGTTGGGTCACTGAGGTGAAGCCACATAGCCAGCTTTGCTCTGTACTTCTGCAAGCGAACCACTGTAAAAAGCTCTAAAAAGCAAAGAACGATCCAGGACGGCCTCACATAATGTGCATGTAATGGGGCCCATTAAATGGGGGTAATAAACACCGCCTGGAATATGGAAAGGGAATTTAGAGGTTTGGAGGGCCTTATTGTTTGTGGAATTTAAAGGAAGAGGCAACATTTACGAGGCATGCCCGCCTGGCTTCAGAGATAATGTTATCCTGCTTTGCGTCAAACACAAGCAGTGTACACTCAAAGCACAGAGCCCCAAATCTCTGCGCCGTGTCCACATCACCTCCAACAGTCGGCGAAGCTCCCTTAGTTCTCCAGGTGAATACTGAAGAGCGTGTGGGTGGAACAGCTTTGGAATTCGCCCAGAAAGTTTTGTGAATGTGCCTCTCACTTGAGTGAACTTGGGTTGCCGAGTTTTAAAGTTGTTGTTTACCGTCGTCTGGACACTTGTTGATGCCAAAGACATCTGCTATATGTCTGGAAACGAGCCACAGTATAGTTCGGTCGTGACGCCGAAAATAATGTAGCTGAAGGAGCCAAGACAGACCTTCTGCCATGAGAGCCATCTTGGGGGTACGAGAAGGGAAAAGAAGGGAAGGGAACGTAACAGAAACAGCATGTCATTATGCTTCTTCCTCCCGAAACCCGCTACAAGCTGTAAGTGCAGATTGGAGTGGGAGTGAAATCTAAGCAAAAATCAACGTGGCGGTAGGGTATTCTAATAGTCATTCAAGGGCCGAATTAACATATGTGCTGACTGTGAGGATCGAATCTAAGCATCTGTGGGCGTTTATGTCAAACTAATTTGGAATCATTAGTTTGGATTTGGGTATGTGTGCCTGGCTGTCTGTGTGTATTTTTCTACATCTGCCCTCAGCCATGCAGCAAGCTTTGGGAAACTCCCATTTCACCAGCTCTGCTATTCCCCGCAGCACTCGCTCCACGCAGCAGACAATGTGAGGAAGAGACGTGACTCATCCTGGGATGGAGCCTCTCCTCCCACTTTCCCTCCTTCCTTCCTTCCCCTCTCCCTCTCTATCTCTCCTGCCTCTCCGTCTGCACACCGGTTATCTGTTTGTGCGCCTGGTTTTCGAGCCTTTACTGGATGACTTGAGAGTCACAGTGGCACCACTGCCCCCAGGCCAAAACAAGGCTTGATGAGCAAAGACACGCTTTTCTCCCTCTTTCCCTTCCCAGATGGCTTCCACCTCCCAGTGTGTGGTCATATTTCTGTCTACCTATCACTGGAGATGTTTATGAAAAGGACTGTTCATAGACTCAGACCATGAAAAGAGAACTAAACCTTCATTAAAGGCACCAGGATCTCTGAGATTGTCATATATCAATGCAGATGTTTCATTTTAAAATCTGCAAATTACCACATCGCCATGCTTACTTCAGTGCCTTGCTCCACCTTCCTCCTACTACGCTTCCTGAGCTTCAGTAGCATTACAGATGTAATGCATAGTGCATCTGGCCAGTGATCATTTTCTTTGGACTCAAATCAGATCGAAGAGAAAATAATAGTAAGCACTGTCTTATTTCACTCTTCTGTCTGAAAAGAATGGACTTGAGTGTTGATACAAATCTCACAATAGAAGTGAAGTGAAATCTATATAGATCAGTTTGACCATGCATAGAATTAAACAACTGATTATTTTTTAGGATTATCATTAATAACATTTTTACTTGTGTTAATCTTAAAGTAATTCTATTGAAAAGTCTAAAATGAAAATAAAAGAGCAAACGGTATAATTGTGCCATGGACCAAATAGCAGATATTTAATTCAAACTATTCAGTAAACAAACTTTCACCTCTAATGAAGGTTCATAAGAAGTTTCCAGAGTTGGTGTTACAAGCATAACAGGGCCTGCTGTCACTGGGTTCCTGGGTGGAAGAATGCAGCTATTTTTCACTATTTTCTGGAGGGAGATGGGAGTAGATACAAGCAAAAAAAAAAACAAAAACAAATCATAAGAATTGAAAATGAGCTTCAATATCTCAGACAAGGAGAGAGAAGAGCCTCAGTCATCCAGCCTGGAGAGTCTCTGGCAGCGAAGCCCCATTCCCACAGGATTATTCCATACTTGCCTCCTGTGATTTCTTATATTTCTGGAATAATCAAATCTGCAAATCTGTCATATCTTCAGAAATCTAAGTGTACATTACTGACTATATTTTGTGACATATGAAGAGAAAATTAATATGATGAAAAGTGGCACCTCTGCTCTTTAGGTTTATGTCGCACTCACATCCCGCTTTTGTGAATTTTTTCCTTTTATTTCCCAGTTGAGAATTTTAGGTGGTGACAATGACAATTATAATTAAAAGTTTTGATGGCATGTCTAAGAGGCCTCGTTGCACATGTCATTCAGAGTTACACAGACCCTTGACACCGTACTGGGGAATAATATCGGTGCAACAACACAAGTGGGAAGAGGCCTGTCAATGGGGCTCTAAATGTGCATATAATATGAGATGTGCTATACATCAAATACTTGTCTTTTGTCTGAGCCATAATTGAATATGTTATTTCACAAAGAACATCAGTGGTGCTTATAGTGTCACCCTGATTCAAGTGAACCTGGAGGAGCTCGAAAGGCGAGCCATTACATGTCAATTGACTATGTAATGTCAGGCAAGGTAATTGGCCTTTAAGGACAGACGATGGGTGGTTTAATTGTTTAATGGTCAGTCAATGAGGCTTCGAACATGCTCGTATCTCACAGAGGCAATTTAGTCTATTATGCCATGACACAAGTGGCGAGATTGTTATCACGCCAGAGCTGCTGGTCACATAAAGTATTCTGTGTGTGTGTGTGTGTGTGTGTGTGCTGTGAAGGGCCTCGTGCCGCATGGCACCCTTCACCACTAATTCTCTCCATTAAGAGCCTCCAGCACATTGCTGCTCTTTGTACACAAATCCCCTTTAATTATGGGATTTATACACCAGCAGAGTGCGAACATGAATAAATAACCATAGAGCAGCAGAGGCAAACACAGCCGGTTAATGCTTCCATGGAGCATGAGATTCTGCAAGGTCACCATAGATAAGGTGCACAGTTTATGACATGCATCTCAAGCAGGGCCAAAAAAAATTCCTTTTCCTCCACAGACTCAGTTAAGCATGTTGAGCTCCCTACAGCGAGAAAAGAGACACAACAGAAAAGCTGCTTTTGTGACAGGAAAATAAAACTGAATCATACATATACTGTACTCTAATCAGGGAAGGCTGATAACTTTGATCAGCAATGAAAGAATAGCCAAATATATTCTGCTAATGACACCATTTACAGGTAATCAGGTAACAGACACTGGCTGCACTGAATTGTCTCTCCACATCACTCGCTGCCGTGTACACTGTGCCGCCAGAGAAGGCTATTTAAGATTCGGGCAGTGTGTTAGACAGAGAATAGCGAAAGCCTTTTTGTGTCCATGAATACCCAGGCAATCAAGGCATCAATTATTCAAGCCACATGCAGAGAGAAACCATCGCATGCTGTCCATCGGTGCTCCGTCCCAAGACTCCTAATGTTGTTCAGACAGCAGCGGAACAATACAAATGCCACAGAGCTATTAGAGGCAAGGCGATGTAGCAAGAGTGCTGCAAAATCAGCGATAAGAAAGCCAAAACATGTTAATGAGTTAATCAATTATGACTTGGTTTAATCACACTGTGTAAACAAGTAGACAAGGAATGGGTGAAGTGTTTGAGAAATTAATGAAATGTTAACCTCGCCTCAAAAAGTGAAATGGGAGTCACTTTGGAAACTGCAGTACATGAGGTGAAATAATGAAATCCCAATGTTGTAATTTTCTCTTCTCAAATCTAACACAAGGTGCCAAGTATGAAGAGAACATCTCCAGTATGTGTTTCTTGAATATTACACGGTTTTGTGATGTCTAGCAACAAACTAGGAAGCATGTGTTGGGAGTTCTTGAAAGCCCCAAAAAAAAGCCCTCTCACATTCTTCAACATTAAGTGACAACGTGGTCGCAGATAGTACAACGGCTGTCACATTCTGTTCCTGTCTTGTGGAGGGGAGAGCAGCAAAAGACTGCAGTGCTAATGTGCAAAGTGAGGGAGGCTCTCACAGGGCAGTGAGTTTCTGCCCTATAAATGCAGGTCAGGACAGGAGAATCGATGCAGCGTCGATACACAGATGAATGTTGATATGTGTGTTTCCCATTAAGGTTATTTATACGAGTGCACGTCCAGTCCAGCATGTTAAAACATGGCCTCTGGGATCGTGTGAAAATACGGCGGTTTCTGGTGTTTTCTTTGGTAAGATTTCATTTGATGTGCATGGATGATTTGTCGTCTGACCAGGCTGGCAGAGATCCAAATCAGTGTGGACCCAATTATTCACAAACAATCCAAAATTTATTACAGAGGAGACTAGACTCAAACAATTAATGTTTAAACAGACACTACGATTGATTCCCAACCAACTGAACTGCATGACTTTCCCTGCTACAACAGCTGTCGCACTGGGAATAATTACAGAGGTCAGATGAATCACAGTGTTAATCAGGCTTAATAATCTACATTATCTCTCTTTTCAGTCTGCATGCATCCATTTTGAACTTTCTTGAACCTTTCTTTGGTTTCAGTGTTTGCACTTAGGAGGTCAGAGGGATATATATTATCTCTCAACAGTGTAAGTAACACTTTTTGGTGTTCTTTCTGTCTCTATTAATCAGCAACAGCAACAAACCCAAAAGGTGAGTGTTTTCACTCTGAGGGGGCATGGAAATAGAAACAGGTAGGTGATAAACATGATAGACATTTCATTGAAACATCTCACAGGGTGAAAGGCAGTACATACACACACACACAGATGCATGTGTGTGCAATAAACCGCTGACACTTTAAAATAAAACTTACTGATCTCTTGGTATAAGAACAGCTGTGGACCTTGTGAACAAAAAGATCCCATTTCAGAGTCTTTTTTTGTTGGGCTTCCTTCACGATGCAAAGAAAGAGTAACTGATAAATCTTTCATCTCCCCATATTCACCATGTTGTGTAACCTTCAAGCTCCAAGCATCCCTCAGACCCGCATGGAGAAGGTGACCTGCCAGCATACTGCCCAAACAGTCTCTGTCTCTCCCCCTCTCTTCCACTCTGCTGTACACACAGCGTTGTGTATGTTCAGAACAAGCCAATTATTTATTTACAACACTGCCTCTCTGTCACACTTTTTGGTGCTGCCTCCGGGATGTGACTCAGATCTCCGGGGGACACACTCTTAGGTTAGATCCCCTCCCATTCCATGTTGTATTAGGCTGGAAAAAAATTGTCAGCACAATTTTCTATCCTTACTTTTTTTTTAGACTTCTCAATACCAACCCTCATTGTGCATCCGTGGAACAACTTTTCATATTTGCAGCAAAGTTGCACGTACATTCGGCCGATGAGAAAAGCCCAAGAGGATTAGATTGGTAAAGTCATTCATAACACTTGTGTCTAAACAAAACCTGCAACCTGAGAGCTCATTTGGCACCTGGCATGATGATTTACAGAAATGAGGAACACATTTCTAATAGCCCAGATAGATAGGCCATTTGGTACACTATATGAGATGTAAACAAAAATAGATCAAAATCATTTGTAAATTTGGCGTGTTTGCAGACAAACCACAAAGCATTTATATATTTTTGCATGTGACAGCTCTTGAAAATATTGTCGGGGGGAAGCATTTTCCCATAATGTCCAAGATGACCGATAATAAGCCTAACTCAAAAATCCTGCAAAATTTTACACACTGAATGAGCTGACTCGGGATATGCTGGTTCTTGCTCACCTCATCATTGTGTTGGTGAACTGCTAGCCTGTACCCCTCATACAGGTGGTGATGATCCCCCAAATGTTGACAATTTTAGACAGCTGTCCAGGTGGTTCTCAGGAAAGTTTGTGTTTTTTATTTTTTTGGAGCGATAACGTATGTCTGCCACTCTGCTTCTGCTGAGTATACTGTCCACGGAGCTGCTCGCCATCTTGAATGGTTTAGTGGCCACTCCGTGCTGCCAACTCCTCAGAAAGGGAAGTCACTATGGGCTTACCTAAAAGTTGCTAGAAGTCGCTGAATGATGTTTGTGCGTTGTACTGTACAAATCGTCCCTATGAATGAAAAGCCCCTGGCTACAGCTATTAAAAAAGGTTGTAATCATCCAATTATTCTAAATCCATTTATTATCTCACCTGCTTGATACCTACTATAAAGGCGTCACAGGGGTTCGGAGGTGTCTATATATCTCTGGTACACACAGGGTGAAGCCAGGAAATACATAAATATCCTGTTTCAAATCGTGGTGCTATATTTTCTTTTTTATTCTGGTGCTATTCACTTATCTCAAAAATAAAAAGTTTACTACTGCTACAAATCTTTATTTGAAATTAACTTATCTTCTTTACATATGTTCTTTATGTCCCCCTAAAAGCTGGTGAATAAAAATGAACAGGCTTTATAAGCCAGAGATGGTATATGTAAGGAAGGACCATCAAATCGTGGATGAATGGATGGTAATTTCTAGTACTCTTGCATTGTGTTCTGCACACGTGATTTGGGCACTGTGCCCCAGTAAATAAAAGAAACACTCAAGTAATTTTCTCTTCTAGATTTATCTCCGCTGCTGTGATGCCTTAAGCAAGCACTCTAACCTGAAATCTCCGGTCAGCGCAAACTATATCCAGCATGCAAACAAATCTCTAGAGATAAACATCAGAGGGCACAAGTGTTCGAGCAGATTGAAAATATCTTTTGCAGTTGCACCTGTGGCCCACGGTCACCCTGTACCCTGTAAACATCAGTCACAAAGATACAGTACAGAAGCACATGTTGTCACAACAAAACATGGTGCAAAATGTACTATAATTATTGAAAATTCCATTTGAATAATTTATTTTGGCTGTCAATGTATATCCTTTGGGTTTTTCTTGTTGTGAATTCATTCATGTACACTTGATGAGAAAGTAAAAACAAACACGACTGAAGGGACATTTTAAAAGTTGAAAATGTCAAAAACGAGAGTATTGGTTCAAACATGCACCTCACAGAGGGAAGAACCTGGGCTTGACTCCTGGGACTTATTGTGTGGAGTTTCAGAGCCGGTATTCATATAACTTTTCTCCAGGTACTCTAGTTTCCTCCCAGAGTCCCAAAATATGCATGTTGATTGGAGACTTTAAATTGGTCTGGGTGTGAGGGTAGACTGGGGACCTATCTAGGGTGTATTCCCTGCTTTCACCCTACTGTATGCTTGAAGAAATAAGCTCCAGCAGACCCCTGCGACATAGGTTAGGTTACGAAAATGGATGGACGAATGGATGGATAGATGCTTTTAACTCTAATGTACATTTATTTTTGGCCGACATCTGCCACACTGTGGTTGTGCTCAAGCCTTTCTCAGACATGCTAATGGGTAATTCCGAGCCAGACAAGAATCCATAGCCACTACACTACTGTCATGCTCCTGCACTTAACATTTGATTGTGCCTCATTCATAAAGCCTGAAATAAGCTATTACGACTCTGAGCACCCGTATTATATTCTCCTCTGTTTTCACAGCATTGTGCCACTATGAACCTTTCCCATGTGAAATAATCTGTCTTGATTAAACTGCAGTGCTGCGGCATCAGAAGGGGGCCGCCGCCACGTATTCCTCTCCCTTTGACGTGCCGCGCCACTTCACTCTGATGAACAAGATGGAGCCTGGAGAGGCAAATTGGTTTCAGAATTGAATATTTTTTAACTGCCAGATTTTCAAAACGCCTGACAAATATCACTGAACCAATTAAAGTACACATCTGTTTCATTAGGAGGCCTCATATCCATCCATCTTATCTGTCAATCTCATCTCTCGGTACCTTCGTGCACCTCATCAGATGTCTTCATGCGCGTGTGACTGTGGAGATTAATTGAGCCAATTTCACTTCATTTCGGGGGGGAGAGAAAAAACTTCACGCTCTGGATTTCTAATTTGATACTCACTTTTATTACATCTTAAAGTCACTTTTGCTGCACAAATTCTTATTCAATTATGAACGGGTGGGATACGAAATAAAACTGGGGCAGCGATAACTCAGCATACAATGATCTGCATCCACCCAGGCTTACAATGAGTCAAGAATGATTGAATGTTTTATTTGAGTGTCACGCTGCTTAAATGAAGTCTGAAAAGTAATACTGCTTTACAAATTTGATTTCGGGAGACGTGAGATTCCAAGAACACAGCAATGAAGTAGCTCGCGTGCCAACATGAAACCGACGTGGAGGCGATGCATGAGGAGAGTCACAAAAGTGTCGCACTGTTGTTCCCACGCATCAGTTGTGAATATAAAGACTGACGCCCAGCTGAGGGGAGACACTGAACACGAACCCAATATAGTCTGTCCCACCTTCCAGCAGAACTATCAGGCACAGAGCCACTCTATGTGTCTTTCAACGTTTATTTTAAATTGAATCGTGTCAGTCCAGAGGTTTACATGAAAGTTATGTGCGAGAAACTATTACCTGGGAATTGTTTTCCTTGTCTTGACTGACAATGATGTAAGAAAATTGTCTGGAGATGACTCTGTTGGCTGTCAGTGTCAGGAAAATGCTTCCTCTCTTTTCAAGCAGACCGGCAGCAGGTGTTTATTCAGTCTTCCTTTATTTAATCGGACTATTAAATCAGCTGTGCCACTGAAAAAAAATAAAAAACTCACAGCTACACTATTAATTGCTTGACTCCAAAAGGGTAGCCAACAGCTACGCTAAGCCATTTTGTAGCAGTCAGGAAGCATTATATTCACTCCTATTTACATGGATTTATGCAGCTGATCAAGGCACTGAGACCAAAGTCTTCCTGATGTAAAGTTTACTGTCCTGCCCCTGGTGCAAATGGATCCTATAAGCATACCGTTTCCACCGTAAAATGTCCTTTGTTGCTGGAAAAATGCACACTTTTGGCTGACAAGAGATACCGACCGAGGGTAGCGGCTCAGTGCATGAAATGGATTTTTCCACATTTGAATGTAAGGTGGCTGCGTCAGGGAGCTTTACACTCGGTTCATATTCTTTGGTGTTGCTTTATCATGGCGTCATCCTTCCAAGGGTGCTGGCTTTGACAAAGGTCATAGAAGAAAGCCAAACATGGAGGGAAGCATAAGCTCTTTGTCCTTAGAGCTTTAGCTCAGTGGTTTCTTTTTCTACCTCAGGCTGCTCTCAAATCATGTTGTCAGAAGTGTCCATAATCTATTGGACAGTGAAGTTGACCAGCGCTGTAACAGCAGCAGCAGAGCGTGTGAAATCACACTTGCTGTTGCATTTAGTAGAGGCAAACACGTTCAAGTTTTATCCTATTAAAGTTTTATCTCATATCACTAATTGGAATAGATTTTCTACCATTTTATTATGTTTTAAACTGTTTTAAGGCCTATATTACTCTAATATGGAGCACTGTAAATTGCCTCTATGTTTGAAAGATGCTGACCACAAAGGCACTTTTATGGTTAAGTTAAACAAGTAATCATTGTCATGTTTAGTTACATTTGTCTGATGGTGTTTTATCTGAAGAAAAATAGCTTTTAAATAAGTTTTAATTCACATCTCATGTGTTTTGTAGGATACAATTTTAGATATTGAATGTCTCTTTCAATGCATGTCCCAATCAGGCGTCCACATCATGTTGGTGATAACCCTGACTGAGTGTCTCTGACAATATTTTGTGTACAAGGTCAAAACATGACAATATACAGTGTGCAATTGTGAATCTACTATGGAAAAAAAAGTGGAAAAAATAATGACATGGGATGCAATGAGTTTGAAATCAATCTACTCTATATGCAGGAGATGTTTGTAATTTCCCCATTCCTGCATGAGAGCCCAGTGGAGATGTCACTCATGGCTGCTCAGCTCGTCCATGATCCGGCACTATCACCCACTCTTAGTCCCATTTTGTATTCAAACAGCATTTGGGACTTTGGATATGTAAAAGCAAAATAGGTGGTGAAGAAATTGTAGTAAAGTGCATGCACACAGTGGGTGAGTGTACCTAAAGTGCCCTTTTCCTCCTGTGCATTTTCGCAAACAGCGGTAAAGTGCTTCTGGATTATCACAACCTGTGTCACCATTGTGCTTCCGTTTTTCCAACATGGTGCGACCTTTCAAACTGCGTATCGATGTTCAGGAGCCCCCCCCACCTTAAATTGTTTTTTGCTGACTGTCAGCAGAAGCTGCTCTCTAAGGAAATTCTTTCAAGCTGTTCAACTCCAGTTCCCAGGCAAACTCAAGAAGCCATTATAATTTCCAACTTTTGGAGCAGCCTCTGACTCCTGTGACAAGAAGAGTGGGTAACTGAAAACAAGGACAACGGGGAGTGACCAACCCAGGGCAGGCGAAGCTGCTTTCAGATGTGCCTGTAGTGTATTGATCAGTGTTTGTGAGGGCGCCCATACATCCATTAATACAGCCTTGGTGCACTTTAAGGCATCATTCTTGTCATCATTAAAGAATACCATTGATTAAATTAGATGAAAGGAATTTGCTCAGAGGTGGACAGCCACAGTCTGAGTCTGAAAATCAAAGGCCAAGGACTCAGGAAATAGTCCATCCAGACGCCTCGTGTTCTCTCAGTGGTGCATTCATTCATCTGCAATGCGTATAGCATAGAGCACCATCACTTGCACGCAATTATCCGAATAGCTCTGTACACTGCTATAGCGAAGCTTTGATGTTGAATGTGGGAGCTGAGTGTATGTGCTGTGTCTGCACTGCATGACCACAGCTACACGAAGCTTAAAGTTTTGTAGATACAGTACTGGGTGGATTGCATCATCAACTCAGTTTCTGCAAATGATGATGACGAAATTTTTGGATTCGATTTTTTCCGCCTGTAAGGGTGAATTGATATTTCTTGAAATGAGGGAAAATCAAGGATAGCTTTGACACTGCTGATGTGTAAAGATGGAGTCTGATGACATATTTAAGAAGGGATAAACCTTAATTGATTCCCAGCGGGAAAATTTGGTTGTTGCGGCCGGAAAATGACACAAATATTGAAGATGTGAAAAGGAAGAGAACCAGCTGATATACAGTGATTATGCATGTAAGAGACACTAAAATATTCTCACTGCAGGGTGATGTTTTAAATATCACACAATGTTGTAGCGATTCTACACCCTTCTCATCAATTACAGCAGTGTCTTCAATGTGTTTGCAGTTGTAAAAAGAAAAAATATAAATAGATAGGCTTTACTGATTGTCATTCATAAATACAATCTGCAATAATAATCATTTTAACACGCTAGTAAATAGTTTGAACGTGACAAAGCTCTTGCTTGCAGCTGATGTTCTATAAATATCTCTTTCTAAATGTAACATCAGTATATAACCGATCAAATCTCACTTTTTTAAATGTCGTAAAATGCCATCTTAGGACACGCACACACACGGATAGATGCAGACACACAAAACGCTGAATGTTGATGGAGAATATCCTCGAGTAAAAAAAACAAGAGTGACATTTAAATGATAAAAACATTTGCTTTGGTTTATTATTGAAATAATTCACCCAACTATCTGTCCTGAGTCTGCATTTGTTTTTACTGGATGTGATCCATTCACTGACCTGGGCTTAAGTCGTAGGAGCGTCCAGGAGCAGCAGTGACGCAACTGCTGATATTTGACTATTCAGTCACATTGAGCCAACCTACACACAGGGAGTGAGACCCTGTTTGAGAAAGCCATTATTGGTGCAGTCCAGTGGTATCTGTTTCTCCTCACTGGGACCAGTGCTGGTGCCTACTCTCATTCTATCATTGGCATCTTCTTGGTAATCCTAGATCGCTGGATCCAAAAACATCTTGTTGGGCTCTTATTTCCACTAATGAATTACAGAAAAAGTGAATGTGATGCTTCCTGGATTCCTAATCTTGAATGTACTGCTGATGTCATCACTGAATACACATTGTGATATTAAGTTTCTGTTAAAAATAGTAAATAGACTGCATTTGCCACTTTTCTAATCTACTGACCACTCAAAACACGTCATAACACAGTTACTTATACGCCAGTCATCACAAGCTATTACAACTATGTTTTAGTTAAACAAATCTAATGTGTGATTTAGGTCATATCACACACCTTTTAAATATATTTCGGTGAGTCCTTCATTCAATTATACAATCACTGCAGTCAAATATTCTGTTGCTCAAAATACAGTTTTGAGTTGCACATAAACATATTATTTTAGTTCCTGATATACTTCATCACAGACAATTCATACAAATGATAATTTACATTGTATCTCCTCCAAACTATACAAAACAACTTACAATGCAGAATAATAAATAAATAAGTCAAGTACTAAATTAAATTAAGTTATGGCACAGTTAAAATTGCTATTCTTGATGGAAAAAGTACTTATTTGGTGATGTTTGCAGCTCCAACACATTTATCACTTCAACACAGACGCACGTCACCCGGGGCTGATGCAAATCTAGTCTATATCTAGTGTGTGTAAAAGCAGACTCACTGTCTTTATGATTCATCCGCTGCATGTTGTGGGCATCATTAGACTGCTGCTGCTGCTCACAGTACAGGACAAGTACAAAGATATTCACATTAAAGCCAATTGTTGCTGTGCCCAGACATGAAAACGTGCAACCGACAAAGTCCCTGGAACTAAGTTCAGGAGGAAGGAAAGTGGACACGGTTGTGAAATCGTCGGCAGCGTGTCCACATGTGGTGTTTACACAGCAGCCACCAATAAATCAAGCCAATGCCAAAAAACAGAGCAAACATTTTCTTTCCGGGCCTCAGCGCGTGGCGGACAGTTACAAAGTGGGCAGTGTGTTTTTAATCGCTTCATGCCACACTCCTCCCTTTGGAGGCGGAGAACAAGCTTGTCGATCTGTTCCAGTGAACATCAGGGGAGAGCACCTTGAAGCCCGGAGCCGCTATCTGCCATGGTGCAGTGGTGGTAATGATTAAGTATCAGTCCAGCACCCTCCTCTCATTTCCAAACTATCGGTTTCACCTTCTCCACTACATCACATTTGTGGAGCAGAAGGTAATGATCCAGCTGGGTGACTGCCAAGTCATTTTCTTTCCGACGCTCTCCTACTCCCCATTTCACTCTCTCCGTGTCTGCCTCCGTCTCTCGCCCTCTTCCCTTCCCACTGACTTCCCTCTCATCCTCTGTCTTTAAGTTTTGGTGTTCGCCTCTCAAGGTTGCCTGTGGAGATAAAATAGCCATGCCCACTAGGCGAGAGAGTCAGCCCCCTGAACTGTCTGCAACAGGAGGTCACAGAGACTGGCAGTTGGTTTACGGACTTCTTTACGGCTGTGGCGGTGCATCCAAAAGAGACGGAAAGGTGAGGAAGGTTGAGCATGCTGCGATTTTTGGCTGTGCACTTTAGCCCGCTGTTTAACTTTAGATATCAATCAATTCCACAGAGAGCAGACTGCACTGACTGAACGACTGGGCTCTGAGACAGATTATATTAACAGGCAGCACTGACAATGGCTTCATAGTGTGATAGATTTACAAATAGGATTGACTGGGATTGCTGAGAGTGATTGAACAATAAACAGTTTTATCCCACTCCCTCACTCTCTAGTTGTCCTGTGCACAATGAAAGCAGAGGGTGAAACTGGGGTAAAGCACTGTTTACCACATTAGTATTGTGTTAATCCCTCTGTCATACATGATATTTACTAGAGGGTAATATCTTGCACAACACTGTTCCGATTGTGACCAAATATGGACGGATGAGGTGTTTTGGATTAAATGCAACAATAAAACACATTCAATAATGTTGACTACGCTTGTGCAACCTTAATACTTTTTGCTTTCATGAAAGCGTGGCGTTACAAATTCGCTGGTTGAGTCCATCCTGGAGGCTTAGCGGTTTAAGAATCAAGCAGCGCATTCTCAACATTTCCCATCATACGTTCACCTTAATTTACTGACAGCCTTTTGTTGGATATGATGCAGCGATGAGTTAACACCCCACTGCTGCAGTTACCTTCCAGAAGATGAAAAACATTTAATTCAGCAAAATACAATTTAGGATGTCCCGTTTGATTAATACCTCTTTAAGCCTAGCTATACATCAAAACGCTACGCAGCAGTTTAAAATACTCTGATACAGAGGCTACTACAACTCAGCAAAATTTGTCACATCCACTTTAACTTCTGTCTCGACACTAAATTGGCAAAATATTACACATTTGACTGCAAACAGGTAAACAGTCTGTGGGGAGAGACAAAGAGGCAGGAGCAGAGATTGAAATGCAATCTCTGAAGCCACTGGCTATCTTTTGGCAATTTGGCTTTTGATTAGATTTTTTATGTTATCTGTATTAATATGCATGTGTCTGTTTACAGAGATTTGTGGCTGGAGCTGCCAAGCTGTTGGTAAAAAATGACCAGCACGCACGAGAAAAGGAGGACTAGTGTCCACTTGTGACATGGAAAACCTCAAAAATGTTGTTCTCAGAGGCTAAATTGTCATCATGTGAGTCATGTGCATCATCATGAATCATGTGAGTGTTGGTGGTTAACACTGTCACCTCATAGCATAAAGGACTTGGATTTGAGTCCCAGGTTGAACACAGGGCCTTTCTGTGTGGAGCTTGCATGTTCTGCACGTGACTGGGTGTGTTTCTTCTCAGCACAGCAGTTTCTTTTCACCATCCCAAAACATGTATGTTAAGGTCAACTGGAGACTCTAAATTGCCCCTATGTGTGTGTGTGGGAGGGTGAATTATACGTGTGTGGCCTGCAATGAACTGCCCACCTTACCAGAGTGTATTTCCTGCCTTTGCCTTATGTAAGCTAAAGGCAGGTTAATCGAATAATCTACTGTCAAATTTTTACTGCTGTCATATATTTTACTGGTGTTGGAGTTGGAATGATGCATTTCATACAGAGAGGATGGCACGACATCAGGACTGTCAGTCTGAGTCAAAAAAAAAAAAAAATCCACCGGTGACCATACTCTGGCAGTCTCTGTTTCACTGATGTTCTGTTATTATGCACAAGCAGCGACCTTCCAGAACAAAAGTTCAAGCAATTCCCTTCTGGAAATAAAAAAGACCTGTATTCTTCAAACGGGGTCAAAAGAGCTGGATGATTCCAGCACATCCTGCGTCGTCTCCACAGAGACGCCTCTCAGGAGTGCAAATCCTGAGTGAAGCTCACTGAGTATGTGTTGTGAATTTAAAGATGATGTGATGATCTGATGTGCTGACATGGGGGGAAACCTGCACCGCTGCAGAGACTGAATCTGTGTCCTGAGACCCACGGATACGAGAGGAGGTCGCTCAAGATGGCCGGCGAGGGCGGAAATCTCCCACAGTGCTCGCTGACCACATCTTCCTTTCTTAACATAAGTTAACTTGTAAGCTCCAAGAATCCATACTCTGCAGCCATGGGGTGCAGCCTGTGGGTGCATTATAAGGCTGCACATCAAAAAGAAAGGGCATGTTCCCTCCGTAGATGAAAAGAATTGAGGGGATTACATTTTCCCACCAGAACAATCTGATTTACTCAGTGCAATTACCCTTTTATAGGTTAGCCCGAGCATTTCTATTTCATAATCAAGGTGAAAATGTGATTTTAAAAGACAGCTGTTAGAGTACATGGATTGAATACGTTTGTGGTTGCTGCAGATAACATCACCATATCCCTCCAGCCTATCACCTCAGTGCTGATAATCCTCTGAATGTGCCGATGTACGAGCCACCTTGCCAGGATGTCTTTGAGTCATGTTCACATTATTGGAGACTCGGATTCATTTTCCCTTACCTAGAAATTGAAGAGAGATTTGAAATAGGATTTGGGATTTCCTTTGATGGGTCCCCGCTAGTTGACATTTACTTGGAGAACGTCATTGAATTACAGTAGCGCTGCATTTCTCTACCGTTATTACTCCATGGTTCAATGAAGCCCGGGCTGTTTTGTAGCATACATCGTGGCTGCATCCAGGACCCAAAGCACAGAAGAACTGAGGAGAATCATAAACAGGTTTGGTAATGAGAATGAGATAATTATCTTGGAGCTGCAACACAGTGTGTAACTGTCGTGCTCCTCTGTGCAATTACTCCATTTAAGACCCATTACCACCAAACATCCAAACATTGTTGTAGTAATTGTTGGTTTGATTGCACTCTTTATTAATCAAAGTGTATCGGTGACCTCTACTAATTAGTTAATCAAATAGGGTGTAAATTCCATTACGGATTAGACAGGAAAAGTAGGATTTGCTGAGGATAATTGTGGTCAAGTTTGTACGGTTGTCCTTGATGTCAGTGCGGAGTCAGTGTCCAGCTTCCTTTGTTTTTCTGCACCTGTTTACACAGTCCAACAAACTAATTACACACCTCTAATGCGCTTTCATTGGTGTCTTTTCAAGAAGAGGAGACCACCTGTTACGAATGGTGGGTGGGTGGGTGGGGAGCCTTATTCACTTACCTACAAAGAAGTATTGATGTGTCATGGTTGAGGGTGCAGCAATTTCCACCTGTGAAATGCAAATGTGACCAGGGCAGAGTCCACCATGGTCAGCATGCAAATGAGCTTATCGAATGGCCGCGGGGGCACACGGTGCTTTTGACCTGCTGCTGCTGCTGCCGCTGCCACTGCTGCATTCACAATACCGCTGCGCCGTTTCCTTCCCTCCGCTTGTGGGCTCAGGGCCGTTCAGCGGTGAGTGGGAGGGGGGGACTTCAAAGAGAAAGCCTTGAAATCACCTATTGTGAACAGCCGCATGTTCCTCAGGAGGCAATCGAAAAGCAAGACTCCTCGATTTTGTTTCGAGAGCGTTCACATTTCAGGTAATAGTTCATGTTAGTCACCTTCTTTTTGCCATATTTGAGCACTAATAAAGGTGCTTTTTGCCGCAAAATAGTTCAACATTATGACAATATGTTTGGAAGCGATTGGCGCCTCGCTCTGAGTCGAGG
Source organism: Karalla daura (assembly GCA_029224185.1). Taxonomy (NCBI): domain Eukaryota; kingdom Metazoa; phylum Chordata; class Actinopteri; order Chaetodontiformes; family Leiognathidae; genus Karalla; species Karalla daura. The sequence goes on from CM055192.1 coordinate 19,954,858, forward strand.
ACACATCAGAAGCTAAAAGTCTGTGTGCAGTTGTGTAAAAGAGGCAGTGAAGCAAGGCAGAGTTTCAATTTTATTCATTGCTTGTAAAGTGAACAAGTCTCCCCGGTCCATAAGGCAAGAATTTAGGCTATGGAAGGTGAGACACTGCCTCTATGGCAGCTCACATGGACTTCAATCACAAAAAGGAAGTTAAAACCACACATGCATTGCATGTATCACAAAAAGAGAGAGACAGTCAGACAGTCAGAGACTCAAGCAAGACATTCAGTGTGTTGCTTTTCATGTCTTTTTATCCACTGGTCTAAAATAGGGGGAGAATTTAAGACTGTAAATTAAACTGAACACTTGGATTGGCCACTTTTTTTTAACTTTTATTCTGAATTAAAGTATTGATTTTACGCAGTTTGTCAGTATGTGAGTAAAAGAGATGAGAAAAGTGTGAGAGCAGTTTGCACTATGAGTGCAGTGACTAAATAATTGACTATTTGTGAAACTTAGTTACAGTTGTCAGACTCAGGCTTCCTAATATATATATATATTTTCTTTTAATAATTGATCATTAATTTCAGACAAAGGGCGATGAAAGGAGACTATCCTTCACTGTTGGTGCGGTCGGCTGAACCACAGCTGTTAGGCTATCATTTAACAGTAGATAGAGCCCCCTCTGCTTTCCCACCAAAGTGACACTTTTGAAGTGAAAATGGTATAAAAAGCTGAAACAAAATCTATTTTTCTGTTTGTGTGCTTTCAAGCAACATAAATGTGGGATGTCATGTAATGTTTCCTGGATCTGTTGGTCTGTGGGCTCTCTCACCTTCATAAAAGCACAGCAGAGAGCTAGAGATAGATGGATAGATAGATAGATAGATAGATAGATAGATAGATAGATAGATAGATAGATAGATAGATAGATAGATAGATAGATAGATAGATAGATAGATAGATAGATAGATAGATAGATGAAAATGAATGAAAATCATGTGTTGCATCCGAAACAAACCCACACAGCGACATTGTTACTTCAAAGCAATTTCTTATACTTTTGCACTTGTTTTTTTAGGTCTGGAAAGGTTGCAAAAAAGCAGCACCTGCTCATTGGCTTGAATGTTAAGTAGCTGTCATATTTCAACCGGGAACACAAGAAGTAAACTGGAGATCGACAGGCTGTGCCCAGATAAGGCCGCTCCATTATGACTGGACAGTGTTTGGGTAAGTGGAGGCCTGTTTGGCTTGGATGTACAGAGCTGCCTGGCTATCTATTAAAGTTTTTATTAAACAAAATCAGTATAAGAAATCTTTCAAACGTTGAACATATTACAAAAAAGACAGCCCTCCCCCAAACACTCCCTCTCGCTCTCTCTCTCTCACGTACACAAATTCTGTTTGCAGGTGTGATGACTCAGAGCATCAATAAAGGCTCCAAATCTCTTTACCCTCATGAAAGCAATTATTTCGTGAGAGTAGGTGTCACAGTTTTCAAGTGCTGTATTTCTCATTTTGGAATTTAACTCCTCAATACGTCTCATGTCGGCGTCACCTATCTTTATTATTACACACATCCCGGTCGCTCTGGTGGCAGGAACCTCAGTCGCTTATCTCCATGTTCACTGGAGTCAATTGAAATGTCTGTTGTCTGAAGAATATTGTACTCAGTCGTCACGCAGAGTGTATTCATCTTATTTTCAAGTGGCGGTGTCGATTTGCAGCTCTCGGATTGAGAAGACGTTTAGCTAATAACGTTGTGCTTCCAGAGCAGTGAATGGAACAACAAAAGCCAAAAACTTTGGTTATTATAACTATCAGTGACCATTAACTGTAGTCTCTGAGCATACATCTAAGATCAGATTGTTGGGAAATAACTAAACCATTAGAGGAACATTTGAAACATTTACAAGCATTTCTCATTTAAATGCAATCAAAGTATCCTTAATTTCTAGAATTAATTATTGATTAATTGAATGCAACATACATCATTTATGCCTGGTAAGCCTTTATTGGCGTTCAACACGTGGGACAAGAAATAAAATACCATAAACTCGCATGCTCCACAAAAACACTCAAAAACTAACATCTGCACTTTGGGAAATAAAACAGTACAATTAACTGAATGGTTCAGCACCAGATGGTGGTCTCATTCTTCTATACAGTGCAGAGTTAAACAGGAAAGTAACATTTCTTAAGAACTTTTATCGTGAAATTAATAAAATATGAGCACATTTTATTTTGAAAGTGAAAATTAAATTGGATTTAGCTTGCAAAACTACCCCACTACTATTGAAATAAAATACTGAATCATCAATAATCATATGCATATGAATTAAATCAATGCAACGTTAAATCTTTCTTTGTCGTGTGACAATAGTTTCACTGCTGCTTGCACACTGTCATGTGAGATGCAGCTGTACGGGAGTGACAATCTTCTCTATTCCAACTCCGCCGTCTTGACTGCGCTCTCACAGCGGCAGTGAAGTGGCATTCATCCACACTGTTTTGATTAGACTTTCGGCTCCATTCTCTACGCTCCGGAGATGTTATCGTCCAGTGGAACTGTGACTTCTGATTTCTCTGCTCATAATACCGCCATGTGCCCTCCGAAATGACAAATGAGAGAGAACTGTCTAAACACGGCTTGAACTTCAATATCCAAAATTCCTTTAACAAAGCAACTGTATGGTGCATCACAAACTCCATTTTACCAAAGTGACTGATGTGAGATTGCCTGGCAGCAAAGGACTCCAAAGGGCTGTGAGACGAAGGGGAGCTCTAATGTTTGAAGCCGGCATCTCTCAATGATGTTTAAAAGAAAGTTTACTTCTTTAACTCTGTTTGAAAGAGTTTTTTTTTTCTTCTCTCCTTCCTTTTCCTGGACAGATTGATGCGCCAGACAACATTAGAATTTCATTCTGGGAAATAAAGTGAATCTATTGTGTCTGGAGAAAGAAGATTCTGCAGCCTCAGGCCTGTTTGCTTCAGGCTGATAAGACATATGCATTTTTAAATAAAGCGATGCCTTAGGCCAGGGGTCCACAAGCCGTGCTCCTATCGGAAGACAGATCATTTCCTGTCTGTGGACTGTGTCTCAAGGTGTGCATACCCAAAGATGAGTCCACGCAACACCGATGGGAGTGGACAGAACGGCATGTTTAATAACGGTTAACGTGTCCCAGACAAGGTCAGGAGCAAAGCAGGATGGTTTAATGGGGTTGTATGTGCGGTAACCTCTTATAGCAAGGGGCAACAGGGCCTCTGATAACGCGCAATTATGCAGAGGAATTCAAACTCATGTGGGATTCACATGGGACTTGTAGCACCATCTAAAGAAGCCTTGATGTGGGAAATGCTTGAAGCTGATTGCCATCCATTAAATGTGCAGGAGTGCACTCCACTCCTCTGTCTGCTGCAATGTTTGTGTTTGCCAATAAAAAAAAGAAAGAATATATCAACATCACTCTCTATTCTGTCCACATTTCAGATGCTCTGTTTTGCAAAACCGAGCGTGTTTGCTGTGATGTAGTGCAACAGTCAGCAACTACAGATATCTGAGAAACAGAGCGGCAGCTTCTGGACTTGGCCTTTAGACAGGTCTCATGCAATTTTACACATATCATACATTATTAATGTGTCTGTGGCAGAGAAACTTTTGCCTCCGTTTTGTTAACGGTTACTGAAAGCATTTTGTTCATGTGGAGCCACAACCTCCCCAGAGCTGGCTTAGACACAAAAAAAATCATTTAGGTGCCCTTGATCAGACAAAAAAAAAAAGTTGGCTCAGTCTGGACCTGGCTCTGAAAGCTGAAACGCAACACTTGAAAAGTAGCTAAACCCTGACGACATCTCCTATGACTGCACAACATCAAATTCAGCTGGAATATGTTGCACCAAAACCTGATTTGATTACAAGTTTTACAATCGGTAAAATGAACTCGACCACAGAACCCAGTTTCCCCAGTTTGTAGTGCAGCCACAAATGTGATCATGGCACTTTTTCTTATCAAATATTTATGCTGTTTAGGTCTCTAAGGTGCTTTTAGGCCCCCCAGACAGAGTGTCTAGACAACACACTTTGTCTGGGGCGCTGCTGTGTGAATAATTATTACTTAGATTTTAGGGATCATCTGCAGGTCACCATGTCTGAACACTTGACTAGATGTTTTATGTCCTTTGAAAATTTCCATTTTCGTCTTTGAAACAAAAATAGTTTTCTTTCCCTCAGCACTTGGGCTTTATGATTTGATTTGCAAAGCCACAAGAAAACACTGACAGCTCATCTATGGAATAGCTTTAACACAGGTAATCTCCTGTGTTTTGTTGTTTCAAAGGACCACACACATATCAACCTCTTTATATATATATATATATATATATATATATATATATATATATACATACATATATATATATATATATATATATATATATATATATATATATATATACATATATATATATATATATATATATATATAGTCCAATTTAATCAACCTCAGCTACAGGTCTCTGTCAAGGAAGGCGATAGTCTATTTTCTTCAAGGGGAAGACGAGCACTTCAATTTGAAAGAAGTCGTTATTTGCCCTCTATCAATGTGTCGCCCTTGAACCAAAACATCATCCCTCAAAAGCCGTTTACCTACTTGGGTCATTACCTTCTTTCTCATACCTGCCTGTGTTTCATTAACCTCTGTAGCCAGATTCTGCTGTAACAAATACACACATCGCTTAAAGGTTTTTGGCTCTGCTTGGAAGCAGATTTCGGAGTTACAATGTGTCCTACGAGCACCTCAAAAAGTCCAACACACCTGACAGGATGAGGGACACTAAAACAATATTGTGTGTGTGTTTTACACTTTTTTTCTTTTTGATTTCCACATTATTTGTGCTTGACAAACAAGGCAGTGGATAAACAATAATACAGCCAGACTACATCATCATCAAACTACATCAACAGACTGACTCGCTCTTTGCTTATTATCCACCTCTCTCTTCTTTTACAGAGATAATTTGCCAGTAAATGGGCTAATATCTCTCCAGTGATTGGATGACTATCTCTTTTATCTGTGCTTCCGTCTTTTTTTCCTTTTTTTTTTCACTTGAAGGGGGGCAAATTGCTTGAACAAGAAAATGTTAGAGATAAAAGTCAACGAGCTTGAAGGACCACCTGAAGACTGTGATTTGTGTCATGGGGGACATATTGTTTCGCTGCGGTCGCGGAAATTAATTCACTCATCAGGTTGGCAGACAAACTGATAAAAGAACAAAAGTGCTTTACAGTGGTGCTCACATTGCTCATCTGTGAACAATCTCATTAATCGCACGGGATGCCTCCCGCTCGATGTCATCACAGCCTTGGGCCCGACTGTTAAATCAAAATTCATCTGTAAATATTCATGACAGCACGAACAAACACGGGGTCCTGATTACTCCAACATGAGGATGACCTCCATCAAAATGCAAATCGTCGCAATGGAAAAATTTGCTGTGGAGTGGTAGCAGGACTTGTGCAACGTCCTGGCTCGCTGACAGGGCGATCCTGTTTCGGCGCAGCCTCCGCTCCCCTCTGTCTCTTTCTGTCTCCCTCACTACAACACGCCCTCTCAGCCAGAGTGCCTTGCATTATTTACATGTTTATGATTAGTTAAGCTTCACATGGAGGCGCCATCTGCTAGAAAGGGGCATGTAGAATTGGAGTGCCATTAGGCCTATTTTTTTTTTTTACTGAAGAAAAGAGAAAAATAAGGAGAAAGAGCAATGCGGCCTCAAACACACACTCCAAGAAGACCATTGCCATGAGTACCCTAAAGTCATGAAATGTGGTATTCATGCCTCATTAAGCGGCCTATTGCTCAACATTAGTGTTTAAAAATTAACCCCAGACTGGAACAAACCGTGCAGATGGTACTCGACAACTACTATACAATGAGGGCCTGCGCAGCACAGCGCTGTGGACCTGGAGGAAACATGAGGCAATTCAAAATATATCAAAACCACAATCCACGTTTTACAATTGCCGTAGCCTCTCATTTTGTATTCTGTATTTTTGGTGATAAAACCGAGTTTGTTTTTTTTGTTAAACAACTTTTTGTCCAAACAATAAATCAGTAAGCTCAAATCTTGTGCATTTTTTATTCTTTTCAAAATGCCATGGTGATCACTTCTCCAGTTTCATGATGCTTTGAGATCCAACATACTTGCCAGTGTTTGTCTCACAGTGCCAGCAGTCTGCTGCCGGCATACTAACACACATTAAGGCCACGCATGCTTTGCATTTTGTCAAATGTTTGTGGATTCATGTGAGCGGGAGAGCACGGCTGAAGAACACAGTTGGACACAGCCTCAGGCGGCCGCTGATAGTGTTTAAGTTGCTTGGGTGAAGCAGCCAGTGCGACTTGGCAAATGTCCGCCCGGCTGCCTAGTGGCTATGGCCTCGCTCTCAGGAACTGAAAGGTAAGAGCGTTTGGGTCCACTTGGCCAGCAGAGCCATCTAAAAGCAATTTATATGCTGATTTGTGTACACTGGTTTGTCTTTTTTGACTCTTTTTGTTATATCCTGGTGTCCAACAGCAGGGTGGAGGTGAATAAAATCTTTAAATGACTCGAATTTGCTGGATGATATTATGTGGTTTTGTCAAATAGGTAGCCAAAGTTGCAGGTCACATCTTTCGGTTGTTGACATGGAAGTTGAAAAATGAACAATTCTGAAAAGAGACTGAATGCAGTGCATACCATACTTCCCCTGTGTCCTATTCACATTTCAAGTGAATGAAGGCATTTAACTGCGAGGCAGTAGTTTTGTAAAGTTTCCGCTACAATGACATTATGTACGCTTCCTGGTTCTCCCTCAATGCCCGATTCTTCCTCCGGTTCTGGCTCAAACACATTAGGCTGTATGCATATGAGTGCATGCACTCCAGAGCTGCGTTGCTTGGGTTGCCCCTTAGTGCGGGAAGAAGTTGCAAGGCTCTACGGTTTATTATGTTAGTCATGTGGTCACTCTGGGGAGTGGCAGGCAGCATTCACAACCTACAGATAAGCACAAATAATGTGTAATAAGCATACGAGTAACACTCCCACAACACAAATGAGAATTTGTGTTGAAATCAGTGCTTCTTACAACAAGGATAAAAAAACACTCATTAGTTGCCTTTATTTCCTCTTTTGGCTTGTTTTCGTTCTCTCCAAACAGTTCAGGATCTTGTATATCTTCCCTTGTTGTAAAGCCATTTTAAAGCTGTGCCAGTCGCTGCCAACCGAGAATGGACGGTGGAGCATTCCAGTGTCTTTCGGCTCATTGCTTTAGCTTTATAGCCGCCGTGTTTAGGCTCACCCTCCCGGCACTCATCAACCCCTTTTTCCAGCTGCAGCAGGCTTTCTGCTTTCCTCTGTGTTTTCAGATGTGTTGTTTGCCTTGACAACTGAGGTAATAACATGTATTTACAGTCAATGCAATTAGTGAAGGTTGGATGCCTCCGGAATAGTTTTCCTGCATTGTTCTGCTTGCGGTCTCTTTTTACTGTGGTGTCAGCAATAAGCTTTGTGAAGGTAATGGATTTAGTGGTGTGAGCCCAGGTTTAGCGGAATTGAGGGTTTGCTTTTGATGTTTTACTGCAACTCAAATGGTACAAATATAAGTATATAGGGCATCGCTGATTAGTGGCCATGAAACTCTTTGAGACATCACCGGCTCTGAGATTATTTCACGTCAGACTGACATGATATTGATATTTTCTGGGTAGCAATCTGTGTCAGAGTGTATGCTATCAAATTGCGACGTGTCAGACTGTGGAGTGAACGTGTGCTGAATTATATCACTCAATAGAAAGGGACAATGCAGACACAGGTCAGCTTGTCAAATTCTTCTTTGTCTGCTGCTTTAATTTTATTATTTCTTTTTGTTTCTTCTAAATTTTATCCAAAAGCAACACTTTTAAAATGTTTTCCTAGTTTCTGTAAATGTCTGGTTGATTTTTTTTTTTCGGCCCCCAGAATCATAATTTTGCCTCGGGCTGATTTTTTTTTCTTCTCCAAATTCAATCGTTGCTGGACGCGTCTCACAGTGTGAGAACAATCGCTTTATCGGCTTCCTCCGATTATTAACTTGTCTTAAACAGTGTAACTTCATTACAGGCACCTGCTGATCTCAGGTCCATCACGGAGGTCTGTTTGTCAACCTGTCTTTGACAACGCGTTGGGAGGCAAAACGAAGAGAACTGAGCGACAGCCCGAACGACTCCCCGCGTGCATTCTCTCCGACGTTGTCAGCCTGCAACTTGCTTGACTGAAAGCCGTTGTCACCGCATTGCAACGCCATCGCGCCTCCTGTAAGTGAATAAGATTGGATTGTTAGAGCACTTTGTCTTTTCATTGCACGAGGTGGAGCCCCTCCTGTCAGACACAGGTGCACTAACAGAATGATGTAATCAGCTGCAGGCGATACGCCTCAGTCGCCCACAGAGGTGATAACCCCAATAATACATTTGTTCATTCCCTGTGTTTTTGACAAGGGGGCGTAATAAAGCCAAAATGAAAGAGTTGACAGAAACCAAGAGTGGACAGATTGCGCTTCCCCACTATCTCGAAGAGGAATATGCTCTGGTGCCATGTGTGGTTCCTCATGCACCGCAGGTGAGTGTGAAACAGTGGGATCCATGTAACCGTGTGTTATTGTGAGACACTTCCCTAGGATGTGAGTTTAAGAGTGTGGCACCTCTCTGCAGGGCACAACCAATCTGTGATTTGTTAATTTTTAACTGGAGGGATATCTCAACAGGGGCATGCATGCACACACACTCTCTCTCTCTCTCTCTCTCTCTCTCATACACATACACACACTTTGTTTAACAGTCCGTCCCAAATGAGCTAGTTTATTCTTTGTTATATATATTATATACAGTGCAGGTTTTACTTTGTGACAGTTGCTCCATGGACTGGGTATAGGAATGAATGCTTAAAGTTAAAGTATAATGTTTAGAGAGCATTATAGCTCGAAGATGAAACTTCAGGGCACGTCAGTGTGCTGCTTCAGCACCATGGACAGCGTCATGCTTTTCTTAACGCGCTGACTGTTGATCTTACAGAGCCAGGGTTGGTGCAACAGATTCCTCAGCAGTCAGATAAAGTCAGATAAAGGATCGAGGTGTCCAAACAGGCTGACATATTTAGATTCTAACCTGTCCACCTCTGCTCTTTCCCTGCTACTCAGTGACGGAGCAGCATTACAGCGGGTTACCAAGAGGGAGACACTCCGGACATCACTTTGGTCAAAAAGATGGATAACACCTGCGAGGCATAGGAGTGTGCATTTCAATAGTTGTTGAAAGTGGAAATGCAGGTGAGAGATTTTGTGTGTGCATGTGTGTGTGTGTGTGTGTGTGTGTGTGTGTGTAGCTTTTAACTTGAAAGCTTTGATTCTTCAGACCAGGCAGCATAAAAAGGGGGAAACAAGAAAAAAAAAGTTCTATAGAGCATTGATTCATCTACTTTATCATTCATTCACTTCAAATGTCTGTTGCATGTTTTCTTTATATCAATGGAAAGCTGTTTGATAATAAAGATGATTTAAAAAAAGAAAAAGTTGGTTTGTCATAGACCACATGTGTGCATATCGTGCTTGGTTAACAACACTGTGCCACACACAAAATGAGTGGTTGAAGATCTGTGTCAGACCAGGAACCGTACTGTGTGTTCTGCTTGTGCAGATACTTTGGTTTCCTGCGCCAGTCCAAAAACATCCATGTTTAGGATTACAGGAGAGGCTCAGGTGCCCCAAGTGCCTCAGTGCGTTTGTGTGTATGTGAGAGAGTGCTCACCAATGGACTGGGACTTATCCAGGATGTATTCACTGGCTTCCCGATTTGTACACTTCAGCAGACCCAGTCTATTAAGGCAAAAAGAAGGCGAGACAATGGACAGAGAAATGGATCATTTCATTCTATATCTCAGGGTGTCAGAGAAGAAAATGCCTTTGCTCTTTTACAACATGTGAAGCGAAATAAGTTTACACAGCTTCTCTGTTGGTTGGCTCCACCACTTGCAGGTAATATTCATTGCGGTCAGTCGCAGGCAATCCATTAGAAAGCAAGCATCCAGCCAGGCTCTCAGGGAAGACCGCTTCCTCCAGGATGAAATGTGACGCAGCTCCTTTGGGTGTCATCGGCAAGCTGTACACATTGATTAGTAATTGTCCTTCCCTCTGCTTTCCTGAGAGGCTGTATGTCCCGCAGGGAGGCAGACGTTACACCACAGCTGGCCACAGGGACCATTCAAGGGCAATCAGAGCAAAAAGGCTCAGGATAACCACTTAGATGGGAGTGCACTAGCCTGGATTGGTAACAACGAGTAAAAAGCAAGCAGGTCTGGAGATCGAGTGGGTTTGGTGCGAGAATATCGTACTGAGTGGCAGTGGCGCAGCACTGAAGGGCTCCTTAAAAGCTCTCTGGTAAGTGACAGTGTTTTGGTTGCTTTTACACAGGGATGTGTGGTAAAGTACAGTGGCTACCGTAGTTCAAGCCTCAGACTCTTCATCTTCTTCATGACTGAAACTGCATCTGTGTAGCCAAATCCCAACGCTGCTTATTCCTTTCTGCCACGTACTTATAAAAACTACAAACACCATATCAATGAGCCACAACATCAGGGGCTGCGTGGACCATCTGTGGACTGTAAATACACAGCGGGGCACTAAGTCCACAGTCAAAAACAGCTCTCAGTCACAGCACTCTGCATGGCTGTTATGCAATGTAAAGGAAATACTCAAACTGAAATCGACATTTTATACATGGGAGCCATTTCCACAGATTTTTGTCAGAAGCAGAAATGACCGAGCTCAGGGGCGATGGGGGAGAGCGGGAAAGCGTTGCGCGACAGATTCACACCCTGTTGGGTTCGGTCTTTTTGCAGGATTTGATGAGTGGAAGACAAAAGTGTTGTCACACTCGCTTTTATTCTCTTCCTGAAGAAATTCGCACCTCTCCCTTCTTCACCTCTTGTTCTTACTTGCGCCCAGATGAACACGATAAAGAGACTTCTTTAGCTTCCTCTTTAGGAGTTATGGATTGCCTGAAATTAATCTCATGTGACAATTTCTGCTCTAAAAATGAGACTCATTAATCAGTTAATTAGCATAGAGTTCCGTATATAGTGGCTGCAGCTGCATTTGGCAGGGTGTTAGCAATGTGTTCGTAGAGCAATATGACAGCGCACCATTACTTCTATTTATTTCCTTCGTGATTTCCTCTGTAATGTGAATATATGGAGAATCTTCATACCCATGTTTATGTAACCACTCCACAAGATAAGATGTCACATCAGTAGAAATCATATATACACTATACGACTGTTGAGGGGGGGGTGGCAGTGAGGTTAACGCAGTTTCATACATAAAGCTTCATTCTGGCTGCTGCATTTTTTTTTGTTATAGTCACGCCGCCCTCAAAAAAAAGACAAGGCAAAAGAGGGTGAGACAGAGGGAGCTGTGGGAGAAAACTAAAAGAAAAACTTCTCTGTGAAGTTGATTTCAAAGCAGTAGTCGGCCAACAGCTCAATCATTAAGACTTGAGGATTTCTGTCTGTACCTTTAAAAAAAAAAAAACACTTTTTGAAAAATAACATTTTTGTGTGGTGTTAAACTCTCGTATATTGTGTAATGCAGCCTCCAAAAAAATCATACGTAAAAACCTTTTGATTTTCTATGCTGTGCATGTTTGTGCATGCAGATATACGATCATGCACTGTGCGTATATATGTGATTCAGTTGTGTGGCAGCATGAGGAAGCGGCAGAAGACAGTGATTCTCCTGCATGCTTTTACTCTGCCATCCAGTATTTATTCCACACTTCACTACCTCACTGCTGCAGGAAATTCTCTCTGAAGTAATAGTAGTATCACAGTATAACACCATGAAATAAAACTCATCCCCCAAATTCCCGAGCAAAGGAAAAGACAGGGCAGCGCATGAATCTCTGTTATAATTCTTAAAAGGAAGGAACAACAGTACGGTACATTGCACGCAGTAAACTATTTTAATGATCCCTGTCTGTGTTTGGAAAGCTCCAGAATTCAGAGAGACTATTTTACGCTGTGGAAAATCTAGTGATTTGCGGTCAGAAGTTCACCTCTGATTAAAAGATAAATCTGCAATATCTCATTTTGTTGTGTAATTTGATAGCAAATCGCAGTTCTGCATTTTGATGATGACAGCGGCCCTTGACAATATAGACCCAGGATTGAGAAATCAAAGACATGATTCAGGGCACATAATATCTTGATTATTTGATCATCAGAGGAATTCTTTGCAAACACTTAATTATGAAAAAAAAACGCTCTGTGAACTGTATTTTGATGGTTGTAGCATTACTGCTTAGTACTCATTTATGAGCGCGCACCAGTCAAAGTTTCAAATGAGAATCTAAAGCGCCCCCTCCGCCAAATCATGAATACATAAAAACCTGAGAAAAAAAACAGCAAAATTAAAAGTGGCAGCCGCTTAAAGTATGAACTTGCCAAGTGACTCAGACAGCGACAAGAGCTAGAAATATTAAAAGCCTGCTGCCACAATTAGTCATAATATATCCATGGGAAATAAATAACGTAATGTTACAGCTATTTCTTCAGTGACTCCACAGGGAAGTGAGTGAATTGCTCACATTTGGAGCAACTTGCAGGAGCGTCTCAGTCTGTCTACGTATGTAGAGTTCAGCTATAAAAGTCTCTCAATCCACCCGCCACCACCGCGCCTTGTTTCGGAAAGTGACCTGCTAGAGGGGATTTTTTCTCACTGGAAGGAGGCAATGAGCTGAGAATTTCCCCTCACAATCAATCAAGTACAATCAAATGATCATTAACTGCAGGGTCAGGACCAGGTGCGGGTGAGAGCAAATCATGCTCTTTCTCTGATGCTGAGGTTTTGATCCTAAACGTCGCCATTGATGGAGTTAAAACCCACTGGATACTACGTTCGAAATGTTCTGGTTGAATCTACACGTTTAGCCTCGCTTCATTAGTTCATGTTCGCATCCTGTGTTTGTTTTTCCTGCCGGGTTCACATAAAGGAGTCTGATGCCTTCGCTACATGAAACACTATTTGTGTTTCTATTGTTTTCTTGCAAAAATAAAAATCATTTCTAAAAATCTTTACTGCATTAGAGGGTGTTGTGTATGAGCGGTAAGTCTAGTTGAGTCTAGTCCTGAGACGACCCTTTATTCTCATCAATCTTATCGCGCAAAACTCCACTTTAAGGAAGATGGAAGTTCAAAACATTGCGTGTTTCCATGGCTTTGGAACAGTGATTTTGGCCCCTACATGAGGTGTGACCACCTACATAAAAGGGTTTCATTACACTTCAATATCATGTCTGTCATAAAATGTTTAGGTACATTTAAGAGCTTTTCATTATCATTTTTTTTATTGCAATGTTTTGTTTTTTTGGAAATGTTCCCATTGTGGGACAAACAGCGGCATGTTGTGTTTGTGCATTTCTAGGAGTAATAGTAAAGCACCTACTGTCCAATTGGAGCTAGTTTTCTTTTTCATTAAACATAGCCAAATGTCCACCACTAATTGCAATGTAGTCAAATGGGTTGTTGGAGCACCTGATTTTATTTGAGCCACAACCTGGAGTTTTGCAGTACAGCATCACCCTTGTGATATACAGTATAGGGTATATCAATAGATATACAGCAATAGAGAGTGCCTACCATGAAAAATTGCTGCTGTGTGAATACGGTCTGCAGAGAAATCTGAGAAATTGAACCGGGTCTGTCACCACAACGGCCTCTGTGCCTTGTTTGCTCTTCTCCAACAGGTTCATGTAATTGGTTGGTGCAGCCTCTGACCAGTCTGACCCGGTCATTATGAGAGAGACTCCCTCGCCATGTGTTTGGTTTGGTGCCTATATCAGACTTAATCATTTACTGCCCCCTCAACCTATTTCTCACAATGCTGACTCTGCTGCCATCCACACCTAATCAATTCCTTTTGTCACCACCGAATGTGTTTCCATAGCTTAATCACTAAAAAGAAGTAAATAATTGGTTTCCCCTTCTGTGTTTACCATGTCACAGTGCCGCTAAGTCATTATTTTGCACCGCTGTTGACCACACTGCAGAAAGCTAATTTTACTGCCGACAGAGGATCTCACAAGTTTTGTCGTGACTCAGAATAAATGTTGAAAAACTGCTACAGCCCTATGGAGTTACGGGAAGCGGGAAACCAGCCCTGCTTGAGAAGTATATTGATCATTTTTCTGCAAAGTGTTGACACACTGCGTAACTCCACAGAGCGGGCTCACCTGCTCTGCACCAAACCGAATCGACGGAGTCTCTTCATGTTTACTGCCCCACGGCAACGAAACAATGAGATCGAGAAAATATATATATAAAAAAAACAACAATAACCTCCATGTGCGAGACGAGACGGGCGAGATGTGTGGGAATATTGTAAGGATTTATTTTAAACGAAGCACAATGGCTTAATTTCCCTTCACTCTTAACCCGAAAAAACTGACACATCGAACCCTTTTAGATTTCCTCTGCGTGCTGTTGCAGATGAAAGCGGGGCAGAAATCACGCAGCTTCAACATTCTCACTTGCAAATTCAGGGATGACAGGGTTCCTCCGCCAGCTTCAATTATGAATGACAGCCTTTTATCTCCTGCCTGCTAATTAGATGAGATGATGCTATATGCCCACACCACGTACTCTTCCCTTTTTCCTTTTCTTTTTTTTTTTTGTTCTCCAAGATACCTGCATCCAGCCCATTCTGGTGAAATGCATTAAGTCAGGAAGAAAGAAATGGGTCAGGAATTATCTTTGAGTTCGAAAAGAGAGAAGTTTAAAGTCATAGACTGGGGGAACCACGTGAAGAAAGACAATGAGCTCGGTGTCTATCGACGCTAGAGTGAACACTTTTAACTGTGAGTCCTGGAACATCCAAGAAAAAGTATGATAGCAGCATTTTAATCATTTGGCTTTATGGTGAATATATTAATACTGAACAATCCTCCAATGTATTTGATCCTTTGCAACTTTTTTGCAGACGCTTTAGAGGGGACGTTGTCTGCCAACGTCACAGAGGCTGATTTGGAGCTGGTAGCCAGAACTTTAACAAGTCATTTTTCGGTGTCCTATGGAAGCGCAGCATTTAAATACATGTCAAAGGGGCCACTCAGAGGGATTAGGGCACATTGGAGATGGGGAACGGATCTGGGGTCAATCCGACTGGATCCAATTAGCTGCTTCTGGCAGGAGGCCATGACAAGCCTAACACTGCAGCGACATCTTATTCTCTGAGCCGCTGTCCTCGCTTGCGGAGGGATGGAGAGATAGAGGACTCAGGGAATAATAGAAGAACAAACAAGTCACGACTCTGGGAGAACACCCACCAGATACTCATTAGAGGAAAATCTCTGCCTGTTCCCCTCCTCTTCCTCTCCCTCCTCCTGCCTCGCTCAGCTTCCCCTCCCCTCCTCTGACTCGCTGCTTCTCAGAATGGATGAGATGAGAGGAAGATCCTTTTTCTCCCTGGGCTTTTGGACACTGACAACACCCTCCCCACACACACACACACACACACCCACCAACAGTTTGCAGAACATACAGTGAGCATTATTGACAGCACGTTTGATAGCGTTCAATTAAAGGGTTTTTTTTTGTTGTATTTTTCTTAATCTGCCTGAGGTGACAGCATTTCCTGTTTCAAAGCAGAGCTGCAAGACTTTTTCCTTATGTAAAAGGCTCACTTTAATAGACTTCTGTGCTTCTCTTTTTTCTTAAATTGGTGTCAATTATTCATTCGAAAACTTTTAAAAAACTGTCTATTTGAAGTGGGTCATTAAGAGAAAAACAGTGTAAATGTTTAATGAGTCACCATTGGCAAACTGCTTTGCAGATTACGAAAATCACACTAAATGAGCGCACCTCAACATGAGAATGGTTCGGCTTGTTTTAGTGGATCCAGACTTTTTATTTCCAGATCATTTTCATTAAGCAGCATTTAATGAAGTGTTGTTTGCGTACAACCGCACATACAGGAGCAATCCATCCTCCCCTTAAGACCCAAACAGTTCATTTCCAACGTGTGAATTGGAACCTCTGAGAGGAGGGAAGTGATCAAAATGCAATCTTTTCAATAAAATGTGTTCATTATTGAGAGGGTGGAAAAAAAGGAAACATTTCCAACAGATAAAAGTAATTACTCGCGCAGAGCACCGCTCCCAGGGACTAAACTCTTCTTAGTTGTCAAGACAGTAAACAAGAAGTGGAAAAAGGGGCTGAGGGGATCAGTGGGCCTTTGAAGTGTTTAAAATAAGCACAGTAGCTTGCCTATTCCCCTCCACGGCCGTGGAAAGGAGCTGCGGCTTACACAGGAAGCTCTCTGGCCTTGGCACCCCAGTTCAGGGACCCTGGACAGCAGCCTTGAAGCAGGAAGCACTGGGTGATGGACTAATCGTATTCAGGTCCCTGAACAAGTGCCTTCTAGGTCGACTCCCGCACAGCTGTGCGCTCCTCTGAACCATCACCAGCTGGGCTGAACAGGCCATCCAACTAAGGTTATACAAAGGGCAGCAGAGGAGTGGTGAGGGCCGGGGCGGAGATTCAAGGTTTCATGGAGGGAAAGAGCAAGTCCTCCATCATAAACAACAACCGTCAAATTCTCAGCAAATAACCATGATGAATGATGGGTGTCCAACAGCAGCAGGAAGCCTTCACTTTTTCTAATCAGCAAACACCATCAATGCCATGTGCGTTATATTAAGAAGAGTGAGCAAACTCTCACAAAGTGAGACTAATCTCACCAAAGAAGAATATCCTAACCATAAAAGGTCACATTCTTTACCTATAGGTTTTGCCACTTAGAGGTACAACCAGCAACGGACTGACTATGGTCATAAAATAAAAAGCACATCCTTTGAGCATGTAAATCGTGTTTGAAGTGCTATTTGCATGGGTAGTGCTCTGAAGGAAGTTCTTTGCAAATAACAAAATGACAACAATGTTATGCTTTTAGGTTCAACAAGCAGAGGACCAAGGGTGCTCAAAAATGCTCGAGTATCCAAAAAGTGATCCGTGGGGTGAGAGCATTTTCTAAATACCACACATCTCAAAAGATATTAAATTGACTGGAGATTGCTGTCTTAATCATTCACAGACACAATTGTCTCGAAAGCTTTTTTTCCATGAGCACACAACTCTGTTTTGATAAATGATAACTATTGATTTTAAAAGGTCAATAGGTGCAGAGGGATTTCATTGAATAACCCTTGAAGCCTTTTCTCTAATATCCACTTTCCTGAGATGTTTTTGTGGGCGCCTGGGACGGAAAAGCACAATTTTCAACTGATCGGTGGGGCCTCTTCCCCCGGTGGATGGGAGTGAATGGGTGTCTGTAACTGGTGTCTGTAAAAGTGCTTTGAATAGTCAGGAAGAGGCACCATATGAGAACCATTCCTTTTGAATTCATTTAATTTATTATTCATTTATTTGAGACCTCTGAATTAACCTGAGTCTCTGAATTGTTAACAAAAAACTTTGGATTCTTATTACATACTGTGTATCCATCTAGTTAAGGTCAAACATTCACTTTCAGATTCTTACCTGAGGCCAAGAGCGACCACAGTGGCTAATACACCTGTTGCATTATATGAACATAGACAACTTGTGGGTTCTAGGAAACTATGCTTATTTTCCAGCCAAAATGTCCAAAATGGGCAGCAGAGCCTCATTTAGCTCAGCCATAAATTCAACCACACTTTTTTTCCAAGTCAAACCTTTTTTGTTATTCTAGGAACTTTAAGTTGATAGACTACGTCTCATATATTAAGTATCTTAACCTGAACAAAGTTGAAACTGTTTCACTTAAAATATCAAATTTCTAGAGGTCATGCAATGGACGGGCAAACTGCACGATGCAGAGCTGTTGAGTATGAAGCAAGTAGGATAATGGGTTGATCATTTCTAGAGGAGAGTTGTGCAATGTCCTAATGTGAGAGAAAATAAATGAAGAAATAAAAAAAACGACAGGGTTTCATTAAATCTTGATCAAAACACAAGTCAAGATGCTCAAGTTTCAATACAGATGAAGAGACGGTGTGCATGAGAACACAACACATAATGTCTAATCATCTATGTCTAATTTAATCCATGACAAATTTAGATGCTGACACCATGTGATGAACGCTGTTTATCTAATGCTGTAAAATAACGCATCACTCTTTCTTGTGGAACTCATGAATTTACTGGTATTTCTGTAGTTGTAATGCACCTTTCACAGATATATACAGCAAACTGTAGGATATGAGGACATGAAGCACTTTGTTCCTGAGACCATGATTACACATGAAATGAAACTCAAAATAACAGCAAGGTTACATGAGAGGAATGAGTTGGGAGCCCTGGGAATCTGAAGTGAGAGTCTGAGTGAGTTATAACCCTCTTAGCCACCAGTGACAGCAGAGCTTCTATCCATAACAAGGCTGAGGCTTGTTATACTAATTGCAGTGTATATTCGCAAATGAGAAACCAAATGCCCGAGTGAAAATCCAAGCGTTTCTGCGCAAAGTACATTTACATCTTCATTTAAACTCTTTGTCGTGTTTATTGAATTACAGTGATCTTAATCTGAGTAGAAAACTTTTCCCTTCATTACCAGCTGAAGATTACTGCTTGGAGGTGGGCATCAGACCAACGTGTGGCTTTGTAGGTCTGAAAGAGCCAACTTTAATTTGAAGTGGTGGCAGCAGAGGGGGGCCCTCATTGCTGATGGACACAATTTTCTGTGTCCATGCCGAGGATTGCCGAGCCTTCAGAGGAGGAGGAGATTGGAACAGTGTTCTCATCATCCCTGAGCCAGTGGGTCATGGTTTAAACACTAATCCTGAAGGATGAGCGAGGTAGAAACATCCACCACAGCATGCTCCAAAGATTGCAGCCCTTCTGTCTGATCGCATGCGCCTGGAAAAAGAAAAAAAAAAGACCTGTGTCGGGGAAAAGGGCAGCAGCAGCTGTCAGCCACCTTCACTCAGCGGGGGACCAAACAGAACAGTTTATCCAACTGCTTGGACAAATATGTGGAGGTTGTAGGCGTAGATGAGTGCTGGTTTAAAGCTTTCAGGCTGGGGGCACGGCCCGGTCTGACATTAAAAGTTGTGGACCAAAACAAATTCCTCCGCAACGTTCCATCACAGTAATCGATAACGCTGTTGCAGATAAACCATGGACGTCTCCTTGACATTCACAGGCGCAGGTACTGTACGATTCCTGGAAATGACAGCCAACAGGTGTAGCTGTCAATCAGATATGGGAACACACTACGGCGAAGGCTACAATACCAACAGCTCTGCACTGCTCGGAGGCATCACTGCCACTTTAATTATTGTTTTGCTGTCACAGAGGCAATTTATTGAAATTACAGAGTTGATGTGAAACAGTCGCAGGCTTGCCAGCTTGTCTCACTGGGCAGTGCAAACAGATACAGTACTGCTTTGATTAAAAGAATAAAAAACTGCATGCTTTTCTTGGCTACACCTTCTGAAGTGTCATTATGGTTGAGCAGAGTTGTACTCAATGGTTCAATTATAGACCAACCACTGTCTTTGTATTTAATTGTAGAAGAATCAATTAGGCTTCATTTCCACCTCTGCAAAGAAAGAGATCATTGATAAGAAGGTAGTCAATCTGGGATTCAGTTACTGGAGTATTGAGCAGACAATCACCATTAAACCTCAGGGCATGGATGCACACTGAATGAAACTTCTACCAAGAAAACAGAAAAAAAGAGAAAAAAAAACCCTCAGTGATGCTATTACAGAGGCAAACCGAACAAACTCAATATCTTAGTCCTGAAATTATTAGATATCCAAAATTTGTTTAAGGTTTACTGGGAAATCGATTCTGAATTTTGAGGTGAGGCACATATCTCAAATGTTCCACCCCACTATTGGATTTAATATTTAAATGTCAATATCTCCACACTTTTTATGTGCAGTTCTCGCTGAGAAATGGCCTGAGACCTGCCACATCAAGCCATCCAAAACTGCTTGTTGCTAAGATTCACTTTTCTCTTTGGGAGTGTGTCCTTGTAATTTTGTCATGCCACAACTTATCATCAGTCATAATGCAGATGGAAGGAAAAAGACTGGAATTGATCTTTTCACACCTCCCTGCTGCTGCTGCTGCTGCTTATGGAAAAGGGGCAATCACACAACTGTGTGAGCACATCATCGCCGATGCATTGTGGGAGAAATCCTCAGCACTGATGCACCTTGGACAAGTGAGGAAGGCGTGAGACGTTTACTGCCTGGCAGGCTGCCGCTTGTCCCTGGAGGACCAATTATTCTGTATGTTTGCCCTAAAGTCTTTCCATTAAACACATAGAAGGTTTGAATAAAATATCAGGTGAGGCAGGAAATACGCTTTCACACTATTGATGGCCTCACAGTTGCATCAGCCTCTAGTGATTGCACAACAGCATTGTTTGTTAGGTGCAAATGCAGACGGAGGGGAAGATTTTAGAAGCTGGTAAATAGATAAAAAAAACACAGTTGAAAGAATGAGGCTGAATACGCATATTCTGTTTTATAATGTCTTTTTGAAGAGAGTGAAAGACTGAAAACAATAGTCATTAATTCCCCTCAATGCATGTCAATGATGTGAACTTTGACTCAAAAAATTACAAGCTAAAAAGATCTAATTTCCATACTGTACAAAACAAAACAACAATAAACGATGCACGGCAGCGTATTTGAAATCCAAACGCTCAACATTTCAGCTGGTCCTGTTCATCTAGATTCCCTTGTGTAAACAGATGGCAAACAAACTTTCATTTCTACCAACTGGAGGTGGTGTGCGTTTACTCGAGGTAAAATGCCGAACCAATCCCCTGAAGTCAAAGCTGTCTGGCCCTTGGCAACCTCACAGTCTTGAAGGTCAGCTTCTCAAAGGCAACTGATACCCCTGACTGCAGCTCTTTTTTGCCCGTCATCCATTTTAGCAAATGGCAAGACGTGGCTGATCAATCAAGTGCCGTCAAAAGGCCAAATAGAAAAAAAAAGAAAAAAAAAAAGGCCAAACCGTCGCCCTGATCCTTCGTATCGACTGTTTGGATTATAGAGGATCACCCACGAGGTGCCCTACACGATTCAGCCATAACTCCACGCGTATTGTATGATGATGACTGCTGCTTTCAGACACCCAACACTGTGCGTCTGTCCTGTTGTCTGCCAGTGATCAATCTGCTAAACAACAAAATGCATCTGTTCTGCAATGAACATGCAAGATGTATATTGTTCAGAGTTAATCTGTAGAGGAGAATCGATGTGGTCCTACATCAAACACTGTATGCACTGTGAGAATTTCCTCTGGCAGAGGGAGCCAAAGCGGAGGCACTAACACATGCATTCAATAATGGCTAATCTGTCACAGCTAAATTTCAAAATCAAATAGTGCGCATCTGTTGGCTAATGTATGCATGCAGTTCCCTCCACAGGGATGTCAGCCGTGTAAACAGATGATCGTGAAATCCGCCTTTCACTGAAGCAGGGTTTTGCAGGATGGCGATGAGCAGCAAGCCAGTGCTTATTATGCCAGGTAGCTGCTATTTGCACACCTACGAAACAATCAGGAATTGAATTACACTTCCAGCATTCACATAGTGCTTTAAGGTAACCTGCAGAGTTTTGGATTGCTGGAGGCACTTCAGGGCATGATGAGGAACCCCTTTTTCTCTCTTTCTCTTTCTCCAATTTTCTGAAAAGTGGATCTTGTATGAATTCTCATTTTGAATCACACACTGCTCAAATTCCTCACAGTGCAGCATGTTTTTTTGGACCTCTCTGGAAAAGAGTCTGCAATCTGTGACTCTGTCAGAGCAGTTTTACAGAATAGTGCCTGTTCTTCCACAGTAATGCATCTTAGCTAACTAGAGTGATGTTTACCAGACAGCTAAAAGAAAAGTCTCAGCTGTCACACAGTAACTCTTAATTAATGACAACTCATATTATCTCTACCAGTGCTGTGCATTGCAGCAAGAACAAACTACGGAGAGAGCCAAATGTTTTCTGCATCACTTTTTCACATGAAAGGATTTAAAAAAAAAATCTTTGATAAGAAATTTGGCAGGCAATTTTGCCAGTTTAAGTACTTGAAAGCAGATCCAAGATGTAACAAACTATTAACCTTTGGGAACAAGAGATATGATACACTTTCCCTCTCACTGAATGCAAGACAAAAAAAATATCAATTGCTAGTCAACAAAGACCTAAAGTGAACTTAATATGAAATGTGAACCACATCCACCTGATCACAGTTGCATGTAAACATACTTAAAGTAATTGACAAAGACAGGAAGACAGCGCTTGTAGCCACCACTGCTGTGTGCCACAATACACAGCATGGGCTACATGTAATTCAGTTGTCAGTTTTCATAGGTTCCCAAAGACAAATAACAGAAACGATGGGAAATAAACATTTGATGACAATGCATGGATAGATCCTCCCATCCCAGCTGGATCCTTCTTAGATGTTTGAGAAATGTAGAATCTCAATGCTGGACCTGGATTCACCCTTAAACCACATAGAAGAACTCCATGCAGATATGCTAAATATTCAGGAGGACATTATACTTCATCAGATGGCTCATCAGGCAGTTCATCAGTCTGCATTGCCTCCATGGTGGGTCAAGCTGACCCAAACTCTGAGCCAGGAAGAGTGGAAATGGACGTGGACGTCTGCCTCGAGCTGGGGTGGGAAGCTTTAACAGTCTGAGTTGGACATTTGTAGGCTGTTTGTAGCAGTAAAATTGTCCTGTGATGTTTATTTCCCACCGTTTCTATAACTCTTTGACTTTGGGAAATGTATGGAAACTGACTGAATTACATTTTGGTTCTGCTCCACCGTGGCAAAAGCAATATAGTTGTGTTGAACCATATCCGTATATCAGTATTTGGACACTGCTGGCTTAGGATAATGCTACCATACTGTCCCTCAAACACTGCTTTCTTTTCCTATTTGGCTCAAGGATCAGCACAGATACTTTTCAGTGTCTTGGTGATGACAATAGACAGCCCGTAACTTGTCTGCTGAAAGGCAGTTTCATCATAATCTGCATTACGAATGCAGATGCCGTTGAGGATGCATGGAGGATTTCGGCAGTAGTTACAGCTGTACGTAGACATTTTGGAAATCTCCGAGATCAAACATTGTGCTAACTCTTCAGAGTGTCAGTCCTCTGTGGATCCTTCAGCCATGTCGTGTAAGAGCTTTGTGATCAATACAGTCAAGAATTCTCCTTGAAAGAGAAAATTCTGTTTTAGCGAATAGACGTTTCACAAAATTACATCATGGCTCAGACTATACACAGTAAGAAAGATGTTGACGTTTTTTTTTTTTCAGGAAATCGCCGTGTTCATTCTGAAAGCATTTAATACAGCTTGTGCATTTTCCAATTACATTTCAGTGTCAGGCTGCTGAATTGTATATGCATAGTTAGTAGTCATCCATTTTGTTTCTCGAAGGTTTAATGAAGTAATGAATCAACACAGGAATTCATTATTTCTCTGCCTACAGTAAATACACAAAACACTACCTGCTGTGAGCTTTTGGCACAGGTTGAATTATTGAAGCTCCAATGAGTTTATGCCATAACATTTCCTTCAAGGGCTGCATAGATATGCAAAATCAAAGTAAACAAACATGATGAGCAAACCTGCTGGACATACACAAGCATGCTTGTAATATTTTATTAAATTGGATAATTTGACATTTTACTATCAACGTGTTTAATGGAAACCAGCATGTTTCATATGAGGCTCGTTGCACAGAGTTGCACACTCGTATTGGGCCTGTAGTCTCTTTGGACAACTTAAGGGCAGCATGAAATATTTAATGTTACACACAGACATGTTCAGCACGGGAAATCCCTGAATGTGCCTCCATGCATGCATGTATTGATGGGAACATAAAAGCAACATATATAATATGCATGATGCCAAAAAGGCAGTTGCTGTGTGATAAGATCTGTGAGCATATGTTAGGCTGTACTGTTTCCTACATAAAACTGCATTTCCCTAAAACAAAACAAGACATAGACTTGTTATTTTTCTTCGCCCCATGTTTCTTTCAGATACACTCGTGATTAGATCTGCACAGAGCGTGGACACAGTCCGACTGATACACTGAAAAGTCTGAGAGTGCTGCATTATTTATGGCTGCGAAATTTTCTGAGATACAAGCATGCTTGATTTAGAAAACAATGATATTTCATGGGAATGAGGTTGTGTTGCTGTATTGATCTAAAAGTTGGATAAGGACAGGCAATTTGTGTAATGAAGAACTTCTCCTGCCACAATACATCATCCTGAAATCACAACTCATTTCACTAGCATGCCATTTTCCAGCATCGGCTGAACAGCACTCACATGCATGATACATTAACCCCCACGCAGCTTTGAGGTTTTGTGGCATTTGCCAAGCTTTGGCCTTGCCTCATCTCAGCAAATGCACAATCAATTTTACCTCCTTGTCTCCTGTTTCTAATCCCCCAACTGCCTTCGTTCCGTCTTCGATGCAGTCGGGGTTCGGTTAATTCACTCTGCTCAATGGTTTTTGCCCTATCAGGTGCGCCGAGGATCGAATGTCGGCACTGTCAGGCAGCTTGTCCCTGCGCCTGAAGAGGAATACCAGACAGTTCCTCCTCCTCTTCATCCTGCCTCTTATTATCCTTCATCTTGTCTCACATGCTGTGATTGCTGCCTCACCTTTGTGCCACGCTCCGAAATGAATAGATATCAAAGCTATTATACAAAAATCCATTTGCAAAGACTGAAGTATGCATAAAAGGTCCCATTGCTATATTTTTACACTCATTATCGGTTGAATACAAAGGCATATTATAGACCCTTTGCCTTTTTAGGATTAATCAGAGGCACTTGAGGATGAAACTGTTGTATCAATTACCTTTGAACAAATGGGTCCAATTTTAAACAGAGTTATTAATTTCGATGGCTACCACATAATATCTTACTTATTCCCTTTTTTGAGATTTTGCTGCAATGTCTCTTCTATGCAGTTCGCTGCTTTGGAGGAGACCGAGTCTCCTCCAGCTGTGATAAAGGGGTTTCACCGTTGAGAGTCAGAGTCTCGGAAATCATTCTCTACAGTCTGAATAAATAAAGCCTCGTCAATCATCGCCAAGCCAACACGTTATAAAATGCCTCATTAATGGCTTAATGAATCACTATATAAAGGTGTAACCATTGCTCCCGTCTGGCTATAGCTATATAGGTGCATGTCACTTTTATTGATCTGGCCTGTACGTGTTGATATATGGTATCAATCTAATTGCACTCAGTGACTGTTTTTATTGGGTGTTTGCTTGGAAGGACATTTATAAAGGCTTGCTTAAGATCACCCCCAGTCATGTGATTTTGCTATCAGGTTTCCTGGGACAAAACTGCACCTCTGTCATTAAAAATAATCACTGGTTTGGGAGAGAGCTGAACAAATGAATGTGTGCTGTATGTTTTATTAATAAATCCTGCAACACTGTCTCCGTAGCTGCAAGAGGTAAGGAAAAGATCGGCTTCAGATCTGGAATACAAATGAGACAATTTACGAGTTTGCACGGATAGTTTGGAGACAAAAATCACTATTATTAGCCACATGATATAAATTCGCGGTTGCTGAGAGGGCTAATTGAGTATTTTTTTCATTTCTTTCATGTTTTTTCTTCACAGTTCACCTCATGTTAGTGTGCTGTAAGTAAAAAGATCAATACTTCATGCCACAGGGAAAACACCTCGAAAATTGATGTTGCAATGTACTGTTTGTGAAACTGTCTTTTGGAGCAAACAGCTGCATGAGAAATAAAGTCCCCAAAGTGGTGTTACCCACTGTAACCTTCTCAAGGTCATCTATAGACTATCAGGATACTGTCCTCCAGGCCATGATATCAGGTAGTTGATAGTGAGTTCAATGACCTCCATCTGCCCTGCGGCCATTACTCCCCTGCCAGTCTGGCATCCAATGAAACAGAAAACAATAATAACCGATAACTGATAACAGCTGTGGAGCTACCAGTAATAGAAATGTATTATTATTACTTTATTCTTTTTTTTCCCAGATACTGTACATGTTGGGCTTGGTAAATAGTGTTGTCACCTATATTGGCAAAATTTCACTCGTGACCTCCAACCTAGATGTACCCACATTATCCAACACAAGCGTGTCATACTATAACTCCATTATAACCACAATACTTATCAATTTCTGACTTTCTATTTCATGTGCTAATTCCACTCTTCTCAGTAGAACTAATAATTCACTCACTTCAGTCACTCAGTAGAATTAAGGCCGTGCTACCTGTCTAGTAACTTTGGGCGCCTCTTTTATGAATTACATGCAATGTGTTTAGTGACCATTGTTCTTTCCCAAAATAACTGGCCTTGCATTGTCTCGAATCCAGTGTAACCTGAATGAACATGCTGCGTCTCCTCACCTTGTTACTATCTGTATAAAATGTTATTCACACCATTCACTCGACAGTGAGAGATGAGTCCTTTGACCAGAGAACCAGAGAATTTGCGCCACATATCTCACAGCAAGAAGGTCAACGTCGTCGAGTTAACTTGTCCTGTGTTTGCATGGGTTTTCTCCAGGTACTCAGTCTCTTCCTACAGCCCATAAACATGCATATTTTGGTTGCACAAGACACTATATTTCCCCTACGTATGAGTATAGGAGTGAATGGTGTGCGTGCCTGACCGGTGATCTGCTTTGGAGACCGATATCAACAGACCCCCGGAAGAACATAAGGGACTGAGAAGGTAAGATAATGATTGATAGAGATGCCAGTGCTTGCACTTATTGTGATAGTCTGTCATATGTGCACCTGAGCGCTGAACAGTGCAGGAGCAGAAATGTAAGCCTGGAATCTTATCTAAAACGATAGGAGGACATTTGTTAAATGACTGTGTTTGAAAGGTGATAATGTGCATGAAAGAGTGTTAGGGCATTCATGTGCAGATGTCTTAGATATAAATTACAGTTACTATCACTTTCTCTGGATTAGCTCATAAAATGTAATGAACAATTTACCCTTTTCATTACTTTGTAATTAGTCCTGAGAGATTCATGCTTTATGCATCATTTTGAAAAGTCTAAATGGCAGCCACATGTAAGTTCAGCTTTTCAGTGCATTATGATACAGCGACCTAAACCTTTACAATAGCTTCTATGGGTTTTGTGGCCTTCCCTTTTAATTAATACTACACAAAAGGTGTTTGCATGGAAGCTATAATTTCAAACAAAGCAAGATGCAACGATGAAATGAAAAGTATGTTTTTTTTCCATTTTGTCAAAAAAAGTCAGAACTGATATGCATTTCAATTTGTGAAAAGCATTCAGGTTATACAACATTAAAGTGCATGTCTGCACAGGTTTAATTACTAACAAAAGGAATCACCGTGACTGGAATGGACTGATCGAATCAGCCTCTGAATTACTCCATCTGACTAAGTGTAGAGAATGGAGCACTGGAAAAACTATTCATTCAGCTTGAAATTTAGCAACAAATAATGTCTGGTTGATTTTCATGTGGGGCTCTCAAGTGAAACTGTATACCATTTTTGTTCCTATTCATGTTAAATCTCATTTTCACTGATTGCGTCTTTGGGCATGAAGACGCCCGAAGAAGTTTTAAATGGAAATACCATTTGCAGCAGATCTATGACTGCACACACACAGTACAGCAAAGATTACAGCTTTCAGTAATATCTGTTAAATACAACTACATTGATCTGGTCGTGTTTCTCTGAGGCAGGCGAGACGGGTCACTAGGGCAGACTATCAGATCCATGAACAATTACATCACTGCCCTAGTTGAGACAGAGTTGAGAAAAATGTCTGTCTCACACACACACACAGCTTAAAGCCCCGTACTCCCCTTCAAACTGACATAGCCTTTGGTGAAAGTTGGTTCAGTCTTGTGTCAAATGTAATTTCTTTGACCCAGTAGGTCACTTTTTTATGTGCCTTATAGAGTTACACTGTAATCATTACGCTCAATAACAGAAATTTGTGACAGAATGCTGATAAATGGAGCCATTACTACATAGGGAGTGAATATCACTTGCATGTGCTGTTTAACTAGCAATAATACAATGTACTTACCATTCAAAAAAAGTCTTTTGATGGGAGTGGGAAGCACATTTTGACTCACCAGATCTGTGGAAGTGTGAACAAACAGTCAGTATGGATTAGACATTTGAACTGAATTATTTCTTGTTAACATTACGATTTGCACTGAAACATTATGTAACAAGCATGAGTAAATTGTGATGGCGGATGCATTTGTCAGTGGCCAATGAACCCAGTCCCTCAGTGGTCCAGTAATCAGCCCACGCGCATAGCAAAGTGTAGATGCAGCGAAGCTCTCACCATTTCTGTGCTTCCTGCAGCACTGTACATTCACACATGGTACAGTAAACTTAAAAAAAGATCATTACATTATACCCCATTTAAGCATCCTCTCTCCCCATCTCTTCCCTTCTCATGCTTCCTCCAGGGATGAGTAGGAGGCTGCCTCTGTTCAAAGCCGAGCCATCACATAATGTACTCTGCTTAATGTTGAGCCATCGTTTTATAACGTGCTGCGAGAGCGGAAGATGGCTGATACTGATCCTGTGATACTTGGTGCGGACAAAAGGTTCATGGGATACAGACAGCGAGCCTTTGGTGTGGCGGCTCGGTCATCAGGTAGTTAACAGAGAGATACTGTTCTTCATTGACAGGTGGGATACTATGAGCTCCATAGAGAGTCCCCAATGAGCAGCTGTCACCGTCCCTGCCCAATCAAAGCGAAAACTGAACGAGGAAGAAAAACAGCTTGATCAGTGGCTGTGAAATACTGCTGGCTTATGGAAGGATATCTCTTCTGCAGACGCATGACACCAAGCAACAGCAAAAATAAACCAATTTATAAAGTTGGAAGCACGCTTGTGTCAAGAGACGGATGAGGATTTTAGGTTGACCTGATTCTCTCAGTCACTCTATGGTGGCCGGGTCACAGGGGGCATGTGGATGGATATTTTAGTTTAACCTTGGTCAGAGCGTTGTATTTAAAGGGGAAAACTGATTGACTTTACTGTCAACACTGGGATTAGGCTCCCAGGGGAATCCTGAGCCTGGATTTCAGTCTATTGAAATTTTGTTTATTTGCGTATTTGCCAATTAACACTGGAAATAACCCCTTGTTACCTCCACATGAACAAATCCAACATTAAACACTCAAGACTGACCACTGCGTTTGTTCAAGGGTGAAGTGCGATGACTCACAAAAACAAAACAGAACGATAATTTAGCCAGATGATCTTCAAAATCAAATCCTATTCACAGGAGTGGGTGGTTTCAACTGCACTGCGGGCGTGAGCAAGCAGTAATGGTCAGAAATCCAATGGGAGTGTGCCGGAGAGGGATCAGGCAAAGAGCTCCCCACAGGGCTCTACTTTGTATTTATGAAAAGATTACGCAGTTCAAAAAGGTCAGTTTGTTTGCCTTTTTAAATCTAAGATTATAAGGCCTGCAGCCCTTTTTATCTTTATGTGAATCCCAAATGTTATTCTTAGTCATAATACAGTAAACAGCAACATTGGAAGCCACTTAAGTTTTAGCCTGATATCAGTGTGTGGGACAGTTCTGGCTCCACTTTAGAATACATTTGTCACCAAGTTCCTCCAAGATACACAACAGAGATTATCTGTGCATTACATCTGTATCTGAGATTTATCTATCTGTGCATTATATCACCAGCTTTGTACCCAACGGCATGACAGGAGTCTTTTGGAGCATATCCATCAGGTCCCATGCCATCGGGTCTGGACTGAGGGCAGGATTATTGAGACCAATGGATACAGCAAGTCTGCAATTTTTTCTTCACTACAAGAGGGAGGCCATGGCCCTCATTTAAAGAATCCAAAAAAAGACTGGAGGGACTAAGAAGGACAGCCATCAAAACAGCAATAAGTGGCTGAGGAAAAAAAACACATTTTGATGTCCTGGATTTGGTCTTCTGGGACAGACTGGCAGTGACGTTACTTACATATACAGTGATGTAAGGCTCTGAGGCAGTGGAAAAGCAACTTGTTCTTGAGAACATGCAACTTCATATACAGATAGACAGATTTGAACCAGGGAGCTTCCACACACACAGCCATTTTGCCCAGGGATTCATCAAAGTCGGAGTTTCTTAAGAAACACAAACAATCTCCGAGTGGAGTCCTACATGAAGTCGGCCCTCAGATCACAGGGATACAAACATACCTTCCTAATCACGGTGCACGTGCTGATGTGATTAGGGCGGCTGCTCAGCTGCAGTCCTATTGTCTGGTAGTCACTCAGTCACTAATTTGTTGCAAAAAATAAGTTGGAAGTGATTATCCACCACGGCAGACATCGCTTGGAAGGGATTCCAGCCCAGTTTAGACGGCATCCAATCTCCGGAACTCAAGGTGGTAATTATGACAAGTGGGCACACACAGCCTGAGGCTGCTAACAAGGTGTTGGAGAGGTTCTTTTTCATTGAAATGTGCACATGTTGACATCTGATTAATTCTGGAGACTGCTTTAAGATTCTGCATGGCCTCAAAGGAGCACACGCTGGTCATAACACAAATACAGTCTGAGCATGAATTAGAGCTTTGACTGTGAATCGTGTGATTCTTTTATAAACAAAGTCATATTGTCACAGCTTGAAGGGCCAAACGGCATCGTCATCATCACTCACTCAGTCGTGCCATATAAATCTGAATGTGAACACCGTGACAGTACTATAAAGGCAAATCCCTAATGTGCACATGCTGAGCTGAATAAAACAAGCTTCTTTTGTCACATCTTTCCAGAATGTTGGGGATGGTGCGTGTGTGTAAGTCTGGCTATCTGATGTCTGTCATACTTTGCTGGGAAGTTCTGCAAATGTGACAACATGACTTCTTAATTCCTTGGAGCACACTGCAACAACACCAAAGTTCTCTCTCTTTCTTTTAATCTGTCACAATAGCACAAACAGAAATGGCCCAAAGCTTTGCTATGAGTCAAGGTAGGATTCACTCATGTTGCATGACATTACATCCAGTAAAAGAGATTCAAGATGTTTGTTTTATGTAAGTGTGTGTGTATGTATGTATGTATGTATGTATGTATGTATGTATGTATGTATGTATGTATGTATGTATGTATGTATGTATGTATGTGTATGTATATAAGTACACTTCGTTGGTGTATTCACAAAGCAATTGGTGTATCCACTGCACTGAGATTGCCTGCTAAACAAACCTGTGCTGGCTGTAGATATATTGAAACTTTCTTTAAGGGCTCACAGGGTTCACTGAAGTTATGAATAACACATTTGCTTTCACAAATTATTGTTCAAATGCTCCCTCCTTTCACTTTGTCACAGAGTGACACAATCTAATGACTTGTTTGCTGCAGTGAGGCTGCTGGAGACTTGTAGAAAGTCAAGCATGGTTCTGAAGTCTAATGAGAACAAAAAAATGTCTGACAATCTGTCTGTAAAATTGCGGAAAATTAAAAACCTGTGAGTTCATCAGCCCACGGGCAATATTCTGAAACATGCAGGGCCGCTTTATGATAAAAATCATTTCTGTTGTTGCATCAGTGTAATGATCTACATTGAACTGCCAAGTATTTAATTTGCAGGAACATCCATCTATCTGTGCATCACTGTATTATATCTCGACAGTTTCACACGGGTCTCAAGTGCATGGACAGGTCACCAGTCCATCCCATGGCAAACGCATACATGGCATTCATTCTTAAACTCACATCTAGGACTGGAGTGCCCAGAGAAAACCACAGAAATGGTGAGAATAAGCAGACTCTAAACTAAAGACCCTCAGTCTGACCAGTGCAGCCAGTGTCTATCTATTCATAGGGTCACCTTGTCACCACATTTGCACAAACAGCAAAATCCATTTCTACAATATTGCATAAAAATGTATGATCATTACAGCAGTACTGCAATATAAAAGCAAGAACACTATTTTCACAATGTCATTTGTAATCGTAACGGCTCAAATGTGGATGTGATGTATGATGAAATCATTTGGATGCTTTTTTGCACTATGAGGATAGGTTTCACTGTACTGGAAAATGAAGGCACTGAAATACAGACAAAATGACACCGGAATGGGAGAAGTTTGATTATTTGAAGACAACATCACAACTACAGAATAGTAACAACTGCAAATTTTTTCTCAAGATTAGTCTCTCATCGCTTTTTAACACATTTGAGTTTAAGAGGCTCTTTTTACAGTACTCACGATAAATATTCATATAAAGCAAAATGATTGTATTTTACAATTATGCATTATTTAGATCACTTTATGATTTAAAAAATAAAAAAAAAAGTTTTGTTTTCTATCCTGGATACAATCCAAGTGACCTAATTACACTTGCTGGGATTTCATGTTGTAAAAGAATAAAATATGAAAAGATGATCTGGGCTGAATTCTGAATAGGCACAGTGGTACAACAAACAGAACAATAGTAGTTTATACAGTGGATACTGCATGTGTAAACGTGGGGTCTTGAGAAAAATTAAAATAGAACTGCTCTCTGGGAGTGGTAGCAGGCACAGAGGCACACAGAGTTAGAGAATAATCAAAAAAGCCTTTTTTTATAGCATGGCCATACAGTACTTGCCAATGAGTTGCAGCCACAGGCCTTCATCAGGGCTGGTAGTGTACGGTAATTGTATTACTGTATGTAGAGTTTTAATCTAATGTGATGATTTATAGAGTTTGTTTGATTATGTTTGATGGTATATTGTTTTGTGTACATCTGTTTAAATCTGGACATATACTACAACCTACTGATATACACCACAATCTTCTGACGATGGTCCGCCCAGATGAATCGCAATTTGATCCTTGTCCTTAGATAACTTAGAGGTAGCCATTTTACATCAACTTGCTGTAATGAAGGCTTTTTATTATTCTACAACTCTGAGTGCCTCAGTTCCTGCAACCACCTACAATTTGGATCCCAAAGAGCACCAGAAGTAGAGACAAAATACTAACTGACAAACAACTGATACCCAGGCATGCTTTTTGGTATTTGACTACAATGAAGACTGGAATTCTGGGTCCATTGTGCTTTTTATGGTGTGTTTGCAATTTCACAGCTGAATCCAATTATACTGTTCAAAATAACATTGTTTCTGCAACCATAAAGGGCTGAACTCATTTTGCACATGAGATTTTCCTTGGAAAATACAAAAAGTACTATCACCAATAAAATCAGTCTTATTAATTGGCCGCAAACACGCAACACATTTGTTTAGTTTAAACTGGCGTACTTGTTGAACTGATGGAGATTAAGCTAAGGGGGAGAAAAAGTATCCAGCCAAAACGTATCAGGTTGTGCTAAAGGAATTAAACTCATTGTGGATCTGGTGCTCAGTAAGCCCTCAGTTAATCAAATAATTTCTGAGGTAAAATCCTGATCAAAGACATAAATCATCTGAGGGATATGTCAAATGGGCCAATTCTTTCATGGCATAACAGGGACGGCTTTAATGCTATCATAGCTATTTTATACCTCAGGTAATGACTGTAACATCAAGGTGTGATTGAGGCCTATGGGTGAACATGTGGGAGAAAATAGCAGCTTATGATGACACACTAAGTAAAGCACATCAAGAGCTTTTTCAGCGCTTTGTACATCCTCCATAATTTGTTTGGGCTTATTAAGTGTGGTCACATAATCCCAACATGCTCACATGTATTGTTAGAAGTAATATGTGGAGCAAACTTCTTACTGACTTAAAAAAAAATTAACTTCAAAGAGATTTGAACATGAAAAACAGGAGACAATGTTTTAAATATCCTGAACCATTTGTTCAGTTTGTAGTGGGGAGCGAGAGGCACAAGCAGCAGCTTGGAGCAGCATAAATACTGTGTTTATTGTTCCACATGCAGCAGCTTTATAGCATTCGGTGTCACTGTGTGTACTTTCACTGTTTTACAGACATTTCTTTATCTCATCTTTTTATTTTGAACTTTGTGAAATGATGTATTAATTCCCATTCAATTTGTAATGACATAGAATGTATAGTCTACTGTTCTGAAAACTTTCTCAGCTTTGTCTTGAAATCTGTGAATCACTTTGACATTGAAAAAAAAATGTTTTAACCTATTTTGGTTGTTTTTTATGTCCTTAAAGACCAAGAAAGCAAATTCAGCTATTGAATTGTGTCACACTGTAAGCATATCCCTCAAAACTTGTAAAAGCTCAAGTGCAGTGGCTGTAGCTGTTTACGGTGGCAGCAATGCAGATAGGTCAGTAACCAAAGTCAGCATCTACAAAGCTGGATTTAATGGGCAGGTCTAAAAACAGGCCAGCTTACAAAACGCTCTGCTGTATTATGAACACAATCAGCGCATTAACTGCATTATCTGCGGGGTTTTTCTACAGTCCGTCTGACATCGTATACAGTTTGCTGCCCACTTACCGCATGTCTTTTCCACGTCTCTCGTGCTCTTTCGTGTGGGGGCCAGTGTTTATGGTCACACTCGTGGCTCTTTTACTATAAGTTTCCAAAGTACGACTGCGCAAACTAAACTTCACCTTGTGCCGTGAAAAGTTTATCCCGCGGCCCCCGCAACGCATGAAGACTCACTTCCGTGCTTCACAACCTCCTCAACTTCGACGGGCATTAAAAAATATGTTTATCTTTATTAATGGACCCCACTTTGTGGCTTATCAGTAATGAGGGGCGTTCAGGTACCGTAGGAAATACGAGGGGCGTTCAGGTACCATCGGAAATTTGAATATTTGACGATTACTGACTTACTGACATCCTCACATCCCGCCGCCTGCAGGTGCCACTACGTGCCCACCACTGTGTGCTCATGCTTTAAATTGCTACTATAGTTTCTATAAGCCCATATATATCCACACATATCTGGGACATCAAAAGAACAGGCAGCCCACTGCTTGGGAGGATAGAAGAGAAATGGGAAAGACAGGGAAGATGCAGGTGTTTGTGTGAGCGTGTGTGTGGGTGGGGGGGGGGGGGGGGGGGGGGGGGGGGCACAGGATGGGGCATGCCTCCATTGGGGACACACCCCCACAATCCTGACTGCTTCTCACTTCTGAGCGGCTTTGAAGCATGTAGTATTTAGTCCCTCAAATTTGACAGTGACAAATAATATTTTTCTGTGGTATTATAAAATCTTTTTTATTCATACTAACTGATAAAAACTTTTTGCATGCCCTGGTCTTCAAAAGAAAACAAAACAAGCAACATAACTCACTGGAATATTTTCATAAACAGCAGCCAGCCATGTTTGATAATCAATATGGCATATCAGTGATCGTATGCTGGACTTCAAACAACTAATCCAAATTCAGATCAGTCAGAAAAAGTTCTTTAAAAGCAGCAAGAGCCCAAGACACCAACTGGACCCAAGAACTAGATGACAACCCTGTCAATGACTATAATCATGTGTATTTATGCCCCCTCAGCTACTGGCATCTTTCCCAGAAAGATGATAGAACCAGTTTTGCACACGCCCCTGAGTAGAATGTCAACCAGGTTTGTGGGCCTGAAAATCAAACAATGAGGTAAAGCATGCTTCCATATTTATGATCCACTTCTCCCTGAGTAAAATGCTGTGGTGTTTTAGATCACAGATCAACTGATAAAAGATGAGTGACAAACAGCACCAGCTGTATCAAACACGTGGCTAAAATTCAGTCATGCACTGTTCTCCACTTCCATCTGGATTTGGAAATTACAAGGCATTTGTGCAAAACAGGTACGAGTTAAGAGAGTGCAAGCATTTCAGACTGCAGCCTGCAGCTGTGTAGCATCACCTTCATTTGCACTAACAGGTGTACTCAAAAGCAAATGAAGGCAATAGAGGAAATGACTTCTTACTGGCCAACAGCAATCAGCACACAAAACATGATAGCCAATAGATGAGCAAATAATTAGGAACACCAGGATATGTATTTGCGCAAATATAGAAAAAGAAGATTCCATTTCAGCATGACAGATGTATGTTCAAAACCACAATTTTTAGGTACAAAGGGATGCTCAGACGTCAGCTTGGATTGTGGATGCTGTATTTTTTCTTCATACTTGCTTATTGCAGTTTTACAACAGTATGTGTATGCGTGGTTTGACACGTGTAGAATGTGGCAGGACAGCCTGCCCTGCAACCCATGAAGCAACCTATTACAGGGTGTATATGTTTTGTAACGCCTCTTGTGTTCAGCTTCGATTCTTGAGCAAACCAGAAACATCTTGTTTGCTGAGTCACTTCAACCTGACCTCCATGATTCAACCTCTTAGTGGAATTGTGTTTTTCTGTATGTCTCTGTGTGTTTGTGTTGTATCCTGGTTGAGCAGCCATCTAGCTGACACATTAAGCTCAGCCAACAGACACTGATATGTTTACTTATTCCAAAATTCACACAAAAAAGAAGCACTTTGACAGAGACAAAAAAAAGTTTAAGAATGATTTGCATAAGAAAATAATTTCTTTAATTTGAGCATTAATTCTCCTGATCTGAGACTGCTTGATGCGTGGGAATCTATTGCAGGGCATCAGACAAATACTACAACCTCATTCTTTCAGAGAGAACCAATTGACTGGCTTAAATTTCTTGATTGCCTCACAGTGCTCTGTTGTAGGACCTTTAAGCTGTGCTTCTGATTGCAGCTCAATGGATTAAAGACTGCTTTCCAAACGCTGTGAGGCTCCCACAAATATAATGTCAAATTGATCTGTCAGCTAGCGGCCCTCCGAATCTGGGACACTTTCTCCATCCCAAAGGCACGATTAGTGATTTAAATGCTGCGCCACATCCACAGAGCAACTGGTGACTGCTGCTGGTTTGATGTTGGGCGAAGTCACACAAGAGGTTCGCTGGTCAGTGCATGTCGCTGCTCCAACATCGTCCTACTTTTGTGCTCAGACAATCCAACAAGCACTCTCTGCTGTGCACTTCTGAACTCGCCGTGACCCCGCTCTTCTGCAAACCGGCAGATAAACTTCATCCTCGGCTCGCAGTGTGAGTGCCGTAGAGCCCTTAAAACACATAACGCTGGCATGATCTATGAAGTCGAAGCCTTTCTCACCCCTTGGCTATAACTGCGTAGCATTTATCATGTGTGAATGGCATCAACAGATGAAGTGTGTTTATCATTTTGATGCGGTTACTTGACGGAAGAAAGGTATTGTGGTCTGAAGTGTGCGGCACAAATGTGACATGCATCCGCTGCCAAATGCCTGAAATGACTGTCAGAGGAAACATAATAGTATATGTAGGGCCTGACAAAGACCTGAATCATTCGACACCTCTGAGCAAGTCCCAGGAGATTTCTCACACGCTCTGCCGCTGTTCCAGTGGCAGAGGCCAGGGGGTAGAGAGGAACTTCACAGAACTAAGAGGAGATCGTTGGGAACGACGAGAGTGATGGATCCAAAGACATTGCTTGGCACCTTTATGTGCTCGGGAGAGTTGGCTAATGGTGTGTGGCATATGGACAATTTCTCTTATGGCATTGATCATTTCCTAATCAGAATGGTGCCCCTTAAGGCAGCGATGCTGGATGGATACCAAATGCTTGCAGATATGCCATAGCTGAATGATGCTTATCTTGGGGGATAAAGAGGATAGGGGTAAATAATATCTCCCATGAGGTCAAACACTGTTGGATGGATAATTGTCAGATTTAACACAGTGAAATCAGTGCACATCTGATATAATACACATGGACAATTTGCTTTGGTGTAACTACACGCATCAGTGATCCTTTCTTACATGAGGCAGACACATAAATACACCTCCTGCTGGCCTATCACACTGACATTCACGTGAAATACTCTGTGAGCGCAAAGAACTATGGGTAAAAATGGTCAATTAAAAGGAGACAAAACCATCATTTACCACAATTATTGCAGGAATGTGTCAGTTTTCCTTCAAGGCGCGACATTCTAAGATCATAAATCACAGGCACACAAAATATTCCCCTGGGAGAGCCGCACTCTGAGAATGGAAAATGGCTCCTCAGTGATAAAAAGACATGCCTGCAGGAGAAACAACACACAGCTACTGTACCACTCTTCCCCAAAGAAGAAAATGTAACTTTTATGTGCATTTATGTGAATAGAAATAGATTTATAAAAAAGGTTTATGGCTTTAGAGAACAATTTGTCACTGGTCTTGCTCATTTATCAATGGAGCAGCTCCGGTTTTGTTTATGGTGTTCTGCAAAAAGAAAACTGACAGTCCACATAGCTGCTCTTTTGTTTGTTTCTATACCTGCTTATAAGTTATGTCACAAATCAGCAAAAATGCTGTTTGTTGTCAACATCGACAACAATTTCCTTTGCCATATTCATCAAAAGTAGCTCCGAATTTATTTATTATCCAGGAGTTTGAAAATACTTTGTATGTAAAGCTACAGTTGAAATGTACTATTCATGAAACATCTACATCAACGTCTACCGGAGAAGTTGCAAAATGGTAGCTGTGTGCTGAGGTTCAGACCTTAAAAACATTTCGCTTTATAAAATATATATATATTTTTGTAGTGTAAATCAAGTATCCGTAACACCATGCCATAACATCAGTTAAAGCCTCTGTGACAAGTTACCTACCCAGGACTCATTTAGGCTACATAGCCTAGAGATTCATCACCATGTACGGACCTGTTCCACACACACTAAGTGAAATAAATTAATGTGTATCATCATAGTAAAACACAATTTCAAATGCACAGAAGTAACACAATGCACTGTAATGCTATAACTTTCATTACGCAGTAATTATGCATGGGGCAATTAACAACCGGGGGTTTTAACAGTACATGTGCAGAAGTTTCCAAACTGACATTGGTTGCAGGTGTCCAGCAGGATCTTACTGATGGTGGGATGACTGTCGGATCTGTAAGGAAGACACGTCCACCACCAATCCAGGTCGATGACTTCTCATTTGAAAAAAATCACATGACTCAAAAGGAGCCAGACACATCCAGCCATTGTGGAAGTGACTTCAGACCCAGAGTATATCGCAACTTTATCTGGATTGTAAATAACAGAAAGCAAAGTGTTGCATCAGGTTGAGTTCTGTTCTTTTGTAGATGAGGTAAGCAGCTTATCTGCCCCACAATTAAAGGGATTTTCTTTCTCAGGGGCCGCATTATTTAACGCAGTTAATAAGTAACTTTGAACTGCCATCGAGAGCTATTCGGATTAATGCAAAGTCCTGCTATCGTGGTTCCACCCTAGAAATTATTTCGGTGAACAGAGTCTTGATAATTCAGTGGGATCTGACTTTCAAAGGTACGTTTTAAGTACTTTAGTGGTTTGAATCAACCAATCTACTGCGCCCAAACCTCACCACCCGCCCTGAATCAATATCAGTCTCATTCAACAAGTTAAAGCCCCCTGTTAAAGGATTTAGGGCGTAATGGAACTGGTTACTCCTGACAGCTTCTCCTGTGTGTTGGCTTGCAGTATAATGAATCCTGGGAATTCAGCAGAAGGGCAAGGTATTTACCCTGGCTGCAAGGCAACTGCCGTCCATCCCACAAACAGCTTTGCTGCCACACTGAAGCCCCAGTAATGAGCTGACAGGTGCAATGTTTACACTCAGATTGCCACTCAAGTTTGAGGGGCTGACTTTCCAGTTTAGTCTCTTTTGACATTAATGATACCGACCGAAATGGCTCACCTTTCCAGTGATTGTCACAATTTCTCGAAAAGGATCCTCCCACTCCTGGTAGCCTCTCTGTAGATCCTTTGATCCTGATACGCTAAACCCAATTGATACCGCATATTTTTCTGTGTTCTTGGAAACCATTTTGACACTATACGGTGAAAGATTTATGTTCAAATACAGCAGGCTTATCACTATAAATCTCAAAGTACTTTTGCAAAGCAGAGACCAATCCTATTCCCACCAGCTGAGGCCTTGTAGATTTGCACTATTTATTCTTCTGCTGGGTGTGTACTCTCGCCAGCTGCCAGAAAATGACAATGCAACTTTAAAGCGATGCTGAAAACAATCTCTTAACAGCAGCATCCAAGAATTGTATGCTTGTCTCAACTTAAGCAGCATGTGGTAAACATGTTTGTGCAGTTACAGAAATGTTGGATTTTCACTGCCTCATTCCTTGACTTCATCATTAAATACTAATGACAATGTCTTTTGGCTTTCTAACATTGTTCCATGAGCACTATCATATTCTCCAGGGTGGGTTAAAATGTGACATTATACAAATTAAACTGTTGGTTAATATCTATCATGTATATTACTAAGGATTTATTCTAAACATATGTTAAGTTGGAGCACATTAACTGCAATGAAAACCCTTTGTAATCCACTTTGTTGCTGTTTTTTTAGGAGAGCACTCACTGTGGTTAACCCGCCTGAATTGCGTGCTTCCTGAAGGCACCTCTGCTGGAAGCCTGTGTGTGCCACAAAATGGTTCTCAGTTCCTCTGTGGCTGATGAGTGCGCTAATGCTCCTCATTAGAAAGGTGACCTTTCCGGAAACTGCCGCTGTGCGCTCCTCACCACCCTCTGATTACTTCAGATTCTGTGGCTAAAATCAAATACTCCGGTCACCCGCACAAGTCAGGGAAACACTTTTCATCAATGCTTCTTTTGGCAGTATTACTGTAAGAGGAGAGGTGCAGGCAGGGGCCGCAAAGGCCGTGCTCATGTTTGAACAGAGCTGGTAACAGTGATTTACACAGCAGCTGCATTGCTGCAGGATTGTTTGCCAGAAACGTGGTTTACTCTGAATGTGACCACTCTACCCCTGGTTGGCCATGTTTGACTATTGTATCAGCATAGACCTTTGTCCTTTGCACTTCAATGAACATGTCAAACTGTCAAATCCAGTTTGTCTCTACTTGATTTGACAGAATTTTGCCAAAACGAATAACTCTGGTTTCCCCCAACTGTCCAAAAACATGTTTAGGTCGATTTGAGTCTCTAAATTGCCCTTAGGTGTGAGTGTAGGAGTAAATGTTACGTGTGCCCTACAATGGATTGGCATCCAGCCCAGGGTGTATTCCCTGCCTTTGCCCTGTAGTGTGTGCACTGGAAGATGCTCAAGCAAGACCCCTGTGAGACTGGTTAGATACAAACCTGTTTACGAAAATGGATGGAAGCAATTACATGCAACCAAGGAAGCAGTTTACAGTTGCCCTGACATCATAAGATATGTCTTTGTTCAACATTATATGTTTTCTCTCTAAGTGCTGTACTTGTTCACAAAAAAGAGACATATAGATTTATTGAAAAGAATTGGATTTTTGGGCATTAGTCACTCTGCACTGTTATTTGTAGTTATTTTTCTTCATTCAATAAAATTGTCATAAATGCAATGTATTGTTTCATGCACATGAAACGCGTGCCCCATAGATACAGTAGAGAGAAGCACTTGGCCAGTAGAGCAGATTCCAATTGTATTTCTGCTTCAGGTGACAGGATTATCTCAGCTGTCAGTCACACTCACAGCTGTCATTCATTGACACTAAGCACATACATACAGACAAGCCACAAGGCATCCCTTAAATCCAGCTTTACTGACATATTTAGAGGAATGTCAAGACGTTTTCATGCATTCATGTAGGATTGACCAATTATTTTGGGAAACGTGAAAAACAAACCACATTTGTGACCATTTATAGTGCAGACTCTATCTCTGGCAGGGATGGTGCTGCAGCTGATGGATTTGATCACATGACTTCTGAAACACAGTTAAGGAGCAGAGTTATCATGATTCGTAGCCAGAAGAACCTGTCAACTACCAGGGTTTTTTTTTTCTCCTGAAATCCTACAGATTTGGGGAAGGTCAGCCATGCTCATATCTCTTCAAACTCTTATGTGAAAGCTCTTACAATACCCATCTCTGTCAAGAGCAACAAGAGACAGAACCATGTAACCTCGACATAGCAGAATGTGTTTCACCTTGTCCATCCATCCATTATCGT
Organism: Karalla daura; assembly: GCA_029224185.1. Lineage (NCBI taxonomy): Eukaryota > Metazoa > Chordata > Actinopteri > Chaetodontiformes > Leiognathidae > Karalla > Karalla daura. Next base: position 19,996,880 of record CM055192.1, read on the forward strand.
ACTCGTTTTGTACCTAATGTGGTCACAAGGGTCTGCTGGTGTCTGTCTCCCGGACACATTGCCGGTCCATCACAGAGCACACACACACACACCATAATTATTGTCACACCTCTATTCTGAGGCAAATCACCATGTCACCCCATATCAACTCCTTCCAAAGATTATATTTTCTTTCAAATTTTTTGTATCTTTTATTTTCATTTTCTTCATTGATAGTGTATTTATTTTATTTCTTAGTACTTTTGATGTGTTCTGGCAAAACCTTTAAATGCCTCCAAAATGTCATCTGTCCAATGAATCACAAGTTTCCCATACAAAAAAATAAAACAAAGAGCAACGTTCTGGCAATCACATACAGGTTTCCTGGAATTTCACATATTTTCATTTAACTTCATGAATGCTGATGGCAGTAACATTAATTATAATGAAAACGCTCAGAAATGTAAAAGAAAGAAAATGTTTAAGTCATTATACTGAGGGAAACAATGCTGCAGGACAGGTTGGAGAAGCTCTTTGGAAAGTGGAGGAAAAAAAGGTTTCATAACGTTATACTGTAGGGAGGTGGTAGGTGCAGTCCTTGGCAACCCGCACAGTTTTCTCCATAATCACAAGACTCCATATTCCAGGTGGCATTCCTGGCAACACACCTTGCTTTTCTGGATGAGCCAAAACAAACCGATGTTTAACACAATGTTTATCTCCACATTGTGTGCTACCAATGTCATTTAACCACACACATCCACACATGTCCTTTCCGTGGGCACACAGCATAAAGGAGCACGCAGTTTTGGCACCAGTTAATGTTGGGATGCAATAGCCACCTTTGAGTCGTATCTGCAGCGAGACCCAGTTTGCCGTCATCCAGCGTGTTGCTCTTTCATCAGGCTCCTCCAGGAAGCCATTTGGAGGCTTCAGACATGCAGTTCTTAAACTCACAGAGGCAATCTGAATACATTATAGATGCAGAATGATTGCAAAAGTGGAAGATTGTGTGAAACGATAACAAACAGCCAGGTATAGCAGAGTACTCTGAAAGCAATAAAGATGATATCAGCGATAAGAGAAACACTAAGTGATGTGATGATGCATTCATAGAAGCATAGGAGCGACAGAAGTGATTTTACCTTTCGGAATATTTATGTACCATTAAACTTAAAAAAAACAGACAGGTTCCTGATTTTTGTCTGCATCGCTATAACTGATATACATCTCTTTGGAAATAAGACTGTGTTATAAAGTCTCTACAGTGCAAACATATTTAAATAGACATTTGGTTCCTTTTAGGGATAAGTCTCAGATTTTTATTTGCCAACATAAAGTTACATCCAACACTGTGAGCCATGATCACAAAACTACTTAAATATATCATGCATGTTGCATTGGCCCGTGTGGTTGTGAAACTATCTCACATGGAAACTGGAATATGGTATACATTGTGGTGCCAATAGCAACACATTTAATTTATTCTCTTTTATTATTTTTTTTATGAAGCTGTGAAATACGTTACAGACACCCGTATGCACGGCGCATATGTCCAGCAAATTATTAGCTATGTGAAAATCACCACTAATTCCACAAGTCTAAGCAGAGTGTGAACAATCTGTTCTGACAAGAATAGAAACAACAGAGCGCAACTAGGGGAGACAAGTCCAGCTCTCATTGACCGGACGTGAAGCACTGATCAATGTTCTTATACAGTGTGACAAATGGAAGGATTATGCGTAATGGGGAAGATGACGCTTGCTGTGACGTACCCACACAGGATTACGACCCAACTTTGGAGCTCTTGTTCAAGCTTTTGAACATTCTGGAACATTGGAGGACAATTTAATTCATTTCCATGTGTTGGAAAAATGTGCTTTCTATTCCTGTGCTGCTACACAAGAATTAACAGTATCTCATGCCCAAAGAAATGAACGCATTTACGAAAGTTCATGTAAGGTGTTAGAGGAGATCTAACAGCTGCTCAGAGAATAAATAATTCATCTTTAAACTAATGACAAGCCTTCAAGCACTCGTTATTTTGATACCATATCACGTTTTTTTTCTGCTCAGCAGACATGTTAAACCCAAGTACTCCACTTGTTAGAGTTCTTAATCTTACGAGTTTTGTGCATTTTGTTTACGGTCTCTAAAGCATTTAAGTGGAATTTCACCTGCGGAGTGTCTACAACACTTTGCGTTTTGCCGTTGAATTAATGTAATGAAATGGCTGATGAACTGACAGGAGGTTCCTTGAAGGCCATGTTTCTACCAGTTACAAAGATGTCTTTTGTCATCTCGGGATAAATCAGTGACCAGTCACCACTATGCTGACATGGGGTGATATTTCAGCCTGCAGTATGAAAACAGCAAACCTCTTCTCTGAGTGGAGTCTCATTCCTCTTTAATGTGTTCTATTTCAAGAAGGGCTTGTGAGGTGAATGCCTCTCGAATGACCTTCCCCAGCTGATGAATTCCTCCGCAAAAACACCACGTGGTGTTGCGACAGTGCTCGGAGCAGTCATATTGAAAAGTCATGTTCTGTCAGGTACAAGTTAAGTTATCATCCATTTGTTTTTCATAAAACCCACCTCTCCCTCTTAGGGTTTAATAGAAATCCAGGGCAATAATATGATGCTTTCTCTTAAATATATTTATATATTGTTGATTAGCTTCTGCTCAGTGTGAGAGGGGATTTAAGGGGCATGATCATTTAAACATTATATGCAGCGAAGCACAACAAAAGAAAAACTTGCACCCGAGTTTTACATAAACCATGGGATGCAGCAAACACATAATAGACTTCTAACAGGGGATCAGGGATGAAAGCTTGCTCAGATGTCTATGAAGTAGAATTTGCTATAGTCTGACACTCAGAGAGACACAGTTCAAATATTTTTAAGGTATATCTAACAATATATATTCTACAGTAAGTCATTTATGGTTTGATAAAAGGAGCCAATGGATGGCACTGGTGTGGCACGTACATCCAAATGATTTGTTTTTTATTAGTGGGCTGAGTTTGTAGATGGAGCTTGGCAGAGTGTAATGGAACTCCCACTGTAGCCCCCATCCCAGGGGTTGAGATCTGTCTGATACTATTAATAATGACATTGTGCTCTCGAGCCAATTAATCCACAGCTGTGACAGAAAATAGATGCACTTCACTGAAACACTGTAGGAATGGAAGAGTTGCTGATGTTGCACAATGCACTCATAGATTCAATAGGCTACACAGTAAGTGTCAAGTAAGTGTGGGCTGTGTAGTTTCTCACTGCTATAGCTGGAAAGTTATAACCAGGTGGGACAAAGGTTGTGGCTGAAGTGGGTTAATGCTTTTTATACAGTGGGTGGGTCAGAGAGTCCATATTAATAACAGTATATAAAGTAATGCTGTGGAACCTAATTTTCTCCTTTTTTATTCATTCTGAATGGTTAATGAATAATTTGGCCCGGAGCGCGTGAAAATAATGGAACCATATATGTCAGAGTTGCCTGAAGCCTCAGAGGACATGTGGAGATGTGGTATATAAACAAAGAAATAATAGTACAAATGTACAAATAAGAGCACACTGGTACAGAAGTGCTGAATGCATTTTGTTTCTTGCCCTTGACAACATGGATCTTATACTGGATCTCAGCATGATTTCCATCCATCCCTGCTTTGTATCCTAATGTTGTGTGGGGGTGTGCTAACTGGATGACTTACTGTAAGAAATTACATTATGGTTATCTAAAATTAACAAAAAAAAAAAGTGCTGAATTAGAAATGAAAGCACATTTGCCCATGGTCTTCGTCTACAGCCCGGTGACATTGGGGCGACAGCTCTATGTTATTACTGCATTAAATGAGAGGCAGTGAAACCCACTTTACTGTTCCTCTAATTCAAGGGTTCCTGGCACCAGTTTGTACATAATTGCTGTTATGTCTGTTTGACGTGCAGCTCATCTAATTGCTGACAAGAGAGTAGGGTTGATATGAGAAAATTCACGCTGCCTTTAATGTGAAGGGTCCTTATTTATTTCAGATTTTTATTTTTTGACAAACTTTCAGTCTGTAACCCAGATTCCAAAAATGCTGCAATGCTGTGTAAAATGTAATCAAAACAGGCCTTAATGAATTGCAAATATATTTCAACTTATATTCAATTGGATGCTTTACTTTGTTGTTTTCTTGTAAATCTACAGGCACTGTGATTCCTGCCGCACAATCCAAGCATGCTAGAGCGGCACCGTGTTTACCACAATGTTGCATCACCTCTTCTCTAACAGCAGCCAGTAAGCATTCGGGAACCAAGGGAAATTTGGACTTTTTGGTTCTTGTTTGATATATGATTGTAGTCACAGTGCGGGGTCTCCATTGTGTTTTTGCACTTCATGACGTGCCAAATATTTTCAGCGGGATACAGGTCTGGGCAGCAGGCAGAGCAGATGAGCCGCCCTGCTGCACCACGTGCAGAGCATGACTTTGAACTGTGTTGTTGAAATAAAAGGGACAACCAAGATGCAGCTAAAGTATCGTCTCATCTTGTTTTTGGATGCAGTTCCGGGTACTGGTCTCAGGGGCAGCAGTTTCAGCAGGAAGCCTAAACATTCCTCTCTTCGGCCTCGTCTATCATGTATGCAGAAGAGTAGCGGCTCTACTCTGAAACCTGCCTTGACGTCTGCGCTCCTCACCCCATCTCCAAGGCTGAGGCCGAGCCAGACAGAAAACTAATTTTCAGTTGCTTGTATTAAAAATCTCATTCTATTGCTCATTACCCACAGCTCATGACCATAGGTGAGGGTCAGAATGTAGACAGACTGGTAAATTGAAGGCTTTGCTTCACAGCTCAGCTCCCTCTTGACTACAACGGACCAGTATAAGGCCACCTCGACCCATCTGTCTATCACCTGCTACATTTCTCCCTCGCTCGTGAACAAGACACAGATACTTGAACTGCTCATTTCGGGGGGAGAGACTCCTGCTGGATCCAGAATGGGCACAGACTTGGAGGCGCTGATTCTCATCCCAGCCACTTCACACTCGACTGCAAACTGTCCCACTGTGTGCTGGAGGTCACTGTGAGGCCACTAGGACCATGTCATGCACTAAGAGCAGAGAGAGACCAGACATCTCCTGCCACTTCACTGTGCATACAAATTCTGAGGCCAGCCTTGGCGGAGTCCGACCCCAACTGGAAATGAGTTTGACTTACTGCCGACACTGTGAACCAGACCTGTTGCAGTGAGACATCCACTCCATTCTCCTGAACCACCCCCCAAAGGACGCCTCGGGGGAGGCATAAAGCACATGTAGAGCACAGTCCAGTGTCCCCTCCAGCACCCTCTCAAGAGTATAGCGCTGGTACAGGGCTCCATGACCAGGATGTAAACCACATTGTCCCCCCCCTAAATCTGAGGTCGGACCGCACTCTCCTCTAATCCCAGTAGCCTGGTGTAGAACTTCCCAGGGAGGCTGAGCTGTGTGAGAAAACTGAGGGTGTAATGTTGCTTAGCTGCTGTAGTCATAGCATAATTCAAGTGTGTCACTTATATCAATACCAGCATTTGCATATATTTACAGGAGTCAGTGAATTTGCTGATGGTAAGCATTGCATGTATTGGCTTTTATGTTCTTCAATTGATTAAATATATCATTAAGGATTTGTAATTTCAATAACAATGCACCATACTTCTCTCATAAATTCATTTTGCAGCTAAAAAAAACAACTTAAATCGGCACTGAGTAATCTTTCACCTCTTTAGCTGACCTCTGACAACCAGCAGGATTTATTCTGTCGTTGTAAGTAATCCCTCTCCTACACAAGTCTCTTACACGCCATCCACTGACTCATCACATCTTTTACAGTCACCCTATAATCAACAACAACAAACTCAGTCTCAGTCTCAAACTCAGGCAGAAGAAAATCGATTACTACCTTGTATCAAAAGGAGTGTGTGCTTACATGTGAATGCCTCTGTGTCAGCGTGTGTGTGCTTTGTTGTGTAGCTGCACAGCAAAGCTGTCCTCTTTAAAAGGCCAGAACTCTCAGCACCTGGTAATTGTTGTCGTTGATATTGATCAGCAACCACATTAATGGCGTCACCTCTAACATATCTCATGATCATTTGGTGCAAAGGGGCAGTAAAAAATGATGCTCACCGCAACCAAGCGAAGTTTCCACTTGTCTGAAAGGGTACTTTTAGCAGTGACAAAGCTTGCAAATTAAATAACCCTGCTGAGATTAGGTTCTCTGGAAAATGAAGATCTTAATGCAGCCTCAGTCTCAGTGGAAAGATGGAGAACTAACTGGGTGTTCTGTACGTGAACTGCATGAACGATGAGTTTCTTGTCCTCCGAGGTGTGTGGCAAAATGTTGTGAATTTGGCCTGCCAACACCTTCTGCATGGTTTTTTATTAGAAATGTGGGTTTTCCACAAGAATCTGAGGCATATTAAAATATGGAGATGATGATGGCTGTGATATTTTGAGTCTGTTCTTAATATTTCCAGTGTTTTGCTGTTAGCTATTGCCGTAACGTTTGTGATGAAAAGAGAACATGACAGCTGTTCTTTTTGTTTTGGCCCCCGATGAACTGCTCTGTCATGCGTATTGTTTGAGCAGGACTCAAGACATTTAACATCATGTCTGTCTAGTATGAAGGCTTGAGCTTTTTGTACCAAATGTCTCCAATGCCCTCCCCACTTGTATAAGGTAATCCACTAATCTGGCCATGTTTTTCTCCAATAGATTTTCGACATGAGTCTGGTTTATATTCCCATAGCTTTCTGTGTGTAATAGCTTGGGCACAAATAGGGGTAATATATGCATGCCTCTGAAACAATCAGTCTTGTTTATCCAGAGCCCTTGAACCTCCAGGATCAGAAAGTTTCTGCAATGAATTCTGATTTGCTAAATCCCTGTCCAATTTATTGCCTCAACTCTGCACAAACATCAAAACAAACTCTCTCTTTTTTTGTGCCACCAGCTGTTAGATTTGGGCGAGAATAACACAGAGAAAGGGTTGGATGATAGAGACATGGAGGATTCACAATTTGTTTATTAATGTCTCTATCCGTCTCACACTGTCTTTGCCTCAATCCCCCTTCATATCGTCGTTCCTGAAAGATTTTTTCATCTGTGCTCCGTTGCTTTGCAGACAGTGTGGGAACAGTAAAATTTTGATCGAGACCTTGACGGCTGCCTTTGCAGGTGGATTCATTTGAAAGTTTCCATGGTTGAGTCTCATGCCACACTCAGGAGTTATATTTGGTGTTGGAGAATTTCTGTTTCCTGAATGTCTGTGAAGTCGTTACAGGGAGACGAAGCAGTGTGGGTTGAGAGCGACGATGCATAATTTGTATCTCAGGTGCTCATTGAAGTACACTCGCTTGGCTGGAGTCACAGCTTTGCCCAGAGTGTAAAATCTCAGTTTAAGGTGCATATGTCCTGTCTGAGCCTTGATGAAAGTGGATGGGAAAAGGAATAGGGAGTCAGATTTAATGCTCAGGAAGTGAATAATTGCTCAAAGCCACACTTGCTGTTTGGACATCTGCTTTCTTGCTTTGTCTCTAATTAAAATGATAAACAATTAGTAATGCAACTCTGCATCCCTTTGGATTTTGGGTAGGATGCCAAAATATTTTGCCGGACATGTAGTCCGAATATGATCTGCATTTAAATAGGAAAAATGATATTTTTAAAATAGGCAATGTTTACTCTCATGTTCCTATCATCCATTTTCAAATAATTTGGCAAAGTTGCTGCAGTTATGCACTAAATGGTTCAGTGTGAAACTGTCCAACTGATGCTTCACAGGTGTAAGAATTAGCATGATTACCCTCTTAATTAGCATGTTGGCACGCTAACATTTGTGAATTAATGTAAAACAATCTATCACAAATTTATCCCGTTTGACTATTTGTGTCCCCCATTGTTTAAAATGGTCATCTAAAGAATAAAAACTGTATTACACTTCAAAAAGAGTAGGTGAGTAATTTTTCTTCTGCCACCTCCTATGTTAAAAATTTCCTGGCATCTAATAGTTGTTCAGGGGATCATAAGGATCCAGACAGTGAGACAAATGAATATTTGGCCCAAACCCATGACATCCCATTGAGAAGTTGATGAGATATTTGAGCCAGGAGCCAGAGATTGGGCTGCAGGAGCAGAGTGATGGACTTTCTCATACCACCAGCTCTAAATTCATCTACAGTGGCTGCAAAAAGACCTCAAAACTAGGCATTCATGGCGTACTTCCAGCCATACGATCTAGAATAAAGATTAAAATGCTAATATTTAGCTTATGAGGTATAATATGAACTCTACTAATGTTGCCATTCACCTTCACTAACAGCAGTCTCTATGAGAAGTTCCTTAGACGAATAGAAAAAAAAAAGTCTCTATCGTGTAAGGTTTGATCGTTTGCCAGATCCTGCACATCAGATGTTTTGGATGGGATTCAACAACCTTTTTGATCTCAGGATCGTAATAGTTTGCATATAGACTAGAAAATTCAGGAGGGGCATATAAATCCTCTCATCGTCACATATGCCAGTGTTTCCAAGATTGGTTTTGCATATTAGACATTTTCTTCTCTGTTTTTTCCTCTCATAAGCTATTTGAATTTGAACATTTGACACCCTCATGGACTAGGAAAAAAACTGCAGAGTGGAGGAGCTCCGTGAGGTGATTTCCTGCATATCAGTCCATACAAACCTCTCAGATTACGCTTTTTAATCACATACTCACACCAGCGGGGCATTAGGTGGTGGATCTCATTGCAGTGACGAAGCATTACATTAGGACTACAGTTGTGTGGGATATCCCATCAATAATTCCCCCCCCTGCTTGTCCAGAAGCTCTCTCCGCTGCAGAGTTTATCATAACAGCTTGAGAGTAGATGACCCGCCAGATGTTTGTAATCTCACACGGAGAAGCTTGTGACTGGGGTCGCAATCAGATAACATAGGAAGGGATTATAAATGGTGACAGTGGGGAAAAAGGCTATAGATCCGACCATAATCGCTGATAGACGGTGAATGTCCTCTTCTCACCCCCTGTCGCAGGCTACTGGGTACACACCAACCCAATATTTGGTGGATTACTTTTTATTTCCCACTTTATCTGCAAAATAAACACACATGGTTGTGTGTCTTAACTGAGTGAATTTAAAGTTCACGTGCACGGCACCAGCTCATTTCTTCTTGCTAGTTTGCAAGGCCCCATTGAGAGTGTATGGTTGTGTGGGCAGGTTAATGATATCAGCCAGAAAGTAGTTTTTAATCACAAACAGACTAATGAGATAGGTTGGGTTGGAGTCATTCCAGCAATAAACAGCATCACAAGTTGCTCCCTCCCTGCCTCCTCCATGTCTCCCGCTGATTCTCCTTTTCTCTTCCGCTTCCTTCACTGTCTCAAACCAAAGATGAGGAGATTATGATAAAAAAAAACCTGAGTGCAGATTAGAATAAATCAGTCATATTTAGAGGAGGGACCAGCAGGACAGATTCACCCTGTAGCGAGGCACTATCAGGTTATTGGTGGCTGTCGAAGAGAAGAAGTGAAAAGTGGGAAAATGTATAATAGACATGATACTATTTGACAGACTGGGAGGTATTTGTTTGTTTACGTTTATCTGAAAAATACATAAATAAATATTAATGATGGCATAAAAACAATTTAAGTGCAAAAAATTGCGTAAAGCTACAGTCAAATGGCTTTAAAGGAACGCTGTCATTTATTCATAGAATTATTCATGGTAATTCAACAGGAGAAAATGGATCCATTTGTGTTTTTACTGCAATTCTCAAGCCCTGCAATGCTGTAGGGAACTGAGGGTTTTTTCTTTTTTTTTTTCAGCTCCTTAGTACTGAAACATGTTTCACTCCATTAGAGAGTGAAAATTGGAGGCATGGAAGTGTAAAGAATTGGACATCAGTCCCCCTAAGCCCCTGAGGTACATCAAGAAATGTTGGCTTGCCAAGCTCTCCCAGTTAAGAGCATGTTCTGCCCGTGAAGATGGCTCCGCAGGAGAGAGTACATTAATGCAACATGTTACCCCACACCGGCTCAGCGATAGTGTTATATTTCACTCTGTAACCCGTGGGTTTACGGGGGTGGTGGGGCTTAATGGTATGCCTCGTGCTTTCCGTGCTGATGATTTCATTTTAAAATATCATTCATAATATTTTCACAAAAATAAGTTGTCTTGACTTGTGTTGATTCAACCCATAACCCAGAAAAATGGTTAAAAGACGATAGTTACGGATGGACGGATGAAAAAACACGGGTGATATTGTGTTTCTGAATCTTGTGGAGATAAGTGTGAAGCCACCAAGCTGCACGATCACAATTTCGACTCTTGTTGTCTGTATGAGGGTTTCTGTTTTTAATATTTTGATCAACACATATTAATCTATTCAGCTGCTCTGTATCACTGACACTTCCACCATATGGATTTAGCTGCATTCCATATTCTGCAAAGTGTTTTGACATTCTGTAATGCAGTGATATGGTCAACAGGAGGTAGAGATCTTAGGGATAAAGGGATGTAAACGTTGGCTCCTGCTCAACATAACATAGCCCTGTGTGTGTCCTGCTGCAGACACACACACACACACACACACACACACACACGATTAGAAAATTATAAATTGGGTTGTGGTCTTGCGTCCCTGAGCCGATAAGCACAGGAGCACCACTTCCAGGAACTCAAACTGAAAACAATACAAGGAAAAACACATCACAGGGCTGGTTACATTTTTTTTTTTTTTTTACAAAAGCCTCCAAGATAACACCCAAAGAATTTCACAATGAAACATAGAAAAGAAAGGAATTACTGATATGACATAAACGCAGAATTGGTTTTTGACTGTCGTCATTTTACATTCATCCCGGCTGGTTTGTGTTTGTGTGTTACGTCACGCTGGATTAGCTGCTCTGGGTGCTGCTGTGTGTGTGTGTGTGTGTTTCAGTGGGCATCGTGTGAGTCCTGCTTTCAGATTGTGGACATTTGGTTTCGGAGCAGATTAAGGGACTCTGCATGTGTTGTTGGCCTTGCGAGGATAACCACACATCGGCTCAAATAGCTGCATGAACTGGCACGGAACTGGGCGATGTGAGGGTGCCCGTGTGCACGACAGTGTGTGAAAGTCTGAGAGTGTGTGTGAGTAAGAGCTGAACCACCAGGGAAAAAGAAAAAAAAAAGAGTAAGAAGGCATGCATATACGATCAGTATTATTCATTTTAATCATATTAAGTTGGATCATTAGATGGGCCCATTTACATGATGCTTTCATGAGGTGTACAGGACCAAATCCTATTGGATATCAGCCTAATCTACTGCAAAAGCTCTGCAGCCTCCATTGGCAGATTTACTGAGGACTCTGTGTCCCTCCCCGCGCTGGCCTGGCCATGAACATACATGCAGCATTAATTTGGCTGATTTAGGATTGAGAGTAAATTGCCACTCTACATTCCCAAATCCAGGCGTGATTGAGAAATTATGAGCAGCTCAGCCCACATAAATGGTTCACGAGATTATCCCCGTCTGAATTATAGAGCTCACCTCTGTCCACTGAGTTTCATAACATACAGATTTGTCATGGACAAAGCAAGTATAGATAAAGCCTTGGTGTGAGTCAGCCAGGGCAGTCCTAATCTGGGCGACTACCTTCACTATTTATATCAATCTAACAATAATTCTCCTGCTCCTGGTAGTCTGAGGATGTTTTCCAACCTTGAGTCCAACACATCACATTCTGCATCATTTTCGGAGTAGTGCAGATAGAACGATAGCCCCATAGACTTTGACCTTCCCTGGATGCTGAAAGCCTCATTTGCAGTCCACTCCCATCTGAAATGCTCAAAGATTATCCCTCGGCAGCATTTCATGCTATGATAGCACTAATGGCAAAAATAGAATCATGATCCTCATCGGTTAAAAGAGGATCAGGATGGAGGTCCTGCTGATATAACCTTTCGAGTGGGCTCTGGGGCCTATAACCAATACAGTCTCAATTCTGGCGAAGGCTCGGGAGACCACTGAAACCGACAATGTGTCGGTGGAAATACATGATTTTACACCCTGTGTTCATAATGTGAGTGAATAACTCACATGAGAGATGGGATGGTGGGATCATATGATGTTGGTTTTGCTTTATTACACAAAGTTCAAAGTCTGCAGACAGATGGGAGGGTCATCTCACATAGCCAGACAAACCAAGGACTTCTCCCCACAATAATGGCTCAGTCCATTATCCTGGTGTACATTTATTTGTTTATATTTCTCAAAATCACTGATTGGTGTTTTATGTGGTGCAGTTCCTAGGTTGCAGTGACAGCACATAATTACAGTGAAAATATAATGGCCCGCTTGTCTGCATCCAGATATATAATAAAGAAATTTGAGAGTCAAGAAATGTTAAATATACAAAAAGAGAAAAACAATATTGTGGTGACTACATCAAATATAATAGTATAAAGTATAATATTTTAGAAAAACAAATCACAATACCTAGTTGAATAATATGCAATATAAGACAAATAGGGCATGTACAGTAAGTGGAAAAAGGAATGAAAATTGAAAATCTAACAAAGAACATAGGAGTGAAAATATCTTCAGGAGAAATTCAGGAAAGCACATGCGACACAGACCCCTTTGAATAATGGTGGAACCAGGATTTGCCCATCGTTAGTGTCACTCCAGCACAGGCATTCATCTGTCAACCTGGAGTTTCTTAAATCAGTGTGTAAACAAGAGATAACAACACACTGTGTTGTCCAAAAACCCTCTGAATCTCTCCATCTTTGAGTTTTCCTGCTCCCCACCCCCCACCCCCCACCCCTCCTTTTTTCAGTGGAGTACAATTGTGTTTGTGTGGACAAAGACCAAATAATTGAAAAAAGTGATGTTTTGACAAGTGTCCATGTACGTGTGGACTAGGAATCACAGTACATAGAGGTGTGTGAAGTTGCATGCTGTGTAATCAGCAATTGGCCGGTGTTCTGGGAAGGATAAAAGACAGAATCTGGGCTGTCACACACACACATACACACACACACTGTCGATGTGTACAAGGCTAACCCGCTTAAAGCTAAATGTGCAGCCAGCACATTGGCTATTTAAAGAAATAAAGCAATGATTTAAAATATACTGTGTGATCAAATGCATTATGTGATAAATACATCAGGAAGCCATTAAACATTGCAGTTCCGTTCTCTATGATTCCACAAAACGCCCTCTCACTTCCTTCCCTTTCTCCATCACCTGACCGCTCCACCCAACCACACACCTGTTCTCGCTTCAGTTATCTGCTCTACTTGATATATTGGTGCATTTGTTTTCCTCTCTGCCAATCTACTGACTTTCACTTGAATTACTAAACCAAACCATCAAACATTTGTTCTAAGTTGCTTCCTCATGCATGACCACTGTGCTGCTATCAAATTACAAATTCAAAGCAAAGTTTTCTTTTTTTTTTGCACTGGATAATTTATTTTCAGAACAACTTGATTCATATTAATTTGATTGAAAGATCTACTTTAAATGCTTAACTTGTTGACGATTATGCCTTTTCAACATCTCCTCTGACCTCTGAGCTTATTTTCCATGCTATGTTTACAAAGCTGAAAATATCTAACAACCCCGAAACTCATCAAACACTTGCATGAGCAGCTGATCTGGATAGATAATATTCAAAGAGACCTCTCAGGCATTAATTATAGCAAAGTGTGCACTGGTGAAGAGGGGTGAACAGGGAGAGGAAAGGTAGAGAGTGACAGAAAAAAATAGACAGAGAGAGAGGGAACTGGGGTGAAATTTGATAGAAAGAGAGTGTGATAGCATTGAAGCATTTAGTATGCAGAGCAGGAGGCAAACACTCTTAGACCCTCTATGGAAGTCTGGGACTCCTCTGCAGTGAGGGGTCTAAACTTTCTCATATAAGCCTTCGCCTCGAGCCACAAACTCAAATATTTCAGTCACATTCACTGAAGTGAAGGGAAAAAAATGCCTTATTACTTATGATCAAAGGTTGGTGTTTTCTGGAGGAGACATGGAGCGTCTGCCTGAATTTGCATTAGAAGTTGAAGGCGGGTCATTTTCAGTGAATAGAGAGACATCGAGCAACGGGCGGGGATTCGTTGTTTTTTGTGCTTTTAAACCCACTTCCTTTGAAGAAAATTTACATGGGTAAACAGAGCTGTGTGAAATCTAGATATATGTGCTGGTGTGAAATGTTTTATCTCCTTCTTCCTGTTCTCGTGACCTTTTAAGTGTCAAAGAAAAAAATCCAGTTGACTTAAATCCAGTTGATTTAAATATGGAATTGGAAGGAAAATGTGTTTTTTTTCCTATCATATCTCAGACCGTTTTTTTTCTTCTCTGAAATATGGAGATTGCAAGCACAACACAGGTCAACAAATCACATTTTAAACAATAACATGGATTAATACCAAGGAATTAGGAAATTTACAAATGATTAATAGCCTAAATCTTACTGTTGACTTTTGCCAATTAGTTTCTGAGATTGGAAATGTGTGTTTATTTATCGTATGTCAAAAAGGGTAAACATATGATGGAAATTCAGTTTTATCAAAGCTCCAAAACAAAACTCAAAACCGGCACAATTACTGTGGGGTTAAATCCATTTGTGATAACAAGACGGATTATGTGTTGTGTGGTCAGGGCGGAAATTATTCAGTTGATTTGTTGTTTGTGTGTGTGTGTGTACCACAGTGTGCCAGTTTGTGTGGATGAGAGCAAATTTGAGGGAAGAGAGGAAAATGAAGCCAGCAAGTATGGAGCAGTGGGGGGAAAAAAAGGCCTTGATGCAAGTCATGTAGAATGCTTTGGTCCTTTTCCACGGGTGGCTGATTTTCTGTCGTCCGTGTCCAAAACTGAACTGAACATACACATAATTGAAGTCAGTTCATTTTAAAGTAACCTGAGACATTTTTCAGGTCATAATCTGCAACAGTAAAATGTCTAAAAACAACTCAACCTCTTGTTGTTGTTTTTAATGTAAATACACAATTTACATTCAGCTGAAATGTTTCCACCAGAGAACACTGCGTGAAAATTTCTGCATGACTGAAGTCGGACTGTCAAACGCAAATGTGATCATTTTAACAATGAAGACGCCGACTCCCACGATATCGTGTTACTGAATGATGCCATCAAAGTATGTTTCTCTTATTTTTTTCGAGTGCCCGAATCTTCTCTCAGAAGGGCAGAGGTGCCAGCCCATCTAAATATGTGATGGGGTATGAGTTTGTCGTCATGTGTCCTCACCCCCTCACCCTTCAGCCAATCAGGCGCCAGCTTGCTGTCAGGAGCCCTTGGCCGGCTCATGTTCACTTGAACAACCAAAGAGAGACACTGCTTTCCCTTTTCACCCTTCTTGTCATGGATAATACAATAAAAAATATATAATTTCAAGTATCAATAGCTCATTTAATTTATTTTCTTACATAATGGTTGATTTTAAAATGTAAGTCATGATCAGTATCAGGTAGTAATGTGTTTACACAACTCTGGTCAATTAGTTTTCTTTGTTTTAAGCTGCCATGACAAATGTGGTTTCTGTAGCTATAGAATTTTTGTACAGTATTATATTAATGCATTTGATATTTGCTAGTTTGAAGTTTCAGCAGCTGGGCTTTGCACTATTTGCACCCTTACAATGAAAAGCTCAAAGCTTCACTTGCTGGGTCACATCTCCTCGACCCTGAAATCAGGCAGTGCTCAACCTCTTTACATAAGTGGCAGTTAGCCTTCATGAATTGTGAGGTCCATCAGGGCTGGAATTATTCATACCCCTCAACAAACACACAACGCTGAGCAAACAATGCTTATATATTGTAATACGTATATTTTCTGTCATTTATGTGATTCCTATAAATCGTACATCTACAATACTCGTACAATATAGGGGTTAGGTCTATTTCAAAACCAGCTGTTGATGTGCTGTACGTTAAACACACAAATTACGAAAGACAAATTACAGATTATTTTGCCCTATCAAAGTTTCTTCCATTCCCAGTAGATATTTTAATTTCTTGCCAAGACGCCAATGCATGTTGCATTTGGAACCTTTATCCAGATGGAGAGCCCTTAATTAGCTTCATTTCCCCAAATTGGTGTGGGGAGACTGTGACTGAGCAGAGGGTGTAAATTGTTGCGTAGTCTGATGAGAAACTTCTTGACGTCCAGCAGGAGCCCGCAGGCTCAGGGTCGTCGTGTTTCTAGCCACTGTTAAATGGAGCTGTGGCCCCAGCGTGGCGCTGCTGTCAGACCTCACACACTCTCCCTGCAACTTAGGAGGCTTGTAAGGAGGCCATGGCTGATGGGTTTTTGGTCTCCTTGGGCGGCCAGCTGGAAGAAAACTGGAAAGATCTTGTGGTCTGCACTGTGTTACAGCGTCTGCTGCATCCAGACACACTTTGGATGTCCAAAAATAAGGATGTGGTTATTTATATTCCTCCTTCCGGCTTGGCTGCGAATCCAATCTCACACAACTGGCAAGTGTTCACTGGTGGGAAGCCAGTGGGAGATCATGTCCATGTCACCGTTCTAGTGACTCTGACTGGTTTGGCCAGATCATATGGAGAAGATGGACCTCCGACTGAATAGCAGCAGATGAATGAAAAGCTGTGTCATGGTTGGTTCAAAAGTTTGAATTCCATCTTTGCACAATTATTACGATAAAGGTGTGTCAAACTGTAGGAACCTTCTCTAGGAATCATTAACATATCTATCTATCTATCTATCTATCTATCTATCTATCTATCTATCTATCTATCTATCTATCTATCTATCTATCTATCTATCTATCTATCTATCTATCTATCTATCTATCTATCTATCTATCTATCTATCTATCTATCTATCTATCTATCTATCTATCTATCTATCTATCTATCTATCTATCTATCTATCTATCTATCTATCTATCCAACTACAGTTTTGACTTGTGTTGCTTTGCATTTAGGCAGAGTCCAACTTTTTGGAACATAAAGTTCTCACTGTCAGGAAAAAAAGAGAAGTGATCGGCCATCAATATCCTAAATGGCCTGTGTAATAGCCCAGGTTAGACCTGTGCACAGATGGTGGATCCACATGCATCTCTACATTGGTTATGTGTCGGTGAATACATTTACATGTTTAACCATTGTATGCAGGCTAACAGAATTGACATCACATCCAGCTTTGTGATTACTCTTCTTAAGCATGAGAGGGAAGTGCAACTGCATGAAGCATCCATCCCCCCTTTATCCTAACTGCTTCATAGGAGTCTGCCAGGGCAGGGCACACACACCTTTCACTCTCACAGTTACATCTAGGACAGTCTCCAATTGGTCTTAATTCATCTTTTTGTATAGTGGGAGGAAACCAGAGTTGAGTTCACCAACACAGAGAAAGGAGAACATGCAAACTCCACACAGAAGACCAGGATTCGAATTGGGGACTTTTCATGCTGTGAGGTGACACTGCTTTTCACTGAGCCAAACTGCATGAACCCACTTGGCATAATGACTTACAACATTTTCAGGAAAAAAAAATCATAATTTCCATAATTGGCCATGTTATGTACTGATTTTCAGCCCACATCACACAAAGGGAATCTCAGTCTGCCTGTGGCCACATTTACTTTATAATTCAATCAGTACCTGTAGCCACAAGTTGATTGAAAGGTTCTAACAAGCATATTTCAATTTGCAAAGGTGGGGGGAAAAAGCAAAAGAGAGCAGTAAAATGGGGAATATGCTGAGAAAATTAAATGCGTGGAAAGGGCCAGGTTTGAAATCTTCATCCATCCATGTACTATCCTACCTGCTTTGTAACCAAAGGTGTTGCATGGGTTCTGCAGGAGCCTATCCCAGCTCACATTCAGGCAGAGGCAGACAATAACCCCTAGGCAAATCACCAGTCCATTGCAGGGCACATACAGCAGTCAAACACCTAGGATCATGGGGAAACTATATTAGCCAAAGAAAACCCCTACAGACAATGGGAGAACATGCAATCTCCACACAAAAAGCCCATTAGTCCCACCAGGATTTTAACTGTAATTTAGACCCTCTTGCTGTGAGCCAACAGTATTATTCATCAAACCACCATGTCACCCTTCATAGTGTCACATGCGCGGAATGTGGAAAGGTGAACTCCAGTGTGTGAATGGCACATGATGTATTTGTGAGACTGGATATGTTGAAAGATTTTCCAAATGTTATTCATGCTTGAAGGAACTAGCTTCCCCTCAGCGTGAGTCTGCCTTTCAAAGTCTCACATCTGCAGGTCTTGTGCTTGCCAGCATGGAAATGCCTCTGATGATGAAGCTAATTTAAAAGTGTGCTCTTGAAGTCAAGACACTTCATAATATTTTTA
The DNA here is from genome assembly GCA_029224185.1 of Karalla daura. Classification (NCBI taxonomy): domain Eukaryota; kingdom Metazoa; phylum Chordata; class Actinopteri; order Chaetodontiformes; family Leiognathidae; genus Karalla; species Karalla daura. Next base: position 20,015,236 of record CM055192.1, read on the forward strand.
TCGACAAAGTGCCTTTTAAGTAATAATCCAGGACAACGACTGCTATCACCGAACACAGTGGTGATTCCTCCCACAACGTGTTTGAAAAAGCACCAGCTGTGATTGCTGCTAAATGAGAAACAGGAGCAATGATTTGTTTGAAATAAACAGACAGATGCACATGGTGGCATGAGAGGTGGCAGCCACCATCGCAGAATTGTTGGCAGTGGGAAAAGATGGAGAGCATAAGTGGATTAGTCTTTTATGCTCCGAGCAGACATTTTCAAACCAAACTGTGGTTTATCACTTGTGGTCTGGGGGAATTTTGGAAACTGAAAACCAAAATCTGGGATAAGTGGAGATATGTAGCAACTGTTCCACATTTGCCCCAAAACATACTTTTCACTGAAGCTTTTAACATGAGCAGAAAAGGATGACAACATGATGGAAATCTTCAGCTTTCTATTTGATTGGAATCTGTTGGAATATTTCAGCGTTATCCTGTAAAACACAAAAGCAAAAAAGCAGACAGAATTATGGACTGTGGAGAAGAAAGAATAACCTTGCCTCAACCACTTCAAAATTGTTTATGCATGCAGTATACCCTATATACCACTAACCCTTAAGTAATTGTGAATTATGAAGGCAAAGTTTTTTTAAAAAGAGGCAATAATTGGCATTTCCTTCGTCATGAAAATACATTTTAAAAATGTGGTTCACTTATTAGGCTTCTATGGAGTGCTACACACCCCTGCAAACATCTGTCATGTATGACATGAGTACTGGTTTCTTGTTAGGGGACTAGAAGATAATTTCAAAAAATCATGTCTACTGGCTTTCTGAAGAGTGAATATTAAACATATGCTGTTAGATGAATCTGTCATGAGGATATTGGCAGGCTCAGTGATCTTTATTTATTAATTTATTACAACTTTAGCAAAAACTCTTTCACATTTTACCACTGAGGTATAGTTTTAGATGGCAACACAGAAGTTGATCATTACCATTGTTGCCCCACAGCAAAAAAGATGCCTGGTTTTAATGAAGTCTTTTTGTGTAGTTCACATTTTCTCCCTGTGTCTGCAAAGGTATGATTTTTTTTCCCACAGTCCAAAAACATGCTTATTTAGATCAATATGAGACTCAAAAGCAGATATGCAGGGCAGGTTTGACTGAATAAGGCACACTTACTCAGCCTGCCTTGGCTTGTGCATCAGCAGAGGGTAGATGGTCTCTTTGAGAGAGGCCTTGTTGATTTTCTCTGGTGAATCTCACTCAAGATCGATATCTTCTCAGGTCTCCTTCGGTCCTCTTACTTTCCAGGGTTAATCGGCGACAATGGAAGGCTCTGGGGATTTGTGGGGACCCTGCCTTCTAATCCTTTCACTTTGTGTGAGATAAATTGAGGGCTGTTGACAAGATCTTGACTTAATTTGGTGCTGTATATAAGTCTCTACGTTATCCTGGCCTGTGGACAAGCAAACCTGGACACCAGCAGACTTGGGTGGCAAGGAAAAATGTAAAAGTCTGAAAGCTTGAATTACTTGAGAATGAAATGTTTCATACTGTATTTTCCATGTCAGGACAGGAAAGCAGTATTATATATGATGCCTTGAGGGTTTCTTCTGCTCTCAAAGTCATGGCTATGATGTGAGGAGTCACATTTCTGAATATTCCCACTCCATTTTCATACACTGTTTAATAATTCACTAAAAATTATAAGAAATGTGGCAGTGTTTGTAATAAACATAACTGGGCCTAATCATATGCTGAATTCTTTCTCAGCTGCCTGGGGCATTTTATCCAGCATCATCATATCGCATGCACAGCAGTCACTTAAGGCTTGTAAATATGCTGCATTGGATGTACATTGACATCAGATGGTGACCTTGTTTTAAATTGCATATCATAGCATAATCATTGATTTGTTTGATCTTTTATAAAGCCTTAGGAGATTTTAACAAGAACAGAAGTTGCAACTCATAAAAGATCAAACACAGGCCTGTTAATTGAATTTCAATATGAATTATTCTCAGTGGTTCCTTGACCGACATACAGCAAGATCAAAGTTAAAATGATGTAGATGGTTGCATCAGTTAAAAAGTTGGGGTGAAAAGTTCAAAATGGATGTCAATAAGAGGTTAGTTTGTTTCGTCTCTTCGTTTCTGGACTTTTTTTTTTATTTCACTGCAGCTGGACTCACACTGGTCGTCTCTGGAGCGCTTCAAGCACTGTGATGCCCAGTGTGCTGAAGTGGCTGTGGGTGAAAACAAACAAAATCTGGCTGCCTGGGGTCTTGTATGAGGCCAAATTTTGACACAGTAGTCAATCACTCCCAGCAAGCCTGAAAATAACAAAAATGCCACAGTAGGAGCCAATTTGTGGTTGGGAGGGGGAGAAACACTGTTTGACTCCCAGTGTTGTCAGTAAGACATCATGTGCTGCTGATATTCTCAGTTCAAATGCATTTTGTTAAGTTACTGTAAATGCTATTTTGAACTTGCTTATAGTTTTTGCTGATGCAGTCTTAAAAAAAAGTGACTTGTAATGTAGCTCATTGTACACTCTTAAATATTTTTCTTCTTATTGTCCCTGCCAGCAACATGTGATTATCTTCATCAATTCATATATTGATTTACTTTGTAACTACTAAGTCTATACTATGTCTGAAAAAAAAGTCTCCATCAAAATTTGACAATAATCCACATAAATTCCTAAAATTCCTCTGTTCTTGTCCAGATACAAACCTAAAAACACTGGCTTTCTAATATTTATAAATGCCTTGTCAATATTTCATGAAAAAGCAGCAGCACCTGACATTTTAAATGTGTGCTTGTGCTAATGTACCCTGGAAAATACCACGCAGTATCAAAAGATCTACGAAATAAGAACTTTTATTCATAATATATTCATAGTTGTACACAAGTAAAATAAAATGCATATCTATGGTTCCATTGCAATCTCCATAAACAAATTGACAGCATTCTTTTGGTAAATGCTACCCATATACCCTTTCTGTCATGAAAATAGAACGAAAATCAGGGGAGGTAAAACATTTGTCTTTTTTATAAACATAAAAAACATAACATTACCCAACAAATGCATCACTTTGAATAAATAATGGGGGAGATCTTTTTCTTTGTTAATCCAACCCAACATTCTTTGTGTGTGCTCTGTCTCTGATTTCCTGTATTTGTTTCTTTTTTCACGTTGTTTTTTCTTTTCTTTTTTTTTGTCTTCCGGTGGTCTGTCTAAGCAGTAAAAGCTCTTGAGAGGGAAAAAGGGAGGAATCTCCAAAGTGTAGCTTAGACACAGTACAGTTAAGTACATAGAGAACAAACAAATTTGGGCACCAATTCATTATATACATTAGATCTGAAGTGTTCTGTAAAGGCATCCATTTTGTTAAATGTACTCTAACGTCCTCATCGTTTGTCCTCACCCCCTGCTGGGTTGACTTGACTCTTTGCTTTTCAGTCACTGTCTGTTGTAGATGTCACTGCATCTTCTGTTATCATTGTCATGAGCATCAACAATCTTGAGTCCTGTGTTCAGAGTGAGATCAGGAGTCCTAAGACATGGCTAGAGATATCCAGATCATGGGAATGAAGAGAAAGCGCAGCACTTGCAAAGTAGATCCCCTGCCTTTGATGCACTGGGTGTCTGACTTGGGCTTTTTGGAGCACTTCTTTTTCTTTTTGTTTGATGCTGTAGATGATTCCAGATTGTCTATAAGTTCAGGGTTTAGGTTTTCCAACGACTTGTCCAGGGTGTTGGACAAGGTTCCCAGTGGTCCATCGTTCTGCTTGTTCTGGGTCTCATTTTTTGTTCTCTCGGGCTCCTTATACTTAGTCTTAGACATGTTCTCCTTTTCTTTCAGCGGATTATTAGTGATTTGGCGGCTCTTTCCAGACAGAATGGAGGACTTATCTCCAAGACAACATCTGGGAATACTGTCTCCGAGAGGATTTTCAGTGGAGGGGAATTTTCCAGACTGTGCCTTGGAGCTGAAGAGATTGGTTTGGATTTGAGGCGATTCCACGCATCCCTCCAGGTCTTCACTTTTCAGTCGCTTCAGGTCCTTTCCCGCCAAGAACTCAGGAACATTGCACTCGAGCTCAGAGCTGGAACCTTTGAAACGTTTGAACCAGTCCCACAAGGTTCTCGCCCGGCAGTCGCAGATCCACTGGTTCCCATTCAAACGCAAATACTGGAGGGACACCAGCGGGTCCATCGTCTCCCCTGTCAGGACAGTCAGGTTGTTGAAGAACAAGAAAAGAGATTTCAGTTTACCAAGATCACTGAAAGCCCTCGGTTGGACGTAGATGACTCTGTTCTGGTGTAGCAGCAGACGATCCAGGTTGATTAAGCCTCGGAACATGTTGTCAGTGACGATCTTGATTTTGTTATTGTGCAGGTAGAGATAGGTGAGGTTGGCAAGGTCCAGAAAAGTGTCATCATGCAGGGTAAGAATGTTGTTATCCTGCAGGTAAAGGTACTGTAGGGAGAACATTCCTCGGAAAACCCCAATGGGGAGCTCTGACAGGCCACACCTGTGCAGGTGGAGGGTGTGCAGCTTTGTTAAGCCCCGGAAGGCTGTGGGGCTGATGGTGCGGAGGTTGCTATTGTCTCCGATGTCCAGTTCCTCCAGTCTTTCCAAGCCATAGAAGGCTCCTGCCTCGATATAGCTGATGTTGTTAGAGTAGAGCCAGAGGACGGTGAGATTGTGGCAAGAGCTGAAGCTGGTGGACCTCACCACTGTCAGCTTGTTGCTCTGGAGGAATATCCGCTGGCTCCGCACTGGGATCTCAGTGGGAATGGAAAATAGTCCTTGTTGTTGGCAGGCTACGGTGGGCCTGGGCTCACTAAAGCACACACACTTGGCAGGGCAGCTGTCAGTTTGAGGCACAAGGTTCAGCCACATCACCAGAAACAGGAGTCGCCCCCCTACAGAGAGATGAAGAAAGAGAGAGAGAGAGAGAGAGAGAGAGAGAAATCATCACAGGATTAGTAAATAATATATGTAAATATTTAAGTCACAGTTCTAATAAAGTCACAGCAATGTGCAGAAATAGATGGATTCAGGTCAGAATGTAATATGCAAAAACCTTTGAAAGTGCACCCTATATTTCAGGACATCAGACAACATAATTGGAAAATCAGTCTGATGCAGAGCCTGAGGATAGCTTTCAAAATAAATAGACAAAATTGCTTTTTTTAACAATTTGTACATCCATGAGCCTGAACACTATTTGGAAACCATGTCACTCTATGGGCAAAATTTAATAGCACAATTTCAAACAATGCCACTGTTAAAACCATTAAAATCCTGCAAGTAACCAATAACATAATGGTGTATATTCATATCTGAGTGAGCGAGGAGGGATTCCTCTGCACGATGTTGATCCAGCTTGTATCGTAACAGTGCTGCTCTCTGCTGCCCCTGCTGGCATCAGGACATTTTCAAAATTTGGCGTTAGCTTGCTCTCGCAGCTCTGATGTAACTAATGGTGTTTCATCGTTAGTGAAGTTGACATTGAGCCTGACACTGGGAGATAAGCTTTCATGCCACGCTGGGAGATTGATGCCTGGGGCGAAAGTGGCGAAAGGGCTACCCAAGCCCTGCTAGAGTTTCCACTGTATAGCCTCAGCTGTGGCATTTTTTTTTCCTAAGTGCAGCATGAAGATGAGATATACAAGAGGTGTGGTAGCACTCAGAGTGAGGCGTGTAAAGATTCTTGTGTTTGCCCTGAGGGCATCCATGTTTAAACTGAAGCATATTCCGCATTTGCTTGCATTAATTATTTCTGCTTGTCCTCTGCCATGGTTCAGATTTTGTTTGCTACACGGTACCGCGATAAGTGAAACGGGTCCGGTTGCTGCATGTGAATGATCATTTCTGATGTTAGGCTGCAGTGCAGGGGAGGTAGAAATGCAGTACATTTGTTGGGGCTCGCTCATTCCTTCATGTAGAGATGATGGCGTCAAAGTGTCAGAGGCATGTCGAGGAGCGTATAATGACAGGTTCCCCTCTAAATCTCCGAATCCACCTCAGTGCCTGACCTGACTGAGAATTTCCAATCTCTGCTCCTATGCGCATGTGAGGAATCCCAGGCTTGCAGGCATGACAGGTAGCAAGGCTCTGGAAAAATGCATGAGCCCTCCTTAGCCCTCCCTCCATTCCCACTCTCCCTCTTCTCATTCCCCTGCAATGTGTTGTGGTGCAGCTCATCTCTGGACCTTGTTAAACGGAGCTCTGGTGTGGCCTGACAGCAGCCCTCTGCTGCACTTTCCCTCCAATCTCCCTGCTCAGCCGTCAGACTGCCACCGGAAAGCTGTCAAGACTTTCCACTCTTTCTGCATCGCAGCACTTTTCCCTCAGCACAGCCTAACAATAGCAATATTTTATCGCACGGCGAGGTTCGTGTATCTCCTCTGCCGTCTTCATTCTTTCTCACTGTGCTGTCTGTTCATTAACAGGCTATTTCCACCCACGCGTTGCATATCTAAGCCTGGTTTCCTCAGCTCTTGGCGTAATATTTCTTGTCTTTGTTAGCATCTGTTGAATGACAGCTTAAGCCCCACAATGTCATAAACTTCGTCCCAATTATTGTTTGCTCACTAACGGCATCGTCACATCTGCACGACTCTGATTGCATTACCATACGACACGCTCAGAAACCCCAAGTCATGGACTCCTGATGTAGGTGTACAATTCCACTCTTTCATAATACACCATTTCCGAATAACCTCTGCATGACTTCACAGTCAGAGATCTCGCCTTCCACTCTGGAGACTTGTATACTGTGTTCACACTATTGATTGTCAACAGTTGTGGTCTTTCTCTTTTTTCAGTTTCAGTTCTACTTTGTTGGTTCTGCTTCTAAATCATGACAAAGATGACACAAAAATGAGCTAATGCTTAGCTGTTTGTCCTCGCCGCTCTTGTTGACACAGATTCTAATATCTTAAAATACAGCATTGAGGCTTTGGGTGAAAAAGAAATCCATTTCTTATCATCTTTTGCCAGCTTTGGTTTCAACATTTAATCTTCCCCTATCTGCTGTGTCAAAACAAGGCCCCAAGCACCGATTTCCTCTTCCAGACCCTGCCAGTGGCCCCTCTTCTGAGAGCTATATTACTGTACAGGAGTGTTCATCGGTCTGTTTAAAAGCAGACAAATCTCTTTGTTTCTTCCTGAATGACACTGTAGCCCCTTCAGCTTTGAGAAGAGCACTTCACCTGCTCCCTCCTCTCAGAGACGAGAAGTTCTATTTACAGTAGGCGCCTGATGGCATATGGCAGGTTAAAAACTGCAGGCAACCAGTGTTCTAAGGTGATACTCTCTGCTTGACTAATTAAATTGTCTGTCAGAACACATTCTTTACAGTTTCGTCAAGGACACTCTTTTTAGGATGGTTAACTGGGCTAAAATTTGGTCTTCTCGTGAAAAATTGGATGTTAGTCTCTCAGTGTCCCTTGCTTGGATTGTGAAATAACATGGTTTTGTCCAGTCAGCTTCAGGCATGACAATCTGAAAGTCCTGAAATGAAACCCATTTTGTCCTGCCATGACAGCTCGCCTTCAAGAATTTCATTAGAAAGGACTTCAGTCCTGGGAAGAAATAAAATAGCGGAAAAAAAATGAAGTGGCATTAAAGGGTCAGCTGAGCATAAAAAAATAGCAGCAACTGGTATCAGTTCCCAGCTTCCCGACAAAACATTCAGCAGCAAAACACAGAGATGCCCACAGGAGCAGTATGAATGGGCACAGACAGATTTGTTTACTTTATTGTATGAGTGCATCTCTCAGCCAGACTCCTTGCTCATTTGCATGGGTCCCTTGCATGTTTTGAAGCTCCAAACAAGCTCTCGGTGCTCCTTTTGTCTTTTTGTGAAAGTGTAAACATGCATTTAGGCCCTTACTAGTGCTCCGAAACCTGCAGAACACAGAGGGCATGTCGGGACGGCACATTCAGAGACCTCCGATTCATCACGGTGGCTTTACTTTGAAGGGCCCGGAATCGGGCAGGGACGAATAACATGACAGTCTTATCCCCTTGGCCCAGAGTGGAAGTGATGTCTCTGTCAGAGATGAATCACAGTGGTTTTCCAGAGGGACCTCCTGGCCTCTTTCTGAAATCATACATTATTGTGTTGCTCAGAGGCGGGCCTGCATTTAATATAGTCATGATCCTTCTTTCTGAGGTCATGTATCTTGTGTGAATCCAACCATGCATACATAAATTGTTTTTATATCTTGTTGAGAGGAATAACCTGGGAAAAAAACGTACAGGCTATGACAGTAGGAAGCCCATTTTTGGCACAGCCAAGCAGTAGCTATATATGACTTTGAGAGCTGGGAGAAAAAACGAGGTGCAACACACACACACACACACACACACACACACACACATACACAAACACAAACTTCTGATGACAGCAGAAGAATATATTCCTGCGCTCTCAAAGACATTATACACTTTTTTCAGGCATCTGAATTCTGGCATTCATACCTAAGTTATACCATCAAGTAAAAAGGACTCTTCCACTTTCATATCTCACAGATATTATTATTATGCTTATTTTGTTCCTTTTCAGTGACTGTTTGGCTTTTTTCCCCTCTCCTCTCTGAGACAATGCCATACGGTCAACTAAACTACCTGGGAGTAAAACAGTAAATCCTTTTTAAATCACATATAAATCAGGTTCTTTTATAAAATGGAAAAACAAAAGGAAAAAAAGAAAAAAATCTTTATTCCCACGCACCAAGCACATCAGCACTTTCATCAAAGTTCAGATGAATCTTTGATGATCATGACTGTGTTATGAGTTTAATAGGTGCTGGCCTGGCTGTGTGAAGGAGCTAATTATGTGTACTCCTATTTCTCAAAGGAATCTCTTTTTGTCCACTCAAACTTTTCCTTAAGTAAATCCATTCTTCTACTTTCACTCATGTTGAGCTTCTGATAAAAAGCAACTTTTGGCAAAGGCGAGAATTACCAGTAGCCTACAGTAACACTGTCATGGCAGGCCAGGAGAATATTCCATTTAAGTTTGCTTTGAACCTCTTTTCCCTCAAAAGCCTGTGAAAAAAGTTTTATTAAAGAGAAATAAAATGTTCTTCACTTTCAAGAACATCTCTGAATCACATAGGGATTGGTTGGCGGGGCATACAGTATTCATAGGGAAAGGGTGGTGATCACAAGGCCACACTTGTCCTTTTATGGCTTCCGTATTTGTCAGTGAGAGTGTATTGGTCAAAAGATCTACTTTACTTCTTTTACACAGTTTTCAATGCAATTATTCTTACTTCTATGTCAAGTAATATTTCTTCCAACACATTCTGACACTTTTTCAACCTTGATGCTGTCTAAGTTTGCTTCCTCTTAGTGCCTCACCAACAATGAGGTGATTCCGGTCCATGATCGTTTCACCCTTGTAACTTAATGAAAATGGATTTGATATTTATTATTTAAATAGACTGCCTGTATTTCTGTATCTCACTTGAAACTTCATAAAAGAGCATGCACAGAGACACACTGCTAACACACACACATACACACACGCAAAGACAGATTTGTGCTTGTCCTTACAAGATTGATGAACCAGATGCCTTGATCTTAAAAAAAAGATGTCATGCATCGGATTAAATAGGTTATTTGGGATGCAATGGACCAGTGAGTCCAACTGCAGTCCCTTGGCTAACTATGGAGTGTTACGGGGGCTTCAGTGGCGGCTTTAGCATGCAGACGAGGACACAATTAGAAGACGAACGGGGGGACAGATGAGGTCCTGTTTGACACACATCTGACACAGCACTTGCCCAAGCAGATGGCTCATGAATAACTGAGGGAACCGGAGGTCTGCAGGCAGAAGGAAAAACAGAGCCAGAAGCACTGTGTGTGTGTGTCTGTGTGTGTGTGTGTCCGCATTGACAAAGGGTCTTCATAGATGTGTATGTATATGCGTGACCATGTGCTTTTATGCACATGTACAAGGCAGTCTCTCCTTGGCTGCCAGAGAGATGAAATCAATGTCTAGTAAATGCTTCTGTTTTGGCATAACTGCAGTAGGCAGGTACCTTGTCATATGATGCTACTAAGATGTGACAGCGGTAACAATAGGCAGCCGGCTGGCAATATTCGACAGTGAGAGGATGAGCTTGCAATGAACGAGGGCTGTCGGATCGAATCCCTGCTCGGCTGGCGAACAATTGGAAGATAAAGTGGAAGTGAAGAGTTCTCCCTTTCAACAACCGCCATCAAATTACCATCCACCCTTGACTGATGCACTGACCTCCCAGCTGCTCAAATCCACCCTCTGCTTGATATCAGCCAAGGCTGTGCTGTGCAAATTTACAAACTGTGGCTACCATGGACAATGGTGTAATAAAACTCAAAACTACAACTCAAAAACTACAACTTACTCACACACTCCACTGAAGTACAACTTTGATGTATATGTAAAAATTCTTGTTCTTCTTCATAGCATAGATAGTTACTTATTATTTATAGAATAGACCTAGGAAAGCTAATTGTTTACCACCTTATATAAAAACCAAAAAAAACAAAAACAAATTAAAGTTAGATTTATCTAGTAATATGCTTTAAAGGCGTGTTGTACACCCTACACATTATTTTCATGATCCAATTTCCCATTAAGAATGAATTAAATATTCTGACTCTGATTGCACTGGGGTACTTAGTTAAGATTGCATTGATTTATTGCAACATTTCTATCATATTAGTATTCTGGACTGAGAAAAGTTATTTAAAAATTGGTCAAATTCATGCAGCTGAGACACTCTGACTTTTCAGCCCTGAGGATGAGATCAAGAAAAGATTGATCCCACCCCTACTTTTGCAAATCAACAACCATCCTTTATTTGAACTTTCTGTTTGGTAAATGTCCATATTTCTCAAACTCTGTGGTTTCTTTGCAAACTCTGTGGTTTTTCCCTGGCAAATGTCTAGTTAACTAGTCTGTTTTGGAGTAATCAAGGGCTGAATAATTTTCTCAGACTACATAAAGCTGCTGCAGCACCACAGGAAATATGATTCTACTCTTCACACAGATCCTGTACTCTGAACCACAAAGTACTTTTTTGCACGTGCGACCGGTTGTATCCCTTCAAGCAAGAGCTGAATGCTTTTTACACCTCTGTTGGTCAATAGGGCCAGCACTCTTGCAACCATCAATAAACTTAGTAGCTTCAGTGACAATGCTATTTCATCTAAGTTGCATTTGAAGATGGTGGAAATACAGTTAGGTACGCTTAAATGCCACTGAAGTGGATTAATTGTAGCCGGGTGGCAGGGAGCCACCAAATTAGGGGGCAAAAATGGCACATTCCTCACAACTCTATTGTATAGTTGGCAGCAGACCAAGTTGCCCTCAGTGCTGCTACAGCTCACTATGAAATGTTCCACAGAAGGCGTCGGGAGCCATGTCTGCCTGTGAGGTTCAGCAGAATGGCTAAAATCCAGCTCAGTACCCGCCTCCACATGTCACAGACATGGGCAATTTCCACATGCGAAACCATGTAAAATGCATAATTCAAGTAACGTAAGCTGAAAATAATGCAGGCATCCACACAGCGTGAATGTGTGGGGGTGTCCAGATGCACACTTCAAGCCACAGAGGAGCAAAAATTCGGAATGGCCTACTTTGGGTTTTGTGCCGTGCGGGCTGCCAGTAGTGCAGCCGAGCATTTTTGCTTAACAGAGTGTATAAGGCTTTATCTTATCTACACATGGCTGGAGAGAAAATAAATGAGGGAGCTGCTACAGTGCACGTCCCATGTGTATTGGTGTTGCCTAGCTCTCAGGCAGACTTTAACACAGGTGTTAACAACATTAGCAGGCATCCTTTCTTGGATAGAACAGGATGGTACGTGTCATCCTCCTTCTGCGCTGAGAGGATGTGAGTGAAAGGAAATAGACAGCAATGAAAAAAACCCGTCATATCAGCTGAGTCCTGAGCTCATGCAATATCAAGCAACTCAACCCAGAGCTTCAAGTGAACTCTATGTGGTATTCGCTCAGCCTTATTATGTCTAACAGTCATGACACACATGAGCTGCTTGATATGTTTGAATCTATGTTTAGTGAGCTACATGGTTATGCATTTTTAATGAAAGCTGCAAACTGATTTTTTTTCCCTTTTTTTACATCTCTAAAACATTTTTTCTGTCCTGTTAAAAATTGAGAAGGTGAGAGTGCGTTAGGCTTTCTTACCGTCAAAAAAACAACACTGATTGTAATGTTTTATTGTTTGTTTTTTTCAGTTCTAATGTTTTTCACTCAGGTTTCACTCCTCGTCTCTGTGTGGAGTGTGCAAATATTTCACGTGTGCGTGAGGGTGTCATGCACGTGCTCTGCTTTTCTCCCACAATCCATAATCATGCAGTTTAGGTTGATTAGAAACTCTAGGTGGGAGTGTGAGAGTGAATGGTGTGTGTGTGTATGTCTGTCTGTGTGTGTGTGTGTGTAGCTCCAAAAGACAATAGTTAGTAAAATAATGTTCTAATGTGTTCTAATTTTATCTTCCTAGTTCCCCAAATGCCACATGCTTAGTGTGATTCAAACAATATTGCCTGGTGACTAAGTTATGACTCCCTGAAGAGGAGTGTATCATATTTTGAAGGAGGTCCTTGTAACTCAGTGCTTCAATTCACCACTCCCCAAAATCTGGGTTCTCGAGTAGTACAGCAGCTCTACTGTCAACAATCTGAAATTGCTGAGGATCGTGTGCCATCACAGCTAATGGACTGTATTGGCATGAAATCCAATGCAACCTAATGAACCACTGTTGTATTATCTAGAAAGGATAGGAGTGGCAGTAAATATTCCATGATGGCTACAGATAAAGCTCCTTGTGTTGAGTGTCTGCTGGAGATGGAAAGAGCAGTCACAGCATCCAAAGTGCATCAGGACATGCAGAGGATGAGGCAACACAATAGGGCTGTCTGAGCCAGGAACTAATGTGTGGTTACACATTTTGATGCTAGGTTGATGTCGCTGTTTCTCTATGGCTACTTTGCTGTAGGCAAATGAGTGTTCAACTCTTCTTTTTTTTTCTTCCAGCAGGCCTGAAAATGGAGCGGGTACAAACATTATACACTCCACATCTTTCTGACAGCTTCATTACGACAGAATCCCTGTGTTTGGCTGCGGCCCTCTCAGACTGGCACTTGTAGTGCTTGTTGAAGAGAAACTAGCTTTGGATGAAGTGTTGTGTTTGTGTGGGTTGCAATTGGGGGGGGGGGGATCCACATCAAACAAGCACTTAATCTTTGACCATTCTAGGCTAAACCAAAGTCATTCTTGGAGTAATCTATTTAGCTGGTTTGGAGAATTGCTGTGTGGGAAAGTATAGCTCTAGAGGAAATCAAAAAGGATTTCTAAATTGCACCTCTGCTGCTTTGTTCTTGACATGGACTCTCTACTTAACCTTGCATAGCCCTTGCGCCCAGGATAGAAACAAATGCAGGAGTGCACATTAGTCATTCCAAGGTTATGCATAGGTGAATGCACTGTACAGCGCAGAGTGGTATTTTGAGTAGGCAGATTTCTCATTCAGGTGAAAACGCAATGAATGATACAGGTAGACCTGCGGCCTGAGGCGAGAGGTGCTGAAAATGAGCTGGAGAACGCCTCACAAGACAAACCATTATTGACACCCTTTTTACTGCCATAATGTGTCATCTAACCTTCCTCAGCCTCCTCCAGTTTCGCAGTATTGCATTCTCCTGGATTGGCCAGCTGACTATGCAGACTGGCAGCAAATGTGTCAAAGGCAATCACCTCAGACTGACGGAGACTGGGCAAAGCCAGGAAGACATGCTTTAGCCAGCAAGTGCCGCCTCAAAGCACAAACATCACTGAACGCACCTGCACTCAAGTGGACAAAATGCAAACCCTGTCCGCCTGCTGCTGCACGCAAAAACCTGACACGTGCATGCTGATTCATGTGATGCAAAAAAATGCAAATTCTGTAACATATATACAGTAAGTACACCCATTTAAAGCAGAAAAGTAGACAGGAAAAACTACAGCTCTCCACACATAAACGCCTTGAGGCAATAGTATAATAAGTTCCAGTTGTTGCAGTATCTTGATGAAAATCTTTCATCAGATTTTGTAGAAGTCAGTTGAATGTTTCTTATTTGGCACAATAGGAACAGAAAACATGTCCATCTTGAGGGAAAAAGTTAAAGTGAGATGTCTTTTCAGTCCTAAAAGTTAGTGATACAAGTGCTGCCACTGCAAGAGTCAACTTGGTGTTTGAAGATTTTAAAATGTGTATTTTTACAATAACATTGCATCAGCTTCACTGTATTAAAATGAGTCTGTGCCAGTGTAACAGTGTGACTTTGCTTGTTGTGACAAAATCTAGAGGTCTCTTCACCGGACCTGATGGCTCCACTCAGCTCTTAAGGAACATTTTTGCACCAGCTCTGTGTTTTTGTTTTTGTTGTTTACTTCCCACAACTTCAATGTTTCACACCACCAGTCTGGCATAACAGCTCTAAAGCCTGTTGTACACTACCTGCCCAACAACAAACAACAGATGGACAAAGACAGCGACTGGCTGGTGAGTACATTACACCATTTATAAATCAGAGACAGATTTTTTCTCTCTCTCTCTCAGAGGTTTGTTTTGAGCAAAAAAGGCCAAAATGGTGCAAAGCAGGGATGTGACTCTAGCACACAACCATGATACCAGACTGGATGTTTACAACAGTAGTTGTTTTCTTAAAGTTTGCAGTGGTAATTTTTATCTTCCATTTCTATTTTTAAAAATGTAAGTATTTTACTTTACTTTTCTTATATTTCTATTACATGTCCTACTGTGTGCCTTAAACCAAGAGCTGCTTAATAAAAATTTGTTGTCTTGCATAATGACAATAAAGACACTTGATTCTTGATTCTTGGTTCTTGATTGTAATTGTCTTAGTCCTAGGAAGTGATACATATTTACAGTTTATGTGGTCTTTATTCAAACAATTCATCATCTCCATTTGGACGTCTCTATGATCAAAAATGATTAAAGCTTTGCATACATTTTCTTAATCATGTAAAGAAAAAAGAATGTTTGAAGTTTTCAACACTTGTCTTGTGTCTATTATTCAGCAGTAATACAGTAGTTTGCTTTGACCTTACATTTTGGAATTCCCATGCTATAGTTGGCCATCTGTGTCCAGTCCTCATTGCGTAACTGTTAAAGAATACTAATTAATATGTGCCAAAGCCCACTGGTTGGATACAGAGTAGATTGTTCCAGGTAGTCAGGGAAAATGTTTCAGAATGTTTGGAATTTTAATTACACTAAAAAGACTTGTTTTTTTAAGTTAATATCCATCCATCCATCCATCCATTATCTAACACAAATTGTATCCAATTGTATCCAATGCTGTCAGGGAATACATCCTGGATAACAGGGGTCACGAAGCATGTTTTTGGACCACCAGAGTATCATCAGAAACCCCTTGCAGACACAAGAAAAAAATGCAAACTCTACAGGGATTTGAATCAATTATCTTCTTTCTTTGAGGCAAAAAAGGCAAGCAAGTTCTGATACATTTCAGAAAATGTCTTATCTCATTTCTATATGAAATTGCTTTTATTGCTATTACCTTATCTGATAGCTTTGTTAGTCAAATAGGTGCAGCTATAGCGCAGACAGACAAACAGACAGGATGACAGCACCATGAGATGACATGTCACACAGCACAGTGCTCATCAAGCTGCTATTTGCCATGGTAGCTACAAAGCAGTTCGGCTGCTCTGTGGCATATGGGAAAAGGTTCATTTGAGATGAAAGGGTGAATCACGTGGGGCCCTTCTAGAGAGTAAGGGCATTTTAATGACGTCTGAACGACAGAGAGTGACTGGATAGACATGTATGAGACGAAAGATGGAAGGTTGATGAAATCTCATGAACGGGAATGAGGAACGAGGCTGATGACTGAGGCAAGCGCAGGTGGCGACCGGTTTGCAATCTGTGGCGACTGACCGGCTTGTCATTCTGCGGGTGGTATTTACATGGTCTATTTCATCATAATGTTTGCATGCTTAATCTCTCGCCTCATATTTACAGCACAGTCAGTTCCACCATCTCACACGACACTGGCTCTAATGCACCGCCTCATAAGGTGGCCATTAGTTATCCATTATCTCAAACAATGACTGTTTAATTCCTTTTTGGCCCCTGCGCATTACTCATCAGACACGCAGCGGAGAGAATAGAGAGACATAATGTGCCCACAAGCATCTGCGGGAATTTGCCAGAGGAGGAGAGATGTCCTGAGAGTAACCAGTAAATGAAAAGAATAAAATAAATAAATAAATTAGGGGAGATCATTGTGCAAGCGTTAACTAATTCTGGTCAGCTTTTTTGTAGATCCATCTATTTTGGATGTGTAGGCAGCCCTGGAGGCATGTTGACCTGGAAAAGACAAACCTCTCCCTTCCTTTCATCTTTTGAGTCAGTTCCTGCAAGCAAATGTATTAGGGCCAATAACACAAGGCCTACTTCTGCTGTTCTGCCCTGTAACAAGAGCAGTGTTCTCAGCAGTGTTTTGCTCCCATCACATCGGATTCTTTTTTACAGCCCGTTCTCTCCGAAATAGTACTGTCAAAGGGGTGCGTTGCGCAATGAAACTATTGAAAATCTGGTAAATATTTGTGCAGGCTGAGCGTGTGTAGGTGGTTTTCTGACATTAGCGAGGTATAGGAACTCATATCTTCCCGTGCCTCCACATACGTCTGATTCATTCTCTATCCTGGACCTTTCACTTCTACCCCGAGCAAGCAAAAAACAGCGCCTTTGAAACTGAATTTGGCTGCCGCTGTTGACTCAGTCAGTATTGACTGTATATATTAAAGCACAGTGGAGAATAGAGACGTTCCATCGCACCATAAGGTCTCTTTTCTCTGCTGTGCTTTAAAGGCACGATGCAGCACTCTGACTGAAAATGAAACATCGCTACTGTATAGTGGAGTTAAAGAAACTCGGTGAAAGCGAAGGTGAACTACAATAACAACAATGTAAATGTTTTTATTTGTGAATAAAAAAAGACAGAGATAATCCACAAGACACTCGGAGAGGAAAGGTAAAGTCAAGTCTAACTTTCAGCACACTGGTGCAAAAGTTAGAGCACAGTTTGTCATGGAAAGTGAGCAAACATCGCCAACTTGACTTTGATCAATAAGCTTTGAATCCTGTGCAGAGGATGATGGCCATCTGCTCTTTCTTTTTCATATCCTCTGTTGTAAATGTTAGAGAATCCATAAGCAAGTTGGCAATCTTATCTTTCGACATCAGGCACAGCCCAACTGTGGGATCTCTGCAGTGCACCATCGCAAAGGCACACTTAGTGACTTTGGGAGCTTTACGCATCTTCGCTTTGGCTTCCTTTCAGTATCACTGGGTAAGTGGGATAATGGGCCCTTGCAGCAGATATTTTCTTTAGGGATACTCACATTGTTACCTCACTTTGCCCCCCCCCAATGAAAAGGAATGGAAACGGCTGCGGCCGGGATGGTTTAATAAGCCCACTTCAGAGAGAGTCTTACAGTGAGTGCTCCTTCCTTTAGAGGAATTGTTGAAGACTTGTGCATTATTTACCACCCGCCTCTGTACCGCCGCGCCCAGCGCAGACAAAGCAGGCTACTGCAGGAAAATGGATTTTTCTGCACAGAAGGCCCCGATAAGAGGGATAGAAAGAGGAAAAGATAGCGACCGGAAATGGAAGGGATGAAGACTAAAAGACATTAGGAAGATCCCCACCCAGCCAACTCCAAAATCAGGTAAATTTTTTTCACCCCAGTCCGTCTGCTATCGCCTCCTCCTCCTCCTCTCTGTTGGAATGATAAGGGCAATTCTTTACATCAGAGACTTCCACGGATCAGTCACCTTTTTTCACCGGAAAGGTCGAGCACAGGCCCAAAGCTCGGCTCAAGCTGGGAAGTCATCATTCTGCTCTTTATCTCCCAGGTGAGGGATGATCCAAGGCTGAGTGCCATGCCAGTCTGCCCCCAATATGCCCTCTAACCCCTTCAACATCGCCCTCACACCTCCCCGGGCTGCATCCAGAGATAGCAGGAGAGCTGGTGACATGTGAGCACCGGTTTCACAACAGCTCACAGCGGTAGAGCGGCCATCAGATAAGACCAGGGTGAGGATCCAGTGGTGGCGAGTTATCACGGTGGCGCCGTAGTATCTGAGGGGAGGGGTGGGTCAGGCTATCTCCTCGCCTTTTGTACGAGTGAGTCATGAGATGCGAAGGAGGGATAAACACATCTGCAAATGGCAGAAACCTGAGACTTTCCCTTATACTTGCCTGAAAACAAATACCCCCCCCCCAACAATCTGCACACATCGTTTCCCCGGATTCCAACACGGGCGTACGTGTGTACGAGCAAAGCTGTGCGAGTGCGCATCGCTGTTGCTGCCGCCTCAGTCCCAAAACGACCGTAGCACTGTAAGTGATGCGCTGGCGCAATTTGCGTGTCACTGTACTGTGGGACGACCCGACTGACAAGACTTCCTGCTTTGCTGCCTGGGTAATGAGTCATTCCAGCCCTGGAGAAAAACAATCTGGTATTTTTAAACTGCATCCTTCAGCTGTTCCTTTGTCCCTGGAGCTCCAGCTCGTAAGCTCTGGCTGCCTTGTAGTATGAATGCTGTTTCTACAGAGTGTGCTAATGGGCCTAAGATGTCTGAATAATACAAATGCATTGCGGTGGTTTTTAATGGTAGTCCTGGTCCATCCATACCTTGTTGATTAAGACTTTACGATGTACACAATGCATGGAAGCGCCATGAAAAGGTGAGTTCAGATACTAACATTAAATATCAGGATATAGCTCCTGAGTGTCTGGAGGAAACAGACAGAAACAATATAAGCATGAACCAGCAAGCATTTTTCTAGCTAAACAGTTCAGGACTTTGGGATAAGGGTTGATTAAAAGACAAATGGGGTGAACATGAAAGCCATATAGGCATAATTTCCTTGTAACACATTTCCGTTATTCTGACACCAGCAAGATTAAAGAAGAAAAAACTGTCTGTCAAATATAGGACAGAACTGTATAAGGAATACAATCATGAAAGATTGTACAGTGTGAGAATACAAATTTCCTGATCTACTTTAATAATGCAACCCTGTCCTCATTTGTAAAATCTCGTTTATACTATTTTTATTTTCAAGCATGGGGGAAAGAAATCTGTTTCCACTTGCCACAGTCATGATGAATTGCTTCACCACTTTATTATTATTGACTTTGGGATTATTGTCTCCAGATGAGCATGTAGTAACAGATGCTCACTGAGCCAATGTCACCACTATTATTACAGCTTTTTGTCATTTATCATCTCATCTCTATCATCTCATCCACTTTTCTTGATGTTAAAACAAAGGTGAATTTTCCACAAATTCAGTTTATAAATGTCATATTATTATTCCTTTTGAAGTTCTATAATTCATCTAACTTATTCATAATTATTACACTACCATCACCATTTCAATGGCATTGCTAAACTTGCTGGCACACTTTACAATTGTCAGTGATGACCTTGTACATAAAACTTACAAAAGGCACCACGCAGCCAAGATGACAGATGGACAGATGATGCCAAAAGACATAATTCATGTGGTTCATGATGTGGTCCGTGATCAGCAGTGAGATGAAAAAAAAAAGTATTTTGTCAATATGCTTCTCTGTGTTCAGGCCTCCAATTTGTATGTGCCTGGCCAAATTTGAAAGACTGCTTTTAGAAAGCCATAAAGCCTTTCACATTAGTTTACTTTTGTAATTAATGTCATTTGATTGATGTGTGTGTTAACATATATGGCAGCTTGTATGCTCTTCTGTCTGCGTGATACATCTGTAATAGCAAATGGTTTGTACATGTGCCTCTTCATATTATGCACACGTTTGGGGGCCTGCATGTGGCACGCAGCCCTGACAGGGGACAGAAAAGAAACAGACAGCACAGGACGAAATCCTTCTTGATCCTTCTATATGAAAACTTCCAAAGTCTCTCTCTCCGTCTGCATTCTGCTTAGAGAGGCGCTGGCGTTGTGCCGCATCACCTGAGCAGCCATCACCTGACAGCAGGGATTTCAATCATTGTGCTGAGCTCGTAACCCCGTCTCGCCCACCGCCTCCCTCTTACTCCCAATGCAGCCACCCGCCACTGTCATGCTAATTTATGAGCACACGCTGATGTGTGCACTCACGTTTTAGAGCTCTCTCATAGACCCCATCATGGGCTGGCAATTAAAGTTACGCATGATTTGAAACACAGGCACAAAAGATGATAGTTTTGCGCTCTCCTGGGGAAACGCCACTCAAAGGTCACGGGACAATAGTGGGTTGTTATACACACATTTTGCACGCAAGGAAAACAGCTTAAGGGGTAGATAAAGCATGCAGAGTTAGTTACAGTTTATGTGGCTTCTCAGGTATACCAGTGCACCTCTACAGGGCATCTGGAAGAAGCATTGCAGCAACTAAAGTGGTTAACAATAGATTATGTTTGCTCCTCCACTTTCGTTGGCTGTATCTATGGTAAACCGCCTCTGGTGAAGCAGGGTAAACAAGAAGAAACTCTGTGTCTGCTCCGAGCAACAAATCATGCTCCCGCAGATTATCATTAGTTTCACCAGCCGGCAGACGGCAAGACAAGCGCCTTGAGTCGCAATGAATTTAACGCAAACGGCATCATGAAAAAAAAGCGACAAATCCCGCCGTATTTGTCTAAGTTAATGGAACACCTTCATGCGCTGATCTTTGTATCCACAAAAGCTCAATGTGAGATTGAGAAAACAACGTGCTCTGCACTTTCAGAGCTCATCAGGAGCTTATGGAGACTCCACACGTTCTCATGAACATCACGATGCCATTTATGATTAATGGCATTACCGGCTGGGCCCCAGATAAGAGCTCAATTAGCTGTGTGGGCAAGGACCTTGACTCTATCTCCAGTGACTAATCCCATGGCTTTTGTTATGATTAGCAAAAGCGGAGTTTTAATCTTTGCTTCGGAGCGCATTGGCGTTGGCCCAAACAACTGATTCATTAACAGTTTAAACTGCACTTGTGCTTTAAGTGGCCCAATTCAGCCCAGCATGATGGCAGTTGCATGGGTGTTTAATATTCCCCAATCTACCAATCTCTGCCATTCATCGGCTTTGCCAATAACAGTGGCGAAATCCATTGGCAGGAAATTAAATCCAAGCCTTTTAAGTGAAATTAATTCATCAACCTTGTTAATATTTTACCAGGAGGATCCTCAGGAGAATTCCCATCTGTACATGCCCACTGATCTTCCTGGAGGGCATGTCCTGCCTCCATGCTTGAACCGACACGTTTTACATTTCTAACTACAGCAGTGTTTCCCAGGGAGTTCTGCCGAAGCCCATAATTTCCACAGAACCTGGGAATAACTGCGGATCTTCATGTGCCACAGCACAAAGAGGTCCCCTGATAAAGCTCTTAATAATTTAATTTACCAGTTAGACATAGAAAACAGTCAAGGACAGTCCACTCAATCAAACAGCTTTCAAATTGATGTAATAGCACCTCGTGAGGCATTATGAGAATCCTCGATTAAATATTTAGCCAAAAACTGACACAAAGATAAACCTTTCCAAGAACAGTTCGGGGGGAGAGAAATGGGCCGGGAGATCTGTGATTAGAACATTATATAAGAGTGTTTATCTGCTGCTGAAAGAGCGCGCTAAGTATATGAGATCTATTGTGGTATCTCTCCTGCGGTATAAGCTATCTTGCATGATGCTGCACTTTGTAGCACTCACGCTCTGCAGGGGAAAACGTAGCACGCCATCTGTTCACCGATCCCCAGTAACCAAACAACAGACAGACCAACACAGCAGACAGACCAGCCGACACAGGCGGGCACCACTCCCGCACCAGCAAAGGATTGTGGGAAACAGGGAGGCAGCTACAGAGACGCAGGGCAGCTAAATGCGGGATGAAAGCAGTCATCAGCTGCTAGGATTTGATCAGGAGGCCCGAGCTGACACCGCATACCTCCAAGTGATGCAAATTGAGGCAGACACTGCAAAGGAGCCGCCGTGCAACGAGAGATACTCTCAGAACTGGAGAAAGAGAGATGATGAGTTGGGGCATGAGACGGAGGAAGAGGTGAGGAGAAAAAGATAGAATGAGGCTGTGATAGGATAAAAAAAGAAGAGACCAGTGTACCTTTACACACACAATGCAACAACAGAGGCCTGATGGTGTGTGTGTGGGGTATGCAGAGACAGAGAGAGGAGGGGGGTGGGGAGGTGGGGTGAATTTGAGGATGCAATCCATTTTTAATCCAAGATGCCAGAAGTCCACACAACATGCCTCAATCAGAATGGTAAATAGCCCGATGAATGTTATTTTTGGATTAAGATTAATGTGGCAAACCGCCACAAGCCCACATCCCAACAAAAATGTGCAAGATCACAGTCTGTCACATACCAGTGAAAAGCAAACACAGAGACTCACAAACACACACAAAACATACACAATATAAATTGTTAAAAGACAGGAGAGGAGAGAGAAGATCTAATTGCCTAAAATATGCTTTGGACATGTGAGAGAGGCTTAAGCTTGCCCCCTAGTGTTCATTCCGGTCCCTGATGGCATCAGTGCAGCATAGTGCGGAGGCAGCTCCATCTTAACGCACGGTACGTCTGTTACTGCCTCTTAAAGTCGAGTTCCTCTAAACTCAAGTGCAAATGTGTCTGACAATAGGGGGGTATCTGTTTGCGTCACATATTATTCTGAGATCTGTCTTCTCCTTTGCAGTTGTCTGTCCTTCCCAGCCTGGTTTCAAGATAGTGCTGCTCATTTGAAGCAATTTTCTTAAAAAGGAGACGTTGCATTGGGACCATTAACAATTATCCGGCCTCACTGGGGGTTCTGTGCCTGCTTCCTGTTAATGGTTCAGATTCTTTTTAAAGCCATCAGTGTTAACGTTAATATTTCCACTGCTTTGATAGAATAATTTGCCCGTTCAGATCTCTGCAGCATTTGTCCTATTTTAATAATTACAGGGTTTGGCAAGAGAATATATGTCATATCATGGAGCTTTCATCGATGAAACCAAGGAGAGACAGAGAGAGACTGTAGATAGATAGATAGATCGATCGATCGATAGATAGATAGATAGATAGATAGATAGATAGATAGATAGATAGATAGATAGATAGATAGATAGATAGATAGATAGATAGATAGATAGATAGATAGATAGATAGATAGATAGATAGATAGATAGATAGATAGATAGATAGATGTTACAAATACGTTGATAAAAAAGAAGCAGTCTGGCACCAAGTACAAAATACAGTGAGGAGGAGGCAGCTTTATAACTAACAGTGTATAAGCCTGTGGATCAACATCAAAGTGAGACCTACATTATTAGAAAGGTTCATTATTTGAAAGATATAAAAGAATGTGATCCATTAATATAGACCTTCTTCTGCTCTGCTCTGGAAAGTCTCCATTTTGTATTGCCAGCAGCGCATTTGATTTAATAATGTGCAGTGATTCAACACTGGATTGCCAGCGCCAGGCAAAGCAAACAAAGAAAACATGCAAAACTATTTACATTCATCGTGTTTGGATGAGGGAAAAGGGCATTAAGTTATTTGAGGAAAAGGAAATTGGCTGAAACCTAACTGTGACTAAAATACTATAATTGCACAATGCTAGAAAAGCACAGCTCACCACGAAATTAAGCGTGGAGATTGTTGTATAACATTAATGTAAAACATGCTCTCGTGATGCACGGAGAAAATATTTCAGCTCTGCATCTTCTTATAGCTTTTTTTTTCCTCACATATTATAATTTTCCAGCTGCCAGAGCAATCTCAGTCTGTCAGTTGGGAGAAGACACATTTATGTGAACCAGTGGCCTTCTGTCCATGCTCTATACCCAAGCGATGTTCTGAAATGTTTCTTTCTCTTTTGCATCTCTTTGTCTTGAGCTAAGCGCTGCAGTTTGACAGCTCAAATCCCAGCAGCCAACAGTATAAAAGGCAAATCGCAGCAAAGTGACTGTAGCGGCTTATGCTGTCATCTGCTCAACATGGTCATCAATGGTGTTTTTAAAAATATCGCTGAACAGTGTCAATAGCCCTAATCATAGTAAATTCCTGTTATCAACACCTTGTCAAGAAAGGATTTATCCTCTGGTTAGGCGATTATATTGGCAGACAAGAAGACAAAACCCAGATCAATATTCCATTTGTAAACAGTTGAGACAATAAGCTGAGCCATGAGATGGCATGGATTTCATTTATTTTCCAAATGTAGCGCCTTGTATGAGAGAATGAAAGCTGTAGATAAAAGATATGCTGAAATGTTGCAATTTTGTGCGGAGCAAAATTTGACCATTTTGATCCAGTTTGTAAAACAAAAAGGACCCAAATATCAATGGCAGAAAATCTCTCTAAAAATAAGACCAAGAGTCCAGAGCCCCCAAATATCCAGCAAATGGATTGGCCAAAACGCCGTACAATTTACCCGTCTGTCACCTATTTGCACACACACTAGTGACAACAGACTAAAACGCCACCATGGCGTTAGCCTGAATTTCTTGGGGCAATTTTGGGATCGTTCAGTGTCCTGCCCAAGGACACACTGAGACATACGGACAGGACCAAACTACAAAGCCTGTGATTAGTGAACAGCAAGCTCAAAGTGCTGAGCTGCAGGTGAAAAGCTTTAAAATTTGTACTTGATAAAAGTCAATACAGATGGACTGTTATGAATCAGTTACTTTAATTATCACCTACACGTGCGTGTCTACTGTTTATTAAGAATGTCATGGCATTGTTTATTCAAGCATTAGCTGATGTTAAAATTATAGGCTTCATTGCTATTCAGCTACTTGGTGGTGTTTTTATTTTCTTTCTCTTTATTTCTCTTCAGTTAGGGAATCCTAACACTGGAAACCCTGTCTGTCTATGATATTGGCGCCCATTCAAAACTCCAGCTTGTTGCGGGCCAACTCTTAGTTGGGGCAGGAAACTCCTACACGCAACAGCGCTCTGTGCTACAATCAAGCTGCTTCTTTTGGATGTGTAATCTTACAATTAAAAATATATTATTCAAAGTTCTGCTAGACGAAAAAACAAAATGAAACAAATTCATTTTTAATGAGTCAATCAGGAAAACAGTAAAAAGTCAAAACAAAATAAAATGAGACAACCCTGGTAACAGCATGAAGCTTAGTGGCTTCAATCAACTTCTGGTCTTGTCTTTTCTGTCTTCTCATTACAATTTAACAGGGCATTGAAAAACAATACTGACAACCCCCTGATACTTAGACCTATTATCGGAGCATTTCTGCTTCCCTTAGTGGAACAAATTGGTCGTCTTAACCACAACTCCCTTGTACGGTGCAAGACGTGAGGGGAAAAGGGGCCCAGAAGGAGAAGCACACATTTCTCACAATAGAGAGCATCTTGCTCAATGGATTTTTCCACCGTCTTTCCTCTGGTTTTCTCACTTGAGAGCATGTACCCCTGCAGGAGATTGTCTGTTGGCATCAAACTAGACATGAAGGTTACGATCTAATGTCTGTACATCAGATCAGTCGGACCAAAGGATCCCATATGGACAAGATAAGTACTTGCCCTTTATAAGAGAAGTAGCCTATTACGTGAGGTTGTTCAATCTCCTCTGTGAAGGCTGCCCTCTGAAAAAAAAAAAAAAAAAAAAAAAAACGGGCAGAGCTTAGGAGCAAAAATGCAAAGCCGTCATCTTATTGCAAGCAAAGGGAGACTTTGTGGATTACAGTTTTTTAATATTTTTTCCCTTAACATATCACAGCACAAAGCAGGGATAAGCAAACAACAGCGGGAAATCTGTTTGTACTTTTAACTGTGATATCAGGCGTGTTTGTGTTTGAAATGGTTTCATTTTTGTGCATTTCTGCTGAGGGATTCAGGTTTCTGAGAGGCTTGCAGGATTGGGAGGCAAGTTGACCAGCTAGACCTTATTGGCAGCAGAACTGGGCCAATAGTGAGGAAGGGGGAAAAAGGACTCCCGATCAAGAGCAGACATCGATGGACTGTTGTCACCTTCGTTAATGTCATTATTCAAACTGTAGTATTCCCTTTTCTGTCAATAGGACCTGGCACAAAGTGCTAACAGTCTGTCCGTATCTGCCCTCTTCTCCAGACTAATATCCTAGCAGGAGAACTTATCTGATGGGACGTTACACTCAAATTGACACTGTGAAGCTCAGGGCTGAGGTCACAATTTGGAGTGTATTCCCTTAAAGAGCTTATACTTTCTTGTGAGAGGTAAGACTAGACGCACACCCCCAAAACGGAGTCGATAAAGTATCTGCTCATCAGAAGAGCGTGACAGCCTGAGAGATGAGACCACATCAATCATGTGGACTCCAATAGCCGCTCTGTGACTCGGATAAAATAGGGATCACAGACTGGCGGCTCCTTAAATAGGCACTGAAGGAGCCAACTGGAGACCTTCTCCATCCCTCTTATTTGGAGGGAGGTCAAGAGGTCTTTATGCCCTCAAGAACTTCTGGGTTTTTCACTGCTGTGTTGATTGTGAGCCAAACATGTTCTGAATCCTAAAGTGAGCCCCACTTCTTTTTCCACTCCAACTCGCACTGAAGTCAAGCCATTTTTATTTTTTTACACTGGAATTCCCATCAATCCTGGAAAGAAATTGAATGCCACGCACATTTCCAAACAGATATTAAAAGGACTAGTTACCCTCCACACTCACCAGTGTAACTGCTTTCAGTCTTTTCATTGTCACGTCTCATTTCTGCCACAACAAACTTTGCAGAAATGCAAAACAGGATGTGAGATGAACCCAAACCGGCTCTGGCATCAGCCTCCCCAGGGCAACTTCAGAGCAGTCGAGTCACTGCAGCAGCAGCTGTTGTGCTCTGGCACCTGTTGACTACCGTGTCACCCGAAATCTGAACACTGTTAGTCTGTGTCTGTGAGCTACTTAGCAGCATCCTGCCTTTATATTGCAGGGGATTCCAGCTATGTGTGAATGCATTTAGACAGAGGCCCCATGTCGACTTCTGACCGAGTTTCTATTTCAAAACTGTATTTTGACATTTGCTGTCCGACATCGAACCCTGCAGTTAAACATTGTCGTATGGTATTTTACAAAACTCAAGTCAAATCTTTTCACACTGCACACTTGCTTTTAAAATCCCATCGTACTGAACTGCAAAACCCTCTGCTTATAGTCTACCCAATGGCAAGAGATTCTGAGACGAACCAGAAGTTACAAAGCCTAGGGAATAACATCTGCTTTTTAGACCAAAAAGCATCAATTTTATGCATCGTAATGACTTGCAGGGCTGTGAGAGGAATCATGAAGCGTTGCTTCTTTTATTGGCGTTACTGTAAGCTGCCTCAACAGCCCAATTCCAAAGTAGGCCTACATATACTGTAATGATTATTCCTATAAAAGTTGACCTGGGGATTTGTGGATTGATGCCAGTGGAGCCATTTCCAGATCAATAGAGGGGAAACCAAAAGCCCCTACTAGACTTCTCTAGTCAACACATCCATGAGAGGAAGTGAAATTGCACCCAATGTTTATTTACCTTAACATTAAAACAGACAGGATAGACAATATAAAATACACTATCTAAAATAAAAGCAATTTCTTCTCTATCCTTGGATGAAGAATGGATGTTCCCATACAAACGAAATCTGATAAATCCATTCAACTGTAACATTAGTCTATCCACATTATACAAAACCAGTACATCCCATGCTGAGCAATTACATGAATTCAGTCACTGTCCCTTCTGCCAGTCTGTTTAATATATTCATTAAATCTTGCTTTATCTTGCTTTTTCCCCTGATGTCCTTAACTATTGTCAGTTTACTGCTGTGAGACTGCAAACTTCCCTGCTGCAGGATTAATAAAGGATTAATTTATTTTATCACATCTTAATCCCTTCATTTGGAGAATATCTCTCAATTAATTGATTACCAGTTTGCTCTATCATCGCATTATCATAACTGAGAAGCAGGAGTGATTTAGATGGTGCCTTTTTGTTTCAAAGAATGACTATTAATCACGTTTTTTTTTCATTAATTGGCCTTTTTTTTTTTTTCGTGACAATGACATTATCTCTCTTTTTCTTGAAATGTTTAGACCTTTGACATAACACAGAACCAAAGTAGTCTATGTCCTTCTGACCCCTCCCCCCACATATATTTTGGCCTCTCCTCCGCGATGAGATGAAGCCAGCGCCAGTCACTATTATCGCCTTCCATCACATCCCCTCACACTGATAAGCTGTTTGAGCACTTCCTCATGTCCTCACTCTGCCACACTACTGAGCTAATGGCACAAATTTACTACAGTCTCCACACCATTTATCTTCCTACTACCATTATTTCTATGTCAATTAGCCCTGTCAATATGCGGTGGCAGTTATTACCTACGATCCCACATAGGTGAATTACTTCTCTGCAGGGCGGACGGCTCTATCAGGTCGACAACAGTGGTGAAGCAGCTGAGAAATGATGCCAAGTGAAGCGATATAGTAAAAAGTACAAGAGGCATTGTCACATTTAGACGTCAACTCTAAAGTTGGAAGCCCTCCTATACAAAGTTGTGAAAGAGAGACACAAGGATCCAGCGGGCGGCATTAGTATGCATGGTTTCCCTCTCCTCCTTCGCTGTCTTCCTTAGTTCCCAGAGTTTCTCTGCTGCAGTCTGATCTTCTGTGCCATCACCAGCCCTGCTGCATCATCTTCCAACATCCTTTACTCCCTGTTTTATCTTATAGATGCTATGTCAGTGACAGCGGTGTCGCACAGGGGAAAAGAGCAGCAGAGATCTTCTTTGGAAAAGCTCGGGAAGCAGTTTTGACACTCGATCTCAAGGATTATGCTGCCAACTTGCATCGATGAGACAGTGGAGGGACATATACACTTGCCGAGGGGGGGCAATGGTGAAATTTACTATAAGTTTTGAGAAACAAACACTGAAGGCAAACAAACTTTGAATGAAGCACAATGCCAACCAAATGCAGCGTGTTTGGAGCTGGGGTGATGGAGAGAAACAAGTTTTTTGTGACACAGTCACAGCATTTGTTGTATGTTTTACTGATGCATATGATCCGAAATGACTATCCGCATATAGGTCCCTGCCGATCCTTGCTTTGAACAGCTTATAAAGACACGTTTGACAACGTCTGTGACTCAACTAAAGTCGGTGTACTTGGGAGTTGGTATTCGGAACAGGTTGCAAACAACTTAACTCTTTATAATTTCCACCCCACATTTGGGATGCGGCATTGCCACATTTTTTTTTTTTTTTTTTAACAAACTAAGCAGCGAACAGCTGGAAGTCTGAGTTTTTGCTTCCGAGATGGAGTCATTAAAACAGCATCTCGCAGTGTTTGCGAGGCCCATCCTGCTTACCAACGAAGACACAGTCACCTGGGATTCTGGCGAATTCACACAAACCAGCTCACCCTGGTAAATATTGAAATGTGGAGCTGGATTTACTGTTTGATGTCATCACTAAACATTCAGAATAATCATTCTTCAAAGAAAGAATAAGAAACAACAATACAGTTCCAAGAGTCCAATTCAGCGTGGCTCAGATTCAGTGCAGATATAATCTAAGTAGAGCTGAATGTTAATGAATCTGGCAGCTCGCAGAATTATTAGATCTATGACCAACTCATAAGATAGGAAAATATCCTCCTCTCTGTAATCAGTCAGGATTTGCAAGAGTCCATTAGGTTTTAATATGCCGACTGTTAGAGCATCATCACACATGATTTGGTTTGGTTACAATGAAATGTGGACAGCATCAGAGTAGATTTAAGGAGAAATATGACCTGAGACGGTGCAGTTAATGGGAGAGATGTTGTATTTCTTTCAGATCAATGCTCCCAAACTAAATGTCTTCCTCTTCTTATTTTCTTCCAGTCTCTCTTGCCTTTGTGTCTGTGATATTTTAGGTTTCATTTCAGTCACATTGCATTTTAATTTGGGTTGGCATCCTTGAAATTAAAGGAAGATAAAAAGGAAACCGGTGCTATGTTAATATCTCTTTGAAGATGGAGTCAATCTGGCAACAGAATGCCTAGACCTTATTTTCCCTTCCCTTTCCCCTCTTCCTGTGTTCAGCACAGTGGATAAGAGGTAACTGCAGACTCAGCTTAGCAACAGCTTACCTTAGGTGGAGGAACTATGAAACCCCCCCTTCTTTCATCTCACACCTTGTGGCAGAAAACCAGGCTTTGTTTTGTCTTTTTTTAATCTACATCTGGACACTGAATATTTATAAATGCGGTTTCTGCTTGTTCTACATCCTTCCCTGCAGAGAGACACAGGCGGCACCTGTCTGGCTGGAACAGTATAGGCAGTGGAGGACATATACAGAGCTTAAATACAAGAAATAAATAGCAATACCTAACACATTACAATACATCCTAGATATAAATTATTTTCATGAAAGCACAAATACCAAGATAATAATCAAGAGAGAGAGCAGAATGATTCCTGTGGCTGTTATATAAGTAGATTTTACCACACCGTATATGTAGCATTTCATGCTGTTGCTGCTTAAGGTAATACAATTTAATGTATACACTGTATGGTAATTTGATAAATCACAATGCATTGAATTATCATATTTACCCTCATTATATAGTTTATGGGTAAAAACTCGACAGCTGCTGTCAGATAAATGTGGTGAAAAGTTTTCACTTTCCATTGTGGAGAAAAGATGCAAAGGATTATAAAAACATTTTTATGCACTTTAGAAGGAGTTTTTGAATAATGTCACTTTCTATCCCTGGGTGCAGATTAACCTCTTCTCTGCGTTGTCTATGATGAAAATGTGCATATATCA
Source organism: Karalla daura (assembly GCA_029224185.1). Classification (NCBI taxonomy): domain Eukaryota; kingdom Metazoa; phylum Chordata; class Actinopteri; order Chaetodontiformes; family Leiognathidae; genus Karalla; species Karalla daura. The sequence continues at coordinate 20,046,134 of CM055192.1, forward strand.
AGTTGGGAAAAGTACACTGTTGCAACACAGGCTGCAGGCTGTTGTCAGCCGCGGTTTCAGTGATAATGGCTACACAGTAGAAACATCTGTGTGTGTGTGTGTGCAGCCGTGGCCATTATGCAAGTCCTTCATGCATTTAACCTGCATAATCCTCCATTAGAGCTGCAGCTAATGAAAAGAAGAAACATCTTGCTATGTGGCGGGACAAAACTCAGCTAATCACCAGACAATTTTATGTAAATTGTGATATGTAATATGTATGTATATATGTTTTTTTCTCGCGAGTCACTCTTCCAAAGCTCCCGACAAATGAGTGCATACAAAAGCAGAGTCTGTAGTCATATTACCTTTGGGAGCAGCTTTTTCATCAACAAATTCTATGTTTTTTTTTTCTCTCAGCTTTACCTGAAGACGTCTTTGTATGTATATTATACATACCTTCAGATAACTGTTTCATCATTAAAGTCCAGTTACAGTGGGGATGTGTGTTATGAGTGTTGAACTGCGGTTGAAATTAAATACTCAGACTTCTAGTCATCTGATTAGGAAAACATTTGATGTTTCACGACAGTCTTGACCTCTTTTCTTCGGATTCTCGAGCAGAGCCTTTTAATAGAGTGACGTGTGAGAAGCAATCTGCCAGAGTTTTGACGACACCCGTATCAGGGCTCTGCACCCGAGCCTCCATCTTGTCTCGCCTAAGAGCCGGCAAACGCGTCACGCTGCGACTTTAATACCCAGTTAATTACTCTCATCTTGACCTGCCGGTAAAATGAGCCCGGCTGCCACTGCCGCCCATGTTTCTGTTATCTGTGCAAAAATGCATTAGCATGTGCCCCCTTTAATGGCTTTAATTAGTCGTAAACGGAGCTGATTCTCCTGTTAAGTGGATGTAGAGTCGATACTGTAATACAGTCCCAATATGCACAGCTCCAACTCTATCTTGTTGAGAAGGTGGCGCACAGGAGGATAGTTTGCATGGCAGTGTTGGAGGGTAGGGCGGATAAACTCATTCGGTAATGAAGAAGGTATCGCATACTCCAGAACCGTATCAAGCAGTGCTTCGTTCACTCCTCTGATATGAGGAGGACATAATTACTGCGCTGCTATGCTGACAGAGGATTCCTTATGGAAGAGCTGTTTCAATGTCAGTTACATAATGCAGAACAATTTTCTACTGAAGGAGACAAACATTAACGGGTTCTTTTGTCAGCAGACGTTAAAGGACTGTATTATGACGCCTCCCTGTCACAATAAGGCAAACATATCCTTGGGATGAGTGACAAAAGAAAAGATAGGGGTGTGCAGCATTGGAAAAATAACAATGAGGCCCTTTTTTTTCTGTCTTTCAAGCGGGAAAGCTGTCTGAAAGAATAGTGCCATCACAAAGACATCGTTACCTCTGCTTTCGTCTACAATGTTTTCCTAATAAACGCAAAGCCAATAAAAACCCCGGCAATTCAGTAAATGAGGCTAGTTTGAGGAAGAGAGACTCATAAAGTCTATGTCAGTAAACCATATCTCCTTTCATCGGTTCATCTGCAATAAAGTTCCCAGACTCCAGGAGCTCCATTTGCTGAGTAATGCCTTGTGAGGACAGTGGTGAGATGCAGGGGCCGTACACTGGAAGGAGCTAATGGCTGTTTATGGTTTATAATGCATGATGCTAGAGCATCGGAAATAACAGGTCTCTATTGTCAGGTTGTGTGCATCCGCTGATGGGAAATACCATGACACCGCAGGTGACCTCCTCCAATTTCTGAATGCAAACAACTTGACCGATTCAACTAGGCATTGCTGATGGAAAAATATTTATATATGGAATTCAGCCACACGCTGAAAGAGCTCAGATAGAGAATAGTTTACCAGGCGCAGCTGTTACTTGTGTTATGATTGGTAGAAAAGACAACCTGTTGCGAAACTCGCAGACCTCTCTGTGGAGACAACAGATGGAAATGCTAAGAGTTGAAAATTAACTCCCCCTTCCCACGCAAAGAAGAAAAAGTAGTAGTACTATCTAGCTACAGAAACTGCAGTTATCCACACTGCTGTGAGGCCATCAATGAAAAATGTAATTAAGACGAGACAAATTAGAAACAATTCTTTGTTTAAATCAAAAATCAAATGCTGATTGAGGTCACCCTCTATTGTGTTTACTCGACATTAATATTTACACTGTTTAATATTTAAATGCAGTATTTCCTGCTGCTTACTTTTACCTTGACATTCTATTGAGAAACATTTTACATAAATTACTACTAAAGCAAAGAGCATGATTATGATCTCGACCCCTGATTTTCTTAATTGTAATCTTATTCAACTATTCAAAGGTATGCACCCAGAGTTTGTGTTATCTTGTGTGTAATAATTCATATAGACTTATAGCTGTTAGCTATCTTTGTTGATCTCTCCATACAGTCGATTTACATATGTTCATATTAAGCTCCTCCTATGGACTGAATAACAAAGGAACGGGTCAAACCGAATATGCATAATGTTTTCTCTACTCTACAACCAAAGCAGATGCCATTGTCCACACATTCAGTCAGCGTTGGCGGAAACCATCGCATAAGGTGCCACCTGCTCATCAGGCCAACCCATTTACACTAACACACAAGGGCAGTATGAGGCTCTCTATCTTCCACATGCACATGTTGATGTGTACTCTACAGAGGCCAAGGATCAAAACCATCTACCTTCTGATTAGTGGATGACAGCTCTATCTCCTCTAGCACAGCTGCCACAGTGGCCTTCATAATTCTGGAGGATGATGTTTGAAGAAAAGACAACGCATGAATAAAAAGAACAATTCTGTTGGAGAAAGTGCAGCTATTTTCCTCCTCGTTGGAGTTAATTTATGTGAGTTTAAGGCCTGAAAAGGTCAAGCTCAACTCTATTATCGCAAATAGGGAGTTATGCGTGAAGGATTGCATATAAACGGACAACCACGCACATTCGCATATAAGACTTCCAATTGTTTGTACTCTAGCTTGCTACGATACACACACTGATATGGAGATAAATAGATATCGCTGGTGTTAGGAGACCAATGTTATTTGGAACACAGGGCCATTGGCAATAAATCCAAATTCCAGTATTGACTTCTGGAAGAAAAGAGGTCTTGCAGATTTGTAGTTTCATTCCTAAGGTGTGATTTTGAACTGATGATCCAATGACTGCCGCGCTGCAACTCTAATTTCACTGTCACAGTAGAGTAGACAACATTAAACAAGTGAAATACCAGGGGAGGCTCAGGTGTCTTTATTTCATGACTGTTTCCCTGGAGTTAACTGCAGGAGATGGGAATGTAACATGTACTACTCGCCCCTTGCGAAAATCTGGTCCGCCCCCTAAACCATGTGTGAGTCAGTGAGCGGCAGGGGGCTCTAGCAACCTAGTGTGCATGTATGTGTGTGTGTGTGTGTGTGTGTGTGTATGACAGAGAGAGTGTGTTTGTACGCATGTCAAGCTCATCCTGCTAAAGTGTGTATGAGCAGAGAGGAAAAGTGGAGGAAGAGCGTGCTCTCACTCCCGTCTCATATTTCTCAGCGGTATAATGTGCCGCCTATTCATGCGATGCCTTTTAAAGGCATGGTGGGAATCGCTTCACAGTCGGGCACAAAACTCAATATGCTAATGCCTTCCAAGGGAGCGATGGAGGGGGAGAAAACATAACCTGTCAATTACCCACGGCACAACCGCCGAAAAATTTATTGAAAACCACGAGAAATTTCCACCAGACAATAGAAGCTCGGACACGTGATGGATCAAAGTACGAGCCACCAGTTGTTCGCCTAATTACAAAATCTTCCCAGTAAAATGAACCTCCTCAGATTTAATAGCATCAAGTTGAATTATATTAGGTTTATTGGTGCATCTACCGTTCTGTATCTTCATTGATTACTTCTCTGAAAGTGCCAGGTGGAATTCACAAGACTTAATTTATAACTAACAGAGAAAAAAAGATGGATCTGTCAAAGTGTATTATCCAAACAAGTGAAGCATAGGCTTACTTTTGATGAGTGATCACAAAATGGGTATACAGAGACTGTGAAAGGCAAAAAAAAAAATCACACTGTGCATCTGGAAGGCGCTGTTATAACAGCCTGCTTCTTTCCAGTTGCAGCACAGTTTCACCCCCCATGAGCGACTGGAGGCTGAGGACCCCAAGAAGGCACAGCGGGACCATCAGGATTGGTTTCAGATTATTTCATTTCTCACACCGACATCATCAAGACCTCTCGGCATAATTTGTTTACAGCTCGGAGATGGAGTGTTGGCAGCGCTCATCTCCCTCACTGGAATAATTGCTGTGATGACAAGCTTTGCTGGGAACATGGACAGGCGTGTGAAAACAAGCACAATTTCTGATTAGGGGTTTTGGAAAGCGGGCCAAGCCGATGCGCCTGCGACGTATCCCGGGTACAATCTTCTCGCTCATCAGATCAATGCTTCCTTTGTGCTCTCCATGGGAATTACTCCTACAGAGGTCTAGCGCCTGCTCCAGTGCTGCACTGCGGGATCTAAACATTGTTGGTTCAATGGCGCACAGTGCGCATTAAAACCATCCACTATACTTAACATATTAGGGTTAAAAAAAATGGATCTACACAGCCCGGAGAGAGAGGATATTTCTAAGCGGGAATTGCCTAGAGAGTTAGGGGTGATGCGTTAACACAGCAGGGTTAGATCGAAGGAAGACTGAGGGTGTTATCATGATCAGGGATAGCTTCCATATGGCTGAACAGGTCATCAAACCACTCAGGCCAACATTTTACAGAAAAAATATAACAATAAAGCTGTCAAACCATAAGCACAAAGTGTTCTCTTTTTCAGCAAAACGGCTACATTCAATGAAGAACATCAGCTTTAACACTCCCTGTGCAGCAGTTCGTGACATCTTTGATGTTTAAACCTTGACCGGACACTCGAGTTCAAGGGGCTTAAACCCATGGATGACATATGGTACAGCAGCGCACGCAAGCCTCATCAGTGGTTGGAAAGCCATGTCTCCCGCCAGCGAGCAGATCCTTTCTGAATCCCCACCCTACATCATCATCCCCTCCATCTTCCCGCTCCTCCTCCTCCTCCCCACCGCTTCCCCTGAGCCCAGCAGATTACAGATATCATTATAATAGACGTCCTGGCAGGCAAGCTGCGGTCACATTTAATTTGCTGTGGTCTGATATCTACACAAGATAATCAGCATTTTCACCTGAGAGTGAAGGCATAGGGATGAGCGACAGTGTGCACGTGGGCGAGAGACTAATAGAATTAGAGTGAGAGGAATGACCAACACATTGTGGAAGAAGGCAGCGGATGCCAAGATAACAGAAAATATTGTAACGGAGGAGAGCAAAATAAGTATTCCATGCACAAACCTCAGGGACAAAAGGAGTGTACAGATGGCGCACACTTGTCAGATTTGCATTTTAATAAGAATGACCTGCTTTGGGCCCCTGAGATGACTTGGAGCAAAACCTGAGTCAAATGAATGGCCCCGAACACAGACGTTAAATCTTGCAGGGAGTTACCTTTCCCTCACACCTTCTTTCTTATTTTTTTCTTTTTTTTTTCTTCGCTTTGGCAGGGCAGTCCTCTCCAATTACACGCAGATAAACAGCAGTGTTGTTCTTTCAGAGTGAAGGTTATAGGGCACTTTCACTGTAGCAGACGAGTGGGATCTTCATTGATTCCACGTTTCTGCTTGTGAGTATGCTCAGAGAGTCTTACCTCGCTCCTGCTGCTGCAGCCGCAGGATTATGCATTTCCCGCCTGACAAATCCTCTCACTCCCACCTGCCATTGAGGTCATTGATTGGTGTATGAAAGAAAGTTATATCTGCCATGTAAACTTGTGAAAGTCTTGTATGAAGTCATCAGAACAGGTATATATTATATATGTTTAGCACCTACGGAATGAGCTTTCACATCTATAACAGATCGATTTCCCCTGAGCCGGGGGAGTGACGACCTATTTCCTTTGAAGGGCTCCCCATACATATTTCAGCTGTGAACTAGCTACCGAGCTCACAGGGAGACACATTTCTGTTGTGAATGTATTGCGATGTGACTGCATGGAAAACAATCTGTCACAGAGTTTCTGAGTGGCTTTGTTCTACCGCAGTATTCAAATGAAATCTGACATGATGTAAAATCTATCTATCTATCTATCTATCTATCTATCTATCTATCTATCTATCTATCTATCTATCTATCTATCTATCTATCTATCTATCTATCTATCTATCTATCTATCTATCTATCTATCTATCTATCTATCTATCTATCTATCTATCTATCTATATATATATATAAAATTAAAATTTGATGATATACTTGGGAAAACACTCACATTAAGAAATCATTGTGACTCATATTCTATCCTGAAACAAAAACAAGATTGCACATATCTTGCCTACTGCTTAATAATCCCTGTAGTTCCAAGTGTGCCTTATGCTTATTCCTTGCAGGGAAATTGTGAGTGCTATGCTTCTACTGAAATCGAAGACTCTTTTCATTTATGGTCTGAACAGTCACTATCTCCATTCATTATTTGGATTCAATAAAATCTCTCTTCACTGTAGCCCATTAGTAGTGGATGTAAATCCCTCATGCCGACCTAAGCGTGAGGGAATTGCAGGGATCCTCAGGAAACTCTGTGTGCTTGTAATATCTCACATCAGCCTCGCTGTTTACTGTTCTCTCTCTTTACACAGTGTCGAAGCCATTCAGAGTTTATCCTTCATCCTATTGCCTCAACCGGACAGCCTCTGAAAAAGCACAGCCTCGGTCCACAAAACAATACAGTCTCCATTCTCTGCATTTTTCATTAGCCAGGCCTTTTGTAAGTTTTGCAGGGGAGTAATGAAGCGGGTAGGAGCAGCCATCAGCAAGCTCCCGGATGACGAGCTGCAGGTGACCAACATTTACAGCATCCTGCTGTTGAGTGGAAAACTACTCGCACTGGCTGAGGCAGAAAGCCACAACATGGTGGTAATATCAACTGCTCTTCTTAAAACCTCGACTAGCCTGGCCTCACTGTAAACAGATACAACTCTCGCTCACATACAAGGGCAGTTCAGAGTCTCCAGGCGACCGAAACATGGACGTTATTGGAGAGTGGGAGGAAACCAGAGGTGAGAACATGCATAATTGCACTGAGAAAAGCCTTCAGTCCAACTGAGATTCAAACCGGTGACATTAGCTACTCATCTGCCTTGTACCTTAAAGCTTCTATGTTATAAACAAGAATAAAATAGGGAGCTATCTATCTATCCGTCTATCTATTTATGCAACTTATTCTGGCATTACACTGTTTTTCTTTCACCCCTTGCTGCTATCTTGTTTAAATATGCAGTCTCTGAATTCAGCACATCTGTCCTTCACTTAGAAAAAAATAACATGCAGCTATTTATAAAAAGTCGCCCAGTACGCCTGAAGTGGTCCTTTAGAGCTTCACCTTGAATGAGGATAAATAACAAGAGGAATAGGATTTAGCCATGCATACAGTAGAGAAAGGTCAAACCCCTGGCTTAAGCGCCTCAACGACGTGGTGCCAGGGATTGAGTAAGACACAGCATCAAAACACAAACTCCCATCTGTCGAGTTTGCAAACTAATCACAACAACAGGCGGAGGATGATCAGAAGGATTGGTGGGGACATTTGGTGTCACTAACGCTAATAAAATCAACCTGGCTAAAAATACCAGAGAAAATGTATTAGGAGGAGACGAGTGACATCGGAGGCTCCTCCTTGGTGGATACTTCATCTGAAATATTCACTTGAATAATTTGAGAGTGTTGCTGTCAAAAGCACAGCAGTCAATACTGACTCGAGAGCAGACCAGTTCAGGTCATATGTCAGTGAAAACGTGGCTAATTACATCAAAATATCCTCCGTGGTTACTGAAGCTGGCTGTTAATGGGACTGCCTCTTTGCAAACATCAAGTGCTCGCTGAACTGAAATTTTGGAGTATTTACAAAACTGTATGCACTGTTAATCAATTTGTCACTCTTACTTAAATGCTCAAAAATATCTAGACATTCATCTTTAAAGCTCTGCCAGGAGATGCTCCTTTCTTATTTGTGCCTTTATCATTTTTGTCAATAATTCTGCCTTTGAATGTAAACTCATCACAAGAGACCACTTTTTTATCCTCATAATGCACATTGGTCCTCAAATGTTCAACCTCCACTCAAGATAAAAAAACACAGAAAAAAACACCCTTGAATAAAGAACCAGCAGGGATTTCTGGTCCTTTTTATACTGTTACAAGGTAAAGGGTAATGAAAAAGGAACTTACTTGAAAAGACATAATACCCATTCAGTTTTAGATGAAAAGGTTGCTGAGGCCAGGTATGAGTGGTTAGCTCTGTTGCTTCACTGCAAGACAGTCACTGGTTTGAATCCCAGTCTGAAAGAGGACCTTTCTGTGCAAGGTTTGCACACTACTTTTTATCCTTAATAGTTCAACAGTCAAAATAGTTATCTTTCATTCACCCTAAAAAGAATACCTTAAAATCGAGAACTATCAGGGATATCTGGTCCTCTTCAAACATACAGTGGGTTGGTGATCAGTTTGTTTCCCGGCTGGATCATTTCTGTTAGAGTTTCCTCATTCATCCATGTTGAAGGTCAAGACTCTAAATTGTCCCTCAGTGTCAGTGTAAGAGTGAATGGTGTGTGAAAGAAAATCAGTATGATGATGGCAGTAAGACTTGTGAGCTATAATGCCAATGCAGTCTCAAAAAAGAAAGACCACAGCGTACAATATCTATCTGCTGTATGTGTGTGTTCCAGTGTTGATCACCCCAGCTAACTCTCTCCCACAACATGGTGATCAATGACATTGTACTTGTGCTCACGTCTTGGACAGCCAGCCAGTTTATCTATCTGAGTGGCACCGCAGCCTGCCTGCACGGAGAGTAGTGGCGCGGGGTTGACTTATAAGGCTGACAACGGCTCCATTCATGCGTCTAATTTAAGAGCGGCTTCTGCTCTGTCTAATTAACAATTTACTAGGCCATCAGTCAGCCCCCCCATTGTGGTATAATCAGCATTGCCGACGTTCAGCCGGCCCGGTGCAGGCATTCAGATCTGCGGTGGATTAGAACAGCCATGCAACTTTCATGGATACACAGGCTGGGAAAAGTGGGCACGGCGTGTTCCAAGGACACAGCTGGAACAACTGCGAAACCCTAGATTGAAAGATGACACTGCACGCCGGGGTGAGATGGGCAACGTGTTCGACAAATTAGTGAGCTCTGAGCGAGCGCTATGAGCTGCAGCCGTATAATGTTGGTGGCGTGTTAAAGGAATCAACAGATGCATATTTGCTCCCCTGGGGGAAGAGCTTTCGTGTTGCCTGCCTGCTGCCTGGTAATGTATCACGCCACTGGTGTGAATGCAAGCTCTGATCCATCAGTGCAGCGTCTTCGTTTATTTAAGGATTAGGGTTTCGCACGCTGGATCTTTTCATTTGCCCTGTCATGAGTGTGCCCCTTTTAGAGGATTTGGTGTTATAGTTTACAAAAAAAAAAAGAAGACATAAATTAATCCCTCATTGATGCTTCACCTGCATCACCTCCCTTAAGTTGTGCAACAGTAATCCATCTGGTCCTCCCTCTCCTCCCATACCATCTATAAGACACGTGCCACCACTTATTGTTCGAATTTATTTTCTTCTCTTTCTTACATTTTGAGAAGTGCTATGAGTGGAGGGAGTTAGCATCCACATTGTGTTTTCTGCTCGCTGACCCTCCAAATTTTCTGACAGTGGAATAAAAAAAAAACCCACAGAGAGGATTAAGGGCTGTAATCTGGGGGAATGGTGTACTGCATTTTGACTGCTGCCTGCGTTTTTCGCCCCTTAGCTTCCTCTGTATAAACAAATAGAATTTTACCCGTTTATCCACTTAGTTCCTCTGTCTTGCTGATTAGCAGTGAAGGGCTGGGAGGCTGGGATAACCTAGAGCGGAGAGTTCCAAGGATATCTGAGACCAGTGTGTGTGCGTGTGTGTGCATGTGTATGAGTTAGTGTGTGTGTGTGTGTGTGTATCAGTGGGAATCTGCATGTGCATGTGCACGTACTGTATAAACAAATTCAGAGCTACTTGAAGGGCGCGGCCAATTAAAAGAAGCCCCTGAAGGAGTGTTGCTCATCAGGATGCAGTGAACATAGCTGATCCGTTCTCAGATAGCCTGCTGCAGTCTGTCACTGTAACTAAGGCATTAATAGCAGCCATGCTATGTAACACAAAATATTGATGTCTTCATCCTTTAAATATTGAGCAATCGATAAGAAGTATGAACACAATGGCTCGAAGTGTCCCTTTGGATAAGGAATCCAAAACATTTTTATACAGTGTGTGTGTGTGTTTTTTTTTCTTCATTTCTTGCACAAACTATGATAGATAAATACTCTGAGACTCTGAGGATTAAACATTCAAGTTTACAGTTGGAAAAGCATAAACTGGTGATAGTTAAATTGTTTTGCTGTGATTCACAGCGTTAAAACAAAAGCTATGATCCATGGCACCAATCTTCATGGCAATAAATAGATGGCAAGCCTCGATCACACTATTTTTAATTACTCTCTAACCCCCCCGAGAGATGTTTCTGCATTGTGAAGGAGCGTATTACAATTACCATCTATTATTATCTTTCCTGGTTTGTTCCCAACAGTGTTTCAGGGGTCCACAAGTGCCTATTTGCAGTACAGTGTGCTGCTGTACAGTGTAGGGTGAAGCGAGGGAATACACCTGAAACAGGTTTCCAGTACATCACAGGACATGCACACACACACGTACACACCATTCAGCCTCATCATACTCCCACCTGGGAGCAATTTAGAGTCTCCAATCCACCTAAACATGTATGTTTTTGGACTGTGGGAGGAAACCGGAAGTCTCCATGGAAAACCCCATGCAGACCCAGGGAAAAGAGGCAAATTCCATGCATAGACAGGTCCTTGTTCCCATAAAGTGACAGCGCTATTCACACAGCCACTGTGTCACCTTGGCAAATCACAAATCGATTATCATGAGCAATTGAGAAATTTGGCATTCAGGTGTTTTGTTGTGATAAACAGCATGACCACGAAAGCTGTGATCCATGACAAAAATCGTCATGGCAATAAATACATGGAAAACTGCATCACACTGTTTTAATTACTCTGGAACTCCCCAGAGATGCTATTGCACAGTCAAGTAGCGCATTATAAGGGGAGAGTAATTATTATTTGGACAAATTGTAAAGGGACAGGAGTGAGGAAATGGTGGATATGCTTCTCTGTTACTACCAAACCTTAATTGTAAATCTGGGTGAGCGAGTAAATAAATAATAGGGTGGGGAACACTATTGACTTGCAAGATAAACAACGAGCTTCTGTCGTGATGTAACAAAGTAAGTAGAGCAGTGGAGTGCAGATAGCACAGAGACAAGTGGAACTAAGCCTGGATGTCTGCATCTGGGCCAATTACCTATAACTGCCTCCTGTATTTACCCTTGTTCCCTAATAGGTCCAGTAGCAACCCGGAGGACAACTCTGAAGTGTTCTGAGGCTAAATACGGTTGATGTGCAGCAGCAAAGCTTCAGTTTACTGTATTGCCTGTGTGTGTGTGTGTGTGTGTGTGTGTGTGTGTGTGTGTGTGTGTGCGTTGTCTTGGGCTGCAGCCCATTCCAAATGTTGCACTCATTGCCGCTGTATAGATTCCAACTGACGCTGAAAACTTTAGAACAAAAGGGGCAATAATAGAACAGTGATTTCTATTGACCTCTATTGGTGAGAGGCAGGAACTGCAGCAACATTAATAGAACTTTACTCTTGCTCTGGAAGCTGCTCACGACTAAGGGAATTCTTGAAATCAAGGTTGAAAAAATGCAGAAGAGAGAGCCTGAAATCTCATCATCTGGCAGAGTGATCAATGAGTCAGTTGCACCAATCGATGGCCTTCCCAGCTCCAGATATGTAATCATCATTTTGTAGTGGGGAGCTGAGAGACGCTACACATTCCCCTTGAATACCTTGAGAAAATAGATGTACTTTTATTGCTCTCTTTGCTGACCTTGGCCAAGAGAGGAAAGAATGGAAAAGCTCGCTCCTCTCTCTTCATCCAAACAGCTGACGTATGTGATGAGACACTTTAAGCGGAAAACGCGTGGCAGTAAGTCACGATTATGTTCACCTTTCGCTTTGCTGCCTCTCCCTTCTTCAGACCTCCCTATAAGCTCATAGGAGCAGTGCTCCCACACATCCATTATTCCTACTAGCCCTCCCCCTGTGCTCATATATACATCCATACAAACAGAAAGATGGATCAATTTTGCATTCTCTTTCAGGATGCTGAAGATGCCATGTCTCATTGTCAGTTTATGGCAAGATCTTTGAGCCCCTGTAATGCAGCAATGCAAATGAGCTGGCGTTAATTATTTATTTATTATATCCTTTTTATTCGTTACAGCTTGATAAGCTCTAAACAATTATCGCGCCACCTCAGATGCTGCATCTTGTGGCCTATTTTAGAAAAATGGGGCAGAGCTTTTTGGCAAGGCACAGCCAAAACAATAACAAAGTTAACTAACTGAAAAAAGAAATGTCCTCATTGTGTTGTGGTTTGAAAGTCCTAAAGAGAAAGCTTTCAGTTCCACCATAATGGTTTTATCCATTCATTTGGGCTTTATTGGCTTTGCTTGGCAGTAGACAGGGAGCAACGGCACCCTCGAGCAACAGCTTTCCCACAGAGTCATTAGATCATATGCTGACTGGGTGAAAAAGAGAGCAAATTAAAGTCCCTCCTCACTCCAACACCTTAAACACAAGACACGACAGGTCATATTTTCTCCGCCAAATCAGCAGCTTGAAAGATGGATACCAGTTGTAATTGCAACAGGACAAAAAAGAAAATCAGACATAGGTGTGTGTACGTGTCAGGAGCCTGGTGCTAAATCACAGCAGCAGCTGGATGATGAAAACTTGCCTGACGGGTCTGAGGGACCCAGAGCCATTCTGTGCCAATGAAGGGGTGTGCACTTGAATTTGCATCACCCTGTGACATATCAAAGAGAATGCACAAGTAGATGTGGCTCTTTGATTTTTGCTAGTTGTGAAATGCAAAGTTACTCTGCAGGGCCCACAATAATCTGCGGCTTTTCTTACCATAATCCGGCAGTTTTAGCCAAGTAATGAACAACGTGAGGAAGAGGGAGTGTGTACAGCATGTTGCATAAGCACTAGGGATGTGTGTGTGTGTGTGTGTGTGTGTGTGTGTGTGTGTGTGTGTGTGTGTGTGTGTGTGTCAGAGAGGGAGGGAGAGAGAGGCTGTGTGTGCAGGGGTGGGGCAGGGTGGAGACGAGGGTTTCCACAGGATCTTGATGGAACAAATTGGATGTTGCATGCATGCATTTATCTCATCGTGGTGCTGCTTATCACACATCATACGCCTTGGCAGTGTCGCTGCCTGCTCTCAGCACTGCATTCAACATATTTACACAAGACAGACAGACACACACGCAGAACACAGACACACACTGACATGCCAGGTGCTTTGTCCCCCTCCACCTATCTGTGCCTCACACACACACATACACACACACACACACACACACACACTTATAGAGAAAGAGAGACAAACACATGCCAGGTGCTATGTCCCCATCCACCTATTTGCACAACACACACACACGCAGACAGAGAGAAAGAGAGAGAGAGAGAGAGAGAGAGAGAGAGAGAGAGACAGACAGACAGACAGACAGACAGACAGACAGACAGACAGACAGACACAGAGAGACTGATCAACATCCCCTTGCCCATAAATGCCACCTCTTCACCCTTCGTGTCCTCATTAGTACAGCGCTACCAGGTCCTTTATGTTCTTTGGTGGCACCCTGAGTGGGACGATGACACACACACATACACACACACACAAATAAGCAGCAATTACTGGCCGACGGGCCGAACCATCTGCAGACTTCATCAGAAGCTCATCCCACAGGATGCAGACGGGCAGATCGGATGCCCGGGTTAAGTTGCAATATCACGCAGAGTATATTGACCGACGCACACACACTCGCACTCTCAGAGACACGCGCGTCCACCCCCCACCGTGCGCGCGCACGGGTAGCCGAGGAGAGAGAAAGGACGGAGGCAGGCAACAAAAATCTGCTCTGAATTATGACTCAGTTAAGAGTCACTGAGTCAAGGTCGTTTAGAGCCGCAACAGCATCCAGGACTGATACTGACGCTGTTTGCTCCGCTAAAACAAAGCAGCGGTGCACGATGCGCCGCTGCCGCTTTACTGCGCATAGTGCCAGTCATGTACCAGTTTAGGGCAAAGCCTGGAGCAGCCACCAGAGTAAACTCCAATTAGGACATGTGATTTCTGTGATCGTGTGATCTCTGGTGGCTCTCTGCACAGAGCAGCACTCCTCCTGCCTGTCTGTCTGTCTGTCTGTCTGCTTTGGCGGTGGAAACTTTACAGAGATGCTCTTATTGTACTGACTGTGCGCACTCACCATCAATAATAACGGTCTTCATGATTTGGATGAGGGGTGAAATCCAGAAGCTGTATAAATATCCAAGTCGAGTGAATCCCAGCCTGTGTTTGCAGGGAGGGGGGTGGGGGGGAGCACTGATAGACAGGAATATCCGCTGTTTGATGCGATTTATAGGTGATTGCAAATCCAGCGCACGGTGGGAGACGGACGGACCCCCCTCCTCCTCTATCCTCCTCTCTCCTCCCTGCACCCTTCAAACTTTAGCCGTAGGTCTTCCCGAGTGGGGAGCCACGTCTCCGGCTGCACCCGAGCTCAGTCATTTGGACGATAGAGAGGAAAAAATAAGTCAGCAGCAAATAAACATCCAAACTGGGGAGACTCGACGACACCTCCCCACCTCCACACACACAACAAAAATAATATACAGGACGCAGAATATCTCAAAGTGTCAAAGCAGAAAAATCAGTATCGGATCCATGTTTTCAAGACAAATCCAGTCCGAGCACTTTGCCAAGCTGTGGATATTTCCCCCAAGTATGAACAGGCGCACAAGCGGAGAGAAAGAGAGAGAGAAAGAGAGAGAGGAGTGTGCGGGCTGCGCACGGACGTCGGCCGCACTGGTGCGCGTCAGGGTGCGTTTAGCTCTGGGAGAAGGAGGAGGAGGAGGAGGAGGAGGAGGAGGCACGGAGAGGAGGAAGAGGAGGGAGGAGAGAGAGAATCAGAGATGAGATGTTTTATGGGGGAAGAAGGTATCACGCTGCAAGAAATATTCCTCTGAAAGTGGGATTGCCTCATCGATTAAGGCATTGCTTTAATTGTGAGGGGGGTGTATGGAGATTCTCTCTCTCAGACACACACACGCAAATGAGGAGCCCAAAAAGATGCCAGGCAGACAACAGAAGTTACATTGCGTAACCGACTTTAAAGAGAGTCCATAAGGAGCGACTGAGAGACTTAATGACTTATTCAGACAGACATTTCTTGCAGCGCAGGACTGCGCTCTAATGAATGTTTTATGTGCAGGGTGGTGGTGGAGATGGTGGGTGGGTGGGAGGGTCTGAGGTGACGTGAGGCGAATCTATTTGCGATCGGACACGGCTAGGCACGCACATGCATTCAAAAATACCCCCCCCCAACCCCTAACGTACAAACACACACACGCACACACATACACTTCCCCATTAGACAGGCGTAGAGCCAGGCCTGCAGCCTCCTCCTTGGGACTGGACCATTTGGCTGCTCTAATGTCGGAGGCGGAAGAGAGAAAAAAACATTTGGGGAAAAAGCAAATATCAACAAAGACTTCAGTTCCGCTCGGTTAACTGGGCAGAAGAAAACATTTCAGTGCTCAAACTTACCCGAGACCTTTGGAGTTTTACACAAAATGGCCTCTTGTTATAAGTTGCCTTCCCCAAAAGGCATTTATTTGTCTCCTATTATGATATCGTTAGTGATTTAACATAGTTTTTACACGGCCTGACATACATTCTTTATGCACTTTCCTTGCAGTCTTTGCAGAATATCCGGCGTGGTTCGTGCATTATCCATTTCAGTGCATCTGATATGTTAATGGAGGCTTTTACAAAGTGATTAGACTGTGGAGAAGCACACAGACACTCCGGCGATGTTGGATGGACCAAGACACCAGTTCACTTTAGTCTGCATCGATGCTCGGTTTGCTGTCACCCGGGGGTACTGGATCCACAGCAGAGATGGTGTTATCTCTGGGTGTCACACGCCCCCTACTGGCAAGTAGCAAAATGGATGCACAGCATCATGGACAGAGACAGAGAAGCCTCATCTGTGGAAGATGATTCCCTGTTCGCCCTAAGAGACAGCAAGAAATCATATATTCTCTCTCTCTCTGTCTCCCTGTGTGTGTGTGTGTGTGTGTGTGTGTGCCTTCAGAGGTTTTGGCAGATAAACTGCTGAATGCACAGTGGCGACTACATTGTGTATATTTATTCCATTTTTTTGCTATAAGGGAATCTGGAATATTTCCATCTGCTGGCACGTACATTCATAATGAAAGATTGGAACCTTTCCCAATTGCACACTCAATTCTTCACTGGGTGTAGCAGCTTAGCTGTCGAATTCTGACGTATCTAGGAAAAGAAAAAAAAGAAAAAAGAGCTTGTGTGTATTGTGGGTTAGACTGGCACGGGATGAAATGCTTGCGTTAATTACATTATAGTATGTAGCCGGAGACAAGGGCGAGCCAGGAGATTACCTTTGGGAGCAGGTTAATGGAAACTACAGCCAGGTGGGTGGTGTAGCCGGGTGAAATGGAGGTATGTGCAGCAGGCTAATCCCGAGCTTACAACTATCACCAATATTGAATCACACCATCGGGATATGTCAGTGAGCCACTCGCCTGGTATTTGCTCACAGCGTAGAGCGGCGGGGCCAGATGGCCAGTGGAGGCACAGTCCAAAGCAACCCGCTGAGGACGAGGTCACCCCGTGAGAACAAGGAAATGTTGTCACCTTTCGCAGTCATCTCCGTCTCTCTGCTGCTCCTTCTGAATGCATTTGTGTGGGAAAACACACACACGTTAGTGTGTGTGTGTGTGTGTGTGTGTGTGTAAGCTGGTCATGCATTTGAAAGCTGTGTGTTTGTGGCCGCCCTGGAGTGAAATGTAACAGGCGAGGTGTTTTTGTGCTGGATTTCATAAGGCCTTACACTAGAGAAAGGGAAAGAAAAAAAATAACAATGGACTCTTATCACCAGCACTAACAAGGATGTGGGAGAACAACAACAGAATTCACATTCAAATTTACCATTTCCCTGAAGCAGGATTCACATACAGTGTATACAGTGTCTGTATACAAAATGTCTTCCCGTATACATGCTGCAAGATGACTCTTTCACCCAAGGTACGTAATTTGACTCTTAAAACAGAAGCGTCATTAAAAGACAAAAACAGGGTCGCATTTATAAATGGATCTTAATTAAGTCGCAGCATACAGTGTTGACATGATCACAAACATTGGCCACAACAAGACGTTTCCCGGAGTATATCCCTCCCTAAATAGCTCCTCGGCTAGAGGAACACTCATTTGGCTCACTGGTTAAGCTGTCTTCCTCTGCCAGAAAGTGAAAGGTATACTGTAACTGATTACTATACCTCCCCCAGCTCATTATACAACGTGCCCACTCACTCCCCAGTCCTTCTCTCGCTCCATTATAGTACTATATCACAATGATATGCACCAGCAAGTGAACAGGACACAGGTAAATTGTCATGGGAGCTTTGAGGCTGGAGGCCCCCATGCAATGAGCAACTGTAAATTAGCTAAGGGTGGATCACTGCCATGAGGCTAGGAGGAAAAAAAAAAGGAAGGGAGATTGGGGATCTTTAATTCATGACAGTAATGAAATGAGTCACTGTTGAGTCTCAAAGGCAGTAGGTCCTTAGGCTGAGGCCTTCTTTTCATCACAAGTGTGATGGATCAAAAGGAGAATGTGGAAATAAATGTCTTCCTTTGGTATTGGGGACGTTGGTGTCGCAGGAGCTATGGCCAGACCGGTTAAGTACATCCAATGAAGACGAAAGGTAGAAGCAGGGAGTCGAATTGCGACATATAAATAAATTAAATAAATAAACAAATGAAATCACTGGGCTTTGTGCCATCATCAAAGGATGTTGAAAAAATAATGAGCCTTTTTTGAACATGTAAAGGCTGAAAATATAGACATTTGCTCTTAGAAAGTTGTGAGAGGGAAAAGTGGTGAGAAGGATAAATACTTGAATAAAGTACAGACACCTGACAAATCTTCTCAAATGCAATAACAATATATTTCTACTTCATCTATGCCAACAGTATGGATGACTTTCGATTAGTAAAGTCAAGTATCCTTGGCTAAGATACAGAACCTGAAACTGTTCTGACGCTACATCATCACTGTTTGAGCAGACGGACAGTTGCCTCTGCCACCAGTGAATGAATAGCAGTGAATAGGTGAATTTGACTTCTGTCTGTAAAGTGCTTTTAAATTATTGGGAAAGCCAGATAAGTGCTATATAAGAACCGGTCCATTTACGTTTTTAGGAGGGCTGTGCATATTTGTTTTTTTTTTCTTTGCAAAGCCACATTTCCTCTTGACTGATCGTTCTTCATCTCCTCTGTTTTCCAAAATATGTAAATATTCACGAGAGAGGATGCAGGGATGCAGGCGTTTGCCTCCATAGTGCGTTCCCCACTGCATTTAGCCATCACTCAGTCGTAACTGAGCTGGAAAAGCACATTTGTCACTTTAGGCAATACCACTCTTTTTACACGCTTCCACCCCTCCCTTTTCCACCATCCCGCAGCACGGGGTGCTTGGCAAAATAAAATGCTTGAATTCAATAAAGGGAACTAAAGGAAAAGGGAGAGAAAAATGAAATCTTTGCAAAGAAAAAGAGAGGAATGCAAATTCTCCTTGGGGAGGGGCTCCCCGCTGACTGAGTTTCACAGTCTGTGAAATATGATAGGTAAGAGCAGTTCACAGCAATACTGTTATTTTTTTACTCTAATCGCCAATATACGCATTAATGGTCTCTTAGGTCTGCATATGAAAACAAAATTTGCAGATTGTTCCCGCAGGCCACATTAAACACAGGCAGACGCGACATAAAAAGCTTCACAACATCTGGAAGAAACAAAACACAGTGAGATCTTTGCAAAGAGTGACTACACCAATGTTGATCTATACAGCATGTATCACGCTACATCGAGGTGTTTAGTTAGACTCCTGAGGGGCTAAAAATCCTGTGAAATTACTGTGCAAATCACATATTGTCGTTTTGATCATTTGGGAGCTAAATGTTGCATAGAAACTACTGTCAACAACAAAGATGAAACTCATTGTGTTTTAATCCTGTTTTGTATGTATAATTATGTGCATGACTTTCTGAAGCAGGCTTTTGAACATTTAATTTCCTAAAATGTATGTTTATCAGAGTAAGTAATTTAGAAAACGCTGGGGAGAATCATGACAGATCAAAATGTCAGGGTCTGGACAAAAATATGAGATGCAGTGTTTTTCTTTGCTTGAAAATGTGAACATATCAAAGAAATTCAAACTACATGGTGTGTATACACACACGCATGCCGTTATTATATAAGGCATTATGGTGGAAATTTTACAAGCATCTAGGAACATTTGATTAATGCCAGTATTCATTTAGATATAGCCTGAACTCTGTGTGCTGCAGCCATCAAACACTCAAGAACATCACTGTAAGATCACTCCCTGCTCCTTAACACATCCATCGTTATGCCTATGAAAGCATCCTGCTCACAGGACACCAGTTGCAAAGTCTTGCTCAGCTCCTGACAATTTGTTTATTGTGACCAAATGGTTTTCACACTTGGGGGTGTGTTCCTGGGGGGCAGGATAAAATGCACTGTGACCTCTCCCTCAGAGAAGCACTCCTCTGATCCACTGGTAGTGATCAGTGAGTGTGTTGTCCTTCTCTGCAGAGAATAAACAGTTGGTACCTGTTCCAGTCTTGCTTTTTGATGTTCCCGATCAAAAATTTTTGCACAACAGCATATATGTGTATACAGATCTGGTGTAAGCCCATGACAAGACTGCAGGTACATGTGCTGCTGACCAGATATTCTATTTCAACTTATTTCCTTTGCAGATATTTCTTTTTCTTTTTTTCTTTGCAGTGGAGTGAAGTGAAACACTTTGCGATTATTGTTATTTCAATTGTGAAGCTGATAAGGCATCTTTGAATCGAGACTGCCCTTGAGGAGCAGAATCCAATCAGCTCAATGTATTCCCTCACAAGTGCCATTACTCTGGGCGCTGTCTATTTCTTATTTGTATTTTTGCGCCTTTCCTCCTCTTTCTCCTCCCAATTCGCAGGACAAAGAGTTCACTCCACTCGTTTCCAAGCTCTCGCTCATTAGGCCTGGGAGTCAGATATTAATTCTGGCCCGGGTGAAAACCCTGTCGCCATTAAGATCGGGTGACAGCTCATTTTCCTCAGTGGCCTGCAGAAGACAATAGCAGTGATGGAATTGTTTTTTTTCCACTCTGTAACCTCATTAACTCATTGGAATAAAGACAATGTGGAGTTGTTTGCATTAAGCTGTAATTATGCTGATTCACCCCACCTCACCACCCCAACCCCCCCTCTCTCTTCTCTTTCCATTTGCCATTTTAATTAGATTCTCCTCTGCTCAAACATTGACAATGTGGACTTGCTTCTGACTCGTGAATTAAGCGCGCTGACCACCCACCGCATCACTTCCTGTGTGCATCGGTGTGTCATATGCGAGAGGGGAGAAAGGGAAGGTCGACGGTAACGAAGAGCCCCATGTAAACATGCCATACGTCTTCACTAGTCATATATTACCTGCCTTGACAAGGCTACGTTCCTTGAGACTGTCAGTGGGTCGGAGAGGACAAGTATGTGGAAATTTATTCTCCGGCAGCTTCACGTGTGCGGTGGCCTGACCTTGATTTTCTCGTCCCTTTCAGCTGAGAGACAGAGAGTGAAAAAAGGGGAAAAGAAAGATGGAGAGACACAGGCAAAGAAAAGGTAATGCTCGGTTGAGCACAGGCTTTGTGCATCTGTCTCAAGTGGATTTGGTCTTGTCTATTGGGTGATAGGGGCATAGATACCACATGTCAGCCATAACTACTTCCTGCCGTCTCTTTCAGTGCACAGCATTGTACGCACAAGCTCCATATGAGGGGAAGGAAATCTTATCTAAATAATTCATGTGACGTATAAATCATTTTTAGGGTGAAGCTGCGGATTCAGTGATAGCTGGTATCAATAGACTAGCGGGGCTAATCCGTCCCTACGTAGTGAAAGTGTGAAGAGGCAAAAGTTATTGTTTAGATAACATACAGAAGATTGTAATAAGTTTTAGCGAAACCTAAAGTGGGAACAGTACTAAATTGTTAAGGGATATCTCTTGTCTTTTATGCAGCCCGAGGACATCAAATCTGCCCTTTTTTATTTTCCGTGTCTAAATGATAGACAGGTATTATGTCCCGCCCTTTTCATTTGCTATCTCTATAATCTATATAAATGATTGACAGGTATCATGTCCTGCCCTCACCGTTTGCTGTATAAAAGGTCTGTGTCTTTAGGCTTTAGTCTTTAGACTTCATATGCATTTAACCCGCAGGCCTATCGGCTCTGACCAATCAGCAGCTGGCTGGTGCTGGTAAGTGACTGACATGTGTCATTACATGCCCCCGTGATTTACTTGTCATTTGGGTTGATTTAATTTAACCTAAAGCTGCTGTTTACAAGTTGATAGAGAAGCAAAAGACATGAGGTGCGTTCAGGGACCATCGGAAACGTGAATGCTGATGATTACGGCACATTTTAAACCTCAGATCTGGACAAATGATTGTCACCACTCGCACCAGTTGTTTAACAGTTTGAATCCTGGTCAGACTCAGACAGGATCAGGGTCCGCTGGTCTTTCATGCAAGCCAATTTATCCCTAGCTGTGTGAGAGTGGAAGGTGTGTGTATGAGTTCTGACACACAACACAATGCCTCAGGGGTGTATTCCCTGCGTTCGATTGTATGTGAGCCGGAGATAGACTTCAATAGACCCTTGAAACACAGTTGGGCACAAATGTAAGATAATGGATGTATGGAAATGACCACATGACTTTATTTTTTACCATTTTCTTGCTCAGTGACAAATATGGGTTTGACACATGAGCTGAGGCTGGAGGATTATTTCATTGTTACGATTCATTGTCTGCCAGCAAGAACTCTTGACAACTGGCAAAACAAATTATAGTCTGAAGGCTCAGGAGCGTTTAATCTGATCTGTTATTTCCACAAATCAAAACACCTTTGTTAGATAAAAAAAGGTAAGAAGTAGCAACACCTCCCACAGAATGTGGCATGGTCTTAAAAATTGCAGCTTGTTGGAGCTCCTGGACATCCTGACGACTACTTTCTTTTTTTTTCTGCTATTCTTTCCTTGCCTTAGGACTAAAAATATGTAGCTCTTCTTCAGAGTCTCAGTCCATACAGTTTGCACTTGAAAGCAGATTTTTTAGCAGAATCCTAAAGCTGGGGCTTATTGTGAATTTCAGTATTTTTGCAGATTTTGGTCACAAGACAAAATATTTCAAGTGCTGACCAGGCAGTGGCACTTTTCTAGGCCTGCAGTGAGAGATTGTAAGAAACGATAAAGAAAATTCAACTTTAGCAACCTCCTAAACAATTTCTTGCAATTTTCTTTCTCATTCATGCACTGTGGTTATTTTAAAGGGATGCGTAGGCTGATAATATCTAATTTTTGAGATCAGATTGATGAAATTAACAATCAGAAATATTATATTATTTTTTCTTTTAGGACCACTGCACTCCCTGTGTGTTTTATTTTCCTATCTGAACAATATCTCACTGCTCCAATTTACCATCCTTGTTTTCCACAACAAGATCCTTCATCTTTCCCCTCTTTGCTTTATGCTCTTGTGTAACACTCACACACACACACAGACGATTTGTCCTGACTTGACCTGAACAAAGAAGCGAATCAGAACAATAGAGTCTTACACCGAAGACGCCATATTGCGCTCCATTGGACTCCAGGTCGATGCAGGTCAGATTAAAAGTCGAGGTGAGCTGACAAGCAGAGCTTACGTGCTGCTTTCTCGCTTCTTTATTCCTTAAGTCTGTCTCATTCCAGATTATTTAGTGAGTCTGATACCATATCCAGAGTAGATAAAGCCGATTAGACACCGTGTCTAAATGGAATTAGGTAATTTGCCTCGCTTCATTCAGTGTAATCTCCATTGAGACAACCTCACCACTCTTGTGATTTGATCTTCTCCCTCAGTATCAAACCTGGAAGCTGGAAAACTGTCAGGGATATGACCAAAGTACAACAAACACAGTTATTTCTTCTTTTTTTCCCTTCAATCCAAGTAGTTCACAGCATGCAACAGCTGGTCCAAAGGAAATGACTGAAGCATAAGGGTTGCCCCAGTTCCACCTATCGAATTATTGTGGGAGTTCAGGATTTGCCACAAAATTCCAGGCTATTTTTGGGGGCTTCCGTTGTTCACAAGCCGAGTGAAGGCAGATCTCATTGTAGCTCAGATTCAGATTGGATTATGAGCTTAGTTTTTTTTTTTTCTCCCTGTTCTTTCATTGTATTAGTCTTGCTGTAGACATCACAAGAAGTGCAATGATGCAGTGCTTTTTCCCAAGCACAATCAGATTTGTGGCCTTCTTCAAAACAATTACCATCCAAAGTCATTCCTTTTCAGTAAATGTTACATGACACACAACAAAGTTATTTCAGAGAGATTTATCAATTGATGATCTTTCACTTCACTGGAGTCCAATATCAAAATCTGAATACAGTCCCTGGCCACAGTTACTGAGTTTGTGACTTGTGAAATCATATAATGAGATCTTTTTACACTCTGATACAGTGATGCTATCGCACTGCGACATCAATAATGTGTGCCATGTACTGCACAGCGATAGACCTAGATTGATACAGTCTGATGGTATTTCTATGTTTAAATGTAAATGTGGTGTGCCTTTAGATCTTTCACAATAATATGGTTTTCCTGTAAGATATGGAGAGTATGTGAAAATGTATAATCAATCTTGCAAAGCTTACAAAAGGCGATAAGACTTGACCATCGAGCTGATCAACAATGGACCCGGAGCATGATTATCAAAAAAAAAATAAAATCTGTGTTTCTCAGAGTGGCAGTAATCTGTCAGCCTGCCTTCGATTCATTTTCCTTCAAAAATCTTTTTTGTCTGCTGTAAGTAAAAAAAATCCTGAAAGCCTCTTAGCAGAACATACAAATATACATTGTTTCTCAGAAATAATGTGTAAAATCTTCAATCTGTGCCGCATGTCCTCAGCTAAAATGAATTGCATATGAGGAAGTCCATTAGATTTAAGGAACTCGCCCATGTCTGCAGGGTTTCATAGCAGCCCTGAGCAGGAAATGAAAGAGGAAGCTGGGTATTCGTCAGCCTGGAAAGATGCATCTCCTTGCTCTGCCAGCTTTCTCTATAAAATTGATGGAAAATCACAAGAGCTTAAGCCTGAGTATTCTCTACTTAGATATCCAAGAACTAAAAAGAAAGTAAATCCAAGGTCCTTTTATATATATTCTTTTGAAAACCTCTTCTGGTTTGATGCAGACAGTCCCTAGAGGTGTTTTGCATTTCACACCCTGCAGAGCTAATGTCTTTCCCAGTGGGCACAAGCACCTGTCAAACTGCACATATACAGTCCGTACTGTATGGCAGCAACTATATTTATATTAAAACCAAAGCATAGTCCACTTGAAGTGAAATAATGACTCCTACCCAGATTGGTATGATGTCTGAATGAGAGCATGATGTTCTTTAGCCAGATCGCAAGATGTTTATGAGGCGGGTGCTTAGTGCTGAAATTAATGAAGAGTTGATTGAAATCCATTAGGTTCTGTGTAACAGGCACCAGGGGAGGACATATTATGGAACTATAGAAAGCAGCAATATGCACTCAAATTATTCAACTGTGGACAGTAGGTTTTCATTATTGCCACTTCTCTGTGTGAATTGAAAACTTCATAAGAAATTGATGGCTTGTGTATCATTGTGGGACACCCCTATGTGGTCTGCAGTCATTGATTTGATCTGCTGTCTGCAGAGCCAGGCACCACACCGAGATAGACCACTAGTTTCCATTCTTCTGGCTCCACTGGGCTTTTTCTAGCAGCATCTGGACTCAGTTGAAAGAATGGACATTATCATTTAATAGCGAGGTTTCACCTTTTCAAAGTACTGTATATGCAGGATTCCTGGAAAGTCAAAATAAGCTGATGGGTACTGCTCTCTGTACACAGAGCACATTACTATTTGAAAATAATAGGTTGAGCATTGTTAGTGTTCATCAGAGAGGCAAAAGAGCTATTATGGGTGGTCGTGATCAACTGTGAAAGCTCAGGGTTAGCAAAGCTTGAGGCAAGTATATATATATATATATATATATATATATATATATATATATATATATATATATTCTTGCCTCAAAATATATATATTTTTTTCTTATTATTGGGTGCAGTTAATTTGTGAAAACCTTCTTATTTTATGGTTTGCTTCAATTAAATTCATACTATGGTGCGACCCAGGGAGCTTGTCCCTGATACCGTCATGCTAATGGTTTAAACTGTGTGGATGCAAAGCAATACATTATTTGTTCATTGTTAGTTCAGCTGTAGTAACTCCAAAATTAAGATTCAAATACATTCGGCCAGCGGTTGGGGATCACAGATGTCGTGGGATGATCACAGGTGAGGTGGTACCAGAGCTGGCATGATGAGCTCAAAGCCTTGACTTTACCCCTGCCAGGGTAGAGCTCTGGGCAGCTGCTTCCACACAATCCCATGGCTAACAGCTCTCACTTTGTCTCTCTGCAGGCACCGGGCCCCGGGCTACTGGCTATCTCCGCAAAAGGTCAGCAGGAACCCTCTGGGCTCATAAAGACAAGCCAATTAACACGCCCGCACTTAGAAACCTGCATTATTTATTCAGGATCCCTCCTTAGGATGAGGATGGGAATGAAGGGGGGAGGCAGGGAGGATGTAGGAAGAGATGAAGGAGATCAATGGAAATGTGGAGTTTAATTACCGTCAGCTCGGCAGGCCATCTTCACAGGACTTAATCCTTGGCAGGGGCTGGTGGAAACAGGCCGGCAGCACCCGCAGCCAGTATCTGTGTTTCTGACACATTTCACTATTCACAGTGGTGTTGTGTTTAACAGCACTTAGATCAGGGCAAGTGCAGGCCTTACTTGACAAGGCCGACACGCTTTATGATGAATAATGAAAGAAGTGTTTTCGTCAAAACCCTTAATTGGCTTAAAGGAGAAAGCGTTTGCGTAGCGTTTTGAAAAAGAAAAAACCTTCCTTCTTGTCAGGATGTAATTGAACGCCCTCTGTAGATAACTTTCCAGTCATGATGCACTTACAGCATCACTAAACACAAACGTGTTAGGCCGGCTCAAGGATAAACACTTAGCTTCACACCAAGTGAAGGAAATGTGATTAAGTCCCTGCATCTACACATCAAGCGATAAACATCATTAGATGGAAACCGCCCCGTCTAATTTGTTGTGATGTGCCTGTGATGTCATGATTGGATGTGTGCCTCTAAATGAAAGCGAGTCAGTTTCAGCTGCCTCGGAAAAACACTTTGATTAAACATGTTATGCTGTGATTCACACCTGCAGAACAAAGAAATGCACGTCTTTAACGTGTCCGTTCACAGATCTCACCACTTGATAATGTTTGCACAAAATGGAGAAAAAAACAAACAAAACAAAAGCAATAATTTTAGTGTGTGACATGTCATAATGGCTCACAAAATGTCACTCAGCAGGTTCCATAATTGCACACATGTTTATGTAAAATAAGGTGTGTTTTTGATATTCATGTAAGCATTTTTTTTTCAGGCAGTATACTATGCAATCCCAGGAAGACACAAATTTACATTGGGCATGAAGGCTAGTAAACAGCCGTCTTTGTGATCTATTTTCATGACATCAAAGAAAGACGCATGTTAACACGAGCCAGGATTTTTTTCTTCCACAGCTCAGTTGCATCTCTCGGATGTCTGAGATGTTGAGGGAAATTGTATTAATAGTGATTCCTTTCACTGCATTTAATTTGTTACACCTTGTTTTGGTGCAATTTGTGCTCTTTGAGTGAGGAGCTTGTAATTAATTTACGCGAGGATATAAATGCAAATTTGTGAATTAGTGCTATTTAGACAACTTTTCCCCTAGATGACATTTTTCAAAAGACTCTGCAGACAGGTGATACTACCGTTCTCACTTAGCCTTTTTTTTTTTAAACTCTTGTAGCTTAAATAAAGATCGGGAATCTAAACACAGAAAGAACAGACAGTAAACTTGCTGGACATGTCCGGGATGTATGGATGGATGTATTGGATCCAGCTGTATGTTTTTTTATTTCTTCACTCCGGGTTGAAGTTGCGCTTTCAGAGTTCCACGAAGCTTAAACAAACTGAACGCTGTCAGGTCAAACAGCAGCTGAATTCAACCTGCTCATGTGGGCTCATAGCATCAGGGGCACAGCAAAAACAAACTTGCTGAATTGCTCTCTGCACATTAGCTCATGACAGACAGATACGGCTGTGTGACCTAAGGGCAGCAGATTGAGGCAGAGGATGTAGGCAGAGGGGCAGTTTTATCTCGCCTTTGACCGCTAACCCCCCCAGTGTATCGAACGCACTAAGGCAGCAGCCAGTGGTCAATACAGTCGCACTCAATTAACGCGCTACTCCATGAATGGCTGTTCTGACACCATACAGACACTTCCTAGAACTGATAAACTGTAGTTTCCATTGCAAGTAATAAGGGATGGAGGTGTGAATGTATCTGTATCTGTATCTCCCACCAGGGTCTCACCTTTGACTCATAATAGTTAATCATAATCATAATTACAGTTACACAACAAGCTGCCTGTATCTCATGGCTTCTACCTTCTTATTCAGTCAGAACGGCTCTCATTCAAATACATCACAGACACTTATCTTGTGTAAAACTGCAGTGGAGAGCAAATACCAAATAACATACATAAATAGGAGCACAACCAGCATGTCAACTATGATGTCAACCTCTTCTACATAAGCTGTGTTGTCACAAGAGATGCAAACTTGTCTCTCATGTCTTCTACCTTCTGCCTTTCACAAGGGACAGAGTTCGGATTCCCGGGAAACTGTTCTGTACAAACATCCGTCAAACAAACAAAATGATTGTAAGTGTCTAGGATAATTGACTGGTGAATCTGAGGCATCTGCCTCATCTGCCACTCATGTATGGCCACTTACTAAACTGTTTTGCCTAAATTATCATCTGTTGTGCCTTTTTTTGTTTTTCAATTGAATCCTCTATTACACAACCTTAGACAATCCATCCTAAGAACCCTTTCTGATAATGTTCAGTGCCCGTGTCATACTTGTCCACTAGACAACATAGCAATGTGCATTAGTGCACCTTATCCATTGAAGTGAAGTGGCTACTGTGTAATTTAGACCAAAGCAAGTGGGTGTTAGTCATTAGTCACTGCTGGGGTTGCTGTTGATTTTCCTTCTGTGTGGGTAGGGGATGTATATTATGAGATTACCGTGCTGATCCTCGCAGTTATAATTAATGCAGGACTGCAGGTTGGCTGAAAGCTTGCAGATTTTTTTTTGTCCAAGCATACCAGCTAATGTATCCTTGAACAAGGCACTTTATTGTATTTGGTCTTTGTATGATGACGTTTTCTGATTTAATAACTTTAAAAGAAAGATGCTCACACCTGCATGTTAGCAGTGTTATCCCGGCAGTTCTGTGATTTTTTAACCATCCACTCATTATCTCACCTGCTTTGAGCCATAACAGTGTCGTGTGGGGTCTCAATTTACACACATAGGGCACCAGTCCATTACAGGGCATGCACACACACACACATCAATCACTGTCCCACACACACAGACACACACCTAAGGGCAATTTACATCATTTTCCAAATGACTGAATCTCAGACACAAGACACAAGAAAAACTTGCAAACTCCACACAGTGAGGCCCTCAGCCTGGATTCGAACCCAGGCCCATTGTCATCATGATTCAGCTAACTGTGCCAAACTCAACCAAAAGTATGTGTGAACATGTTTCTCTTTAAGTATGTAACATTTAAGACCACCGAACATTGATTTTTGGTCTAGTGTATATTTTATTTAAATGTATGAATGCCTGAAGAGGTAAAACTAGAAATGAAAAACTTTTTTTCTTAAATAATTCTGTATTTTTTTCTCCCTTTTATCATGGTGTGGCCCTGAAAGATTGATCTTGAGACGCCAGTTGATTTGGGCCACTTTATTTGCAGCCAAAACCCAGAGCGAGTGTTCTCCAAGTGTTTGAAATAGTCAATGATCACAGGGTTCATTTCAAGCTGCTATGATTGTCTGAAAGTTGTTATTTGTTGCCCAGTCAGACTTATTTTTACTGAAGTCACAGATCACAACATTTGAATTGTTCAGGGCAGTGTCATTATTATCACCACCAGGAATGATGGTCAAGAAGTAATAGAAAATATGCAGATTTCTTAAAGATTGCTTCAATGCACAACCATTACAAAAAGAAAAAAGAAATTAAAATTGTGTCTTTGCAACACAGACTGTGAGACTGTGGTGCTGCAACACTGGCTGGTTGGTTTGAACTTTCACAACAACACCTCGACGCTTACCTTTATTACTTTTCTCAGCTTCAGCCCTGGCAGGTAAGTACGGTCTCAGAGCAAACAATACACATAAATTTCACAGGAGAGTTCCACATGAGAAAACCAAGAGAAATCTGCAACAGACCCACATCCTGTTAAGAGTGACCTTGTCCATCAAAGTGACACATGCTACAAAATCATAAAATTGCCTCATGCTCCAGGAGACAGTTATGGGCCTGGATTTCGGTTATATGCCTCTGCTGCCTTTACTTTTATCATTTTTCAAACTTGAGCCATGTAGGACTTGCTCTTGTATCTTTATTTATCATGTTTTCTTCTTTTTTTTTTAAATTCACATCTCTTTGTTTATTTTGAGGTGAAGAGTTTTCATACCCCCCTTGGGTTCTTTTTTTATCTCTTCTGTATAATCTACTCTTTGTCTTTCCGTTTTATCTTTCTCTGCACGTGTGCATGCATAAAAGCTCAGTTCTCAACATAGTGGAAAGCTGGGTAAAGCACCGGAGTTAGAAATAAAGACAGGCAAAACAATCTGATCTGATTTCTCGGGGAGCATGATGCAGTCATCTCACTCATAGTGTCACCTCAGAAGGAAGAGAAACCAACAAACTTTTTTTCCTCACAGAGGAAAAAAATCACACGCACAATTACGTTTTTCTTGCTTGTGTTTAGTTAGATTACTTCTGTGAGGTTTGCGCTGGCAGTTTCAACTTCATCTTCATCACGCTCAGTGACAAGCCGTCAATGACTTTTCACAAAACCCCCTTCTCAGCACCAGAGAGAGAGAGAGAGAGAGAGAGAAAACAGCAAATATCAAAAAACAAAATGCAAGCCCCTGCTCAATCTGCTGCTATTTTAGAACGTACTGCTCAAAGCTGTAAAGCAATCTGAGTGCCCTCAGTGGCATGGTGATTGACATATGATATGAGCAAGGCCGCAAACAAGCAAAAAAAAAATGCTTTTGATTGTTATTAGATTTCTGTTGCAAGATACTGTACAAAGATGACTTTGCTCTCAGTCAAATGCTTTTGAATGAATAACCAATGCCAGAGGCAGCCATCCTACAAGCTGAGACTGAGTCAGAGGTCTCTCTTTTGACATGCGCCAAAACACTAGAATGTACATAAAAACAGTTAGAAATAAGCATTGTTTTTACTCATTTATTTACAGTCAATAAAATTATCATACATACATACATACATTTTCCAATTCTTTCTGGGCATATGTAAACCAAATAAACCAAGCTTACAGCGATCATACATTTATCCCCAGCTGTCTGTGTTCTCCTCCCTCTCTCCTTACTGCTGTATTCTAATATCTCATTTGTCCACTATGTCTGTCTGTACCGCTCCAGTCTTGTCAGTGAAAGGTCACTCTGGCCCTCCAAGCAGAGTGCACACTTTCTCCAGGGAAATTAATGGTCTGAGCCTTCAATCGCTGCCTCTCTCCCTCTTCGTAATTTGCCGACATTGACTTGGAGGATGCCTTCAAAAGGTAAACATACACTTGGACTCATATAGAAGACTGGAGACATGCAGCGTTCACAAATTTAAAAAAAGAGGTTTCTCGTTTGTAAAACAGTGCAGGTGGAGCTTTCTAATGGATTCTCTCTTTTTTTGTCTGCCTAAATCTAATAATATTAAATTGTGTGGCTCTGTGTGTGAAAGGGGGGGAAAATGACTTTGTTCACATCAGCATCAGAAGCAAAGTGTTTCCCTTTGATTTCATTTAATTTTACTGCATCCCGTGGACGTGTCAGTGGGAGGCTGGTGTAGCTGTAGTGACAGCCACCCACTCGCTTTCTAACATTGCGTTATTGATGATGTTCTCGTCCTCCCAGACAATCGCCAGGGATACATGGACAGACGAGGGAAATATGTCTTCATTCTCCTGTCAGGGAGGTTTACGGGCGCTTGATGTTCAAACGCCCAGCACAGCCTGCAGAATGGATGATCAGAGTGTTGCAGAGTTGTGGGAGTTTGGCAATGAGGGCAGCCCAACCTTCATGGGGGCATAAATTTTGGCGCAATGTTAATTAGCAAGTGATAGATTGGGGCACGAAATGTCAAGGTGACACTCATAGGCCTAAAACACTACTTGCATGGCAATTATACTTTTATGTAACAATATCAATTATTTGGCTGGGAGGGAACAAAAAAGTCATACATCTTAAAGAGGAGAGTACACAACTTAACACAGCAAAAGTGTGTTTTTCTCCTGGAGAACATTGCCTCCTTCTTTTGCATTCTAATCTGTGGTTTTTAGGTAGATTCTCATATGCTGTTCTGCCCAGTTATCCATTATGTCAGAGCTAAATACAGCCTGGACTGTCCAGTTGTTACATTACACCTCAGCGGAAGTCTACCCGGGCTCGATAAATCACACATGCAGATGCTAATGGAGGTCTTCAGACCATCTATAAACCATCTTGTGGCAGAGAGGGAAAAGAACGGGTGGTGTCGGCTCAGGGGAGATGTGCATTCAGACCCCCAAAAAGAGATTTTAATACAACTGAGAGCAAAGTGTTCAATTAGGCATTACTCAGGGAGACCTGGGTTTCTGCCAACAGCACATTTTGAAGACGAAATGATTCAGTCCCAAAAAGGTTCCCTTTTTCCAAGCAGAGCTGAAAGGGAGCAGTATCGTTGTGGTGTGTTAAAGCTGAGGAGGGGATGTTTTTTTTCTTGTAATATTGGGCAAAAATTTCATGGTACCCTTTTAGTAAATTGTAATTCAAGCAGTCTGAGAGCCTTATTTCCTATAATGCACTTTGTTTTTGCACCATGCACAAGTGGAAAAACTTGAATAACGCAAAAAAAAAAAACTGTTGTGAATATGTGTCTGCATGGTATCTTTCCTCTCATCGTGTTACCTGCAGAGCCACAGCTGTGTCTGAAGCCTGGGGCCTTAAGCCCTGGGGCTGCAAAGAGCCAGAGGGCCATCATTGAGAAGAAGTGCCACACTGAGACCTGAGGTTTGGAAAGCAACCGATTCTTTCTGCCACCCACCCTGCCAACTTGGGGGTCTGGTACCAGGGGCTCAGTGGAGACAGCTGGAAGAGAGAAGTGGAAAGATTTGTGTTTATTTGTTGCCTGCTACAGCTTCAATAAACTGTGAACATCTGGTTTCTTGACAGATTGATTCAAAACATTCAAGGCCAGACATCCAAGTCCTTTTTCAAAACTATAACAATAACTCCATCTGTCTGCTCCTTAATGCCCAATTTGTAGTTTCATATCTTTTACCTTGCTCAAGTTGTGTAATTTCTTCTATCAGTAAGTTTAATGGTCATTGCCACACCTGCAGTTTCATTGGTAAATGGGAACATTTATATAATGCTTTTATGCAAAGCATATCTCAAGCTTTTTGTCGCTTTTTCACACATTCAATAATGTAATGTTTCATTACTCAAGTTGAACATTCGCAATCTTTTTGGTAAAAAAAGTGACGCTTGTGTAGAAAAAGATTCAAAGCTGAGAGCAGGCTCCCTATGCCTGATGGGTGACATGGGGACTGTTAGCACCATCACCTCACAGCAAGGAGGTATGACACCTGATTAGACCAATGACTTTTCCCTAGGACCCTAACGAAAATACACCTTTCCAAAGTGTATGCCTGCCTTCGCCCTACAGTGTGGCTACTGGGTTCGACTCCTTCAGGACCCCCCCCACCAACACCGACAAGGTAAGGTAAGAATTGATGATGGACTTTTGAAGGCTGTAACTATTTGTGATGACAAGGCGTTTTAAAACTCATCTCCGAAGCAACGACAATCAAATCTCAAGGTTCCCCTTGACGAGATTTCACAAAACGCTGAAGTGCTTAAAACTGGAAATCCTGACTTTGTTCTTCTAAGTTTAATAAAACTTAAGTGTTCAAAGAAGAAAACCATTCTAAAGTCTGCAACTTCTCTCTTTCACTTTACTTTGGAGATTACATAATAAAATGTGTAATGTGTCCACATAGTTTTAAAAAAAATACTGCTTCTGATATAGAGAACTTCAAAAAAAAATCCCCCCAACACTGATAAATACCATATAACATTGCTGTGTAGCGAAACGTTTTTTTGATGTGTTGCAATATTAATCTTTCCCCACACATACCGTAAAGTCAATCTGACTGCAATATAAGAAGCACGAGGCTTCAATAGCTGGTTGCTGGGGTCAATACTTGTGATGTGTGTTAGTGTGCAGGATGGAGGGATTCTGTC
The DNA here is from genome assembly GCA_029224185.1 of Karalla daura. Taxonomy (NCBI): domain Eukaryota; kingdom Metazoa; phylum Chordata; class Actinopteri; order Chaetodontiformes; family Leiognathidae; genus Karalla; species Karalla daura. Next base: position 20,080,089 of record CM055192.1, read on the forward strand.
TCTTTATGGCTGCAGGCGAGATATGATAGATTGGGGGCCAAACCGCAGGCCGTCTCAGGTCTCTCCTGGGCGCCTGGGGCATCCACAGTTCAAAGTCCACAGTGCTGAGACATTTGAAGAAGACACAACACTAGATGACTGAGAGGCTACCTAATGGGTGTGAAAGAATCCATGGGGATATTTCGTGGCGAGCAGGAACAGAGGGGACTGAGATAAGGGCAGAGAGGGAGATCAGGGAGAAAGTTGTTGGAGAGAAGAGTCCAAGCAAGCACGGAGTGTACCATCGTTTCATCAGGGTTTACAAGTCGTGCTGAGCGGCAAACATCAGCCTTTACACAACATGTACGTTACACATGGGAGGACATGGAGCCTGTGGGATTACTGTTTCACAGCAGCTGTGATTATATGGTGGAGAATTCTGCTAAAGTGTCCCACATCTGGGGTTAGGGATTAGGGATTTGTAAATGGGGGAAAATGTGAGCGGAGCCTGTTGGTCAGATGCGAAACAGTGGACTGTGTAAACGGCCGTGGACCTCAGTGAGACTGCCCCGGTGTTGATCTGCTCCTGAGGGGATTTAACACATGAGCCCTACTGTCCCATCCTGTCACTTTGCACACACACAGACTTAACACAGGCGACACAAGGTTTTAACCCCTCTCTTAGGCAACACAACACCCCCCCCCCCCCCCCCCCCCCCCCCCCCTCACCCCTCACCCCAAGACAATAGTAATCTCAGTTTCTGTAATCTGTCTCTTTGCAGGTTTTGGAAGGCACACATCATCAATATGTTCACACAATCCCTTTCTATTCCAGCAATTACAGAGCTGTATTGTAATTAATGCTTCTTTAATGTGCCTCTCTGTCACACTGACATTTTTCCCTCTCTGTATTTTGCGCAGCATATAGCTCTCTCCTACGCATGCCAGACTCGAAAAGTCTGTATCATGTCAGTATTTGTATCATGCACCGACTGCAAGCCACTAAGCTCATAATCTAACTCGCTGCAGCAAATCCCATTGTAGTCAAGCTATTGTACCGGCCACTGGTGAATACACGGTGACCTCTGCATGTTGCATTTTGGTCGTCATGTGGCATCAGTGATCAATAGCGAGTTAATCGCGAGCGCAGTGTCGGTCTTTGTTATCGACTGTGTAACGGGTAAAAAGGCGAGACAAAAAAAAAAGCAAAAAAAAAGGAGCTGCTCTTGACCTCGTTTTGCTGCACTGCAGTACGTTTTGCAAAGCTGTAGTTGAAATTGAAAGTTTATATTTAGATATGGAACGCCGTGCAGAGTCTGGAGAGGGCATGTGCCTCACCCCTGAAACATTTACAAGTCGATGCTGGTATCAGCATGTTCCATCCCGTATATTGTTTAGGACGAGGGAACAGAATGCAGCATTTGTCACCGAGGTGACATCGGTCTATAAGAGGCCAGGTTGGCTGAAATTCCCACTCCGCTTCAGCCTCCATGTTGGTTTAAATGTGTTCCACACTTGTCACCTTCAAAACAACACCTCTAATCTTTCTGTATAGAATTGCTTGACGCGACTCACCACTGTTGTACAAAGAGGAAAAAAAAACGTTTTCTTTGAGTCTTTTGCTGAGATGGGCAAAAGTGTGGACTACTCAGACTGTGCAGACATTTGCAATTCTTTTTTTTGTAATATAATTCAGTTGAAAAGAGAAGGTGCACTGGCGATCAATAGCAGGTCAGCCAATGATGGATGGCGGCGCGATTACTAATTTCACTGCGAGACAAATAACTCGGTCCTCGGGCCTCAGAGCTGAGAAATGGAGAGAGAAAATGGCAGACCAAGCTACACGGGGAGCCTCGGCTCCCCAATCCACTTCCCTATTCACATGACCATTCATCTCCATTGCTTCTGCTCTCCCAGCTTTCACTCTCACTCTCCGAAGGATCATAATGACTGTTTGGTAATCACATACGGGAACTGGCGTGTCTATTATCACTTCACTGACTTTAGCAAGACTTCTGTAGCTCCGACTTTAGTAGATGCCGGAAATCAGGTCAGCTCAATAGCAATCGATCCTTGCTAGGCTATGCGTTATTGATGCACAATAATAGAAACGCTTAACAGTGAGGTACCTGCATGGTGCCGCGACCTGAGTCTGCTATGAACCCGGAATTGGAAACCTATAATCCATTCCAGGTTATTGCACTGTTTAAAATTTAAAATGTTATGACTCAAAGTAAGATCTCAGGAGGACAAAGAGTGACATCATAAATAAAAACAACTGAGAATCTTTGTTGGCTCAAAATCAGATCGATAGATGGAGGAGAGGATGGGAGGTAGGGTGCAGGACAGGTCACGGAGAAAAGAGACGACAGGATGTGCCCAACTTTCTGGGTCTCTCAACGCTCAGATGAACTCATTAGAAGTTAATTAATCACAGGAATCGATCCGTTGTCACTCTGCCCAATGCGAGGCTCCAGCAGATTCAGGGGCTCAGGTTCTGCTCAGCTGGTTGAAATGCTGAGGTCTCCTGTCTCTCTGCCTCCTCGGCTGAGCTGCGGTATCGGTCCTGGCGCCATGCTGCGTGTCACTGTGTAGCATGAGATGGCACGTCCATGTCTGAACGACGCGGGGCGACCAATGGGGCCGAGGTCTGCCCAGGATGAAAACTCAATTGTGTGTTAATGTGGTATAGATTTTCATAGTGTATCACATTGTTTCACACCACACAATCCATAGTCACCACTCATCCAATCCAGGGCGGTAGCAGCAGTATTTTGTGGAAACAAAATGCCCCCCCCTCTCTGGAAACCGTATTTGTTGTCCTGTGTTCATTTTAAATTTCAATAAAAACAATTAATTTCTGCATTTGTGCTCTTCTGTCAGGACTGATTATTTGCTCTGGCACCTCTGATTCAACTTCAAATGATGTCTTTTGACTGCACAGGCTGTTTAAAATCAATAACCCCAGACAAAAGAGAGCGTGGGTGAGTCCAAATGAGTTTTTAAACCACAGCCTGCCTGGGACCTGACACTGTCTGAGGGCAGTCTACACACACTTTTTTAAAATGCTTTTTTGTCTTCTGCTTACACCTAAGTGCAGCTTTGGGTCATTGACCTTTTTGGAATATTCCTTCCAAAAGGGTGAAGATAGAAACTCCATATGCAATATTGACATGAAGACAGGAAAAACACATTCTGTGTGACCAAAATAGGACTGGTGCTAAGATGATTCATACTTTACATAATTTACAAATGCTTGGTTCACCAAACATTCACAAATTCGTTCTGGTTTAAATAATGAAGTTGACCCTGGTTCCTTTGTTCAGTGGGAATGCATTTCTATTGTTTCCCAGGAAATCTCATCCATGCATCCATCCATCTTGCAGTACCTGCTTTGTGCTTTAGTGGCTTTAGTGTGCTTTTGTGCTTTAGTGGTGTTGTCTACTGGAGCCTATGGTTCACAAAGGGTCCATCGAATACACCATGGACCCAATCTTGCATGTTATAAGTTTTCTTTTTCTGTCTTTTGTGAAAATACATGTGTAGCTGAGTTCCTACCTGAATATTCAAGAAAAGTAATGAATGACACATGGATTCGCACTTTGTCAACTTTTCATTTACACAAGTGTCTGAGAGAAGGGTCAAATAGAAGAAGAGGTTGTTTTCAAGTGTGAAGTGTATATTTATGTGAAATATCACACTTTCCTTGTACTGTAAATATACACAGCCAACATGTGCAAAACATGCTGATCACCCCATTCCCACAGTGGTTATTTCTCTTTTTCACAGGTAACTATTCAGAGTCTTGATCAAAGTAACACTTAAATAATGGCTCAAATGTGGCATGAATGTCCTCAAGACAGATTGATTGATGACAACCCGAAGACAGATAATTCATGGTTGCAGGTAAATCACATGATATCTCCTGCCCTGCAGAGTTGAAAATGTTTGCCTGAGGGCTCCATTAAACAATTAACTGACGTGCGATGGATTAGGCGAGACTGAGGGTTGCTAAGGAGACAGACAAAGTTAGATGTATTTCTGTTCGCGGATGCTTTGGCAGTGAAAAGGGCCTCATCAGCCTGAATGCCATTCTGTGTTTGACCTATAAATGCAAATGCAAATGCTGTACAGAGTCAGACCAGACCACGATTTCCAATCAGTGAGGACCATAGTCATGCCAGGTCCCTCTCCATCATGGCAAATCTGTGACCGTCTCAGAAGGACAAAGCTGTGCTTTTAGAACTATTTCTGAATCTTTGTGGTCTACAAAGTAGTTTTGTCCTTGTATTCCTGCAGTGATATCAGTTCTATTTTGCTCTTGCTGAGTACACTGCAGCAATACTAACGACTAATTCCATCTGCTCTCGTATTCTCAAAGCGCAGACAAACGTGATGCTCTTACTGTCTCGTCTGTCACTGTGGTGAGATCTACCCCCAGATTCTGTATTGTTTGGCACACCTGAAACACCTCAGTGTGTCAGTCCCCTCCCTCCTGACCTTTTCCCACTTCCCTCTCCCATTTTGTCTCCCACAGGAGCTGCTGATGATCAATTACCCTGCAGGTTTCTCTTAACACGAGCAGACAGTGAGGTGCAGCTGATCAGCTCATCAGTGTTAAACTGTGTTAAAGGAAATGGTGCGATTCTAATGTTTTTGGTCTAAGTGCAATCGTGTGGATTCATGCATATTTGAAAAACGTCATTGTGTATTTGGGCAGTTTAAATCTGGAAATAGAAAAGTTGACGTTTTTTTTTGAAAAAGCAACTATTTGTATTGCTTGGTAGATAAATCTGGCAGCATCACAGGGTATTACAAATGTGTTAATACATATGCTTACAATGGGTGGATTTCCGTTGTTGAAAACCATGCGTGTGTGCGCGTGCATAGAGCCTAGTTCTGAAGGGGAAATTGCTTTTGTCGGCAGTCTGACCTCTTCGTGGTTCAATTCGCCTCAAAGATTTGTCATCTCCGCCCAGACTGCAAATAGTTTGGGGGGGGTTTGTGTTAAACCCCATTGTACTGAACCCAATAGTACATGACACACATAGAGACACATCCATACACACACCCACATGCGCTGTCTCTAAAGCATGAATTTATTCCACAGGCCGATTAACCATCCAGCGGATACGTAATCTCTTGTCTCAGGAGACTGCAGTGGGCAGGTGAGGGTCGATGTTCCAATTGTTTCCAATAGTAAACAAACACAATGTGTCTGAGTGGCTGTTTTGCCAGTTCATTTGCTTTGATTTCTTACAAAGAAAGATGCACCTTTCTTTTTTCTTTTTTTGCTGACACTCTGTTGCACCAGGATAAAACTTTGTCTGCATCTCAGGAGAGCTCAGAGTGGATGTGGCTGGAAATAGAACTGTCTGTATGCTCTGTGCCCTCGGTGCAAGAGCCCATCGTGCTGACTGCTACCGTTTTTTTTTTTTTCTTCTTTCATGCTACCGGCGGAGGCGGAGAGGAGGGATAAAAACACCTCTGATATTTGGGGTTGTGGAAATGAATAATTAATCAAATATTTGGTCTGGTTTATTTGGTTATGCAACATATAAAAGGGGACTAAGGCAACAAGATGACTCACAAGCAAGATTTTAAAGAGGAAAAAAAAACAGCCCCTTTCAATCTCACGTCGCTATATGATCTGTTGTCCATTGGGCTTTTGATACCTCAGATGCTTAGTCATGTGTGCTACAGCAGCAGTTAGATTATTCATAATTCATACCAACAGTCAGTGAGTGTCCTATTTGGGATGACCTACCTTAAATTCAGCTGCAAAAGTGTGAAAATGGCCCTGAAGATAACACTCATCACAGCACGTGGTCGATGTGCAAAACTCATACAGCTCTTTATTAAAAATACGGCTCAAACTATTCAAGCACCCTTAACATAAGACCTTCCTCAAATCGGGAGCGCCTGTCCACTGTACATCGTGATCTATTTCAAAGTGTTTTTCATTTGCACAGCGCTGGTGATTAAGTCCCAGAAGTGTAAGGGAGGAAAGGATCATGTTTGATGCATCCATCTCTGTGGATACAAGTGGGAGAACAGAATAAGTATTTCTCCAAGCGCCTCGGCCTGGAGTTGTTTCACTCCCTTCGTTATGTAAAGATCATCTCTTCTGTCAATATTAAGTCATGTCGGCTTACACTGTCTGAAACCCCATCATCCTAATGTTGACAGTGGTCCACAACATCTGATGGGTTTTACACCTAGAGCTCCTTCAAGGCCTTGAATCTGGAATTATTGACAACCCTGACAACCTTTTATTTTATTATTAATTTGACACTAAAAGTTTAATTTGTATCATAAATACATTATATAACCTGTCAAAAAACTGTCAAAAAATAAGAGCATATATTGTCTTAATAAACAGAGTGTCATGGTGCTTGGTGAATAGCACTGTAGCCTCCCTGTAGCCCTGGTTCAAATCTTGGTCAGACTGAAGGCATTTCTTTGCAATGGACTGAAAACCTGTGCACACTCTGCTCTATGTGTGCTGGAAAAAGGCACCAGCAGACCCCTATAAGGCTGTTTGGTGAAAAGCGGGTAAGATACTGAACGAATGAAGTCCTTTTTCATCTTTTAAATCTCCAAATTTGCATATAAATTTAGCCTTAAAGTCTGTGAAATCAATCATTTAGCCCACAGATTTAGGATTATAGGATAAAGATGATTACGCATCGTCATACAAACGTTTTAAAACTAACCCCTTGCATTCACAGACAAAGACAAATAACCACAACAACAGACAATTATGAAACTGTCTACATTTCTTTTTAAAAAACCCTGCCCAGAGTATTACTGTGGGAGCTCATTTCCACACAACTGACTGGTGTATCACGCAGCCAATGCTTCACTGCTGGTTGGGTAGTGACCCATAATCCTTGCCACAGATCAGGAAATTATTACATCCACTTGCAATTTCCTGTGAATGTCATACTATGTGTTAACGTTCAAAAATCATATCATTATCCATCAATGTTTTGAAGCGTTTCGCCAACAAAGTGTGTTTAGGGACTGTTTGTTTTGTTACAACCAGTTAGAAAAACCACTGTGAGGCTAAATGCGATGACTTTCAGGTCAGCGGTTGAAGGGTTAGAGTAGAAATCACTTACCTAAATTCATTTGGTAGATTAAGTTGGGTTACTGGAAACCTATGTCTTCATTCTAACCGCCTTCCCTTAAAAATCACTTCAATTCTCCGCTCCATTTCATTGTCAAACTACTGGCTGTTTATAGTTCATTCCCAGCCCTTTTGTATTCAGGAAATGCAATACTCTGGCGTTATATGCATGGACCGTGATATTGGCTTTACCCACTAATTTCAGTAAATTTTGCGAGGCCTGGCTCCATTTACCCTGCTTTACATGGGTCATTAGGGCCGTGCCCTAACCTTCAAAGATACGTTGTACCAAGTCTTCAGACCTATTACCTCATCTTCTACCCACACTTGACTGATTAATCCTTCTCTGTTTCCCGATCATGAAAGTCGAGCTGCTTTTTCCCAGGTATCCAGGGGTGACTGGCCTTGAGGCAGTGCCATTTCCCTGGGTCTAAATAGCCAATTAGCTGAGACCTTGGGAACCACGGCAAGGCAACCATTAGTAATTAGCCATTGACATTTTGGCTGCTGCAACAATGGAATAGTAGCCTGTTATTCAGACTCAATGGCCATCTCAATGAATTGCTGGGGAAAATGGAAGCTGCAGGCAGCGTTTCGGAGGCGAGGAGCCAGATGTATACGACAGTGAAGGCGCGGCCAGAGTGATGGATCAATTGTTTTCCCATCAATAATTTTAAATCTTTATCTGGTCTTGCAGTCAGCATTCTGCAGTATTTTATTTATTCAGTAATACTTACATGAAAGTAAGTCAATACAGCATTGCAATTAGTAACATTTTGTGTCGTACAGACCGTATTATTACCTGTGATAAAGTGCTTTTTGAGCTGCACCTAATGGATTCATTATCCATGAGACCACGAGTCATATTCTCAGGCAACTGGTCTAAAGGATTTCATAAAATTGTGGCAACGAGATATCATCGTTATTAAAATACCAGAGATATGTTCTGAAGTCCTTAAGATATTCAGTTTGTTCTCCAGGAGAAATGTGAGGGAATTTAAAAGTTAACATCAATAAGAAACTGGCAGTAGGGAATGTTTGCTGAAATGTTTTCATGTCAGTCACTTTATAAAACATCTATACATTCTGTGCAATAATGTTAGCGTCATTCTATCATTACCATCAAGCAAAATATTGTAACTTATTTGTTAAGCACTTGTTTTATTAATTTTGTAAATGTGCAGCTTTCCCTAGAGGTGGTTGAATGAAGTTCATCTTATCTTGCCTTATGATCAACCATTCTCTCACTAATTGATGGATCATTCATACATTGACACACACACACACACACACACACACACACACACACACATGTATATATGTAATGTCTTGTTCTGTCTTGGAACTGAAATAGAAAGTTTAATTTGATTTCAGACTTCTATTGTAATTTTCCAGCTCAGCAATGCTTTTATTGATGAGTAGCTTTTTCAGTTGCCTCGAGGTATGAGTGGACATTTCCATGGAAAGCTCTGTACAGCATTGTATGTCTACACAATACATATTACATCTTCCAGTATTTCATCAGGCGCCCGGGCAGTGCAGATGTGTTCCACAGCTCTCGCCAGCCGGTAGGAATCATGTAGAAGATCATTTCATTGCATCTTCTGCGTCACCGTCTGCGGAGAGCAGACATGCAGCACTTTCACAGAGGGAAAAATGAAGCTCTTTAAAGACAGTGAGTCTTTTTTCATTCTCTGAAAGTTAGCACCTTGCCTGCACCAGCTGCTCGATATAAGCATCCCAAAGTAGCAGCTGGAGTCCTCAGCAGAATCTTCACGGGACACGTTTCCCATGGAGGTGCCACGCAGGTGTTTTCACAGGTTCCTGATAATGGACTGCAGTATGTAAGTGGTAGGAAGTTGTAAATAGTTAACTACGGGAAAAGGAAAGAGAAAAAGACTAAAAGACGCCGCAGATGCACTGAGTTTGAGAGAAACTGGGCTGAAACATATTAAAAAACACAATCTGTTGGTGTGTTTGTCAGCTGAAGTGGGAAGACGTCTGCATATTTCACAGGAGGGATGGTGGCTGTGAAATGAAGACAAGGAATCTCGTCCTGTTAGCTCTAGAGCGCTAACCAGTGTTTGTTCTTACAGGGCAAATGGAAGGGAGAGGAAAAGAGGAATTAAATTTCAGGCTTTTGCCTCTGAGGACGGGTGTGAACTCGACATCCAGTCAGTGAGTCAGGCACTGTGACAGGCTTTGCAGCGGTGTAAATCTACCTTTCAGCAGAACGTCAACAGCCAGGCTCTGACCTACATTCTCAGAGATGGACAATAACAGCAGAGAGAATATTGTGGAATTAAGAGCAAGCAGGGCAATTTTATCAGGGCACCCCTGCTGAGAGTATGCTCACAGTTCTTCCAAATCTCCTGGGAAAATCACTCATATTACTGGAGGCAGAGGATGAATTTTGTCAGGCATTTCCTGTCTCAATAATACATCTATTGTTATTTTTTTTGCTATTCTATGAGCAGGAATGTTTGGGAGGCTGAGTAAAAATATTTCAAGGCTTTCAGAATCTATTTTTCATGAGCCTCATGGCCTTCAGAGAAAATTGCTATAGAGGTACTGTTCATTTTAGTAGGACACAAATGTTTTTTTTGTTTGTTTTTTTTGCAGAAACCTCAGGGTAAGAAAAATAAATAAAATACACACAAAGAGGAGAATGTGACTGATAGCTGATCAAGTTTTGCAACGGTGTCATAACACGGTCAAAGATACAAAAAACAACAATCAAAGAGAGGAGGACAAAAGCACAGTCATCCAGACAACAATCAATCATTCAATATTAACTTAAAATCAAACAGTGTCATGAAATCAGAAAAAGGGGGTTTCCCCATGTTGAAATGAAATACCAAGCGTGTGGGTGGGATTTTTACCTCTCCATGATCTCCAGCATGAATATTGCTTATTTGTATTTCGGTGTCAGATAATGTCAAATGTGGGGCTGCTCTCGGCGGGGCTTGTGCAAGGGGAGTAGCAGTGTGGAGAATAAGTAAGCAAGGAGAAGAGAAGGATAAAGTGTAGGGGGTGTATTGAAAATGCCAACAGCTACGGTCTCATCTGTAAAACACCCAGATGGCATTTACCTGACAGCAGGGCAATGGACAAGCATAGAGCTCCTCGCCTCGCTTCAGAACTCCACCCCGCTCGCGTTTCTCTCCTCTTTCTTGTCCTCTTTATCTTTGCTCCTCTGTCTCCACCAATTACCCCCACCTTCATCTTGCCCTGCCTCTCCTAAACTCCTCTCCACCTCCTCTGCCCCTGCTCCTGATCAGCCGCTCGGCGGGCGAGGCCGCTGTCTTAACCTTAGAACACTTACGTTAAAATCACTAACGTTGGGTATATTTTACCCGACATAATATCCCAGATAAAATGCAGTTTTCATCAATTTATGTGAAAGTGCAACACTGTATGCCAAATTGCGGGACTTCTTTAATTTCCCAATAAACAATTTCACATAAAAAAGGTACCATGGGGGACCCTTTTCAAAGGCAGCAAAATCAGGTAATCCTTAACGAGTAATTTTCAAACAAAAAAAATGATGGAGCTGGGAACTTGTTCTTCAGTCCAGCCATTCCTAGGACATGTGAGCCTCATCTGGTGAAGACACAGTGCAAAACTGTGCATACTGCATCACTGACCAATTGTGTGCAAATTCCACCTGTAAAATATGTTATTCTATCACTAACGTCGGGTGAAAACCAACCGAACGGGTGCCTCTTGGAAAAAAAACAGATGGTAGGAGGGAAATCACAACCATTGATTGTTCAGCTTCTACGCACCGACAAAAAGGCCATGATCACTCATCTTGTTAAAAGTGGATTATCGGCCTGTTTGTATCTTGTTACACCCATAAAGATTTCTCTTCCTCCCTCTTCTCTCCCATTTTAGCACATTAGCTGTTTTTTTTCCCCTTTAATTTGCTCAACAGATAATCCTCCATGTTGAGCTTGTGTCTCCAATAGAGCTATAGATTATGATACTGATTATTACTGCCTTCTACTGAAGTGAGCCACTGTCTTGACATGTGTCAATTGGTCGAGTGGCCTCTCGATTATTTTTGTTAAACACTACGGTGAATGTGTGTGGTTTAGTCCTTTGCTTTTGACTCCATTTTCTTGAAGCAAGGATTATTCTGACCACCATTGTTGGCATACAAGAGCGCTTTGTTGAAACCCAGAGGTGAATTAATCAAACTGCCTTCAGCCCATTGTACAGCGTTGTTGGAAATTTGTCTAGCTCACGTAGGCTGCCTTTTGAATGTCTGTCGTCATGTCAATCTTATCAACGGTGGTTGACATATTTAGCAGTAATTACTCTACAGGCAAAAACTGGACATAACTCTAAGCTGTCATGCAGGATTGAGTCATCTGCATAATGAATTAAAAGCTGCTCAAGACAGGATGAGAGCACATATATTGATGTGTTTGTATTGGGGAACAGAGGGTTTAATGACACATCACTGGCAAATCCTAAACTCGCTGGTACGGAACTCATTTACCTCCTTGAGGTTTTTTTTTTGTCTCAGCTGAATCCTCAATGCAGACAAATGACAAATGGACTGCAGAGAAAATGGAAAGGCACCATGTCGAAGCTGTTTGTAAATGAATTTGTTTTAGAGAAGCGTAACTGGCTCCTCCATTTAATTACAGCCAATGGAGGTTAATCTTTATTAAAGTCTCCCTGACACGATCATTAAAAGAAAAACTGACAATAAACATCGAGGACTGCCTTTTACGGCTAAATGCTGCACACCATCAACAAGAGTGGGATGTTATTGATATTAAACATTTACTGAAAGGGCAGTAATGGCATGATTCGATATGTCATTAGTTTTAAAGTCAATTTTATATCTATAGAGCTATCATATCATATGCTAAAAATGTCTTTCCAGCAGTGAAGTGCTGGAGGCTGTTAATGTAATGCAGCCTGGAACCTAAAAAAACAAACACTCAACCGCTCAATGTAAGCTCAAATGCTCAACCAAACACTAAATCGACAAATCGCTCAAAAAGCATGGCAAGAGAAAGGACAAAAAAAAAAAAAACACATTTCCACTACAATAAAGCCATTCTGATAAGGTATGTGAGATGCTTATTTAATTCCACTTTAAACCTGCCAGCCACATCTCTGACAGTCAGTCAGATAAGATAAAGTGAGATATATCAGTTCCATCTGAGGCAATGCGAAGATGTGTTTCCCAAATGCAATTATTTAAATTTCCTTTCCAAGGCAGATTTGCTGTTAGTTGTCAGTTTTGCTTGATGTCATAACCGTATGCAGCCCGCGCTGAATTGATAGGAGCATTTAATGTTGAAAGGTTGAAACATGCTTGCATATGATTCCAACTGAGTGTGTTTGTAAGGTAGGTTTCCGGAGAGGCTGGAGGCAGACGGTGGCAGGAAAGTTAACCACAGCAGTCGAGCAGCCCTGCACCCACTGATCACCCTCCTGCAGGCTAGTTTTGTTGAGTCTAGCCAGGTTCCCGATGTCTGAATCACCACCCACGTCTTGAATGCTGTTCAAATGATTGGTGTGATGTTGTGAATAGTTTTCCTCTCAAAGGAGAGCGGTTTAGCTGGTCTTTCTGACCCCGCAATGAGCGACTAGACAAAGGAAACACTGAACATGTGAGCATGAGTTTGTGTAGATCACCACACGAATGCTGGATGGTGAAGTTATCCCCGCTGTTGTCATTTGTGTATACTGAAAGAAACTGAAATGCTACTCACAAAAAAACTGATTGAAAATAAACTGTTTCACAGATCTAGGGGCAAAATCATTTTAAAACATGTAATTCATAAAACACTTGTATATCACCAGTCTGATATACTGATATAGCAGCTGGAATAAAGCTGTTTAAAGCTGTTGCAATAAGAACTTATAGCATAGAGATGCAGAATGAAACCCGGAACAGAAAATTCTTAGATAAATAATAAATATAAACATATGACGAGATGACACAAAAAGATAAGATTAGATAAGTATTTTATTTATCTCTGAAAGTAAATGATTCTGTCCAGCAAATGATTCTGTCCAGCAAAATAACACAGCAGTCTGCACATGATCGCTACAGTAAATCAAATTGTAATAGTAGTCACAACAGTGACTGTAAACATAAGTAAAGCAGTGTAAAATGTAATAAGCAGTAAGTAATAATTAAGCAGTAATTATGATAACACCATTTGGGGCTGAAACACGTAAGATTGATTGGCTTTAAAGATAATATAAAACATATCAAATCTGAGACTCAGAATTCTTACACTTAGGTGGAAAGAAATAGTCAGACCTCATGACCGTTAAGTAAACTCTGTTTCTACTCTGAATCATAGCAGCACAAGGAGTGGAGGGGCCAGCGGAGCTGAGTCTGACTCTGACCTACGCTGTGATTATGGACTCTCCTTCAACTTCTGGCATAAACTAGTAGATGAGACACAGACGCACAACCTGTGCCAGATCATGGTAAATATTTAACTGTGTGCCCTACTTATATGAAATGCACATCTGCAGAGTTTATTTCAATGTTTTGAATTAACAAGAGCCAGGTGACCGCTGGCTGCAAGGGAGATGCTGTGCCCTCTCTGTGGCCCACGCTGCTCTGCCACCACTGTTCTGTTCAATATCATGCATAATACCACATGCTAAAGTGATGTCAAACACCTTTTTCAGGTGTGTGCACCAGGATTCCCTCAACCGTTCCCAGACAAATCCAGAAAAAAGCTCTGGTCACATAGTTGTATCCCAGTGGATAAATGTTGTACTTTGAGTGGAAAATACGGCTGCTAGCAAAAAGTTCATTTGATAAATGAGGGCTGTTGTGTGTATTTTGGGAAAGTTGGTGTGTAATGGCACATCAACGTCATTAACACAGAGAGTTTGTCCAAGGTGAGAGCTCAAAGCGGACAAATGAATCACAGGGAAACTGGAGCATCAGCATGCCGGAGCCAGTGGTGCACAAATCCATTGTGGTGGAGGGGAAGTGACTGCTCCATCTAATTACAAGCAATGGAGGTTAATCCCTGCTTTCGAAAAATAAAAATGAAATAAATAAATCTCGGTGGCACGCTCCCTCGGTGTACCTACTGCATCCGTGTCGTGTCTAAAAATATGTGCCGACAGAGAGGATATCCAGCCCACCTTTTAGCCAGAAACCCTCATTTTTGCTGCTTAATCCAAACAACAACCAGTCTGGGTCTGCAGCGTCTGTGTCGAAACAACAGAACTGTTTCTGCTGAGTAAAGCCATCTTACATAAATGTCATCATTTTGAAGGGTTATCAGACATATCTGAAATGCCCTAAATTTGGCACAGCCCAAATTGTGAATATATGCCTCTGATTTCCCAAATCCTGCCCTCTTATCTGGGATGCATATGTTACATTAGCATAAGTACTCCATCAATCCTAAATACTGCTATTATAAAGTGTTTTAATAATCTCCTGTTTCATTATAAGAGTGTTTTGAGATCATCATGATGACATGTGGATGTGGTAATGAATGGGATCTCCAGCTTTACAAATTGCTCAGTGCGCCATAAGAGCCTCAGCCATAATCATCTCATAGGGGAGCATTAAATTAGTGTGCCCATAAACAGTGAAGCAAGTCAAACTCGACAAGCTATACCAGACTGGATGATTGATGATATATTTTCCTTGCAGTGTCTTGGGGGATGAAGACCTCTTTGGGGGGAATATTTGAATTAATGGTACCGACTCGTGGCATATGGAGTCAACCATGCCAAGAATTGCACAAGCCAAAGTGACACTTCTTAGATTACGTTATGTGGATGCAGATGCTGCACTGTTGCTCCATGGGATCCAGTGTCAAGGCTGATTTTCTTCTCTCTCAGAGCACTTTACAAATGATTGCATAAATGAAATGCTTTCCTGAAGTGAGTTTGGATATAGAAGTGGCAACATGATATCTGGCAGGAGAGCTCATCCAGTGTCTAATGCTGCTGAATTACAGATCACTTTACCAAACTTGAGTATTGGATCTTAGCCCATAACAAGCAGTAAGTTATGTGAAGATGGAACCACACAAAAATAATAAGGGATGTCAAACTTACCTGATTGATGACTATCTATCTATCTATCTATCTATCTATCTATCTATCTATCTATCTATCTATCTATCTATCTATCTATCTATCTATCTATCTATCTATCTATCTATCTATCTATCTATCTATCTATCTATCTATCTATCTATCTGTCTATCTATCTATCTGTCTGTCTGTCTGTCTGTCTGTCTGTCTGTCTGTCTGTCTGTCTGTCTGTCTGTCTGTCTGTCTATCTATCTATCTATCTATCTATCTATCTATCTATCTATCTATCTATCTATCTATCTGTGGCATAAATATTAATATATGGACTGTAAGAGGACAGTCATCTTCATGATCAGGGAGCATGAGAAGATGACAGAAAATCTCTGTTTCTATACTGCTGCTTTTCAAGGACAGACAACATGATGTACAAATATAGCATCTTCTCTGGGCTCAGGGGTTATAGTTGGTTCCATCTGATTGGACAGATGAGAGTCCTGATGTCATGCCATGTAACGGCTAGACCAGCTGTTAGCAGTTATCCGGTCATAAGCCAGTGACAGCGGGCATAAATGAGACATTAGTCGATGTGTTAGCACTCTACGGGAATTCCCACTCACACTTCCAAACTTGTCCAGAGTTGCTTTGTAGAAATAACCCTTTATAATATATGTATATGTTTTTGTTTTTGCTTTTTTTCTCATTCCCTCTTTTAACAAACACATGGAGAAAACATGAAGAAATGACAAGAAGAAAACTAAAAACCCACCCCAAATGAACATGAGTCGGAGAGTTGACCTTATACTTTTACCACCAGTTGCCTGAAGCCTGTCGCACAGCATCCACAGTATGTTGTAATTCACATGCAGGTTTACAGACCAGTCAGTCAGTCCAGACAGATGAGGGGTGATTACAGCCAAAATAAATAGATAAAATTAAAGCATAGATAAGTACAAAGCAGGTCCATCAGTCACAATGTATCCAGGAACGTGAGCAAGTCCATGAATGAGAGCATGGCAGCATTTAGCTGCATGGAGAGCATTTATTTTGTCAACAGTTTCCTCAAAAGTGTATTATGTTTTAACTAATATAATACACTTTCGTGGAACCTGTTGACAGAGATAAACTTGATCAAAACCAACAATAACGTTTTTTCAGTGCAGGAGCCTGCGGTCTTCATCTGTACTGCAGCTGGTGAAACACTCTGGTTGAGGTGAAAACACCTCAGCAAATCCATTCCTCATGCAGATGCTGAGCGGGGGGAGATGTTGTAGGTGTGTCATTTTTGCAAAAAAGATCAACACCTAGTCCAAAACCAGCAAGCTAATAGCTGTAAATTATCCTGACAGCGGAGACGAGGGAATGTTAAATCTATTTGCAACTTTCTTTTACATGTGTTCGCATATACATGCATGAGCACACGATTCAAATAAAGTGGGAATTGCTTCCATCTCTGTGCTGTAACAGCAGGAGACAGAGGGTGTCAGACAGGAATGACAGCGGTGTGGAAGCGCTGGATGAGAGTTGACTCAGGCTTATTGCAGCCACAGTTATTACAGCTGAAGGGAAAGATACTGTATGTTGATGACAGGGGAGACCGGTGCTGTGCGGGCACAAAGTGCAGCTTGTCTGATTTATCCGGAAGACCATATGTGAGGCAGATTAAAGTGCCAAACCGCCAGATTAAAAGACAGCTAGCCTAGGCGAGGTTGAGGTTTTGATGGAGGAAAAGTGACGGCTTCTCGTTTTGAAGTGAGTGAGTCAGTGGCGGCTGGTAGTCTTTCAAACAGGGGAGGCTGGTCAGTTTTAATATTTTCAGATATAAAAAAAAGAAACATGTGTATTGTGGCCAACACCATTGCCTCTGAGTTGGCCAATTATTGGCTGGG
The DNA here is from genome assembly GCA_029224185.1 of Karalla daura. Taxonomy (NCBI): domain Eukaryota; kingdom Metazoa; phylum Chordata; class Actinopteri; order Chaetodontiformes; family Leiognathidae; genus Karalla; species Karalla daura. The sequence goes on from CM055192.1 coordinate 20,097,138, forward strand.
TCCCCAAGTAAGAAATGGCCTCCACATACTACACAACTCTTATTGGCTGTTTTGACTTAAATCTAGGCCCCCACTGTGAATCGGATATAATTGTTGTCTGAGTGTTTGTGTTGCCAAAATACTAGGATCAGAGTTATTTACATCTAGTTCTTCTTTGTCTATTCCAGGGGCAGGACAGCCCTGTGTACAGATTTGTACTGTTGTGGTGGCGAGGAGCATTACAGAGCTTGGATGAACGGTTGTGGAAGTATGCGGGAAGTAGGGGGCGCAGCACGCCACGCATGTGAGCCGCGAACCACAGGGTCGCGGAAGGCTGCATGGGCCTTAAATCCACCGCTGTCTGTCTCTACCTTTTGAAATGCTGTCACTCAGAAAAAAATCCGGCATCTTTCACAGTTCCTCCAATCACCTGCCAGAGCCTGAACCTCCTCTGGGGAGAGTATTGTCCCGCCCCTCTCATTGACTCCCAGTGATGCTGGGAGTCCGGATATGATATTTTTTTACCGCTCGTCCAATAAGGGCCATTGCCATTTAAAGTGCACATTTCAAAATGCCATGGACTCCAGTGAGGCTGGACTGGATCACATTGTCATGAGGCAAAATAACTTGCATACACATTATGCGTAACTGTAAAAACTTGCTATGGAAAGATTTTGCCTTTAAGTTGAGCACATCTGATTCTATGATGTTGGGCTTGAAATATCAATGTTATCAAGTCACTATAGTCCAATACAGTAGCTGGAAATGATGTTAGAGGAGGCTCCGCCTCCTTTGTTGTCTTAGAGCAGAGGTACGTTTCAAGCCCCTCCTGACTTTCTATCAGATTAAAACCATACAACAATAATGCCTTCAGGGAAGGTTTCTAGGGAGGAAAAATGGATTGCGGCACCAGGGGCCTTTACAGTGGTTAATTTAATTTCTGGACACCCACCCCACCCCAACCCACCCCCCTGTTACTAAGGTCTACGGAAGACGGATTAACAAAAATGGCTTCCTTGAGGGATTGGCACGGGAAGGGCTGCAGTTTGTTTGCTGCTTTTGCTAAGCCCATAAAGTGTTCACAGTGGTTGTCAGTGTTGAACACTCACAGGGGGTTTTTCGCAAATCACTTCCTGTTGTGCTTAAACACGGTGAGACATATTGAATATGGCTCACAAACTCGAGTGAATTAAGCTGCTGTGTCATTTAGAGGGTTCCTCAAAGCTGCGACTGAGTCCTCTGTGCCTGTGGATGAGCACTGAACCTGAGCCAAGTGGTGAAAACCACCATTTAAATACGTCTGCAAGGTAACACAGCGAAACCAAAACCACTTGGATGTAACGCATCACTGAAGTAAAGTGAGAAAATGCATCCTGAATATTAATTCAGCTTTCCCACATTAGGCAAGTGTAGTGGGAAAAAAAATGATGGGAAAGGAAAGCTGTGCGCACTGTCCATGCTGAAGTAAAGAAACGGATGTGTTACATTTTAATTGCTGGGAATCTGCAATGCATCTACGTTGGAGTATTAGATGAAGTGTTAGGGCCACATTTAGAAACAACTCAATATAACAAGAATAAAGTCAGAAAAAAATAAGTAATTCATAGAATAAAGTCAAAGATTAAAGTCATAATATTACAAGAAACAAGAGGAACCTCAAATTGAAGTAGGTTGAGACAAAGAAGAAAAGGTGAGCAGATAAGGATGATATAGACTATACGTCAAACGTTTATCAAAGGGTTTAGTTGTACACCTGCTTTCTTGTCTCAACCTACTTCCGTTTTAAGTCTGACTTTATTCTCCTAGTATTATGACTTTAATCAATGACTTTATTCACACTATTAATTAGTTTATTCTCAAAATTAATTAATTAATTAGTTTTCTGACTTTATTCTAGTTTTTGACTTCATTCTCAAATAATTTTTTTCTGACTTTACTGTCGTTATTACCAACTTTAGTCTCAGAATTAATTATTTTTTTCTAAATGTGGCCCTAATACGCCGTCGTAAAGCATCAGTAATACGATCATCCACTGTTTTCACTGCGTACTGTGTGTGTCACTTTGATGTCAATATCGTTGTACTTATTCGTATCAAAGCATGTCATCTCTCAGAAGACAATATCTGCTGTCTATCTAAAGCAGCTTTGAAGTTGCACCACCTGCCTTGTCTCCACATTGATACCATCAGACCAAGCTGCTGCGGCTGCTTTTCCTTTCCCTGCTTTTTTTTTTTCTAAACCAGCTGTCATGTTCCCCTCAAGCCTGACTCCTGAACCAACACTTGGACCATGCCCGGGGAATAAATGTAGCATGTAACAAGTCACCGGAAGCCCTGCAAAGGGACACACATCACGCCATGGTGACTGCACAACCTGCCAGATGGCATCAGTTTCAGAAGGCCATGCTCAGTCAGTGGAGTCTGCTTTTTCTTTCATAAAACTCGGTTTCATTCATATAATCAATGCGGATCAATTGATCATTGAGCTTATTTTTCCATCTCCCCGGCCACACTAGAATTGATTCCTCTCCTACGACAGATACACTTATTACACACACGCACTCGTTAGCACTGACTCACACATATGACCCCAAGCCATGATTGATAACATAAGGTAATATAGGGTAAGATAAATAGATGAATTATTATTATAGATAAATTATTCTGTCCAGCAACCAGTGACACAATAAGTATAACAGTATTAAATATAGTAAGTTAAATAATAACGAATAATAACAATTGTGTAGCAACAATAATAAGTGCTGATGTGATAATAATAATGATAATAATAACAATAACAACTATAAGAAGAAGAACAAGAAACTGTAATGATAATGTAATAAAAAAAATAGTTAAAACATAGAACAACAAGAACATAGAAACTGATGGGAGATAAAGTCCATAATAATATAAATAATAGCATTTAATACATTGGTTATATACCTCTGCTTCTTGTTCACGGACATGTCACAAGCTCCGTGGCAAAAAATAAAATGAATAACAAAAATCCTAGCAGCCGGACTGAAGGGAAATTAAACTTCGAAGTGCTTGCACAAGCGTTAGGGATCAAAGTCTGTTGATTTACCGAGCAGTCAGAAGAAAAACATTTCAGGCTACGAGCAGCTTGGTCTCCTGTCGACAGGCTGACCTGTAACCTACACGGCTAAAAACTGCAACCTCGTCTCCGAGGAGAAGAACAAGACCACACTGTACTGTGAGTCAGAAGAAGGGTTGGGGCTTTTTATTTATTTTATTTTTTTCTAACCAAAGTTACAGCTTCTTGCAAATTACTTGTGGCTAGAGCTGCCGCTGCTGCAAGGCAGCAATACTGGGGTTCGGTTGGTAATTGCGTTTAAAAGATATCATCAGTCAAACACGCTCACTCGTTCTCATTCCTTTTGCAATCAGAGTCAAATTTCTGGAACATAGCAGAGCGGCAAAATGACTGGAGAAGATGTTGCATATATTTCACGTTATGCTTAGGAGCGGGGCAGGTCCCCAGAGTAACATCCATCCCACACAATATGTGATTATTTCAATTTGTTGTGTCAAGACTGCCTCCTCCACCTGCTGCTCCACTTTACATTGTCCACATTACCCTCGAGAGAGAAAATACATAAACCTGTTGCATTTTAAAACATGACAGTGATGGTGACACTGGTATTATAGCCAGTATAAGTGACAGTTAGTTATGTTTGAAATACTAAATAAATAAATAAAAAAAAATCCTTGCTACACTTGCTACTTATTATTTCAGCTGCTTCTGTGGTGGATTTTTTTTCCCGTGTGACAGGAAGAATGTCACAGCAAAATTATGACACCAGAAAGGAGACGTTGCTCTTTGATACTGAGGGAATGACACCAAAGCCTGACATTTACTACTGATGTCACAGACAACAGAGGTTTTTTTTGTTTGTTTTGTTTTATTTTGTCTTGCATTTAACTCTTACACTCTCAAGTTTTTTATAGCATGCCATTACTTTACGATTGGTTATCCAAGAAAATAGCGTAAGAAATATAATTGAAGAAGTATGAGCTACAGTGCCGACAGATATTTTCCAGCTTCACTGAAGATTGTCTCTTTTAGAAGAACCTGAGGGGAGGGCATACGAAGAGTGTTTGTTTGTGAGTGTTTGACTTTTCTTGGCTTGCAGGAGGAGCCGTGTTACCCAAGCCCAAAGCAGGTGATAGTGGTGCCCAGCGTGCATATAAGGATTAGGAGAAATTCACCCTACAGAGATCTGGGTTAATTAAAAGTGTTTTGGTGAGCTTGGTGATGACCGACCCAGTGAAAGGCAAAGAGATGCCAGCTCCATCTGTTTAAGCAACGATAAAGCTGCTTTCCACTGTCGATGACTCGGCTCAATGCACCGACATACAGTCAATACAGACTGGTTAGTCTGACACTGGCAATGGTATCATAAAATAGCTGACAAAGTCCCAGTTTAGTAAAATTAACACGGCCTTATGTGTATTTTATCATTTTCTCTACAGATCGGAAATCCTGTGGAATACTGTGTGTGTGTGTATGTTCTCAACGCATCTGCCTGGGTTTCTTTTCTGGGTACTCCATCCCCCACAGTCAGAAACAAGCATATTGCAGTCGATTGGAGACACTAAATTGCCCCTTGGTGTGAATGTGTGTGTGTGTGTGTGTGTGTGTGTGTGTGTGTGTGTGTGTGTGTGTGTGTGTGTATGTGTGAATGTGCACTTCAGACAGACACCAGAAAACCTCTGCAACACTGTAAGGTACAACGCAGGTGAATGGTAAATGGACTGGTTCTTACACTGCACTTGTCTAGTCTACATGACCTCCCAAAGTGCTTCACGGACTGCGTCAAGAGCAGCAGTGTAGTCTGTTTTTTTGCAGTACTGCGGAAGGAGAGGGAGGGGCAGGGGTGGTTTGGGGGGTGTGTACGCACTGACATTTTCCAGTGGGTGTACAGTGGATACATCCGTATCATGTAGACTACACTACTGGTCACAAGTTACATTTACCTATTCACACCCCTTCATTCACTGGTGACACAGGCTGCCCTACCTTTTCCCTTTGCTTTAACAAGTAACTTTTAACCTGGGAAAGATAATCCATAGTTGGCGGGATGGAATGATTCTCAGTTCTGAATTGTACAATGCTGGTTTCATAGCCTGTTATTCTCATGTTATTGTTATTGTCACCAGTGTCTCCAGCTGCATCTGTAAACGGCGTCTACATAATCTGAAGCTACTGCTTGCTTGACACCACCACCTGTCCTGTCAAAACATTTTCACACTGAAGCCACCACAGACACAGGTAAATCAGCAGTTGTTAGTTGTTAGCACTGACAGCTCTACAGTTGCCTCTCAAGGATTTGTCAGTGTTGTTTAAATTCATTACAATGGGTTGGTTTCTTAGATTGTTTTGGACTTTACTTCATAACATGGCGATTGATACGTAAACAGAATAGTAGGTATGTATGCTGACCTGTAACATAGCTAATATCTATATCATACCATAATATATGTTCATGATATCTACATCATACTGTCGTGTACTGTAGTGTCTACAAAAATGGGTAAACATGCCAGAAATGTTGAAACATGCACAGTGAAGTCGTGATTATGGTAGGCATTCAGCATGAGATGTGGCCAGACGTTTTATATGATGAAAAGTAGGTTTATTCATCGAAATCTGTCTGTGTTTGCAACCATCAGGAAAGCAGGAAAGCATGATGGATCTTTCATTCTGACCTGGATGAATTTCAATTTTGGAAGCAGGCAGAAGCATATATGGGCTGGATTTGTCTCTCATGCATAAACACGTTCCCACCTTACATCATTCTCCCCGTGTCCTTCAGGTTTGTGCTGCTAGCTCCGCTACATCTCCTTTCTCGCATCCTCTCTCTCTCTCTCTCTCTTTCTCTCTCGCTCTTTTGCTCGCTGAACTCCGTGTTCTCTCACACACATTCTCCCTGTCTGTCTCTCTCTGATTCTCTCTCTGATCTCTATCCTCTTGAGCGTGTCTTGGAGGCAGATTGGCTACAGCCAGCCAGGCAGCTGTGTGTTGTTGGTCTAGTGCCACCGCAGAGGCGCTTTGGCTAACCCGCTATCTATTTGTTTAGAGGAATTAGAGGGTGCGCTCTCTACAGGGACCTCTGGCCTCCGAGTCGCCAGAAGGGGTCCATATCAGAAATTGCACTCGGTAAACATGCGCGCACTCAATGGCAGATAGAGCCGGACGCACATAGAGGAAAAGCTGATAATCCATTACTGATTTTTGGAATGATAATCGCGTTTTATTCCCCACCACTGACCGCTGCATCTCAGTCCAGACGTTGAGGGGCTTTTGAGCACAGTTCTCACGGGCGCTGTTACGCTTCCTACTTGACTGCTTTTTGCTGTGTTTCTCCCCTGTCCGCACTCGTGAGGGACCACAGGAAAGATTCAATATCCATTTCTTCCACGCAGTGTGCGCTTCACGTTAACGCAATCCATTTTCTATTTTCTCTGAGCGCTTTTAGTTACGGTGCTGTGGGGAAAATTGGTTCCCCTCCCAGCCGAATCATAGACTGTACATGCATATGTATAACATGCCGAGACATAAAAATGATTTGCGTAAACTTAAGTGGGTGCAAAAAAGTAGTTGTGCACTGTGGCTGTAGCTAAATGAGAAAAATGAAAGTGGCAATCAGATGTGCGATATGCCTTGACGAGGCTATTGGCTTGGGAAATTGCCCCTCTGCCATCACCCCCCGGCTTAAGTCGGCTGGCTCTTTTTGAAGCTCAGCAATGTTTGTTTGTTTGTCTCATTCAATGTATGGACCAAAGCTTTTTGCATCCATAATGGGGGAGGGTATAATTCGCTCAGCTTTAGTGGAGAACCTCATTTTCTCCTGTCCATTCACCTTGACAACTGCAGCCCCATGCGCTCAGCACACAACCGTGTTATTTGCTCGCTCCCACGCTGCGAGCCATGTATGCATCTGGAAGGGCAAGGATCTGTGAGCACACACTGAAAAAACTGGATCATTGGTTTTGATTATAATCATCAACAGGTTCCACGAAAGTGTATTATTGAGATCATCTTATGTGACCTCAATATTAATGTAATACATTTTTGTGTAACCTGCTAACGAAATAAATAGAACTAATAATGTCAATAATGTCAATGTTTAATTTTTTTGAGTGCAGAGGCTGATATCACCTCACCTGCTGGCAACTCTTCCTAGGGGAACTGCATTGCACTGCGAAGCTCGCGAAGGTGAGATTTAATTCTGACAAAAGACGAGCAGGAACGATAGTTGTATACTCCAGAGGTGTGTAAAATCTGGCCAGCCGGCGTGACTGACACATGCTGGGAAATAAAGCTTGGTTATACATGCAGGGGCACAGGGTAATAGAAAACACAGCTTCGACTAATTAGCCGCTATCTCGCTGATTCCAGTGTTTAGAACCCGTTTGGGGGTCTAAACCGTTACCCAAGGCTTCAGTGGAGGAGCCTAATGCTAAACTTTCTTTCTCTCTGCACTTGACAGTTCACTCCAAGTAATTGTGTTGTATATTGGTGGGAAAAGAAACAACCATCCTTTTCCATACAGCCTGAGAGAGAGGTTGAGACAGAGAGTTCGCCGTGAACTAATCATTATTGATGGGGATTCATTTTCACTTAGCAGCTGGCTGGCTAGCTGGCTGACTGGCTGGCTGGCTGCTGATGCTTGGAAGAGGATGAGTGCGCCCGAACCCGCCATTGGCTGGTTTTCTTCACACCCTATTGAGTCAGTCAAGGTGATGGCGTGAATGCCTGCTGCTGGGTGCCACCCGAAAACCTTTGTGGAGTCTCGACAGAGATTTGGTCCAGTTCCACTGCGCTCACAAACCGGCCTCCAACTTCAAAGCGATGGGTTTGGGTAAAGTAGCAAGATTAAACTCGCTGTCGCATCAGCATTAAAACCACTCCAGGGTGAAGGCAGTGGCTCTCACCGCTATGGACATGGCTCATTTTTTGGTTTAATTCCAAGACTGTCTCATTGTACAGAAAGACTCTAACCTTCAGATGAGGGCAAGTGTTGCTCTGGGGCAGCATGGTCGTCCATTCAGGTTGGTGGTTCGATCCCAGCATCCTGCAGCCTACATATTCTCAGCATAATAGCATATCTTACTTTTTTTAAAAACTTTTGGCCAAATTGAGATATTAGCCCAACTCTATTCTCTTAACCCTAATACATCACCCTGCATAATTGCCTATGCCCTCAACCAATCAGAATGCTTGTAACAATCCAAAATTGGAAGTCATGTCATCATGCTTAAGCCCCCCTTTACTTGTTACTTGTTTACCTGTTATTTTGTTTCTTTTTTTGTTTTGCCAACTTGATTACACATATGATGGTTTTTATGTTTTTCCTTTTTTCCAAAAACCTAAAGAAATTATTTATGCAGATGTACTGTTAGGCTGATGATCTGAAAGTATTCTTGGCCTTAAAACTGCTCCAGATAATGTGAATGACCAGCATAGCATGAATTTGTGTGGATGGATTGCAGATGGACTGTGTTGGGAAGCCTCCACCATCATGTCACTTATCATGAAGATTAGAAAGGCACCAACTAGGAACCAGTCCATTTACCAAAGCTTCAGTCAAGTTTTCTGTTTAATTTTAAGTTCGTCCTCCTGCTCATTGCCTCAAGGAATACCCAATCTCCACCAAGAAAGTGTGTGTATACATCACGCAGAGGCATTTACAGCGATGTACTCTGTTGTTTGTGTTGTTATGCTCACGCTTCACAGGATTGCAGCGTGCTGCACAGTCATGAATATGCATGGTTCATTCTATATTTGATCTTTATTGACCGTGTTACCAGCATATACAGTACTCTAAAATTCAGCTTCTGCTCTCCCGATATAACCGGCGCACAACTGTGCTTCCTTGCACTGTTCACATGCAATTACTCTCATATCCTCCTTTTTTTTCTGCCTTTGATTCTGTGTATTTAATATATCAAACTACACCCATACCAGGGCATCCTCATTTCTAACCAACACTCTGCTCACCTGTTGTGTGCATACACTGAGGGAGTAGTGTCCATGCTGTGTCGCTAACAGCATGTTGCTGACCGTGTGTGTATGTGTGTGTGCGTGTGTGTGTGTGCGCGCTTGTTGTGCACCCGGGCGTGAAAGCATGTACAGGTTCCAGTCATGCTTCATTCACAGGAACATCCCCGCCCTAGAGAGTCCGCACAGGTGAGAGGCCCAGTGCGGCAGCAGATGACTGCAAGCTGACAGCGCTGCACGCGAAGCACGGGGCTGCAGCTCATATGTTGTGAGCAGCAAGGTTTCACACACGCAATACTGCCCTACAAAGGCAAAAGACCTTAACTCACGAGCTATATTTGGCTGAAATTGACCTTTGACCCTTATTTGGCAGTTACTGTATTTTGCTTTTGTATCATGTGCCAAAAATAAGGCAAAAGGCAATGACTGACACATTGACGGTATTTTCTTGATTTTCACCATACTTAAATCTATTATAAGACAAGTTACTTTGTAGCATAGTATGTATAGTATGAAAATGTATTTATATTAAACATAATTTAAGTAGAATTGAATACAAAGGCAAAAACAAAGGTGCCGTAACAACAGTTATGCCGTTCTGTCTCCTATCGTCTTGGGTGTTACAGTTGTCAATGTCCTTAATTTTCTCTGTAAAACAATCAGATTGGCTCATGATATTTACTCAAATGATAAAGGTCTCAAATACCCCCCACAATAACATGAACTCATTTTTGACCTAACATGATGTTACGGTGTTCTGCCTTTATGGGGCAGAATGCTGAAGTCAGAGTCAGATTTTGTGTGCAGTGTCATTTTGGTTTCATTAGTAGTTGCTCTGCTGGGCAGAGTTCATGGCTCTGAAGATGTATTTAACATCCTGCTTTCATCACCAGGGGAAAAAAAGCTAAATTAAAAAATGAAGAACAGCTTTCTGTTCGGGGCTGCTTTTGTTCACTCAACTGAACTGGGGATATGTTTCCTACTGACAACTGTTGCATGGAAATTTAAAAAAAAGTATCATGGTTATTATTCTATAATCTTCCAGCTCTCAAGTGCACAATGGAAGGGTTATCACTCCATGGAAGAGAAGTAATGCACCTTTCTAATTGTGTCTTTTAGGTTGTAACTGTTTTGCTTCTTACAAAAACATCTAAATAGTAATAGTGATTTTCCTAATAGTATTGTGATTTTTTGGCAGCATGTTCAGTGATTAACCTGATGCTCATCATATTCATATCCCACTGCTTTAGCTTTTAATTTGTCTGAGTTTTGGACACAGGCATGAATATTGTTTCATGAGAATTGAATGCAGTTTGCATATTCTGCACTGAAAAATACTTTTTTTTGAGCCACTTTTTTCTTAACCAGGTGGCCACAACAGCTGTCACATGTGAGCATGGCGATAAAGAGCCTTGTCACAGATTAGATCAGATTCCCTTGAGGCATTGAAAACGCATTAACACAGTACTAAGGTTGTATTAAGTGACACTTCGGCCCAAATCTATTTTGACTAAAGATAAATCTGCACCCCGCAGCCTTGAATGGGTTGATGTTAGAAGTTTGTATATGTACCTTCACAGCAAACGGTGGCTGTGGTCAGTTTGATTTATGTTGTTTACTGAAGTGGGGGGTACAATTGTGACAAGTTCTTACATCAGAGAAAAGTATCCGAACACCACGTCAGACGACTTCTGATGCATTTGTCATCTCTCCCAAGTCCATCCAAGTCCTTAGCAGAGGTGGACAGCGGGGCATGGGGCAACAAGAGTTAAAATAAATAAATAAAGCCACAGCAGCATGCGGCAGTGTACCCTACATAAAAAGTTGTGATGCATTTATGGTTAAAAAAAAAAAAAAAAAGAAGCAAAAATGGGTCCAAGCTTTATTCTAGCATGCAGGGAAGCCTCTATTGTTCTGCATCACAATGTCTCCCCCATAAGGCACCCTAAGGTCTACTCTATCACCTTTTCTTGCACATTGGGCCATTGTAGAGAGTAATTTATCATGTTTTATCTACCATACAGGCATAAAAAGAGGGAACCTGAGAAGCTTTTCTTTCTTTTCTTTTTTTTTTTATTTTCAAACAAGGGGGCACCACTCCACCAGTGGTCCCTGGTTGATACAAAGCATTTCCTCCCTTGGTTTGCAAATGGAAAATAGAAACAAAAAAAAGTTCTTATAGCTTTAATTTTTTAGCAAAATGAAAATGATTATTTGGACGTCAGAGAAAGAGTAAATTGTTATGTACATCAGGGTGTTGGGAGTAGTTTTTCCCGGTCCTATTTGCAGTTATGTGACCTTGCTGAGAGGGAACCCCCACATTTCACACCTTCAAGCATCTTTAATTAGCCACAGCAAACATCTCCCACAATGCTGTGGCGCTCCAGCCCCATCCCCTACCGCCATCACGACCTGCTGCCACCAGCTCTGAGTCACAGGCACTGACAATCTCGATTTTACCTTTCCACTCCTGGTGGACTGGCTGTTTTACATGCGTTGCCAAATTAAGGACTTGGGAATTACTCTAGCTGCGGAATAATGATGAGGCAGCCCCTATCAGGACATGGAAGTATGTTCATAATGAGATCGTAAACATATGCTCGTGCCAGCGCAGCACCTACCTATCAGCTTAATTGGCTTGGGGTGGGAATCTGGGCTCTCGTTGGTCCTCTCTCAAGGAGGGAGGGGTGCGCGGAGGAGGAAAATGTGGAGGTGTGTTATGACATTAGTGTTAAGTTGGGTTGCAAAGCAGCATGCACCACTGAAAACACACATGTACACGTGTTGGGAGAGCCACACAATGATGATCCCGCTTGCAAGTGGGATGTTTTTCAGGCACACACACATTAACCAGAGAACAAATTAATAACAGGAGGTACAGTAATTGGCACCTACGTGGACAGTATTGAGGATAAACAGACCCATTGTGCATTGTAGTTGCCTTTGTGAATCAATGTTATTGCAAAGCCAAGTGGGGTGAAAAACATAATGAATTGTCCGACCAATTGACAAAGTATGATTTATGCATGTTTTTCTTCGTATAATCAGTCTCGCCGATGCTGGATTCGGTCTGGAGGGGGAAAAGAATGAGCAGAGGTTAAATTGCACTAACCTCTGTCTGCTTAGGAGCTTGCGGGAACAATTTGGCAGCCTGGAATAATATAAACGCCATTAATCATCACTGTGCACATCACACAAGCTAGAAGACACGCATGGACACTGGCGCAGAGTCAGACCGTCGTACAAACACTCTTCCTCCTCCATCTATCTGCCACAGCAACAAGCTTAAACATCCAGGAATCAAATCGGACAGCAAAAACATACATGCACAGCCCTGTTTAGTGAGCTGTTCAGCCAGGCCGACATCCAACACGACATGTGTTTGGCCCAGGATGAAATATCAATCAATGTAAATATCAATCGTAAATCAAGAGAATTCAAATCTTTATTTGACGTGTTTTCTCAGTGTCACACACACATACGTCCACAGGGTTTGGGTCCATGTAATTAATGAGGCTTGTGGTGCCAAAAAACCAAATTAAAAATTCCAACTTATGCTCTCAACAGATGGACCCTTTGCATCTTCATTGCTCATCACTGGCAAGCTGTCCTCTCTGTTGCTGTGGCACGCTCTCCTGTCTGAGTCCGTGCATCCCTTCGTCCTCCGCTACACCCGTCCAAACCCGGCCAGTCATACGTGTGATGGCACCACACGCGCAGAGCAGTATAGGCTGATTACGAACGTTAGCGTGTCACAGCTCCCCTGTGGTGGCTCCTATAAGAGGACTGATGTGTAGCTTCCAGCCATCCATAAAGAACGAAAGCTCATTACAAGCCGATGAACCACCACCTGCTAGCACCGCCTGAGCTGTGACGAGCCTGTGAGCGCAACTTAAAGTGTTAACTGCTTTCAAATGTGCCATGACATTTTATTGCACATTAGTACGGATTTGGTTAATTTGATATTGTGTCCTTTATAATAAACCGGGCTGGTTATATAATCCATTTACTGTAGGCAGATGTGTATATCAGTTTCCATTAGTGGCTAATTATTCATCAGATTTCATGAGAGAGATTTGCTCTGAATGAATATAGAACAAAAGCTTTAAAAACTATAGTGGGACTGTGAAATCAGCGTATCATTGATTTCCCCATCCCTTCAATATGTAAACATTTAATTGCTAAATGAGCTCCTGCAGTAGTTGATGGGTTTAGTCACGAGAGCGGTAAATTCAATACAGCGGCAATTTGGTGTGCGGTAGATGTAACCGACCATGATGACCTGCTCCACTTGCTTTTCCAATACAGACACTGTGTTCCATCACTTTCATGATACCTTCATATCACTGTACTGTATACGCTTATGCAAGCATGTCATTTAAAGTCCCAGTTCAATCTAAAGCGATTTAAGCTTTTGACCATGGTTACATATCAAACAATGCTTTTTATTTTTTGCACTTTCATATTATGGTCTCGATGCTTTGTCCACTATGGAGCTAGAAGATAAAGTTGTGGTTCATTCATTTTTCACAGCTTTCAGTGCAGCATACAACCAATACAACCATCACAGATTGTGTCGCCATTCTCCAGCCTCCTTTTCCGGAGAGTATTCTCTTGCCGATTTGAACTTTGCAAATAATCCCTAACCCTCACAAGAATATAAAATAAAAACAGCAACATGCTCTCAAAGTGACATTTTATAGCAGTTTTAAAGGGAATGCCTGGCATAATGAGACTACAGCCACAAGAGACACTGACGGCACAGAGTTTACGACTAACAATAAAGAGGTGATTGAATGGCTATGTAATGAATAGGTAAATGAGTGAGGTTGCCACAGGGTGCATTTGATGAATGTTGTGCCAGAGAAAGTTTTTTCGCTGTTTTTTTTTTCCTTTGACGATCCATCATCAAATGCAGATGTTCTGCGGATCTATGACCTATGTCAAGGCTGTAACAGTTCTAAACTTGCCTTTGAAGCAAACCAGGGCAGCTGTTTGGATCCACTGAACACGTATTTAGTAATCAGCCGGCTGTCAATGCCAACAAGGGAACAGCGTCCACCTCTAGCTAAAAAAACTAATCAGATGCGGTCACAACAGGACGTAGACACAGGCGCACTAACAAGCTGAAGAGGCAGAAATTGATTTGGTGCATCAATAGCGTAATGGACAGCTCCCAGTCAAAAGGAGTGTGCTAATAAAGCGTGGAGTTGATTCAGATGCAAGAAAAGGCACGGGGGGCTAGTCATATTTTTAGTAACACAAGCAGATGTTCACAGCTGCTCGAGAGCTCTGGGCCTCTAATATGGCTGTCAGAAAGTGTGTCGCATCACCTGATTTCTTGTGTCTGTCTGTTACATTGACCATAGCAGTTCTCACAGCAAGACAAGGACGCATGGACACGACTCACATTCTTTTAACAAGCTAAAATCAACCTTTTGCTTAATATTGAAGAATCTGTACTGTGTGACCGCTGCAGAAATGACAGTGACATATACTTGTAAAGGTCAGCCTGGAACAAATGAAGAGGGACCTCTCCTGGATTCAGCCGGGTAAAAAGTACAGGGAAATTCCTCATCTATTTCATCTTTTGAAGGACTAAGCTATATGTACTTAATCGTATTCTCAAAGCTCCAGATATGAAGAGGCTCTCAGCCTGTTTGCCGCAGATGTTCTTTGTGCTTCCGTTGACAAGGAGCAATGCAGACAAATAGAGTAGACTGGAAATTGCAGAGGTCGATCGTGAAGAAGGCATGGGAGAGTAACTATTTCATATCACAAACCTATTGAGCAAATAGAAAGATTAATATCTACATGTTTTATTAGCGTAATGTGCCTCTTTTCATACTGTGCAATAATTTTGCATCTGAAAATGAGATACAGTGACTGGTTCACAGTTTAGATCAACTTAACAGGGATGTGTGCCAGAGTGAATGCATCTGCCAAGCATTTACAGTCAGCTCATTTAATGTGTTTCCTGCTGGCGGCACTCGTAATGTAGAGGTAGTATTACAAACAGGGTAGTACAGTACTACGAACTGGTTATGAGGATAAGGATTTAATCCACTGATGTAGTCAATGATATTTATTTCATTGTTGCTGTTGCGAGAGAAGGATCTGCTCCCGCACATCCGAGTCATCACTGTCCAGTGGTTAACACTGTTCGACTACAGTCTGTGCATAGTTGGTTTTCCACAGAAACACGGCTGATGTTGCTGCTGTGGCTGCTGTGGCTGGTAACAAGATTGATGAGTACAGGGAGGCTGACCTGGAAAAGTACAGTGGCCGGGAGCTGAAATACTCTACAAAGTTTTCTGTGATCCTTTCATAAATTACATACTGACACTTTACCATAAATTTTGTTTAAAAGATTATTAATGCAGTGTCAAAGCAGCAGCATCGTACAGTGATAGTACATAGTGTATTGTAGTTAGTCTGCACGGGTCTGCGAGGGTTTTCTCAGGCTGTTGGAGACTCTAAATTGTCCCAAGGTGTGTTGCAGAGAAATGGACTGGTGCTTTCTGACCCTTCTAGACCCCATAGATGCTGTACTAGATTCACAACCCCCTCCATTGCCCTGTGCTCAACTAATGCTGTTACTGTGGTTTCGGGAACTGTAAACCGTCAAACCTTAGAATACAACGGTATCATCTGTATTACACTACACAGCAACTGAGAACGTTCCATTTAACACAAGGAAGTTAGGTGATGGGACATTATGATACATTTCACTCACTGTAGTCAGAAAAAATCACCCAATGTAAAAAAGATAGTAAAAAAGACACAGCCAATGCATTTCTTCCCGATATGTGAGATGTGGTCTGCAGAATGTTTTGGACATTATGAGGCAGTCATAAAGATGGACAAATGTGTAAAATGTGTATAAATAAGTAAAAAGGTCAAAGAACATCTGTGCTAAAACAGTTTGAAATGTCAAACACGTCTACAAAACATCATCGCCTCTGGCCTGTCAGCGGTTGCATCGACATCCATTAAGTCCTTGCACCTGTAGTTTCTTTTTCTTTTTTTTCCTCATCACCATTTCATTTGTCAGTCAGATACTTCATTGGCTGATGGCCGGTAGGAGGGGGAACGGCATGCTAATCAATCCGAACTGAACAAATCGTTGCTCACAGGCCTCTTGCCACTGTCCCTGGGACCACAGGACCGTGGGAGACCTGCTGCCTTACCAATTCTTATGAGACCGGGAGAGGGAACGCGATAGTTTGCTGGAGAGAAGGAGCAGAGGGAGTGGGGGAGAGAAGAGTTATGTGCTCAGGCTTGTAGAGGAGGAGGGGAAGTTACGGAGAAAAGAGAAATGAAAAAAATACAGAAAAAGGGCCGTGGAGGAAGGAGCACGATAATTATAATGAGAGCGAGATGATGAAAGGAAGAAAAGCGAGGAATGACCACAGGGTGAAGCTCTGACAGTGCAGGAGAATATTGCAGCGGTGGCCACACGTAATCTGACACACACACTGATGCATATCAGACGGTGGCAAAGTACAATTTGGTGGGTTAATCGGTCTGGTTATTATGTTGTAATGTAGCTGTAATGTAGACAGATTTGATCGCATTTTTACTGGGTCAATTAAAAAGACCCTGAGATTTTTCTTTTTTTTTTTGCCTGGCCCGTAGCTAAAGAAATGAATGCTTTATCTGCAGGGGTGCAGCAGATTGCTGATCAGTGCCAATTACTCAATAGCTTTATGAAATCACAATTATATTTAACATCAATAGCTTTTAAAACTCACTTTGCAGCCTCTATTGTGGTTTGGATGAGCAGCTTGGTACCGAGCTGACTTATCTCGGCTGCCTTTCTCTCGAGCCAAAAAATGGAGCAATTAAGTCATTATGACATGTTTTGTTGGATCTTTGTCCTAATTAGGCAGCTGATTCATCTCTGGTGAAAACATGACTTCATTTCTGGGATGTTAAAATATAACTTTATATTGTGCTTGTCTATTAGGATTTTGTTACTCACCTATGTGCAGCACAGGTAAAACTGGCCAGCGATGCCAGAATAATTGTGCATTCAGTAATGTCTAATTGTAATCTATTAATACATTTCTAAACTAAAAGGGGCAATTACATTTGCATTTTAATAGCACATTAAAATCTCTCATTGATGTATATATGTAATTATACCTTCCAATTATTAATTCAATTTTATTATTTTGTCTTCCAGTGACGAATTAGTTAATTTGGAAATTTCTTGTAAACAAACATTATAACGTTCAATGTTATTTTTCCAAAGCTATACACACTAAATGCATTTCCTTTACTTGCAAAACCATTTTTCCTGTTGTTTAAACAGTGCTAATGTTATCAGTGGCTCCACTCTCTTTCCCCTGCCTTTCATTTTCGGTGTAAGTGGAATCTAGAGTTGTGTAGAGTTATGTTGCTTGTTTGCTGATTGGTGAGTGTGAATGGTGCATCAGTGGCTCAGCGTCATGTTTCCTTTACATCACAATCCATAACTTGAGCCAATCTTATGGAGCCATATTGAGACTGGAGAAGCAGGATGTCAGATCCTTGGAGAAAAGAAAACTGGTTTGTAATTCCATCCATCCATTATCTTACCCACTTTGTGCCCACTGGTGTCACGGGGGTCCGTGGGTGCCTATATGCACCAAGGGTGAAGGCAGGGAATACACTCTGGACAGGTGTCCAGTCCAGTCCGACTCATATTGTTCTCTGTCCAGGGACAACTTCAAGTTTCAAACTTAATTAGTGTTTTTGGACTGTGGAAGAAAACCAGAGTAGCCAAGACTCAAGAAGACTCTCGGTTTCCCTATTGAAACTGTTGCAGCATTATTTGCTTATTTGTAAATTTAAAACTTTGATATCTTGTGAACTGTAAAAACTGGTTGTTGAATTCATGTCTGTGATTTACCTAACTCTAAAATCCGTCTAACTACTGATTGGTTAGTACAATCACATGAATTAGTGAGTGTAGTTGTCGATGTTCAAGAAAAAAAGAAAAAGAGACAGAAAGAAAAAAAGTCATTAATCTCTATGTTTCGTCTTCTTGAAAGTGATTCTAATTGCACATTGAGATCTCATGTTATAGTAAGTTAATTCACGTTAAAAATGAATGAATGTACAATTTATTTATGTTCTTCATGCATGCAAACAGGCACAGCATTTCATAAAAGTTAAATGTTATATACTGTATATGTTAAAGCCTAAAGGAAATCTCGATTGGAGAAAGTTCAAATTGTAGTATCCAGCTTCAGCTCAGTTCCTTTTTAAGCCAAATATGCCAACACTTTGTCCCACACAGAGACACTACATTACTATTGCGAGCACATACCTGACATACTGAAAATGCCATAAATGTGTCAAGAACAGGCCACAGTAGAATACTTAAAGAACATGGAAGTAATGATGAAAATTGGCTCGGGGCAAACCTAGAGGCAGGGACATGAGAAGCTGCATCAACAGCGTTTCCCTCATCCCGTTTATCTGTAGCGATGGGACAGGGGCACGGCGGCATCAGGGGAATAGAGTTGGAGGCATCTACTGGATCAAAAGTGATTGACTGACTCATATGTGGTTGATTGCATGAATGGTTAATTCATGGGGAAATTGAATAATTGATTTGTTAAGTAATTGGTTCATACATTTATTAATGATGTGATATATTTTTTCTTTCCTCCACTTCCAAACGAGTGTGGAGATGCGGATGTTAAACAAAAACTACAAGCACTTTTGTGATGCAGGAGCAGAGTCTTTCTCTGCATGTGTGACTGTGGTTTCTGAGATGATAGCAACACTAGGTGTGTGTCGTCAGCCGCATCACACCCCAACACCTTTGTTAGAAATAGCAACAAATCTGACAATCTTTTTTTTCTCCCTCATCCCACACCTAACCCCTCTCCTCCACTGTGCTATGAGCAATGCCAGATGATGATGCATCACTCTGCTAACACCACACATGAATATAAAGCCTGCACTTTCAACCGTGCTCAGCTTTTTCTACAATAACCTGGCCTCCGCTGCTGTATCTGTGTCTGTATACGAACCCCGTACAAGTGTTCACAGTTTAGCCCGGAGCCTGTAATGAGCTAGTAAGCAGCGGGATCCTCAAATGGAGAACGAGACGGAGATGAATCCCTGGACGTCTGCACGGCTGCTGGATAAAGCTGGCCTCGCTGAGACTGAGAACACCCACTCACATCTGCACCATCTGCTTTGTGGCTCAGTGGAAATCCCGCCTCCCCACTCCCCCTCTCCTCCCACCTCCTCTCCCCTCCCTATCCGTAGCCCACACACACACGCACACTCAAAAAATATGAAACATTGACTTAAGATTTATTTTGTCAACAGGTTCCATGAAAGTGTATTACGTTAGTTAAAAGCAAAACTGTTAAGGTCATCTTAATTTATATTTTATAATTATTTGTTCTTGATTATTTTAATTAAAACCAACGATCCAGTTTTTTCAGTGCACACACACACACATCCTCTTCATCTGCCCACCCTTCATCTCCCCCCTCCTCCTCCTCCTCCTCCTCTTCTACCTCCAGCCCACGTTTGCACACCCACACACTCCTGACACTCGCTCACACAACTGCTGATAGTGTCAAATGCTTAAATGCCAGACCACCTTCCACCTACCGGCTGCATCCTTCATGCACTGGGGGAAGCGAGCGGGATACAGATACATTATCCCTAAACACACACACACGCACACCCGTGCAGACAGACACGTCTGTATCCTGCTGTCCTGGAGGAGAGGGTTAATCCCTTCTTCCCTCCCTCTGTCTCTCCGTCTCTCTCTCTGCCTCAGAGTGTTCTTCCACTCAACTGCCTCTACTCCGCCGGTGCCAAGGCGATAGATGACCTTTTAATCCATGTAACTTTTTGTCAGGTTACTCTTACATGCCACAGTTTAGTTAGCATTTCGTCATTGTCGGACTTCTTGGGGCGATCTTTTTGGATTTTGCAAAGGCTCCTGATTTTTAATTAGTGAGCGACATCATTGAGCAGCTCAAGGTCCTGTTTCAGGGTTTCAATAAAATCTCAACAAATTCAGAAGGGGGTCATCGACAATGAGAATGAGCGCTTTATTTTCATCCATCAGGGTAAGATAAGGCAGTCTGTGAGCGCTGATGTCTATCAACAAGACACATTCATGCCAAGCAACGATGTTTTTTAGTTGGCACGATTTGAAAGAATAGCTATATAGAAGGTGCAGCAAATATATATATATAAATATGCAGCAGTCGTAAGAAGCTTGCATGCCATGTGTTGTTAGTGAACATGATTACAAAGAGAGCAAATGTGTGACACAAAAGCATACCATGTGTAAAATGTCTCTAAGTATAACAATGGAATAACACACGGGAATTTCTGTTTTTTTGTTTGTTTTGTTTTTGTTTTTGTTTTTGTTTTTTGTTTTTAAATGCATATACATTTTTTGAAGCAGAATGAGAAACACTTGTTTCAGCATACACATCTGGGACGAATGAGATCCATCTTGTTACAGTGCCAGGTCCTCATTATACATCCACACCTGTCAGCTGTCCATTTTGACAGGCAGGTTTACTGAGGTATCCGAATATATTCTCCACCTAAAGCCCAGAAAACGTTTTTGTACAGGTACATCAGGCTCTACACTACCATTCAGGGCACCTGCTGAATCGATGATATGGCAGCATATATCTATGCATAGAGCAGTCTAGAGAAAGCAGACAACCAAGTACGTTGAAAGAAAGATGCTAGATACTGAAATGCTGTGAATAAATTTCTCTCAATTGAAAGTAACATGTTACTTCACCACAATAATAATGGATGTGCAGAGCAATTATTATAACCAAAGTGAACACAAAAAGTAGTGACTGTGGCAACAAAGTCTATTTCATTAGTCATTCAATATATCAGTATGGATGCTGTAAGTGGCCCATCACAAACACTCCTACAAAAGAAACCCCCCAAAAAACAGCTTAGACCAGTTCAGGCAGGTTAAGATGATTGTAACTGGTTTGATGATTTGATGGTTTAGCTATGCTTTGCTCAGCTGTTTTTTTTTTAGTAGGGAAGGTCCTTGTTTGGACACATGGTCAGACTGTGATTACATATATGGTTATTGTTTAAAGCAACGTGCATACAATAAAGTTAGCAAAACACAAGTCCAACACTCAAAGAAAGAGTGTATGTTCTCAACCTATAGTAGGCGAAAGAAGCATTAACGTTAACAACATCAACTTGGCTCGGACCAAAGGTATCTTGAGAGTGGATAGCATGTATGTGAGTCCACCATCTGACCCCTCTGACACCATTTAAGTACAAAGCAGGTGAGATAAAAGGTGATTGGACAGACATCAGAAGTACAATAGAGGCTTGGTTTATGAAGTTAACTTGCAGTTTGTGAATAACAAGCCACTCTGCATTGACTACTGACCTATTACATTGCTTTCTAACTGCTACTGTGAGGGGTTTTTTGTCCCTTACTGACCTTTCAGTCATCCATTTAGCTGAGAAATTGCCCAGTGCTTTGTTCTCTATGAATTAAACTTCTCAGCCATTATTCTCGAAAACAAGTAGTCCTCTCAGCCATCAAACTCTAACAAGTTCAATCTTTTTTATTTAGAACTATTCTTTATGGTGAACCAGAGTTGAGACAGACCTCTAAGTATGAGTACCGCAGAGGGGCTGCTGTAGATTGAACAAGGCCGATTTATATTTATTATCCAACCACAGAGAGAGCCAAAATAAATATCCATTTATAATCCAGAATCACATACCTGTAATTCATTCTGGTACATGTGGCAGCTGCTAATGGTGGGGAAGGACTCATTTCCGCCAGGTGTATAGTTGATGAGGTTGGTCTGCTTTGTCTGTCTGTGTGTGTAGGTGTGTGTGTGTGTGTGGTGGAGGAATAGATGACATAAGAGGTGAACGGATGAGAAAAAAAAAAGTACTTTTGAGTGTGACAAGGTAAATTGAAAAACAAGTCTGAGTGTGTCTGTGTCTGTGTCTGTGTGTCTGTGTTGAAAGACAGAGAGAGAGAGAGAGAGAGGGAGAGAGAGGGAGAGAGAGAGAGAGAGAGAGACAGACAGAGAGAGAGAGAGAGAGACGGAGAGGGTCCCTTGCTGAGCCAGACAGGAAGACAGCTTTCTATGTCTCTAACACCACCTCAAGGTCGGCGGAGGTTGGGCCCACTGAGACTGGGGATCTGCGTCGACTCCAGCCTGGCCAATACCTGCTCTCTCTCTCAGTGTCTGCTCCTTTCTCTGCCTTGTATCAGCTCCGTGTCACACAAACCCTCTGCAGTGATTAAGCAAACTGAAAGGGAGCGTGAATTGGGACGATAGGCTGGAGAAGGGGACAAATTTATGCGTGTGCCCACATGCCTGTGAATATTTTCAGGGGGCCGAGACAGAGGCACAGAGACGGAGACAGATGCGACTCGGTGGTCGCGAGTGCTTCTGTTTACACTTTAGAAATAGTCTGTGGCGCACCTCAGCCACACCTCATCGCTCCCCTTCCACTGGAACTGCACCCGGTGTCGGGAGAAAATTTTCTGCACCAGCTCTTTGTCAAGGAAAACTACACAGGGACGTGGTGGGTGGGGAGGGGGGCTTGGAATCAAAGCAGGAAAAGTGCTCCAGCACACTCCTTCTAGGATCATCTATACTGTATATATATGTCATTGTCAAATGAAGAGAGATAATAACCATTGCTGCTGTGTTATTTTGTGCCCTCTCTATTCTTTTGTGTTATACAATACTGCGAATCAGCAGTTAAAGACCCAATAAGGATATCCTCTCTTTACTGCTTTGTTTGCTCCGTTTTTCCTGCTATTAAATAAGAAAACAGGACCAGTTCCAACAGAGTGTCCCCCTGGAGTTTCTGAATGACCGATTGAAGTCCATCCATCATATTCGCTGTATAAGGAGGTGTATAAGTTCCATCAGGTGCTTGCCTAGGCAGCAAAAACAGTGTGTTTAACAACTCAAGCTCTCATTAAACTATGCTGAAAGCAAATGGAAAGTATGAGTCGTATTTCTCTGTCTTGGAAAATGGGTGTTATTAGTCTCGGAGCTCACGGCAAGATAATCAGAACCTCAACAGTTTGAGATTACATTATTCACAACCCGCCACATTTCCTCAGTCAACATTCAAATGTAGGTGAAATGTGATTCGATGATGCTCATGAATAATAATATGGTTGTACTTTTTAAGACTATATTTCAACTTGCAATAAGAAGTAGATGACAGCTTTCCGCTTTTCAAGATTACTTTTTGACAAATAGTGAAAAAACAGAGGAGAAATGGTTCACTTTGTTGGTGTGACAGAAGCCTTGCTAGGCTGCAGTCGGGCATATTTCATGATTTCATAGTGTTTTCCCTCCTCTATTCTTCAGATGCGTAACTTGCCAGTCTAAAACTGAATCCCTCCATCCATCATCTCACCCATTTTGTACCTTAACAGTGTTGCAGGGGTCTGCTGGAGCCCCAGCATGCATCAGATGAAGGTAGGGAATAAATAGTAAATAGACTGGTCTTATACAGCACTTTTCTGATGACCACTTAGAGCACTTAACGGACCCAGGTAGCATTCATCCATTCATTCCCATTCACACACCAGCGCCAGGTTCCACTACTTAGTTCACCTTTCAAGGTCCAGCAACTAGCTTTAGCCATTCACATACCATCAGCTTAATAGCATATATAATGCCAAGCTACTTTTTTCAGGTTTTCGGGAAACAAGCAAAAACACTTTTCTCAGTAAAGGAATAAGATCTTTTTATTTATGCATTCTTGTCAACATCCACCAGATGCATTTCCAATTTTTCCATTTTCCAATTTTCAAAGAAAGTAACAATTGCATAGCAAATAAAGGGACTTGTGCAAATCTTTGCAGAGAATTGATTTGATTTAGGCAGAATTGACATGACTTTGACACTTTTCTCATACAATTTTGGTACATAGTAAACATTTAAAATGGGTGAGGACATAGGCATGATGCAGCAGTGTTGGGAGACTGGAGTCGGGCCTGTATCTCAATTTAGTCAGTAACTCAGATATGCTACTCGACAGATAATATATTTGAACACTGATGACACAGTATAAAGGGTCAGTTTGGGGTTCAGCATTTACTGTACTTTGCCATTAAAGGTGCAGGGAGCTGGGACTGATGCATAACCCTCAGATCAGTACATGACCCCAGTCAGAACTCATGCCTTTCTGTGTGCAGTTGTATGTTCTCCTCGTGTCTGTGTACATCTTCTCCACATACTCGACCACACAGAAAAGCAAAAATGCATGTTTACAGCAGGTCGATTGGAGACTCTGAATTTCCCCCGGGTGTGAGTATGATGACCTGCGATGGACTTGCAACCTGTCCAGGGGCATTGCAACCTCTTTACACTGAATCCACACCTTGTAACCCTGCAAAGTGGAGTTCAACTTGTGAAGCAAACCCTGTCACATGTTCATCATTACCTTGCTAGGAATGGTGATGAAACAACAGTAAACACCGTCTGAATTCCTATTATCATCATTAATGTATACGTGCGGTACATCTAGCACAGCATTTACATCACAAAGCGATAGAGCTATCCGTTTGGGAACAATGCATCCAAGGCAGGAAGTGAGATCAAGGGGTGAGCTGGCTCTAATGCTCACATGAGACACAGAAGGCTGAGAACAATGGGCGTGAAGGAGGTCTGTGAAAGTGAAATTGTTTTCCAGAGACAGATTTGTAAACCGCTGGAGCAGCTTGTAAGCAGCTTTCACTCAGACAGAAAACAATACCAAGAGCAGCATGTGTCTGCTCGCTGCTTTCTGCAGATGGTTGTCCTTCACAGCTAATATTTCGCTGTTATCTTGAATTTTTCCCTGCAGGAGGAAGAAAAGCAGAGCATCCCCGAGCCAAGCCTTGTTTTATGTACAGTGAGTGGCCTTTGTGGTTTGCTGCAGCCTACGGCGTGTCTCAGAGCAGTGTGGACATTAGCATTGAGCTACTGGAGGGACGTGGAGGAGATGTGCAGGGGTAGGCGATGCCATAATGATGATCTTCACCAGGAGTGATAATGAGTGCTCTGGTAATCCTCGCCTGGGACCTGTCACACAACACTCAAACTAACAAACACCCCCGGTTAATGCTCACACACAGTCAGAAACCAAATGCCACCACGATACCTCGCATCCCGAAGCACTCCTCGCACTTTGCCTGCGTCTTATCAGTCTGGATACAGAGCATGCAGGGAAATCAGAGGCGCACAATCTTGCCCCCAGGAGCCCAACTTTTGCCCCCCCTTCCAAAAGAACGGCTGTTATGATGATACTCCAGCTCCCCCTTCTCCTTTTCCTCTCCTAACAGCTTTATTCTTTTATCACACGGGCAATCAGACAGATAGCGGTGCTCTGAAACCATTCCTCCAGCTCAGTGATGGGGACAGAGGACCGAGGACTTCTCTAATGCAACCCCCGAGCCCCGGGCTTGTTAGCCAGCATCATCTCTGAAAGAAAAGGAGGTTAGATAGAGGAAGAGTTGCAGGGGGGAGAGAGAGAGGAAAGATGGGTATGGGAGGGGTTGTGTGTGAATAGAGTAAAGCAAGAGAGAGATAGAGAGGGGGAGAGAGAAGACAGTAGAGTGCGTTATGGGGGTGCCTTCACAACACTGTGTGTGTGTTGCATGCATCGGAGAGACGCTGTAGTACTTCCGCAGATAAAAGGAGGGAAAAGCGAATCTCTCTCCCATGTGTCATAAGTCTGTCCCTTTGAATGAGAGTTAAATCCATCAAGTCAAAGTGGAAGCCCTCTCTCTCTCTCTGTCTCTCTCTCTCTCTCTTTCTCTCCCCCTCCCTTCCTCCTGCTTATTTCTCTCTCCTACTTCCACTTCCTCTTTGATCTGATTGTTTCTCTCTCTCTTGCGAGTGCGCTGGACCAAATCAATCTGCCACCCACAGATCATGTCATCACGGAAAGAAGAGCGGGACACGTGTGCTTGAGCCGGCCAGCATGACACTTAATGGGTATTTGCAATTGCCAGTCTGTGCGTGCGTGTGTGTGTGTGAGAGAGAGAGTGTATAGCTAGTGTCCCCTCACAAGCACGACAGCAGTCTTCCCGCTATGCTTATGAATAAAGATGATATTAATCCTTAAAACATGGAGGAGGGGATTACTGTGTTTACTACAGTGCACGTCTGTGAAAATGGAGTGCTCTCACCCAGTGATGGTGGCATGTTTGGACTTCCAAGAAGCTTTGGAAAAGGCAGAAAGAAGAAAGCGGAAGAAAGCCTTTTTCCGTGCCGGCATCTACTGCCTGTGTGTGGGAGCGAAGCTGCCATATGTTCGTCCTCTAATTTATGGAAAATAAGAGACATATTGAGTGTCACACGCTCTATTTTTAGCACGTACAGACTTAAACTATGGCTGGTGCCTCCGTTTGTTTAAATCAGCCTCAGCGACTTGCCAATATTTCTTCTGTCTTCTCAAATTCCTCATCACGATAAGAGAAAATATGGGGTGTGTGTGTGTATGTGTGTGTTGGGGGTTGGGGGGATGGGGATGGGGTTGGGGGGTGCAGAAAAATAGAGAAGCCAAGCAACCAATCTCCCAAAATAGGTCAGTTTGAAAGCATGATGAATTTTCATACAGCCTTTTAAAAGGGCTTTTTAGGACTGAGGATTGTGGAGAAGATGCTGCTGAGGATCTCTCTCTCTCTCTCGCTCTCTCTCTCTCGCTCTCTCTCTCTCTCTCACACACACACACACACAGCTAGGTCGAGGTTCACACAAGGGCCGTGTAGACTGCTACTGCCCCCTGCTGTTTGCCACTGGGATGGTATGATTTCTCTTTTTTTCTCACTCGTTGGGCTTGCATCCAGAGGCTCTCCTCTTCTGAGCAGTTGGAGCGTGTGGGTTCAGTTTCCTCTTATAGGTACCGTGAACGCAGCTTCAGTGAAGGTGTGGGTGTCCAAAACGGCGAAGGAGAACGGATGAGATGTCTGTTTTACCCCCTCCCTCTTTGCACGCCCTCCTTCTGTAGCTCTCAGAGCCGCAGCCTACACAAGCACAAGGGAGAGGGAGGAATCAATGAAGATGTGCCAGACTTTGGTTTTGTTATCCAGAAAATCGGCGGCAGCTCTCATAGGCTGCCACCTCACGTTCAGCATTAGGTTGTGTAAGAATAGGGAGGTGCTCTCTGACTCATCGTCCCAAAATAAAACACAACGCAATTATTCATATCCTGTTTTGGAGTGGGATCAGATAAGTTAATACTGCTGACAGGGCTCTCCCTGTTCACCTCCAATTGCTCCTTTTCAACTCTGTTCACTGTTCTTTATCACAGGATCTGCTCATAATAGGAGAGCGGACGTCTGATTAAAACGCCCTGTGACAAATTAGTTCCATTCATTCAAGACACACATATACTCGCTCAATTCATGTATTCATTAGGTCTAGACTTACCCAGCCCTGATGCATTTTTATTGAACTGGTTTGCCCAGGTGAGCACTCAAAAGAGAGAAATGTGAAAGTGTAGAGAGATACAGAAATGTTGCATTATTGGTAGCATGCAAGAAGGTCCATGGTTCAACTATTAGTTGAACTGTTTCTTCACGCCTTCTGCGTTGTGTGCATGTTCTCCCTCTGTGTACATTTTTTTATTTGTTTTTTCTAACCACATTAAATATTAGACAGGTAAGACATTACATATAAAGCAGGTAAGATAATGATGGATGGGACTTTAATAATGGTATCGTTCAGTCAGACAGGTTCATCATGCTGTCAATACAGACTACTGGTCTGCGCTCTGAATGATTCTGAACACAGTGACCTTAAAGCAGCTAATAGGAGCAGTTTTATAACAGTAATGCTGTAATAAGTGAATAAATGTATCATTTTGCAGAGCACTCCCCCTTAACTATGTCTAAGCCTCATTCTCCAACCTAACGGTCTTGGTTGGCTCTCTCTTTGTGTCATATTTGGCTGCAGCAGGCAACAAGACCTGAAATCATTTGAGACACCTGCTCAGCACCAAACAGCAGACAGACAACGTCAATGACGGGCTGCTGAACATTCGTGGTACCAAGGAGAGTGCTTTTTCTCTTTAATAAGAAAAGACCAGCAACAATACGAAAGCCATGCTATGGCGAGGACCACCATTTCTGATGAAAATGAATGATTGATCTCAATCAAACATGAGCAGTGAATGACACCTTGGCTTGTTGCCAAACTTACTGCCTTAATCTGTAAAGTATCACCAGAATGTTATTACAAATGAATGCACTGTATGTGGCCCATAACTCATAAAATTACATTTACCCCAATGTCCCCAACAATGTGCAAACACAGAAATGTGCTTTCATTATATCGGTCATTTTGACATTTTATTGTAAAAATGTTGCAATATATAGCCTTACATCAAAGCATGTATGTTTTTTAGACTCAGAGTAGACCCAGAGAAAACCCACCAAAACACAGGAAAAATATGCAAACTCCACACAGAAAGGCTCAGAGGCACAGAAATGCAGCCCTCCACTACACTGTGCCACCGTTAAATTACATGTCCCACATATATTTTCTTGCTTTTCTTCAGTGGTCTCCAGATATGCAGATTTTAACCAGATCTTCAGGGTTCCCATATGAAATTCCTGCCACTGTGCTTTAAAAAGGCACAAATGAAATTCTATTCACTTCCCTTTTATTTGTCAAGGGGAAAGACAGCTAAAAAGAATATGTCCCAAATGCTGGACAAATATATCCAAAACTATGCGCAAGGCCAGACATTTTATTAAGTCAGAGATAAAAATCTTTTTTTTTCTTTTTTTTTTAAAGAGGCACAAAAGAGGAGTAAATATTACTGCACAAACAATACCAGAGAGGGAAAGCACAGGTATGTTTTGGAAGTGGCTTAAACACACAGGGTGACGTCTAACAGGGTTTATTTTGGTTTAGCTAAGCTGCTTTCACAAAAGCATCTCAGTGATATCTGTAACATATCCCAGCATCAATCTGGTCAATCGTTGTTTGTCTACTCACCACCAGGCAGTAAGAAAGCCAGCGTGGCTGCTTTATTCTCCCTGCTTTCATCTCAGCATCACTGGTTGGGTAAATTTTCCTCCTACTGTTCTAGCATGACAATTGGATCGCAGAACCAAGGAGCACCATGCGGAGCAGCATGCTGGTTTCCATAGGCACACACACACACACACACACACACACACACACACACACACACACACACACACACTCACATTTATCCAATAACACATGTGCAAGAAAACGGAAGGAGAGCTCCGGGCGCACATGAACGCCCAATCAAAGGATGAAACATTCACACCCACATAAATTCTGTTGTCTTGGTGTATTTTAGCTCCATCTATCTATCTATCTATCTATCTATCTATCTATCTATCTATCTATCTATCTATCTATCTATCTATCTATCTATCTATCTATCTATCTATCTATCTATCTATCTATCTATCTATCTATCTATCTATCTATCTATCTATCTATCTATCTATCTATCTATCTATCTATCTATCTATCTATCTATCTATCTATCTATCTATCCATATTTCTGTCTGTCTGTCTGTCTAACAATTCACATGAACACAGTAATAAGTGTAATTAAAATAGTAGGATTCAAGGTCCCCACTCTCCTTCACTCTCCCATTTTTCAATACTTAAGCAATGGGTCTAGAAAATAAGTGTTGAAAGCTCAAAATTTCAACCAAAAACCATGCATGTGGCCAGATATCTAATGAAGTCAGAGATTTTTTTATTTTTCTTTCACTGGGCTTAACAAGCCTTTCAAAGGCCCTGTAAATAGAACTCAGAATTAGGAGGAAATAACCAGTGTAAAAGATAAAATAATATTTTAAATTACATTTTACATCTTGGAAGTGGCTCAGACAATGAGGTTTAGTTAAACAGAGTTCATTTTGGTTTCCCTCTGTTGCTCTGTGTATATGTGCTTGTTTGTAAGTGTAACCTGGTTTGGGAAAAAAATACCAGTCTCACCTGTTGCCTCTCTGGCATTAAATGTTCAATCCATCTATTGTCTTACCTCCTTTGTGGCCAATGGCGTCTGCTGGTGCCTAATTCCGGCAAACAAAGGGAAAAGGCAGGGACCGCAGAGACACACACATACAGACACACACAGACACAGAGGCCCTTCAACTTTGACTTTTAATTCTTTTTTGCCTTTTTTTAATCTGCACTTTTTGCATGAACACCTGTACACGAAGCTCCCCCAGGTTTATTTAACAAAATCAGTTATCACCCAGAAAAGAGAGAGAGATCTCATTTTTGCCTAATAAAGCTAAATGAAACGTGCAGAGCAGCAACAAGACATGACTAAAAGGGGCAACTAAAATACAATCAAGTGAGAAGACTCCGTTAAAATTTAATGATTGAATTGCTCGCCAATGGGGCAAAAAACGCCTTCTCAGCTGTGACTCATGGAGGAAAGGTGGTCGAGGAATAGCATCACACATTATATGATTTATTCACATATCCGGTATCTATTGTGTGATCTTTACACACCAGAAGATTTATGTTTTTTTCTTTATTCTGGCTCTGTTGTGTACATATATCCGCAGAAACACAGGCACAATTGAATTTGGATCTATGCGCATGCAGGTACGAATAAACACTCGAGGAGGACCACACACATACACAAACCGACATTATTTTCTTCCCCGGGCATCAGGTAGCCAATCCATCCTGTGATGGGGAATTGTTCTTTTTCTTATTAAAAGAACAGGTGGCCATGAGATAGCAGTCTCATTTTTCACCGCTGCCGCACTCCATGAGTCCAAACTAATGATCAAAACATTGAGCTGCTCCAAATCATCTCTCACCCAAGACTGATAGATGTGAGAGAGCTGACGTGTGGGTGTGTGCGTGTGTGTGTGGGCGGGCGAAGGTGCGTTTGTGTTAGCACACGGATGTGTCCCCATATCCGCTTACGCACATGCATGACAACTCCATGTGTGAGTGTGTATTCACGTCAGGGCTGTGCAAAACTCAGCTGAATGGAGGATGACGTTTCAGCTTCAATTCAAAATGAACTGAAGTTGAAATAAGGAACAAACAGGATGCATGATTTTGATTTGACTTAGAATTAAAAGGAAGTTAAACTGAAATTCAATGTCTATCATATATGCTATTGAAACAATATTGTTTTTTTTTTTTTATTCTGTGCTACAACATTTTATGGTCAGAGTTGGGTTTCTCTTGAGTTTCAGTTTCAGAAATCATCTGAAAACACAACCTCCAAATTACCAGACCACATAGAGACTCTGTGCTTAGTGTTGTCACCTCACAGCAAGAAGGTCACTGGTTCATATCTAGATCGATTGGAGACTTTAAAAATTGTCCCTTGGAGAGTCTGAGTGTGAATGGTGTGCGTGCCCTGTGGTGGACTGGCGACCTGTCCTTGCCTTCGCCCTGTGTGCACTGGAGATATAGGCACTAGAAGACCCCTGTGACTCCACTGGGCACAAAGGATGATGGATGGATGAAATTAACACAACTTTTTTGTCATTTGAAGGTTGAACCCATGACAACAAGCCAAGACAAGACAAGCTCATTTCATTACAGCTAAGGATGATTTGGAACAATTGAAATCAGAATGAGTTATTATTAATAATATTTTAAAGCAAAATACATATTATATCCAATATATTCACAGAGGTGATATGATTTTTTTTTAAATGCAACAAAATACCATTCCAATTAAAACTGCATTCATAAACTGAATGAAAACCAAACCAACACTGGTTTGCTTATGTGCACATTATGCATGGATTATCGTGCAAGCATTATTATTATGCAAGCATGCTATAAGGGCAAAGGTGGCACATTTCCGTCCTTCTGGATGCATTTGAAAAGAGCTTGTTTCTGTGACAGATTGCTTGCTCTGCTTCTTTTCCACACTGGTTGCATTTTCATAGCAGTTCCCACCCTTACCGCCCATACACACACACGTACAGATAGAGACTTCCCATCTCCTTTTTTATCCAGCCATGGCTCATTCGTGCTGCACGCTTATTGCTTTCAAAGGGAAAACAGTGTGCATCTCAAAGAGATGAGATGAAAGCGCTTTAATGATCTATAATACATGGGGAGCCATTCATTGGCACGGAACAAAAGGTTTAGGTGTTGAGGGAGACACAGCCGACTAAGAAATCCAGACAAGATTCGTTTAGTGTCATCCACCTTTACTGGTGACTTTGAGAGAAAGGATTGGGAGTCTACAGCCATGGGCATTGTGTTTGTAATTCTCCCTGGGACAGCTTTTGCTCGCCCCCAAATGAGATTACTGAAAACATAAACCAGTCAGTGATGACAGACTGACTGGAAGAAAAAAAAAAAGAAGTAAAAATTAATTTCGGGATGTGTGAGGTGTATGATGTGTTATTTGCATTTTTCCTCAGCCCTCCCTGTCCCCAAACCTGTGATATTGACAACGCTCTTTCACACACACACACACACACACACACACACACACACACACACACACACACACACACACACACACACACAAACACACACACACACATACATTTGCACACCCCCGCAGCAGATTAGGCAGATGATTCCAGTGATTTGTGTTTGGTAGCATGGTGATGACACCAACGGAGGTGGCACGATGTGAAGCTCTGGTGTGTGAAATAAAAGTGTTTTCTGTCCTGCTCGTTGTCAAGTGTGCATGACGGAAAACACAAACTTTCCTTTGCCCCCCCCCCCAATTCTCCAGCTCTCCTCCGGCTTTTGATCATTTGTGCCTCGTTCTGCCACTCTATTTGGCCCAACGAGATTAGTCATCGCCCGTCCCATCTGTTGTGTTTACGACTCATTTGTTTACTCGCTGGTTCACATCAGAGCGCGTGGCGGCCAGGGGGATTCCTCTAGTGTAAGACTGGGTCCTGGCTCTGAGGTCAACGCAGCTCAGTGATTCATCGTGTTTTCTCACCAAGTGGCTGTGATGAATAACACGGAGATGAATCAGAAATGAAGGGCATATTGACAGGATGAAACCAATTGCAGACAAAATGGCACTTACCTGTTGGACATGCTGTTGTTAACCTTTGATAACAACAGATAATTTACTTGTGTTTGTGGTGGTGGCTGCTACATAGATATGTGCTGACTGGACAGGTGGTGGTGGTGTCAAGGAAGCTTTACATTGTGTATATGGAGATTGCAGATTCAGCCGAAGGCCAAATTTTCTGGAATTTAATTGGCGAAGTGAGATATTACTGCAGGAAGGAGCTGGCTTTGAATCCAGGTCACACCAAGGACCTTTCAGTATGGAGTTATGTTTGCATATGTTTGCAAAATGGCCACCCAACAACATGCAGTGGACGGATGCTGCCACATTTTTTACATGTTTCCAGAAATGGAAAGATTCTGAAAAATCTCTCAGAAATGCAAATTGCCATGACATTTTGTGGCAATCGATTGACAAAATGACTCATTATACTAGTTGGAACAGTTGGGAATAACTGTTGTTATTTAATGATGTGATCATTTTTTAAGTAAAATGTGAAATTTCTTCGGACCAATAAAGGAATACTGTTTTTTATCATTGGAGTATTACTCGCATCTGTCAAAAAAATATGTTTATAATTATTTTTATTAAAATATGTATAAGTCGCATAAGCTCCAAAAAATAAAAACAGCCTGATGTCACTAGGGAAATTTAAATTTATTTTAAGAGCACTAATTTTAAGTGGTTGTAGTTCCTTATGCAAACGGAAAAGTTGTTTCCAGCTGTTTGCCCTGAGGTTGTATGGATCGATGTTGTTCCTAGTTAACCTGGCTGTGTACCTCTCCCTGGCATCTCTGCTCAGTTTATGTCTCTATGGTATCTGCTCCTTTCTTGCCAGTCAACATCAACAAGTCTCTGCTGGTCTGCCCCATGGTTCGTTTACTTGCTATTAACCATTCAAAATGGCCATGGTGGGCGTGGCAGTCACATAACTGACAAAGACCGGACGGTTCCCTCTTGTGGCCATAGATGGTATGGTCTATGTTTTTAAATATAACTCACTCCAGAATAGAGGTCACACAACCAGCCAAACTAATTGAGAAAAGACCATTTACAGTATAGTTTGGAAATGGCTAAATGTGTTTCTGTTGCCCTGTCACTCCTGGTAAATGAGCATTTATTATGAAACCCAGAGTTTCTTACCTTGATGGCTATATATCAGTTGTTTTCCATGGATAGCCTGTGATTTGTCCATCCATTAATGCATCTCCTTTTTTTTACAGCCACTTATGCTAATTCTGGATTACAGCGAGTTTGAGATTTTCATGTATTTTGCCCTGTGAGATAATCTTCACACATTAATCCAGTTTACAATTTGTGTAGCCTGAAGTATCATTAGTAAGGAGCTAATCCTCGGGCAGGGGTCACATATTTCAAGTGAAAAACAGTCAACTCTTCTGTCTGTCATATCTACATACAGCACAGGGAAGAGTGAAAGCAAGCCTGCATACATGAGTATACGTATAATGTTAGAGCATCACATTAGTGTTGTACATAGGAAAGCGTTTGACTTAGGCATAATGTGGTTCCTCTTCTTCCCATGTCTTTTCTGTGTCCATTATCATGTTCATCAGAGTACTGGAGGACTGCAGGGGTAAACACGCGGCCTCAGCTGTGGCTGTAGTTTCATATTCATTCTGCCAATTTAAGTGATATCAATCTTTTCATCTCTCACCAAGAAAGCAAAGAAGCTCATTTGTGGAAATGTGTAACTATTCCCAGCTCAGCAGGCTATAGAGCCCAGGATGTTTCTCAACTATTTGAGATATATTCATGTATTAGCGCCTCTTGTTTTCTGTCTGTGTTGTTGTTCTGTGGTAATTACTTGGGATTTTCTGTACCTTACTGTCAAGTGTTGCCAATTATTTTACTGAAAATGTCAGTCAAAGTCAAAGTTAACAACCCTCTTGGCTTGTTAGACATTTGAGCCAAGTTAGCCTCAGATGTTGTTATAAAATATTGACAGCATGTCTTACAGCATCTTCACCGATACCAACAGACTGAATTATACCACGCTTGTCATTCTGACTGGTCATGTAGAAATGATGCTACGATTATGTTGCAATGTCAGGAAATACAGTCTGTCTGCTGTTGAAGCTCTCCTGTCACTATTTTCTTTTTCCATCCCACTCCTCTGTATTGAAGTTATATGCGCTGAAGAACTTAAGCATCACCAAATTCTCATCATGCAAAAGCATTGTTAATAGTTGCTGCAAGAGGCACCAAAAAAATGTATCTGCCTATTGTTGTCTCAGTGAAAATGCTGCGGAGGTTCAGGAGTTCATCGACACTGATTAGTCATCCAAGTGTTTGTGAGAGGAACAAATTGCTGATACGACTCTTTTGTCAGCTTTAATTACTAATGGATGAAAGCTCCCTTTCAACTTTTGCAACATGTTTCTTATGAATCAGCCTTCTACTGTATATTGTGAAATAATTTACCCAAACTTTCTCAGCAATCCCGGTGAAATAAAGTTTAAACATCATCTCATTACTGCAGCTATGATTACAGCTGTTGAATTGGAAGTGCATGGGACCAGTGTTTTTTTTTTTTTTTGTTGCTGTTTCACGCACTGTGAGCAAGTTATCTCTGTTTGCAGTCAAAAGATAAAAATGCACAATACTCCTGGGGTGGCGCAAAGCCCCGCACACCGCTTGCTGATGGTTCATCCGTTGGCACACAAGCACTGATTAGAGATCTCCTGCTGAAATGGAGCAGTGAGCCAATCCATTCATTGTGCCACAGAAAACTCAATCTTTTCAAAAAGTCTAAACCAACGTCTAAAACAACACTGTGTGTTTCTCGAATTGGGGCTTGTTGCGCGCATAAGGTGGCGCTGTGTGGTCCCGTTGAAACCACAAAGCCAAGGGCTCAACTCGCCAAGCAATCCCAACACCTCAGACCATGTGGATCTGATGGCCGAGGAGCCCAAAGAAATTGGTTACTTATGCTGTCCCTGACATTGTGATGTAGAGTCAGTTGTAGGGAACGTTGTGGCTGCCGCGTGCACCTAGTTTAGCTCTGGTAGCTAAGTGTAATGATAGATCCAGACATGGATCAAGTCATCCAGCATATCCTGTATCGGACAACCAACTCTACTTCCAATTCATGGTGTGGAAGGATTTGGACTTACGGATAATATCAAGTAGAGAGACAAGCGGAAGAGGAACACATTTCATTTAGATAGAAAATGTTGCGCTACCTAGTGGCACTAGGCAATATAGAAGTGTGGCACTGCTGCTGTTACATCTTGCATAATAAGAAGTCTACATTCATTATGTAAAGTAAATTGGCTGACTGACTGACTCCATTACATGCCTGTGCGCTTTAATGTAGGAAGATGTGTCAATAAGTCCTAGAGAATGCCGGAACCATGCTGCTTCTGATGGACTTGAAGCTTGAGTAAGAAATTTTCACACTGTAATGTGTCCTCCAAATTGTCTCTGCAGCTGTAGCAACCAGGAAAACTCTGGCGTCCTGCGAGAAGGGATTTGTTGGCAAATGTATACCCACAGGCACATCTAACATCAAAAGTCGACTTGATTCTTAATTAAACCGATAGAATACAGCAGCAGTGACAGCTCTGCAGTGCTTTGCCTCAGTAAAACTTAACAGGCACTAAAAGTTTCTTCTGAGTAATGATTAATGCATCCAATTTCTGTGATCTGTATTGAGCGTAGCATCATGAGTAATTAAATGGTGGGCTACAGAGCGCTGGCTGCTCTCATAAAATGACAAGGCCATAATTATCACGAAGCTTGGTTGCCCTATGACTCAAATACTAAATGTGTATCAATAAGTAAGCGGAAGATGTCAAAGAACTACAACCGAGGCGACCCACGCTGTTGAAAATAGCCATGACACCACAGACAGCGCTTCCTTGAACTAATATTTGAAGTCGACCTTTGCAATTCGTGTGATGCATATTTAAATATTGAGCAATTCCACACATCCATAAAATGAGACATACAATCATCTGCTTCAAAAATATTATAATTACATGAAAATTGCACCTTTACTCTGTCAAAATACAATAAGACAAAAAAGGAACCCTCCATCTTTACATTCCCCACTCCCAAAACAAATAAAACTAGCCAGGTGTTTATATTAAAAGTAGACTCCCTCAACAAATACTGAACGTGACGCTGAACACCTCAGTGACCAGGAAAATGGTTTCCTCTGGTAAATACAATAACAAAAACATGGCACTCCTCGAAGAGGAGAGTTGTGCTGCGAGGAATCGTTTATCCTTTCTCACTGATTCATAAACAGGCGTCATTTTCAAACCAACAATACAGCAGCACACAAATATACAGTAGAGAGGAAGCCCAGAGGGGTTGAGGGGGCTGTAGAGCTGTCCAAGAGTCAGAAAAGCATAATATAGGATGGGAATATTGATGTATTTTTTTACTGCCATTTAAATCAAGCCTGTTATTTTTATTATTGTTGTCCCCTCTCCAAGATAAATAGGGTGATAAAAGGAGATGCCTGCCCCCGGTCTCGTTGACATTTTGGGGAGTCCTTTTGGAGCAGTAAAGATGCCCCACTTGATGGATATCAGAGCTCTGTAGACAACTGGAAGACAAAATAAGGGATGCTTATGGACGCAGAGGTGGATAAGGCAAAAGAAAAAAACAGAAGAGAGAGAAAGACAGAGAGAGAGAGAGAGAAAGAGAGGGCATGGGCAGCTCATATGTAGATAGAAGGGAGGATAGAGAAGGATCACTTCAGAGAGGGAGGAAAAACAACAGTGGAGAGACAGACAAAGAGAGCGACGGGCCGAAGCAGTCCATCAGCAGGGGAACTCCAGGACAGGATAGAACAGGCCATGTTCATCCAGGAAAAGCAGCAGAGAGAGAGGGAGTGAGAACAGACAGCCACAGCAGCAGCAGCAGCAGCAGCCGTCAACCAAGGGAGATGAAAAAAAAAAAAAAACAGTCGACAAGTTGACACACTCTCCTCTTTGTCTCTCTCTGCGCTGTGTTTTCAGTATGCCGGTCTGTAGAGGAGCTCCCCAGAGGCGAGTCGGCGTTTCAGCTCTTGCCACAGCAGCTCCCGCTCCTTCAAGGCACCCTTCATGAAGCCGCGGTTCTCCTGGGCTCTCCGAGACAGGTAGGGCATCACCTCGCTCACTGGCCCGTAGGGCACGTACTTATAGACCGGGAAGCCTGCCTGGCCTGTGGGTGAAGTGGGGTAGGGTAGGGGGGTGAAAAAGGAGGGCAAAAAAAAATCGAATAATGAAAGGGTGCTTTGAAGTGCGATACAGATGATGATGATGTTTGATGTTCAAATGAGATCTGATCGACTACTTTCTATTGTAACAATTTCAGGGTAAAATCGTTACTCTGGACACACTCCAGGGAACTCATCACAGCCAGACGTGATCTCCACTGGCTTCCCTCACTGTGTGATTTGCAACAATCCCCTCTAATCAGGCAGGTTTGCTTTATTTGCTCCCACACCCTCACTTGGCAGCATTTGAAACAAAAGAGCAGCTTCTATCAGTCACAGTCAACTCAACTCAAAGACACTGAAAGTTCAAGTAATTAAAAATGACTAGCAAAAAGATATGTTGCAGGTTATGGTTGAATACAGTGTGTATCCTCATTAGCTGGTGTGAATATAGAAGCTTTGGAACAATGATTTCATTAGAGATGGGAGAGACATCTGCTTTACGCTGATTGTCTATGTAATGTCTATGTAAGTAATGTTCACAAAACTTTGCGTTCCTTGCTAAACAACAGAGCTGAGAAACTATTCCAAAACTACGTTGAATCATTTATATTTTACATTACATTTCATTACATTATATTCATTTATACATTTACATTACATTCATACATTACATTTCTGCTTTTTAACTCCCATCTCAGTATCTGAAATTGAAATCTGGGACATGATGATGGTTTTGAACCCACCGTAACATACCATATCTTTGCTATTGTTCAACAAAGCAAAGAAATAGTCCTACAGAGACTAGAATATTTCAAAATAAAAGCAACAAAAACTAAGCATGCTGCATTTAAAAAAATAAACGTCAACCCTGATCTGCTTTAAGTCGTGACGACCATAGTAATGAGTCCATTCATCCAATGAATGTGACTGGCGCTCTCTCCTCTGCGAGGCTCCCCTGCCAGCCAAATGGATGCATCCATATTCATTCATTTCTTTAAGCTCTGATATCTTATTAATCATGGAATTACTTACAAATTGACCACTATATTGCATGCTGGCACGGGAAACTTTAGCTGTTGAAGCCGGTGTGAGTTATGAAAAAAAATGATTCAATGAATACTTCATGATTGAAAATTGCGTTTTTTGACGGGGTGTGTATTGCAGAAAGTTTTTTGGCGCCAGGCCTAGCGGATCTCCATGGCAAGTAAAGTCACTCCCGCATTGGCCTCTTTTTGCGTACCTTAAGACAATGTACATCTTTTATGGTCATGAGCAAGTCTTCTTCATAGTATCAGAGACGCAGCACTCGCAGCTCTGCCCTCTGAGACAACACGTGTGTGTGTCTGTTTACATCAACAGCTGGTCAAGGCTGTTTTCAAGCTGGAGTCTCACGTTGACAGACAAGTGCCTGCCGCGGCGGTGGCGTCTCCCTCTGACTGACTGACAAACAAAGTGGTGAGAGCCAGCAGCGGTGCTTTGTTAAGACAGCTTGTCAATACGGAGGTGTCTTAGTTCATATGTCACGTTACGGGCTGCTGGCTGACTTTTACATGTGCACCTTGCGCAGGCCTGGTGCTCTGTGGGGCATGTCTGCATAGCTGAAAGGTCTGCAGAGACACGGCCGAGAGGTAAAGGTGTGGCATTGCCACATAAATAATGTAACTGGGATTAACCATGCAGAATAGTGTAAATGGTACTTCCGGTTTTCTGCACGTGAACTCTGAAGCAGCTGTGGGGGGCATGCGAAGTGGCTGCCAAACCTGGGGACTTTAAACACCACACTGTGCCTCCTGTCACCTCCCCACAGGGTCAAGCTGAGCGGAGAGAAAAAAGACCACACCGATCAAAAGATCCTATGCTGTGGAGCTGGAGAAAAAACTGCCCAACCAACCAGACCGGGGATCTCAGGCATCCTGAGTGTTGGGGGCCTCCACACCAGCCAGCCATTTCTGAGGAACAGGAGTGAGCCTGTTTTGTTTCTATTTTCTTTTGATACTTTTTTTTATTGTTTGTCAGAGCGACGGTTGCTGGGATTTGAGTTGGGGAGAGAGGGGAATATTTTTGTGGCTCTTTGTTTGGTGTTTGCACTGTGTTTTTTCCAGGATTATTTCATTTTTGATTAAGGGGGGATGCAGGATTAATTTTGGATATTGATAGACACTGGACATTTTTTATATATAGGTAAATCCTTGGTTGTATGTATGAAGGTAATCCTTGGTTTGATTGTGTACTCCCCTTATATTTAATTCCTCCTCCAACCTCCTTTGCGTTTCCTTGTGTGGTGATAATCTCTCCAGTAAAGCTCCGGGGGAGATTGTTACAAACGGTAGGGAGTAGAGGGGAATATGGATCGTCCAGAGGCTGAACCTTCACTGTCAAACATCGTCATGTAGCAGAGCAACAAGAGCCATTAGTCAAGCGTGTGTTTTTCTCACCCAGTGGGAAGCTGATCTGATCGCACATTCCCAGTAACTGACCAAAGAACACCTTGTTCTCCGTGGGCAATAGACCCAGCTCATTCATTCTGGAAAAGAGACAGGCAGACTTACGCTCAATAATTAATATCTTTGTTTATACAGATGCAGAGCTGAAAATCAGTCAAAGGTGTATTTTCTGC
The DNA here is from genome assembly GCA_029224185.1 of Karalla daura. NCBI lineage: Eukaryota > Metazoa > Chordata > Actinopteri > Chaetodontiformes > Leiognathidae > Karalla > Karalla daura. Next base: position 20,137,958 of record CM055192.1, read on the forward strand.
AGCCTGTTTGGATAGAGAAGCCGTACCTCCTCAATGTGTGTTTCACAGAGTCCTCGTTATGGGAAGCAACCATCACGTTGGCGTTTCTGTTGAGCGCAATCTCATCTAGCACGTAGTCCAGACACCTGACACACACACACAAAAACACACACACATGCTCAGGAAGGTGATAAAACTGCGCCTTTGTTTGTCACCCAGCTGCAAAGTTTTATCTGTAAACTGATAATTATCACCACCCTCTTTTCGCTAAATTATTCCGTATAAAATATGAAAGTACATAACGTGATATTTCATTTACATACCGTGGTTTGTGTTGTTTCATTACTCATGCAGACTCATCCAGTTCTCATTAGCCAGGAAAGATTTATGGTGCTGTGCTATCTTTTGAATAACTTAACAGTATAATGTACCACCAAACCTTAAATGTATTTACCTGAAATCTCAGAGAGGTGCTCTGCATCCTGCTCTCCTGCCAGCTCAGCCATGTTAATATGCATGTACTGTACTGTACCTGCCGTCTCCATGTTTTTAAATACCACCTCATGCTGTGCTGGAGCCCATCAGGCAAACTTTGCGTCTGTCCTATGTTGATGTTTACCTCAGAATCTAATTGATGGCTTGAGGGTGGTGGCCCTTCCTCTTTCTTGTGCAAAAACATTATTGATCTCCACAGGGTGAGTTCTTTGAGCTCCCTTTAATCTAGGGAATATCAGAAAATTGTTGCAACACACAGCACACCCCTGGAGTTTCTGTACTGTCAAGGCTGTAGAAGCCTTCTGACACTGAGGGAGCTGAAGTGAAGGACCACTTCAGTGAAGATGAAATCCAAGCATTTTTTATTGCATATCTGGAAGGTGGTGCATGAAAATGGGCAGACCAGAGCAGCCCACAAAAGACAAATTTGACTTTGTGCATGACAGGTACATTTAAACCATTCACAATAACTAAATAAACCATCAAAAAAGGAGTGAAAAAAAACTCCCAGCGGCTGCAAAATTCTATCTGTTGGTCAAGTCACAGAGCAAGGTTTTATACCCGAACATCAAAGAGTAAGACTGAAGACTCAAGGCTGAAGGATTGGGCTGAATACAGGAGGGGTTGCCAGAGCTCAGGATGTCACAATCATAATCAAATCACATCAAAATCAACACACAATTAAGCTGTGAGATCATTTCAACACCTCCGTCGGCACTGAAGCGAAAGGGAATGTGTGAAACTAACTGTGGACAAAGAGTGTAGTTTCTGGATGTTTCCTTGTAAGAATTTAACAGGTAGTGATTTGTTAATTTGTGCAAGAAAGGGAACTTAATCGGTGAGAAGAATTAGAACTAAGAGCTTGATAAAATGCCACACATGCCCGCTTAATGGTTCCACTGATCAGTTCAGCTTTGTTGGTTGCAAATGTGTGACGACGTCACATGCACGTTGTGTGGTTTGGTTCAGGATGTAGCTCAACGGTGTGGTTACATTTCACAGATAAAGATGACACAAAGGCTATGTACAACACCTGTAAAGCTTCCATTTGACCACACAGCTGCAATTAATTTGCAGGAATGCCACGCGTTAGACACGCTACTTATCTCAGCCAAGCACCAGCAGCCAACTGAGCCCATGTCAGGACCGTCAGGAATTATTTGTAGTTTTTCAGTTTCTCTGTCAGTTGAACCGTTTATTTCAGGGTGAATGCAAATGAGCACGGCACATTTAGCAAAATTTTGTACAATGAAGCACTATGTGTGTTCTGTATCTTCTGGTCAGAGGTGAAGATATAAAAGTGAATATATGCAAAAAAATGTAGTTATTTTATTCCCTTACCCAGAGAGAATCAAGAATAGAACTGACAAGCCATTGACAAAACTGACAAAATTTTTATGTTTCCATCCCTACTAGTAGGAAGCTTTAAAGGATTCTTGTGAGGATCTCATAGCTTGTTTTGTCTACATAGATCAGACCAACACATCTCTTACCTGTGGTACATTCTGTTGGTAGAGTCGTAATCTGGATTAATCGGGTCCTCGTAACCAAGCTGTTCTGCTCTCTCTCGCTCCTGATACATGTAAGCGCCACGCACCAGCTTGGCTGCGAAATACCAGCCCTCGCGTCGAGACAACTCCACGTCCAAAGTAACGTTGTCATAGGCCTCCTGCAGTGGACAAAAAAAAGAGAAATATTTGAGGTTTAGCAGATTTTATGTGCAGAGCTGCTGGCATACAAGGAGGTACGGGCAATAAAGGCCATGAAGACAAAATGGTGCGTTTCCACATCACTTACAATTTGCATGGCTGACTTCCCATTGAAATGTTCAAAAAAGTACCACTTTTTAAAAGTCAGCTTCAAAGCATAGCACTATTTTTACACATGGCAACCAAAAGAAACAAAATGACCTTTATGTGTTTTGTCCAGCAGTTTGCGTTCCTTATTTTCGTTTCACAGTCTTGCGTGTTTTAGGCATAAACACAGAATGCTTATATGCTTTTGATAATAAGGCTGAAAAGAGGGTGTTAATCACCGAAATAACAGGACTGTGACTTAAGCTGCCTCTCATTTGAAATGGTGTATTAAGAAGAAATAAAAATAAAGCACAGAAAAAAATCTGCTCCGACATTATCCTCTCCTTCACGTCAGCGTTTCATCCTTGATTCAGATGAGTCACGGTAATCTCTTTACACATTGAAAATTTGGACTTGCGCAATTTGTCACGCCACGCTCTCTTACCACAAGAATTTTAAATGTCGTGTCTGCACACTTTGTACTCTTATACCCTGAAAACTGGATTGTTGGTTTTAATTAAAATGATCTGTCAACAGGTTCCACAAAAGTGTATTATGTTGGTTTAAAGCAAAAATTTTAAGGTCATCTTTAACTAACATAATACACTTTGGTGGAAACTGTTCCAAAATAAATTGAATTAAAGTCAATGTTAATTTTTTTTGAGTGCACCACATGTTTGTTTGCTCTGCTTGTTGTTGTTTTTTTTTGCTGACCATAGACTCAGACCTTGAGGTAGCACTGGTAAGTGTTGAAGATGACGGGCTTCTCTCTGTTGTAGATCCTCTGCATCTCTAACGTCAGTCTGCTGATCGCCGGCTGGAAGTACGTTTGCTCTGCATCCACCATCAGGCGGACGCCGTTCTCCATGGCGTGCTGGAACACAAAGGAGAAGAAACGACTCAAGCAGTGCTCGTTAGACAATTCAAAATAAATGAAAATAATATAAATGTGTCATATCAAAAATTGCACAGTGTGTGCCATATGGGCTCGAACAAAGGAAGAGATAGCATGCAAGAAGAGATGCAAAACTATGGAGCCCCAGACATGACTTTGGGGTAAAAAATATATAACAGGCACACAAAGTACTAATTAGTTCCCATGAAATACTAACTTGTGGACACAAAAGAGTATGTAAATTAAGTATAAAACACAGGCCTAATTAAAAAACTAAATGAGGGACATATCGACAAGATATTGACAAGAACATACAGACAAGAAACGATAGTTCTTCCTATCTTAAGGACATCCATAAGCTACTGCAGTTTCTAGGTGCACTTGATTTGCTTACCCAGCTGTCCAGGAATAATGTATTCTGAATGTATTTCAGACGCGTTATAACTATTTCGTTGCCACAAATAAGTAATTTGTGCGCACATTATTTTCATTTCGTGGCCACAAATTAGTATTTCATGGGAATGAACTAGTATTTTGTGCGCACGTTATGTATTTCTTTCCCCCCAATGTCATGTCTGGGGCTCAGTACAGAAAACTTTAAGAGGAAGTGAGAAAGAGCAGCTGACTGTGAATTACTGCCACAGTGTAATACAAATGCACAGGCCAGAGCACCGCACTGATAACTTTGACAATAAACATTAATTTTACCAACAAGCAAGCCACATTTGATTAATTGGAAGCGCTTGCTCCTCGAAAGGCCAACAAATGTAACATTCTTGAATCTGTGCGAACACACATTTACCTTGACTAAAACCTCCATGCGCTGCAACATCCTCTTCATTTGCCTCTCCTCCTCGTCAGTGAAGGTCCCCAGCAGAGGTTCCAGCTCGCCTCGCTGTGCCAAGACGAGCCAGAGGAGTGTGAGAGCGTGCAAGACAAGATGCTAATGAAGCAAATACCTCGCAGCGGGACACCTGTGTGCTCTGCTTACTTTATTCACTCTTCAGCCGTCTTGTCATCCAAGGTCAATAGATATGTCGAGGGTATCTTACACTTAATATTCTCAAGGGCTTCTCGAAGGCAGGAAATAACTTCATAAAATGTTTTTAAATTACATCGGACTGTCAAAGTTTTCATTTAAGTTACTGACAGATTTATTCTGAATGCCTTTGTCATGAATGTTTCACAAGATCGTCCACACGCAATGGAAAAAAAAGCCATTAAGGTGTGAAATAAATGTAGGTGGAAATAAATTATCAAGATGAAGTGGATTTCATTTCATTCCTAGAAATTCCCTCCTGTGAATCAAACGTGAAAAAAGCTATTCTCTCCAGTGTGTTTCGGTTTTAAATTATATGATGATGATTCTGGGATGTTTCCAGTCAATTTGTTCTCTTTCAGTGAAATACGCTTACTGACCTCTACATTTGGGACGACCAACAAGTCTGGTATCTTTGCTCTGTCATCTATTAGGCTGTTCCAGTCGAGCATATCAATGCTTCTGTTCGGGCAGAGGAGGAGACACAGAGACAAGAATATTCCAATCACGCTGGAATTGTCTCAAATTAGTTATTATTTACTTTACATCAGTCTGAACCTTGTCTAAATGGTTATTGCAGACTCCTTTTAAAATACAGTTTGTAATGATAGAAAAGGACTCATTGCTATCCCTTGAGGCATGTGTCCTTTTTTTCATATAATTTCCATTGATTGAAGACCCCTAAATCTTCACTGATGTTTTACTGCCACATTTTGCATTTTATTTTGACGTTGTGACTTCCTGCATACCCCACAGACTCCTCTTTCCTTCCACTGAACCAGCCGTCGAAGTCACCTTTTGCACCGAGTTTGGTCAGGAGCTCCTGAATAGACATAAAAGATATAAGCACCCACAGGCAGCACACTGACATGCTGCATGAGGCATTGAGCGGAAATGGCCCGCATGTGTACATTCACAAGGAGAACAGAGAAAAACTTCACCTGCAGCTGTTTCAGCTCCAGCCTCTGCTCTAAGGCTTCTACGCCATCCTTCCCCTGCTGTGACGCAAGGAAGGTGAAAAATCGCTGCCATTTCACCAGGACTTCTGAGAACTGAAGCTTTAAAAAAAAAAAAACACAAGACATGTCAGTGCACCACACCCCTTTCCCTGGAGGATCAGCTAAATTAGAGCATTGACCTTTTAAATGCAATCTTTGTGCCTACCAGAAACTGAGGGCGCCCCAGAGCTGTCATTTTGACAGCAGAAAAACCGTCCATTGAACTCCCACCTCGAGGAGGAACATGGTTTAGAAATAAATCAAATGACAGGATTAAATGACTGTCTCTTACTCATGGAAATATGTATTATAGATATCTGCGGCTTACTTACAACAAATCATCATTCAATGCAATGTTTCAATTAGGACTTTATACCAAGTCTCCTTTGTCATTAGAATATGTCTTTATACAGCAGAGTAGAATAGAATAGAATAATCATGATTATTACTATGACCAATTGCAAATCCAAGTCATCACATCTTACTGCAACTACCTTAAATCCGAGGACTACGTGGATTAGTGGTTAGCACCATCACTTTGCTGCAAGAAGGCTCCAGGTCCGACTCCCAGTTGGATCAATACTTTTAATGTGTGGGATCAATAGGAGACTCTAAATTGCCTCTAGGTGTGAGTGAGAGAGTGAATTGTATGAGCACCCTGTGATGGATTGGTGACCTATCCGGGGTTATATTCCCAGTCTTTGTCCTAAGTGTGCTGAGATTCAGGCTCCAGCAGAACCCGGACAACAACATTAAAGTGCACAGTCAGTAAGATAAGAGATGAATAGATGGATGGATATCTTCAATAAGAAATGCTATTGAACTAAATAATTATATGGATGTGTAGACTTGGAACTCGATTAAAAGCAGTTGTTGACATCTAAAATTGCTATTGCTGCTTCTGATTAAATGTTAATCAGCCATGCCACAGTGAATTACCAAACCAGTCTGATGTTTGATTGATGCTTGGCGGTGTTTGCAGTGTTTGGAGTAAAACAGAAACTTATTAGAGTTGCATATAGAGTTACAGCCTCTGAGGCGCTCTGCCAAATCAGACATACTGTAAATCTGTTTTACTGATCTACTTTGATTTTCTGTTAACTTACCAGATGCTTTGATGCATTTGATGAAGGTCTCCATATGCTGGTCACATTTGGCCTCATCGGCGTAGAAGTAAGTGCTGGCTCCAGTCACTCCCCCACGACGTTCCCCCGACTGTTGGTGTGCTTTGTATTTCTTCTCTCTGTGGTCCTCCCCTGAGGGTTATAACAAATTTGCATGCATATTACTTCTAATTACATCATGTACTGCATCCACAAATACTGAAAAAAAAACAATAACAAAAAAAAACAGCTCACCTACAGCCTCTTTCTCTGCAGCGGACACATAGGAACTGAAATTCAAGAAAAATTCAAGGACAACATGAGTTCATTTGTTCTGTATTCAGCCGACATGATAACTTTACATGATAATGACAGAATATGGAAAATCTACGTTTGATTAGTGAAGCTGTGAATTATTCTGTGGCCTCATGTCAACAGCATGCCATAGTCTGACATTTGGTCTAGTGACCCTGGATGCTGCACAGTCCTGCTGTCAGCCCTCTGACCCCCCTGAGAGTAAGAGGGTGGTTGTAGAGCCGTAACGCACTTGACCTCAGCACAGGGAGCTGGGGAGCTCATGTAACCAAACAGATGACAAAAGACTGAGCATGCTGGCCCTGCAGGACATTAAGATGGATTTAAAGATGGAGAGCCAAACAGAGTTATCTTACACAAGTGTACCCTTGGTTGAAAGTGTTTTTATTGTAGGGATGTAATGCAATTCACTTCCCTACGTTGATTATCTGCCCTGCCTTGTACGTTAACAGTGTTGCTAAGATCTGCTGGAAACTATCCTACTGTACACAGGGCAAATTAAGGGAATACACCCTCGACAGGTCACCAGTCTATCGAACACACACACACACACACACACACACACACAATTCAGTCTCATTCTTCAACCTAGGGGCAATTTTGACATGTATATTTTTGTAGAGGGAAACCACACACATACCTAGAGAAACCACACCGATATCTGTAAAATATGTAAACTTCACACAGAAAATCTGGAGCAGATGACTTTTTCTGTGAGGTGACCGTGTACCGTATTGATAAATGTAATATAACATAAACAGAAAAGAAAACAATCACGATAGAGAAATCATTTCTCAAAAAATAATTCTCTAATAATATCAACACCAAGCCATTTTCAAATTGTAGCTACAAAACTGGGCGTATACAAAACATAACTCTACAACTGAAGAGATACATTGAAGGTATCACACTTTCGACATCAAGCCAGGACTTGCCTCCACTCTCTATATCTTCTTTCTGTTGTGAGGAACTGACGAATGTTGTTGTTGCTATCTTGACAGATCACTAGAGTGCCTGTCAAACCCTGCTGCCTGAGATCAAGCTGGCTTAATGTGCCTTGTCCTCTTGCTTTACGGTTTGAAGGTGTATGCTCACCAAACAAAAGCTTTCTACACTGAGGTTTGATACCTCTTTTGATGTTTCTGAGCAGGCATGCCCGAGACAAACTGTATCAAAGCAGTGCAGAGATATCTCGCTACTAGTGATATGGCACAAGAAAAACTGAGTATGTACAAGAAGGGTCAAGAAAAGTCGCAACATAGGGCTTCCCATCTTACCTTTAGAGCACAGAGGACACTCTGTCTGATACGAGCTGGCTCTGCAGCGAGCTGTCACTCTGTGTAAAATGGACTTGAGCGCCAGATACTTGAAAATACTGCTTAACAGCTTTGTTTGTTCACTGTGTCTGACCTTTTATAAACACAGAGATGTTATAGGAGATGAAAAAAGGTCACTCTGTTTGGGCTTCTGCTAAGTAAATCTGACATGTGCATTTGTCTTTTTTCACTTCACTAGCACGGCCATCGAATAATATTCACTGATTTGACTGTTAAACAACTCCCCAAACAGTCCAAAAAAACCCCAAAGTTTTGTTTTGGACTGCAAGATGTCCTAATTACTCATGATGCATGAGTGCACAGATCTGCACAATTCTCCTGCTTAAGTAACATTGCTGCTACCACTGCACAGAAATACAACTTGCATAAGGTTTGTAGTGTCATCCAGTTTACATCAGCTACATCTCAAATAGCCACTGTGCCTTGTGCCTCTCATGTGACAGGATTCCTAACGAGGGGGGAAATTCTCCCTGGCCAGCCAATCCTGAGTGTGGGGACAGCACTGGTTCAACAAATCGTGTTGCATCGACTGTTTGCTTCCTGTTTGTGTGGCACGTTAGAATATGTCTAATTTTAGCATCAAGGGTAAAATACTCTCCAAGGTGGGAGAGGAGACTGTTTCCATTATAGCATTAAAAAAAACAATGTTTGGTATATTATCAAACTGATTTTACATCTGTGCACCAGTGATTCCTGCTTATTTCAATGCCAGCTGTTCATGTCTCAGCAACATATGAAAAACTGACAGATTTGAACACATCTTTTTGTGTGTGTGATCTACTGAAATGAATGCTGCTACTCTCATACTTCATCTCCTTCTGCTCAGCCTCCTCCTGGCTGATGTCTTCCTCCACACTGTAGTCCAGGACTGATCCAACACCAAAGGCCTGGTTCTTTCGAATGAGAGGCTTGATGGCCAAATGGTCCTCACCAGCCACGAACTGACCATAAAAAGTCATCTTCATGAACTTGTTGAATGTTCTCTGGCCCAGGACCTTCTTTCCGAGATCCATGATCTGAGCAGAAAAAGAGAGAAACAGAGCAGTTAAACCAGTTTCTTAACTGACAGGTACATTATGTACTTTTGAAGGTAAGTGGGTCGCCTCACGGGCTATAGGGAAAAAGACAACACGTACTAAAGTTGTGTTTCACACGCAAAGGAGTTCAAATCCTGTTTTTACCCCCAAGCTATAGAGCACACATTGCATGTTGAGCTATAAACAGGGACTAACGACAAAACAGCCGCAGCGCTCCAGACAATCTGAGCAGGATTTGACTACTATTTCTTAGATGAGGCAGCATCTCGTTTTTGCAACACAGACAAGTTTTCAATTATCAAGACTTGATAGACTCTTCTTACATCAGCACCGTGCATGAGAACATCGGCTGTAAGAGATTTCATGAATGGAAAGTAGTTATGTGGCCAGTGTATCAACATTGCCGGCTAGACTTTGAAATTTCAGTATGAACTGGCATCAAGCAAAGGTTAGGTAACATGGGCTGCGGAGAGGTTTGCTTGCACGGTTGGAAAAAGCCAGTGGAAATTTGAGAAGCGAGTGTTATGCATGAGAAGCCTGAGGGGTAGGCGGTTTGGTATTTAAGTTACATGCTCCCGACTGAAGCTTGTTTATGCTCAATGCACCATCTAATACCTAAGCGTTTGTATGTATTGTATTGTATGTGTTTGTATAGTATGCATTCATTCTGAGCTAATACTTTACTTGCTGCCTAATATGTTATTTAGGTGCCAAAAATTAAAGACGTTTCACCTTAAATCCAAAAGTTTCTGACTGATGTTCCCAGGTTTTTAAACCTTTACTGGCACCTTGGAGTCATTCACATAATAATCAATGCTATTTACCAGAGTCATCACATCTTCAAGAACTGAGGGTTCTCAGGTATCTAGGTCATGGTAGTCTCGACCGGTGCCACAAATGAAAGCAACCAGACTTATGTTGTGATGAGCCCGATGAATCACACCTTGAATCATGTGACCTCAACAAATCACATGATTGTTATGTTAGGGTTTTACACGTGTGGATTCACATATCAGAATATGAACTGAAGAAACCTTTTGGCAGAGAAGTAAAATATCTTTAAAAACAGAAGTAAAGTTGCATTCATTTTTTGCACCTGAAGACTCCCATGACCTTAATGTTAGTCAACCTGCATTCTCACCCCTCTTTGTTTCTATGGAGACACAAATTCTATTGGGAAATATAACAAATATTTATGGAAGATTTTACCTATCTATCATTACGTCACAAGAGTGGCAAACTGCATGTCGTTACCTCCTTATTCTTATCAACCAGGAAGTCATAGGAGCAGAGTTTGAACACCAACAAACTTCTGAGCAGCTCCAGAGAGTCTTTGCTCTTGTAGGCTTCTTGTGTCTGGTCAAAGTCCACGGAGATCCCATGAGAGGAGGTGAAGCTGTTGTTATAGTCGCTGGAGATAGAGGCGGAGGTGGAGGTAGAGGTGGCGGTGGAAGTGGTAGTGGATCGTAGTCTCCGGCCGGACAAGAGCAAGCGTTTGTAGAGGAGGTCCAACCCGGCCCGGTTCAGAGTCGGAGGCACCGTGCGGACCTGGAACATGGTGTCAGCCCGGTGCGCAGCGGAGCATCAGCAGTTAGTGGAGGAAACTCCACGGACGCAACAGGTGGTGTCTGCGGCTCTTGCAGGAGACGGTGACGCAGCGTGTTTGTTCATCACTCCCCAACTGTACAGACAAGTGCACGCCCAGTGTCACTGGAAGAGCTGGTCGCTGCAGGGCATGGCAGGGCAGGGCATAAACTCAGGAGTGAACCGAGTCTGAGAGAACTGAGACGGACCCAGAATTGTGTACACAACAACGAAGATAATAACAACAATACTTTCCCTAAAATGAAATGAATACAATTATATAATCTAACTGATAGACAGGCGGACACAGAGATCTGTAGATAGATAGATAGATAGATAGATAGATAGATAGATAGATAGATAGATAGATAGATAGATAGATAGATAGATAGATAGATAGATAGATAGATAGATAGATAGATAGATAGATAGATAGATAGATAGATAGATAGATAGATAGATAGATAGATAGATAGATAGATAGATAGATAGATAGACTGCATGAGGGACATTTTGTATGACAACTACAAACTTTGAATAAGATTTTGTTACATAATATAAAAGTATAATGCAGTACATTTGTTCTTTGACTGGTGGTGAATTTTTATTCTTTGTGACATTGCTATTTTTACTCAAAGGACCTGCATACTGCTCAGACATCACAGACCGTTTTGACACAGTCATCTCACAAACTTTATTCCCATGAAAGAAGACCTTGCCACTATGCTTTGTCTGATGTTCGTGAGCTGCATAATTTACCCTCACATATTGGTCACATTAGCTACAAATTACCCCGAGTCCTTAAAACTTTCATAATATTGTACAAGACATGTGCTTGACTAATAAGCAAGTGACTCACAGTGCAACCCAGAACATCGTTCCTATACTAAGCACAGTACATGCAGTCAGGACCATATGCATTACAGTAATGGTACCAGAAAGGAGTATTTATCATTATTTGTCCTTAAAAAATAACCTGTCAAACAATTTAGGGTCAAAGCAATTTTTTGTTCTGAATTTTGGCCATAGCTTTTGTTGACAGATGGATCATGGATTACGCCAGTAGAATTAAATTACAAACTTGTCATAACATTTTGCAAAGGGGGTAACAAATGACTTTATTTTGGACATGAGTCCCCTTCGAAGCCTGTGGCTGGAATGAGATGTGCTCTTGTGAGACCCCAGGCACATCGTTAGTGCAAAAAGACATCAGACTGGATGTTATAATGTATCTGATGTAATTAATAATATTTCGCTTGGCTCTTGCCCGCGGCTTGCAATAGTTAAGAGGCCCCTGGACTTCAGTGTGTTTTGTGCAGGAGGTGCAACATGCCAAAATTACTTCGTGTTAACAGATGGGGGAGCCCTTGTCTAACATGTAGTTATTACATTGCTGCCCCCAACCCCACCCCCCAGCACACACACACACACACACACACGCTCACACACTCCCCTTAGATCAACTTAAAACTACTTTAAATGTGTTTTGTTAAAATGGTCTCCACTGCTGCAAATCACAAATCTTTGTCATTACTTTTGAATGAATTGAAATGCTTAATGTATAAATTTATTTAGAATTACTATATAGCAAAAAAAAAGATAATTGTGGTATTTTCACATTCAAATCCTTCACATTATCCACATTATCTCAATTTAGGCTGGCTATTGTTTTTTGTAGATTAGGCCACAAGACTCTTTTGTTTTCTTCTTCTTCTTCCTTTTTTTACTTGGGCCATTAAGGCAGACCCTGTTGCACACACACACACGCACACACACACAGGCCTGGGTGTATGTAAATGCGGTGGCGCACGCATGGCGCATAAAGCCAAAGATAGAGTAACAAATCAGGAATTTCCCTCCTGCCACTCCTGAGAGCACAAGAGAGGACAAAAGTTACGGATTAACAGCTTTTCTCCTCAGAGAGAGAGAGGGAAAAGGACGAAGGGCAGCTAATTTTGCTGTAATCCTTTGTCACGATCATCATCTATCTACATTTCCAGCTGCGTTGAGGACATAAAGTTTTTTTTTGAGGGGAGGGTTAAAAGTTTTTCTGTTTCACCATTAGCGTGGAGCCGTCAGCTGTGCACGATGATGACCTCTTTTCCAAACTTTTGATGGAATAAATTTCGCTTTCCAGGAGATCAAGGTTCGAGTGTGATTCACACGTTTTTCTTTTATGACTTTTTTTCCTTTATTTCCAGCTGTTTCTGCTGGGAGTCACTTCTTTTTTTTTCGCTGCTGAGTTTCTCGATGGCGTAGGTGGTGGCCAGAGTCTGGACAACGATTTGATATATTTATAATGCAGATGCATTCGGATTACCTGCGAAAAAACAAATCAGGGTGTTTGAAATAATCCAGCGAGAGAGCGAAACCCACCATCGAGACTTTTGGAGAGGGGGAAATGCGGAGAGAAAAGGGCGTCTAGAAGGATGCTGCTGCTTGTACAATGGAAGTGAAGAACACTTTTGCTGTCGTTGCGGTGGTTTGTCTCCTATTTTGGTCCACTTTCAGCCAAGAACTCAACCCCAAAGGCAGGAATGTATGCCCAAGTCCCGGGTAAGTGTCAGGAATCGGGGTTTACTCTGCTGCTATTTCTACACATCTGTTTGCAAGTCTCTCCATTGCCACTATCGTGTTTTTGCTTTATACCCCCCTTTCTGCAGAATTTAGACAAGGTGAATTATGGCATACTTCACCTATAGTAACTGTTTTTTTTATGCAGCTGAAGAGGTTCATAATAATGGTTCATAATTCATAATGTTTGGCTGTATGCAGAAAAGGTCCGTGAAAACACCCTTCTAGCAGCCCTCGACTTCACTTTTCAAACTTTAAAGTCACTTTTACATGAAGATTTCCGTCTACACGTTTTCTTCCACCATATAACGGGTTCCTAGTCTGCTGTGTAACAGGAGGAGGAGTCCGTTTAAGAAAGCAGCCATACAGATGTGTGCATCTGGAACAAGGGGTTTTCTGATGTTCCTGTAGGGGGCGCTGTCAGTGACCTATCGAGCATTCGTGGCACTCTTTGATAACATATTGCGGTTGATGATGCATTTTGGACAGTTTATGTTTAATGTTTTTAACTCAATAATTGATATTTTAAAATGAATTTGACTGGAGAGAGGAAATACAATTATGATATTGGACCCCATATAGCCAGACACAGCACATTGAGTAGTTAAAGTATATATATGAACTTTTCTTTATGTCCATTCACTGAGTGAAAAAGAAAGAGGAAAATATAAAAATCTTCCAAGTCCACAATTGCTGACTGCAGCATCAAGACTTAAAGTTAAATTTAAGATTATGGAGCAGCAGTAAGAGGCCCTGGGATCCATTGTGCTGCAAAATATCTGTAATTACACGTGTCCTGATATGTTGAAGTAGCATTTGCATCATTTAGTACTACTTGACCTCCGCTACAGACCAAGGCAGACAGGCATGTAAACAAAATAAACGAAAATATAAATGCTTAACTCCACCATCGACAAGTTGACCTCGGCCTTCAGCATTCACTATTCACTGCAGTTAACTCACCACTCACTTTTTTTCCCCGATCATGCCCATTATGTTTTCTTTTTCCTCTAACTTAAATGTGATGCTTTCATCGCTTTCATGCAGAAAAATGGGTTTTTAAATCAGTGCAAGAGCAGCTATTTAAGTTCTTGGCAAAGGATGTTGGTACATTCTTTCAAGCAATAATGAAAGGCAAACAGAAGTGCAGCTGCTTCTAAATACCAAATTCATTCGACGCAACACTGAATGCAGCCTCTTCTCTCGAGTGCTGACATGGATTGACTACGTGCTTAAGATCAAGAAGCCACAGTCTCATGCAAAAATATGTATCTGGTGTCATATTGGATGCATGGAAAGGTAAAGGCTTTGTATGAATGCAAAACAAAAACTGAAATCATCCTTCCATAGAAATGAACAGCTTTCAGTGGTTAGACCTGTGATCTCCAGCACGTGCCTTTTCTGGCTGAATGAAAAACAGCATGGGTTGCTCTTTGCTCATGGACTGAATTCGAACTGCATCTTCAAAGACTTCAGAGGAAGCTGACGTGTTGCTAGGGCACTGCACAGGTCACAAACGTGGGAGGAAGACAAGGCACATCCGACCCTTCCCGACTGGGGCCTAAAACTTGGCTCCAGAATATTGCATCTGAACATTCACTGTCCTCTCTCAGTCCCCCAAAATGATTAAACTACCTCTGATAAACTACTCAGGTTCAGCGGTTAAGTGCTCTTGAGTCTATTTTTATACAGCATTCAGTTGAATATTTAGCCATGTGCTAAGCATATGTGCTGCGTACAATGGCCTCAACATGTTTGCAGAATTTGGCATCAGCCACATCAACAAGAGCCGTGAGATCAAAGACGAATGAGCTGGGTGTGGATGCTGCCACTTTGACTTGTGTTTATTTCACGGTATTTCAGCCAGGCTCCTCATCATCCCCTTCTCATTCCAAATCTTGTGACCTCTTTTCCAGATCACCGGGATTCGCGTGCTGCAGAGGATGGGGGCAGCTAGGGGACGAATGCCTGACACGTATGTACCTCGCGTGGCACTGATATCCATCAGCACACATCCCGTGGCTCACTGTGCCGTCAGTTGTTTGACCAATATTCTGTATTTTTTCTTCACCCAAGCTCTCTGTGAAGGCAACTTCACCTGCAAGGAAAATGAGGTGTGTGTCAGGCCAAATGAATGTCGCTGTCGTCATGGATACTTTGGAGCTAGCTGTGACACAAGTAAGGAAATGACTCGGACTTTCACAGTTGCTCTTTTTGCTTCTTGACTGTGACTTTTTAACTCTTTCAGTTATGAACAGCAGGAATAATAGTATAACAGTGTATAGCACTTGAGGTATACATTTGGTCCTCCACTTCCTGGTTGACATATCTCCAGGACTGTTATACAGTTTGTATGATGTTTGGTACTGGTTCCCATGGCAACTAGATGTTGAACCCTAATGACTCTGGTGATCCTGTGACTTCTCCTTGGAGGTGACTAACAAGTTGATATTTATGACTTTGACTGAAATTAAACTGCCTGTTTCAAATTCCCCTTTCTCCTTGAACAGTTATAAGTTCAACTTTTTGATTTGTTCATTCCCAACAGTCCCGACATCCTCAGCTGTATGTTATATTTAGTATAATCATTTATTAGCTTATACACTAAACAAAGAGGGTTACCATAATAAACATTGTACTATCAAAATATTTCCACACTCAGCCTTACATGACGATCATGACCCTGTGTCTTTTTACAGAGTGCCCGGCCCAGTTCTGGGGCCCGGACTGCAAAGGGAAATGCAACTGTTACCCCAATGGCCAGTGCGATGATTTGACGGGCGAGTGTACCTGCAACCACAACCGTTGGGGACCTAACTGCGAGAACGCTTGCCTGTGCCAAATGGGCAAGTGTGATCAAAAGACAGGCAAATGCACGTGTCACCCTGGCGTCTGGGGTCCCCAGTGCAATAACAACTGCTACTGCAGCATCAACTCTGTCTGCGACGCAAAGACGGGACGTTGCCTGTGCAACCCCGGTTGGACCGGGAGGAACTGTGCGATCCAGTGTAACTGTAACAACTCCCCATGCGACCAGTTCACGGGACGGTGCCAGTGCCGGGAGAGGCTCTGGGGCCAGAGGTGTGAACGGTACTGCCAGTGCATCCACGGCAAGTGCAACCAGGCCGACGGCTCCTGTACCTGCACGCCAGGGTATCGTGGGAAATTCTGCAGAGAGCCATGTCCTGCCGGCTTCTATGGTCAAAACTGCAGGAACAGGTGGGGGAAAAAACTTGGCAGCAAGCAAACGTACCATTTCAAAGGCACAGGAAGCTTGTAGTTTCACAGATGTCTGATGTTAAGACCCCCTTGTCTGATCCATATTATGGTGCGGTTTTGTGGTTTTGATAGGAAATAAGATTTGATATATGCTGCAGCTGATAACCCTTAAAATATCCCTAACATGCCCCTTAATGGAGCAGTAATATAGTGAAATGTGGGAGTTGGTATTCACATTATCCCATAATCATCAGCCAACATGTAAAAGCAATTCAGGTTAAGTGCTTTACCTTCCATACGCTGTGCCGTTCTCACACACAACAGACCAGAAAGAGCGCATTAGAGTTTGATTTTGTTTATCTCGCTCATTGAAGCAGCAATTTCCCGATCAGATCACGAGTAAAGCCCTGTACAGTACACAATCTTTAGAAGACATTTTGTAGAAATGAGACAAAAAAATCGTATTTTTATTTCCTATTCTGACAATAGATGTGGTCACTGCAAGGGGCAGCAGCCCTGTAAGGTCACAGAGGGAAGCTGCGTCACCTGTGACAGAGGCTGGAACGGGACACGGTGCGACCAGCTCTGCACCAAAGGCTTCTTTGGCGAAAACTGCCAGGATGTGTGTCCCACCTGCAAAGACGGCCACCACTGTGACCCCATCCACGGCAAATGCTCTCACTGTAACCCTGGCTGGATTGGGGACAGGTACGAGAGAAACACACGCAACCCAGCTAACAGGAATGTTTTTCAAGCTAAGTCAGATCTTGTCTCCTGTGGAGTTTTTTTTGTGGAGTTAAAAGTATAACGACAGGGGTCTTTAACTAGTAGCTACTGCAGTAACATTTGACATACTGTGATAATGTCTGTGACTCATAAGAGCCGGTGAATGACTGTAATCACGACATTCCTTTTGTGTGTGATAGGTGCGAGGTGCGCTGCCCCAATGGCACGTACGGTGAGAACTGTGAGAACAACTGCAGCCACTGTTTTAACGGCATCTGTCATGTAGTCACCGGAGAGTGCTTGTGTGACCCAGGGTTTTATGGCACCTAGTAAGTTATTATAAAAGGCACCTCACACCACAAAAAAGTCATGTTTATGCCTTTGGCCGCTTTACAGCACACATGCTTTCATATCTTTTTTTTTTTTCACACACTTGTATATCATGGGAATTAAATAAGCGAGTTTCTGTTTTGAGGCATGTTTTTTAGAGATACTGATGAAGGACATTCTTGGAAGACATAAAAAAAGAAATTCCGACAAACTTCCATCAAAGGATCGGTTTTGCCTGGAAGAAAGAACAGATCCCATTTATACCTTTTTCTTTTTCCTTTTTCCTTTCTTCTTTCTTCCTTCCTTTCTTTTTCTCTCTCTTTCTGTGTCCCATTTTATGCATTTGTCACTTGGAATGAACATTAAACAGATGTTGTTTTTGTCTCCCCTCTGTACTCAAGCTGCAATATGACCTGTCAGCCTGGCCAGTATGGCGTGAACTGCAACCAAACCTGCTCTTGTCATGACAAGAACTGTGATCCTGTGTCTGGCGCTTGCTATCTCCGTAAGTACACCCACCATTTTTTGAAGCCAAAACAAATGCTTCATGGCTTTTAGTGAACAGCTTTTCTAAATGAAGATAGAAAACTTCTGCTTCTACACATACAGAAAGAACTATAACCCTATGAACTGTATGTCCAGAGAGCCGGATGCCACTAGTGCTGCCTGTGTATTAAATGCCTAATACTTGGCTGTCCACACTGAGTACCAACAAACACATCTATTCAGGTCAGTGTGTGTAGAGGGAGAGTTAACGTAGCGAGGCCTTGATAGTGTTTCCAGACCCAGACCGGTGTCCTTTTTATGGCTGTGTTTGTTGGCGCTGTTCCTGTCCAGCCAGAGAGAACGAGAGAGGAGAGAGAAGAGAGGCAGAGAGTAGAGAGGGAGGGAGAAAGAGAGGGAGAGAGAGAGGAAGGAAGAAATAAAGAGCGAGATGCAGAAAATATGAGAGAAAAGTCAAGTTGGAATGGAGACAGAGGGAGGGAGAGTAAAGGAAAAAAGTGGCCTGTTTGGAAAGAGGAGATCACTGGAGGCAGGCAGGAAGAATATTGTATAGGACACAAAGGTAGGAGAGATTTTGGCTGGAGGACATGATGGGCGGTGGCAGATTGGTCAGTGATATCATAAGACCTTGTCAGCTTTACCCCGACCAAACAGTTTTCCATTCTTTATCCAGCTGTGAGCACAGAGCAATGACAAAACGTCACACCCAGACTGCCCAACAATCCATCTCAGCCCAGTGTGACAGTGTAAGGACCTCAGGGCCACCTCCACTTACCCCCTAACTGATGGTTTGCTTCGCCTCTGGTGTCGTCTGCCCTCTGAGGGGGGCCAAATTTATGCAATGCAGCTCTTATTATCTTTGGGGTGTGTCCCAGTGGCAAAGCGAAGTTTTCTAATAAATCATCAATGAGTTATGACAAAGGGCCATGCAGGAAAGACAGGGGTAAGGACAGGAATTGACTTGCAGGAAATCAGCAATGAATGTCACACGTCTTGAGAGAGATAAAATTAATAGTGGATTTTTTGGACTAAATTGCAGCCTGTTGCGATCTCATTTCCTCATAGATGTTGCATGTCAGGAACTGATTAGTAATTGTTGGCGTGACACCCTGCTCAACCTTTATTATCAAGGAACCAAAATGAATGAATGATAACAGTAAGCAAACACTCTCTGTACCATCGAAATATAACTTGTAACGAAACTGTAATAATTTGCGATGTGCCAAGGTATCCAGAGTCAGCGATGACAGAAAGGGAGATTTGTTGAATTTGGCATTTCGGACATTTGCTTTGAAATGTGGCAGTGTGGCACACCCAGAATTCCTTGCATCTCGTCTTTCAGAGCCCAACCAGCGGATGGGTGTGATTGCGGCTGGAACTCTCGTCTCCTTCTTGCTGATCGTCCTGCTCTCGCTGCTGTGCTGCTGCTGCCTCTGTCGACACAAAGACGACCACAAGTGAGTGACAGATGGGTGTCTTCACCTCTGCGGTTCCTCGTGTGCCTCGTATTGAGCTCACCCCGGTTATGAAAATAAAGTCAAATGTTTTTCTTTTTTGCTCTCTCATACAGGTACCAGGTTGTTAAATGAATAACTGCATATGAAGTGTATTTTAAGTACTTTTATATATATTGACATTGCAGTGAGTAGCAAATGTGAGCAGGGTCCCTGAGACCTCAAAAGAGGCACGGGGCCAGGTTTAATATGCCTCTTTTTGAATGATTCATTTGGATTTCCATGGCGTCATCCCTTTTCAATCCTCACCAAGACAACTTTACTCAACAGCAAAAAAGCCAAGCGGATCCTGTGTGGACGATTCAGCCGAATCAGCACTAAACTTCCCCGTATTCCACTGAGGCGACAGAAACTGCCCAAAGTAGTCGGTAAGCCCCAGAACTCTTTCTCATATCCCATATGCAGTGCTGCCAGAGGCTGCTGTTGTTTTTTTATGTAATCGTCCTACCGGTGCTTGGACAACACTGTCTGCTTAAGTCACATCACTGGTGGCTTCACAAATGCATAATTAGCATGGTTGTCAATGCAATGATGTCCAGATTTTGAGGTGCGAGCGGATAGGAAAACTGTGGTTTCGCTGGTTATCGGTGCCTTCATGCATATGTCTTCGCTTTAACACACACAGCTGAGACGATGCCAGCAGTGAGTGGCAGTCGGTGAGCATTTCCCCGCAGCGCTACCTTAGTCTGCCGTCGGATGATGAATAGGGTTGAAAAGTGTATGGTGGCTGCCAGGCAAGTATGGGGTTTCATTTGAAAGGAATGCATTGGTTTTAGAGCCCCTTATTATTCTTGGCACCCTAAAATGCCATGTGTTCATATTATTACAGCTCTAAACTGGGGCTTTTTTTCTCCCCATTTTCTTTACTCCTTTCCTTCGTCTTCTTCCCCGAGAAAATTTTTCTTGGGTGGTGGAGGAGGCTGTGTTATTAAAAGAAGGCCGGCGGTTGTCGGGGGTGTGGGGGGTGGTGGTGAGTGACGCTCTATCAAAGGCTGCACTGTTTGGGTGGACGCTGCTGCTCCGCTGCTCCATGCGGAGGTCTCGTGGTCTGTGACAGATCTGTCTGTGACCCGAGGCGTTTCTTTTTTGTAGACAGAGGAGATATTCTGAGCTTTTAAACACCACCACATAGATGTTCAACACTGCATGTTTTATGCTCAAACACTTCCAATGATCCACTCATTTGATTAATTGAAACCTTTTTCTAAAGTGTTTGCTTTAGACATCACTGTCACATCAAGTGACAGTGCACACCAGTGGCAGTAAATGTTAGAGGACATCAGCATTTTTTAATGGATCTCACAATCTTCCAAGAAAAATATCCTTTGTGTACATATATATACACATAGGATCTCATTTATATTAACAGTGCAAATGCGTATTTCATCAACTAGAAAGGAAAGAAGAAAATTAATAATTGTTAGCTTCAGCAGTGGCAGATATAGTGGTGACATTTGCAACAATACTAAAGCAATTACTCAATTGATTAATTAGCCCGCTGACAGGAAGTTAATTTGGAGCCGTTTGTTGTATCAATTTATTGTTAGAATGTATTTATCATAATTTGGTAAACATTGTACATTGGTGGATGTACCATTTCATGTAAAGCCTTGAATCTTTATACTTTGATAACGTGTTTTGCATCTGACAAAACAAGCACAGCTCTATATACTCCATATGGCCACAAACATATCTGCATGTAGACACGCACACATACATGCCAGCACATGCACACATAGATACATGCACACACAGTCTCATACTCATGTCATAGTATGACACTGTGACTTCCAGATTCAGCCTCAGCCTCAGCATCTTTGCAAAGCACTGCTGTGATTTGTTTCTTTAATAAGGCTGCAGAAGTAGTTAAACATGGTGACCTGGTTTCTTTTCTGAGTAGCATGTGCCTCCTCAGTTATTCAGCTGATTATTTGAGCCGGAGTCTCTCTCTAACACGCCTTGGTCAAAATGCAGCTAAGACACAGTGGTTTTGTCATTGGGGTGTGAGGCATTAATGTGCTTGTTTGTTGTTTGATGGCAATAATTAATATACCTGAGCCATTACAGCAACATCATCCAACTCACCTAATATCACATAGATGTGTTAAATCTTCTTTCCCCTTATGAGTCTAATGTGAATCCATAATGTGTCTCTCCTGTCCTTCCTGGTCTGTCCTGTTCAAATGTCTTGCTGCTTCACTTTCTGCTGGGCTATCTACAGACACATGGTCTGCCAACATTTAGAAAGTCAAACTCGGACTGGGGCAACACAGGGCTGCTCTCTCACTCACACACACACACATTCCAGAGGGGGCCCAGAGGGGCTAGAAACAGGAAGTGGTCAAATTTACCCCCACCAGTGTCAGAACTGTGATTTATCCACATCAGGGTCAGTGGCAACAGATGTGGCAAGACAAAATGAAAAAGAAACAAGGAAGAAGAAGTGAAAGGAGACAAACGTTTCTCCCATTAGAGAAAGAGCCACAACATGGTGTCACCTATTGGCTCTTGGCACCGTTGAGCCTGTTTGCTTGTAGTTTGGCATTCCATTCTAAGTATATTTACTCCACGCCCTACAGATACACGTCTGTCTGGCATTCCTTGCATCCTCTGTGTCCAAATGCTTCCCTAATGGTGAAAGGCTGAGAGCAGTGACACCTGCTTCATTTCATCCTACTTGGGGGATTTTAGCTGCGACTACTACGAGTTTGTTTGCAGCAACAGTCAAGTCAACTCAGCTCATCGCATCACACCATCATGTTGTTTAAGGTGCCTTAAGAAACTCTGTCTACGCTCCCTGACACAATGTGTGCATGATTTATAAACCAAACAACTAATTGATTGATTGATTGATTGATTGATTGATTGATTGAGGAAATAACCAACAGATGAATTGTTTATTGCGGCCCTACTTTTCAGTATAACGCTTGATAAATAATAGCTGGCCTGCATGATTATTGCAACTGGATTGTATCAATATAATCAGATGATCAGTAATTGTTTAGTAGGCTGAGGGCATTGACCATCTTTAAGGTCACTCAGAGTACTGTATTTGTTTTAGACTCTATGCTACCCCATAGCCCTAACACATGTTATTCCAGGGTGAAACATGTTGCTTAGTGTTATTATTGGCTCACAATAGCCATATTCAATGTCCAGATTCCCACATCTGTACCACGCAATTGGACCTGAAACCTGCTTGTCAGAGCCCAGCTCTCTGGCCTTTAGTCCACCTCTGCCTCAGGTCTGTTAACTTCCCCCCACAAAGCAACTGTGGTGGAGGTGGTGGTGGTGGAGCTCTGCAGCTGGGATGTGTCAATAATGCCCCGTTGTGCATTGGTCTCCACGAAGGGAGGGATCACAGTGGCGTCCAGTCTGCAGAGTAAGATCCACCGTCCGGAGGGAGCAGCTTTCAAGGGCAGCAGTTGTTCATCTCTGCATACAAGCAATGTCGCAAAATGCCCATGTGTTAGCTTGTTGACTTGCTTAACTGAAGTCTTTGCATAGGATAGCTGCTCCACATTCCTCCATAGTCACTTGGTCTCTGTCGATCTGCCTGCTGCTGCTGCACAGCGATGACCCTGCTCAAGGACAGGAATGAAGACAGCCTCTGTGCTCACCAGTTATTTGTTCCTTATTATTGGACCCTGTCTCAGTTAGTTGGAAATATCTCCATAACCATTTTGTTGGTTTGCTGTTCATAGTGTATATATTATGCTCATTGTTCTTTTAGATTAACACAGCTTTTCACAGTAAATCCATCCAGAACAGGAGTTATATGGAGAACTGTTGTCACCAGAACAGTCCAATATTAGCTACACATGTACAGAGAGCAGGCTGGCATTATTCTTGTAAACAGGATATCCTTAAATAATCTCATAAATGGGTGCCCTTGGATGTAAGTCCCCTGGTCATATGTATCAGAATGCTTGTTTTTCTTGGACTTTTTTTCCCTTTTTAACACACATCTGTGTTTGCTTATTGTAGATGTGTTGCACCTGTGTTGACATGTTCCATCTCCAAATAGCACAAAGACATTAGATTCCCAAACTCACACATGTAGGTCAAAGGTTTAGTTGACCTGTTTTGGATGATTTAAGGAATGATTTTAGGTCGGTGCAGCAACAAAGACTGAACTAATGAGTATTATTCACTGGCATGAGAACAAACAACACAAACAGGCCATCGGGAGGTATTAACTTACAGTTAGGTCCTGTAATTTTAGGGGGAAAAGATCAAGCTCAGCAGCCTGAAGGGAAAATAACAAACTAGGGCTCCTGACAATTGTTTTGTACAAACATGTCAGGACACAAAACAATTCTGTGGGACACTGACAAACACACACATCTACTGTAATTTTACCATGACTAAATCTGGTTGTTGTTTGAGAAAATTTTGAAAGCAAGAAAGAAAGATGAGACAGAGAATCACATGGTGTGAGAAGGATGGACAAGGGAAGCCGGAGAGAAAACACCAGCTCAGTTTATGACGCAAAATAAACCAGAAATGTTTGGTTTACACTTTACAGTGAGAGGAACAGCTTAACAGATTATCTGCTGAAGTTATAGACCCTGTTTTATTCGTTTTGTTTTGTTTTTACTGCTTTCCAACTGCATCTGTATCTCAACCCGAGAAAGAGGAGACATCAAGAATTTAAGCAAAGCTGCATGAAATATAAGTGACACATTTCTTGTACTCAGATATCACGATTGAAATCTAAAGGAAATGCAGTTTCATGTCTGATAGAGTTACTGCAAGCCACTTAGTCTGGCCATAGATCCTTATAGTTTCTTATCTTTTGAGTTACTGTCAAACAGGACCATGGTACAGTATGAGGATTACATCCATGCAGGCAGGGTTTATCTGAAGTCCAAACAAACGGATGGACCCGTGTGTCATCGGGCATGTAAACAGGAGCATCTGATGTGGCCGGTCATGTCGAGTTAACGCCCAGTGCAGTTTAGGCCAACTGCGCTGTTCACGCCAGATGGGAAGATCAACCGCAAGTATCCCTCAGAAACCACAGCTGTCCTGAAAGTGAAGGGTCAGCAGAACGCTGCAGTGTCTGACGGGAGGAAGGAAGAGAGAGAATGAAAGGGAGAGAGAGAGAGAAAGAGGGAGAGACATAACTGAAACATGACTTGACCTACTTATCAGAGGAAAAGGATTATGTGGAAGATGACCAAAGAGCCCATTTTTGAGGGTTATTTTGCTCAACACTGGAGTACTCCAGAAGGCTAGAATAGGAGATGTCATGACATTAAGTTTGTTTTTTTTGTACTTCATTTCATTTAGTAGGGCTGCATACTCTAGTGTTTTGCATGGTGAAAATTATCAACAGGATAATACCTCTCGTACTCTTCAATGATTTAGTTATTTACAGTATACATGTATTCAGAGATTAAATAAATTATGATGCAGATCTCAGTAGCTTCATTTGATTATCTTTTTTAAGGGATTATACTTCTTATCTCTTATAAAAACCGATGTAGTTTGGGTATACTTCAAAGTCAGCCAAAGTTGATTGAGAGTTTCTTTCTTGTATGCTGGTCAGGTGCAGTCGCTTGTATGTTTTTTGACACTTTAAGAATAAAATGCTGGGGAAATCCTGCATTACTTAAGGTTTTATCATCAAAGCGTAAATCCATCGTATACTTAAATGCGTATACTCTGCATTTGCTTTCCATGATGGTGGAGCCTTTGTTAACTCTCAGGAAAAACCAATAAACCCAGTTTTTCTGCAGACTCACTTAAACCAACAGTTTCTACAACTCTGCAGCCGTTGGTGAGAGTGAGTGAGAACAGACTGTTGTTCTTGTAACACAGTATAATACCCTCTGGCTGACCTTTTGGCTTCTGCATTTGTTTTCTGTTCTCAGTAGCCCACCATGACCTAGAGAACACCTTCAACTGCAGCTTCATCGAACCCCCCTCTGTGGCCGAGCAGCCCTCCCCCTCCTCCTGGTCTTCCCAGGAGTCTTTCTCCTCCTTTGAGAGTGGAGATGGCGATGAGGGGCCCGTTTACAGCCTGCCCCATGAAGGTGAGTCACTGTGAGAATAAATAAACAATTTAGTTATCTAGAATGACACATATAAATCCATACTTTGTCTGTGGCATGTCTTGTGCAACCATACTGAAGGAAACTGCTTCTGAAGAAGTCAAAATCCCCAGTGTGCCATGCAGTGACTCACCCACTTCTGGAAATCTCATTACATAGATAGTTTCTTTATCATATGCCATCTTGGTCTTGGTTTGGACTTGAGAACAAGGAGAGTATAAACAGGAAACTGAACGGTCAGATCAGCATATGGCACAAATCCAAACAGTGACTCACCACTTTAAGTTGGGTTGAAAACACCCATTCCATCGACTTTTCTTTTCTGGAGACCTAACATTGGAAGCTGATGGATTTTTACTGCTCACTTAGTCGATTGGTTGAGTCCCACAAATGGGCTAAGGGTTAGAGTTAGCCTTAAACAATTTGGGCATAAAATTATCTGAAGTGGTTACAGATGTTATCATTTGTATGCTATCATCCAAGTTGTCTGGTGAGAAGCAATCTTTCTACAGGTTTTCTTCTTGCAATCATACTAATAATGTTCTGCCTCCCTGTTTTAAATATCTATTGCTTGACTAATGCCTTCTTCTAATTTTCCACAGAATCTGTGAATGAAAGCAGAGAGAAGTGCAGCCCTAGCCCAGCAATCGAAAAGTCAGAGACTGAACTCAATGAGGAAGATGCAGAGGAGTGCCTTTCCTCGAAAGACACCAGTGTAACCAAAGCAGAGGGTGGTGAGCTGCCCTTGCTCAAATCCTCTGACAGTGAAGGCTCCACCAGTGGCTCCGAGTCCACTACTGCAGCACTCTATGCCCGGATTGCGCGCCTTTCTAAACAATCCAAGGAGGATGATGGCAGCGGCAAGGATGGGGACAGTACTCCCACGCCAGAAGTTAAGCGCAATGGAAAGCCACCACCTTCACCTGGAAAGCCCAAACCCCGGCCACCAGATCCATCCACTAAGCCCAAGGTATCCTGGATACACGGAAATACAACAGGGTCCCCTCAACTCGAGCAGCAGGGGCAAGGAGGAATGAAGGCGCTTGTAGCACCAAAGGAGAAAAAGAGGAACTCCAGTGATGGCTCGGGCAAGAGTGAAGAGCGGCAGAAAATGAAGGAGAAGAGCCACGAGCAACAGAAGAAACAAGGGGCAAAGGAGTCTGATGCCAATGGCTCCCCCAGCAAACACAAACCTCTGCGAGGTAAGAAGTCCGGGGATGAGCACAGTAGCCCAAGTCATATGGAGCATATTAATGGTGTTGTTCAGAATGCCCTCAAGAAGATAAGTAGCTTCCATAATTCCTCATCTGAGAAGAAGAACACTGACAGTCCAAAGGAGACCCAAAAGGAGCCGCCCAAGAGCCCTAAGGTCATCCACCCTCACATGAACTCTGAGGCTGCCACACTTCTCGCTGCTCAGCTCAAGGAGAAAACCCAAAGCATCAACAGGAACGAGGGGACAGGTCTTACAAAAACCAATGGTCTCTCCACGCCCAAGGGAAACCGGGAGAAGCCAACACCTCCACAGAAAGCCAAGAGGACCCCCTCCAGTGGAATGAGCCAGCAAGGCTCAACCAAGCCCCTGCTGCCTACCTCCAGCAGCCTCCAAAAGATGGTAGCTCCTGTCACCACCGACATCGGGACCCCTGAAACCAAGAGCCCGGAGAAGCAGGACTTGAACGGCTCAAGGGCAGGGGACC
This sequence comes from Karalla daura, assembly GCA_029224185.1. Lineage (NCBI taxonomy): Eukaryota > Metazoa > Chordata > Actinopteri > Chaetodontiformes > Leiognathidae > Karalla > Karalla daura. The sequence goes on from CM055192.1 coordinate 20,165,162, forward strand.
CAACGTTGGATGCTACACCAAAGAAGACTCCCATTAAAAAGCCACCCAGGAAGAAAGGCAAGGAGGGTCCTTTGGATACATCGGAAATCAAAACACCCCAGCAAAAGACAGCCATTATGCCACCACAGGTAGTGAAATAAGAGTTTTTTAAAGAAGTAATGATCAGAGTTTGTGATGGAATTCAGTGAGACTAAGATGGATTTGCTGGGAAGTGAACCACATAGCTTTTCAATCAAGGAATTGTATTGTTTTTTTTGTTTTTTTTTTCTGTATCCGTGTGCTATGACTCCAAATCCAGTAAGAAATGCTTTTGAATTGAGGGCATAGTTGAATTGCATTGATGAGTGGTAGTATAATGACCTCTATAAACCATTATATTTCATTTCATTTCATTCTTTTGTTGTTAAACTATGTATCCATCCACCACCACCACAGCCTGTGGCTAAGCTGGGCACAACTATGAGAACTGTGGTGCACACACATAACCCTTAGTTCATTCATCTCTATTTCTCTGCAATATGTCCACTTCTATATTTATATATGAATATCTTTTGAGGTTTATTAACTATAATTTGATAAGCAGGTGACTGAAAAAAATGCATTTTTTCATGTTTTCCAAAGGTACTAAAGGTACTAAAGAAGCAACAATGAACAATGAAGATGTCAAGCTATGTTTTTTTTTCATTTAAAAAAAAAGATGAAGAAATGCAGATTTTTCTTTCAAGCCAACCTGAGTTTTACAGAATGCTCATACTCAATGTCAAGGCTGTTCTTTTCACATAAAAGTCTGCTCAGCTGTTAATTAATGCAACATTTTAATGTATTCTGCTGGAGATTTTTTTCTTCAGCGAAGACAGCACAGCACCTTTTATTTTCGTTCCATATTTTTCCACCAGAGCAAGTTTCCTGTTGATATACCATTTTATTTGGAAGCATTTCTTTCATCAACTGACTCTGACAAACCAAAGTACATAAGTTATGCTGCATTCAGGATCTAATTGTCATCTTTGCTCATGAGTCATCTTTACCTCCTCACTGAGCTGCAGTGTTACTTTCAAAGCTCTTTCTGCTGCAATTTTGGACTTAAAGTCCCAGCTCTCTTTTGTCCAACCCTGTCAGACATGGTTTGCTGAAACCCAAACAAGCTCTTTGATCTTTTGCAAAAAAGGGCTGTTTTTTTTAAACCTCTCCCATACTTCAGCTAACACCAAATTGTAGAATGTGCTCTTACTGTATGTTTTATTCAGTCAGCTTAACCACTAAACCAAAAATGAAATCCCAGGCTATCCAGTGTCCTCACTTAATGTCATGCTTATAAATCACTTTAAACTCACTTGCTTTCTCTGTTATACAGCTATAGTATAACAGATCTATAGTTTCTCTATGCTCTATGCTGTATTTAGGCAACCATTCTGCAGGACAATCTCCTTCATATCAAGCAGATGCAATAGTTTTTTAAGGTAACAGCTGCTAGGCGCTTTCTGTATGGAGGAAGGGAGGAAGGAGGAAGCTGCCGTGTGTCTTTATTTTCTCTGTCAGTATTGCCTTGAAACTAGGTCCAAATTGTCATTTGAGCTATTTTGCATTAGAATGTTTATTTTATCAGACCGTTTTGTGGGGAAAAAAAAGGATTGTGTTATCTTAAGCTACTGCATTTATGCTGAAGTAATCAGGTGTTTTTAGGTAAGGCTTATAAGGCTAAAAGGTACCATGGATCAAGCGCACCTCAACTGTGGATCAGTTTAAGCAAAATTGAGCTATGTTTTCCCGAATGCTATTGTCAGATAGAATAAGCAGTCGAGTCACTTCCTCTATGTTGATGTGGAGCCTTAAACTGGACTTTCAGTTTATCAAGATGAAAACCTTTGTATCTCTGTTATTGGTGGATACTTTTGAAAGCAGCACTCAAAACAATTATCAGGAGGTTATAGGTGTGGTCCCATGCCTTTAGCCTGTTTTAGGCTGAAATATTTTAGATTTACAGCTACATTGGAAACTTGTCTCAGTTCAATGCATTTTTATTAAGGTACAACATGTTTTTTTGTTTTTTGTTTTTTTTTCAACATTTTCTACTTGTATACATTGTGTACTTTTTATTATCTTTGTAAGCTGTGCTTATATGACTTTTTTTGGTTTTTCTGTTTCTCTTGGTGTCAATGAACTGGCTTTCATGTTGTATTTGCTTTTTTTGGTATGTTACTTATTTTTTGGCTCTGAGGCAAACCTACAGTATGAGTACTCTCCTGTAAAGTTTACATTGGCTTTGTAATTGCTCTCTGTTGATGTTATTGTTTGTGTAACACTTAACTGCATGACGCAGAGTTTAATTATATGGCATTAATAGCTGCACAGGATATCTGTAACCTCCTTGTTCCCTCCAGTTGTTATTATTGCCTCCCATAAAAATAACTCATACAGAAAGGATTGTACAATACTACTATGATACCACTGTTGAAACAATATCATATTCTTAAAACCATAATATTGTGTAATTATGAAGTGGCAATTTTTGTCTGACTGGCCCATGCCTGTTTTTATAGGCTTACAGTGCATTTTTGTAAAGAAGGGCCTAAAAAGCTGCGAAAACGTTACCAATTGTAAGGTATATTTTGTCTTTTGTGATTTATTTTTTGGCAACTTTTGTGTATGGTCATTAAATTGGTGTTTCCTCATTTTACTTCTTTGGAATAAAAAAGCAGTATGTGTAGCTCTAGTCGAACCAGAATATAAAAATCAATTCTCGTTGTATTGAGTTAGAAATACAGTCATGATGTTCTCACGGAGCTGTGACCTCCTCTTGGCACATTGACCCCCTGCCTTATTTCAGTGATCAACTAATATGACATGGGGAAAGGGATGCAGTAGGTAAGAGGCCACATAATTCTCTTACTGTAGACTTCAAATAGTCATTTGAATGCTCATTGATATTTGAAACTTTCCTGTGACTGAGCTACTGGCCTTGCCAAAACCCTGGGACGAGGCAGGAGTCCTCTAGAGTCATTCGGTCACGGCGGCTCTTCAAAGAGCCCAAGGGAACCGGGGGAACTGTTCGTTTGGCTCCCTCAGGATGGAGAGACAAGTACTCCTTTCATGGGGGAAAAACAGTGGAAACTCTGTGCTAAGGAGTTAATCACGCGCTGCATATGTGTCCTCTTTTGGCGGGGACGAGAGGGATATGGCAGCATTGGGCCACAAGGCAATGAAGGAGGATGAATGGATGGATATGAGGATGGATGGATAGGTCATGTGATGGGTAATTGGAACCAGAAGTCAAAGTGGCTTTGTTTGGGATTCCTCAGGTTTGACGTGGTGGTCTTAGACATGGTGGTCTACTTTATCTGTAAATATATGCAAAGGATGCAAAACGTCTCAAGTTATTGTAACATTTTTCAGGGCTGTAGAAAATGACATTTTGACCTAGTTCAATTATTAATTGTCTTGATGTGGACAAGAAATGCATTTGATGCCAAAAAAGATCACAAAATCCTCTTTTCCTTATTTATCAATAACAAATCCAACACTTTAATAAACAATATGCACATTTTAGGAAGAAATACTGATTTTTGCTCATATGTAGTAAATACTGGATGGGACAGCAAGGATTATTTTACAGAAAATCTTGGTCCCCACTGGATGACCCCTGACTTGGTGATCCCCCGACTGTACATCCAGCATCACCTTCATTCACCTTTCATATTTCTAATTTGTGAAAGAAAAAAAAACTATTGGATGAAGGTCAAAAACCTTTACCCATGATTCAAAATCTGGTCGAGGTCCCTTCTTTTTGAGTTTGAGGTTCTGACTTATCAGCCAACACCTTAATGTCTCCAAATCAGTCTTCCCTATAGCTGAACCTCACACAGAAATCCACACACTCTCACCACCTTTATCCCATTCTTCATGTGACAGTAGAATCATGGCCAAGATAGAGAGGAATGTTGACACAACTGCCTCCATCTGCCTGTCCTCAACTCACAGATGGAGACGATCCTCAGCTGAGTATACCAGCACATGTTCTCTGGCTTTTCATCCTTGACATGGTGTAGGAGGGTCACAGCTTGGAGACATGCATTGCATGTCGCCATGGTGTAATATTTCAGGATAAACTGTGCTGAATGAGCGAGTGCGAAATGTGTGACGGATTTCTGTGCCTGCTCTTTCTGAATGGATTTAAATGTTAGAGGCCTGTGTCTAATTACAGAACGTGGCCTTTTCATATTCCCTCTGCAGTTATCTAAGAGTAATACTTTTCATTTTATTGGCTCGAGGTTGACGTGTGAAACATAAAGTCACTCTGGCATTGCAACACTAACCAACACAAAGCGGCAACTATACAGGATAACGCAAAGCTTGGTCACTAAGCTGGATTCAGAGTGTGGGAAGGGGGTTCAGTGACATGTCGACTGCCAGTCTAAACATGACTTGGACCAGGGGCATCCTCGATGCGCCAAGTCTATAGAAACAGCGAGGCCTTAAAACTCAGGCCCTATGAGTCAGCCAAAAGCCCTGGACTCAGAAAACCTATTCCAGTCCCTGCGTTTCCACGGCAACAGGAACAGATTGGAACCACATCTGGTAGCCATTTCAGTCCCTGCAAGGAGAGGAAGAAAGAAATTTATGAGTGAGGGGGAAAAAAGACAAATATTTTCTGCAATGCAAAGCAGAAAGAAAGTGGAGTCAAGTTACACTTGAAAGGGGTTGAAAATATTAATTCAACCGTGATCTCAGAGTCAAGAGCAGCTTTTCAGTGCCCATGCAAGTTCAGGATAATGAATTAAGCTATAGTCCATTTTAACCTGAATTATTGTTCAATGCATTCAACAGAAAGCAACCTCTATTAGCATAGATGGGTTCAAGAACGAAAGGCAAGATTTCATGTGGCCATTTCCAGTGCAAATCCATTTGTTTTTGAGTTTCTTTTGCAGGCTTGTTCATTGCTCATGGGTTTATTTGTTGAAAAACTGCAGTGCAACAGAGGTTTTTGATGTTCACAACTAAAAAAAGAGGCTTTTTGTTTCCGGTATTTATACCTTTGACAGTTACACCATATGACACAAAAATGATTTCCTAAAATGCAGAGATTTTGCCAGCTGATTCATCATATCAGACCCGTCCAGAGGAGATCTGAAAATGCTGCTTTTGTCTCTGATCCCTGTCGACGCGCTGTCTGCGAGAAACGCTGTCTAATTGCAGTCCTCCTTACACGTTAAATGTTGTTTCTCAGCCCTGTGGAAATGCAGTAACTATGAAATGACATTTACTGGAAATGGAGCTGGTTGCTTTTCTCGAGCCAAAACCACTGAGAACTGAGGTCAGCTCGCAACCAGAATAAGGAGGAGAAACAGCGCCAGCATCAAATGTGTGTTTACAGATTTCCAGTGACATTCACTCACTATGTGACTGTTATTATAATAGACCCAATACCCCCCTTGCTGTGACACTGAGAGGAAAGAAAAGAGGCAACTCTAGATATCTGCATTAAGAGCGACAACACCCCGACCTCCCAGAAAGTTGCTCAGACAAACTGGAGCTACTGGAACAAGGTCAGCCTGAGGAACCATTCATCTGTATTGTGATTCAAGTCAGTCCATGTCCTAGGCCAAGGCTGAGCAGCACTATTGACTCTTGACTTTGATGCATCTATGACATTGTGGCTGCTTTCACATGGACTGATGCACAACTTCAGCATTTATTTCTCAACTCGACAAATTCTGTAAATCTTGAAAATACAAGTGAGTAAGAATAGCCAGAAATGTAATTAAGCCACAGTTGCTGCCTCCATCCAGATGGTGTTTTTTTCTCTCTCTTTTTCCCCCCTTTTTTTCACATGAAGGGGTGTGCAAACAGTTGTCTGGGACTTCAAATTGCCCTGGATTTTCCCCCTTTGTCAGCATAATTCTACAGAGTGAGTGTATCAGGGGAGAAGATTTGGATGGCTAATAGAAAGCAGATCAGTCAGATGCCATTTCTTTCTCTTTCTTTTCTTTCTCTTTCTTTTCTTTCTCTTTCTTTGAAACCCTCTTACCCACTCTTGTGTTTTTCTCCATAGCCTATTTTCCTGTTCCCTCGTTCCTCACTCTTTTTCGCCCTCCCCCCTTCCTTTATTCCTTCACACACCCATCCATCCGCTATCTGTGCAGTAAAAGTGGGACTTCAGACTTCATAATGTGGCTTGAGGTTTCAGCTTTCACATAATTCCACTGGCTGACCCAAAGTTTTTTTTTTCTTTCTCCTTCTCACTCACTCCAACCTGGAGCAGCAGCAAAGAGAGACAGAGAGAGAGAGAGAGAGAGAGAGAGAAAGAGAGCTGTTGCCTTATTCCAGATATTGGGACGGAAAACGATCACAAGACCGAATGTGTCTGCCCAAACCCAAGGAAAATAAGCAGATGGCTTGTGTTTTTATCCACTGAACCCCAACTGTCCTGACGATCAGTACTGTCTGCGTTCGGCGAACTGCAGCTAACAACAGCTTTGTTGTTTGAGACGCAAACTTTCACTCCAAACTGTTAGACAAAACCAGTCACAGACACACATGTCGATGCAGTGCTACTTTCCTCTCGCCTGCAGGAATATATCCCTCCCCCTCTTTCCTTCTTTTTTTTTTTGCAAGACACCATATCAGATTTGCTTTGTCACGTCTTTGTGACTCAGCGGCCAGGCCAGGATTATTCACACCCTACTTCTCCACAGCCTTTTCGGGTTAGACACACTTTGATAACAGCTCGAAAATAAGGCTGAGAAAGTTGCCTTCACGTGTAATGGACGTAAGGATATATATTTAACGTATGGGGTTGCAGTGCAATGGCATGTGAAAGGAAGTGTTACCAGTCTATCCACTGTCACCGTGGCTCTGTGCTAGTGTGTACACGACCCTCTCAGCCCTGCTCTACTTCTCAGGATAACACTGGAACCATTATGGGGAACCATGTGTTTCTGATTACCCAGGCACAGATTAGAGGGAGGGGAGCAGCGGTTGCTGTCTGCTCGGCCCCCCAGATCCTCAGATGTGGCCAAAACCTGGACATCCATCAGCGCAAATCCCCCCCACTGCCCTCACCCTTTTCCCACCTCTACGCCAAAACCCTCACATCGCAAACGGGCACATCTTTCACCTTATTCTGCTACCTATTCAAATATGTAAACACTAGGATCTTTGTCAGGGAAACTGTTTTTGCTTGACCTACATACTGTGCCAAAACACCAAGCTGTCACTGCTGTATCCTTGAAAACATGGCTGTCGCTCCGGCATGACGTATGTCCACAGAGCCTTGTGTTTGTTGTTGCTGCAGAACAAGGATATTCCCTTTTGATTGGCCTCCTTCTGTAGAGGTCAGAAGTAAGGGTCAGATAAAGAACAACATCACAGCGTGTGAGCAAAAAATGCTGAAAAACTCTTCAGCAGGATGACTGATTTCAGGATGTCTCCAAAGTACTTTCTTCCAGCCAATGGTCAATGGTGTCGGGAAACTGCCACAAATGACTTAAAATAAACCCATCCCAGAATCCTAGAAAATGGCAGTTTAACTCTCTCTATTCACACTTGATTCTCTACACTTTTTTCCTTTACTCATTTCAGTAATTGTCATTATCGTTTCTAATGTGTTCAGATTCTCATCATTTTTTGATCGTTAAAAACCAGATGGTTTTTAAAACCAGAACAGTATAAAAGCTCTATCCCTCTGGCCAAACTGCATCAGGACAGTATCTTCATGGAAAACCTTCTGGTTCCTAATAGACCCAAAGTGCTCCATCAACATCGAAGGGTTGGTAGAGATTGCCAAGAACTTCCCTCAGGTCAAAAGAGCAACGATCGTTGCTTGTGAAAACATCACAGTTAAATTATCAGAGGAAGACTCATGCAAGTTCTGTTCTCATCCATCCTATCATTACCTTATCCACTTTCTACCTCAATTTTGCTGCAGGTGTCAGCTGGTACTTTTTCCCAGGGTGCTTTCCAGAATTACACTTTACAATTATTGGCCCTTACTGTTAGGCAACGGTGCTAACAACTATGTAACCTGGTCTTTATCCAGCCCTCACTGAGGGTGAAAATCTTGACTTGATGACAGTGACTTCCTATTCCTGTTCAGCTCAACTCAGCTCTCAAGGAAGGAAACTAAGTGCATTTCCAAAAATGTCAAACTAATCCTGCATGGTAAAGTAATCCCATTGTTTGAAAGGTCTTCCACATTCATAATTTTACTGAAGAGTTTCAATATTATCTACAAAATGTATTCATAGTGCAGGAAGTGCTCCCAGAGGCTGGTTAAAGTGGAGCTAGGTCTGAGTAGAGCCCATTTTGTATAATGTACTATAGTTCAGGGAAAATATGATTTTCAATGTATAACTACAATAGTCAAATTGATGTATAAGACCAAAACATAGAATTTTTAGTTGTTTCAGTGTATGCATACTGAGCCCATGTCTACATATGTCCAGACATTCCAATTTCCATTAACTGGGTCTAAAAACATGTATACATAAATAGTATATGGCGTCTGTGTGTGCGTGTGTGTGTGTGTGTGTGTGTGCGCTATGTGCACTTAACTGGCACCAGCAGACCCCCATCATGTTGAGATGCAAAGTAGATAAGATAGATGGATGACGGACATTTAATTTTAATATGACAGAGGTATAAATCTAAAAACAGGAAGTAGAAGTACCGTAAAAGCACTAGTCAGTGTGTAGTTATGTTTTGCAACCGGGAGATGTCAAATATTGTATCACAACCTCTACCACAAAATCAGATCAAATAGGCCATAATCCAGGTAAAAGGATCAATCTTCCCCCATTTTTGCCATCAATGTTACAAAGACATCGCAAACAAGGTCAGCCGCAGCAAACCACCCTCGTCATCCATGCCTGTGCAACACAGATCTCATGCCAAGGCCGGCAGCGTCGCACAGTCCTCTGCGGCCTCCCTGTGTGGGGAAAATTGGAGCCACTTATTTTAGGTCGTAGGTTCAAGCCAACCACGAGGCTAAATCAAACTCTGTGACGTTCTGTGAGCTGTAAATTTGCTCGCAGTTGCTGTCAAGCGTGGATGTCTCACTCTGTTGGTGGAGTCGCAGGCATCACGAGAGAGCAGCTTCGCAACAGTCCAATAGTGTTTTTTTTTTTAATCTATAGATTAAAATAAGTCAAAATAAGAGCAAAAGCACTGGAGCTCTTTGTGTCGTGTAGGACAAACTTGTTTAGCTAGATGAGGAAATGATGTTTTGTGCCTTGAACCTCAATCCCTGGGAGGTTAGGTCCACTTACAGGACAATGTACAGTGGAGGACACTCATTAGCATTGTGCTCTTATTGAATGAAGCCTCCACATGGCCTTCACTTCTGTCAACACTGCAGCTCTTCTTTATGAGCAGACTGGAGCACAGTAGGCAGACAGGCAACAACAGCAGCAGCAGCAAACCCCCCTCCTCCTCTCCCTCTCATCCCCCACACCAGTTGCCCCAGGCTCCAGACAGATAAGCACACACATGCACACATGCACACACGCACACACCTACACGCAGCACACACGCACAAAGATAAGTGTTTATCCTCCAACTCCTATTTTTATTCAGCTCTCCCCCTCAGTCACCCTTAAATATACAAAAAATTGTCCACACTGAGGCAGAGAAGGAGACGCCGGAGCCAAAAATGTCTCTCAAATGACTGTGCGCATCATAGGAAAGCAGACACACAAACTAATGTCCTGCTGGCTGCTCTGCAGCATCCGGTGCTTTAGAGAAACAGGAAGTGTGTGTGTGTGTCTTTATAAGCAGCTCTCTGAGGGAGGCAGGATTACAGTGAGGTGTTTCAGCTTTTGATCTTTTTCCAGCTGCAAGTGTTGCAGTTTGCAAAAAAAAAAAAAAAGTTGCTCTGGAAAAAGTTGCTCAGTGCAAATTTTGTGAGTCTTTTCGTCATCTACTTCTCTGGGTAAAAAAATGACTGCGTTTTCCCTGTTGTCAGCAGATTAAATAGGAGCAACATCCCGTTTTCTGGCAGGCACCATGTGATGCAAGCTAAATTGTAATCGTGAACACATATGGTATGCATCCGCTCATATATGAGGAGTCAGCCACAGCTAGATCACCCCACCCCCGCCTCTCATTCTCCCCTCTCTCATCAGCTCTCTTTCTTTCTTTAAATGATCACTTACGTGTCTTTCAGGAGCGAGCTTGCGTTGTGAGAAACAGGACAGGAACTTTGAAAAACACAAAGATGCAAAGCCCCAGCGAGAGGAGTGTATAGGCCCACGGATTTACGACGCCTGCCAAGGGGAGGAAACCCTGTTAAAAAAAGGGGATTGTTTTACTGCCATTTGACACATAATCTCAAACAGTACACGGCGAGAGCAGGACTCTGAGCTGCATGGCTCTGTGTCTGGAAAAGATAGAGACAGAGAGATGGTTTTGCTTCAGCATTCCAGGCAGGAATGGTTTATTTTTGTTGGAAACATAATTGTCTGTGGCTAGGATTGGAAGTACATTTTACCCGCCAAATTGCCAGCGACTGAACGTGTAGGCGTGATCGCCCTCTAGTGGTGACCCGACGTACTCGTCTCCTCACGACACCAGAGGAACAAACTTGGAGGGGAGAGATGTTTTCCTCTTCCAGGGTGTTAACACAGTGCAAATGTGCTGCGCTGTCATGAGGTCTGATTTCATACACAAGAACGCAAAGGAATTAAACACTGCTTCTCATGCAACTACAGGAGAGAGAGAGAGAGAGAGAGAGAGAGAGAGAGAGAGAGAGAGAGAGAGAATTCATTGGAGGCCCGCCATGTTGTTTGAATGTGTTGCTGATGTTTAAAGTCTGCAAAACTACTTTAGGGTACAATAATACCATGGCAAAAGCTTAACAAATGTGACCAAACACCACAGAATATCATTATATTAGGTTCTGCATTCAGTTAATTTAAAGGTAAAGGACAAGTTTGACATGGTGGAACGAATTTGCTGTCGTGACAGGAGTTACCGCTCCAGTGTTTGCTGAGCACACAACTGGAGTCTGGCTTCGCTAATGTGTGGTTTTACCTTAAAGGAGTTGCTGACAGTTACTGAACAGCAATTACCCTATGGTTTGTCACAGAGGTCACAATGGCCTTTTAAGTTTATGCATAGACAGCAAAATGATCGTCAACATCCAAGGATCAATTCCCAGGCTTGCTGAGTGTCATGCCGTTTTGTGTTTGTTCTCTGTGTACTCCAGTTTCTTCCCACAGCCTGAAAATGGGATAAACATGCATATTTTTCAAGAGACAATGCTAAAATATCCATGGTTTATTCCAGGTTGTATTCCAAGATAATATACTGTATGGTTGGATGGAATTTCATTCATCTGTTATCTGATTCGCTGGGGTTTTTGCTGGAGCATTTCCGCACACACATGGTTTGAAGGTAAGGGATACACCCTGGACAGGCCACCAGTCCACCACAAAACACCCCCCCCCCCCCCCCACACACACACACACACACACACACACACGCACACACACACCTATACCTATACTTTTAAGTCTCCAATAAAGCTAAACAAAATGTTTTTGGACTGTGGAAAGAACCTGGAATACATGGGGAAAACCAACACCAACATAGGAACGTCACACAAACTCCACACAGAAAGACTATGAGGTTACAACCTGACTCCTTCATGCTATGCGTGCTATTCACATATTGACCATGAAAAAAGTTAAATATGTGGATATAACAGAAGCCTTTCAGCGATATTTGAAATATCTTCTCGGTTACAAATTAGTTTCCCCATTTTCAAGGAAACTGTGGTTTCACTAAAGTTTGCCTTTTGGCCATTGTGAGACTGAGACTGGTTTCCATTTGCTGTCAAACACCTGCAAGTTAAACCTTGTGGGAAAACTGATAAGAGCACAGATGCTCTGTGGTTCCTGTGGGACCCCAGTGACATCTGATGTGGAAGAATCTATTAGGTGTTTAACTAGGGGCCTCAAAGATCAAAACATCGTTTAATAACTTTGACTACAGCAAAATAATAATATACATGTAAAGCAGTTGGTTAACCAGAGAATTACTTCTTAAAGTATAAAGATTTTTTTCAATAAAAAAAACAAGAAACAGTAGAAAAAAAATCAAATGGGGGAGCACTGCTCCCCTGTCGACATGTGACATGGTCGTGTCTACTCTGACAAAATGTTCAAGTGGATTTAAGAGTTACATATTGCTGATTATAACCTGGGCAAAAGCAGTCAAAGATCCTAATTTTCCATCAAACACAATGTGGGCCTTTCTGGTGCTCAGTCTGGCCCTCACTGTCAGCGCATCAGGCACCAACGATACAGCAGCGGAGGAGGAAAAACTTGTAATCGCCAAAGGAAAACTGCTGGTGAGCACATTTAGAAATGCACCCGACATGGATAACAATGAAATTTCAGCTGGATGACTTGTCATCGGTGCAGAGTCTGAAATGAAATAGGCATAAAAAGAGGACAAGGGAGGGCGCAGTGACAGCATTCAGCCTGCAAAATGGGAGAATGAGTAAGATGAGGGATAAGACGAGTGTTGTCATGTCAGTGTGTATTCTGCAGAGAAACCAAACCTATTCCTGGCACCTTTGATCAGATACGAGTGCTATTTGTCGTGCTGCTTTAACAGCTGTCTGTTGTTGTCCCTGCAGGCTCCCAGTGTGGTTGGATGAGGCATAAAGAAAATGCCCGAGCTCCATCAGTTTCTTATGGAGAGATGGGCTTTGTAGTATCCTTGTGTTCTTGGGTACCTCAGGCTTTCTTTTTTTTTTCATTGAGACCTGACTCTGCCACACCACAGATGTTCTCATGACCTCCCTCATAAACAAAACAAAAGCTTCTAGCGAGATGCCAACTCTCATTCTCAAGCTCTGCTTTTCGCTGAGCTTAAGTCACATTGTAGTCTTAAAAATAGCAGATGTGCTTGCCTACCTGTTGTTCCCCTTGATCCATTCTTCCCTGCACAGCCACAACTTGGAATACGATTCATCAGAGGAGAAGAACCCGCGTCTGATATTCTATAACGAAAAGGACGAGGTTGTAAAGGTGAGACGGAGTTTGGGGATCTTTTATTCATTCGACTTGCAATAGGGCTTATCGAGGGAGCAGCAGAATGTCAAGACAGATTCATGTAGGGAAGTTTTAAGACTGCAGCATCTGATATCAGATCTTCTGTCAGATACCAAGTCAGGGTTGAGTGTGTTTGAAAGAGCGAGACAGGGTAGCAAAAAAAAAGACATGGCAAGACAGAGGGCGAGTGAGGAAGAGTATAAATTAGGGGTTTCTGACAGCTGAGTAATATTTTGGTACCGAAAAAGCACAGTCGGTACCAATGTTGATATGAGCATTTTTATACCCTGAATTTGCAACTGTTCAATGTTTCCCACAAACTTTTTTTATTTTTGTCCATGCGTAAAAGCTCCTGACCTGTGTTTAGGCCAGCACGGGACAATAAAGCTGCACTGCAACCAATGAATTTCTTCAGCTTTAACCTCCTCCAAACACATAAAAAGCTGCTGTGATTCACAAGTAAACTTCTCACAAACTTCACTGCTTCCTTCACTTTATGTTTTTCACTTTTGAAGCCTCATGTAGGTGGTTTTTCTGTTGTCACACTCAGGTTTCTGTTTGTTGTCTGCATGTATTGTTTCACAACGTGGGCGCCCTCTGAGACAGTAATTTGGCTTTGAACAAAGAATTATTTCAGACAAAATTATTGAAGAAGTAAATCAAAAGAAATGAGCAGGGGGAGGCTCAAAATCAGTACTGACTGGGGAACTTTTTAATACAGATTCAATGTAACAGCGTGAACTCCTGCAAAACAAGCACTTTTCTACACAAGTCTAATTTTCACTGCATCACTGCTTTTAAGCCTTCCACCATGTGTTCAAATGTGTGTGTGTGTGTGTGTGTGTGTGTGTGTGTGCATGTGCGCGCGTGCGTGTCCTTTTCCGACACGTCAGACTGTTCCCGTGAAGAAAATGAAGGCAGACGAGATCAGCAGCCTGTTAGACTCACTTGGTTTCTACAAGAGGTCCCAGAAAGGGGAAGAGGTGCCAGAGGAGTTCCAGCATTTCCCCCTGCGCACCCCTAGGGACGAGCTGTGACGACACCTTGTGGCCAATCTCTGACACTGCACCGAAGCCGCATAAATGACGAGTGGGGCCCCAAGGCCGAAACGATAAGCCAGGCACCACTCTGAGGACTAGCAGACCTGGTGCAACGTGCAGGGTGTCCGCAGTGCTGTGTCACTTTGTTTACATGCTGAAATTAATAATAATTATAATAATAAAGAAGCCTTCAAAGCACAGTTGAGTGTGTCATTCTATCCAATATGTCATATTATCTACCTATTTTAGTTTTCTACTATTTTTATAGTGCATAGCACATACATTGTTTGGCAATACAGTGCAGTGTCGCCTTGCAGCAAGGCAGATCTGCATCTGCATGTCGTCCCTGCGATTGCATGTGTTTTCTCCAGGAACTCCAGGTTTCCAAGCTGTTTCTCAGTGCTGTGAGAAGAAAATAGTGATGTAACAAAGTTGTAATCACATCCCTGTCCCATTTTTTCTGGAACATCTTTCAGGCACTGAGCTCTGAATGAGTATAAATGCGAAACAAAACAATAGATTCTGTCATTTTTTAGACTTTATACCCCTGTGCAGAAGCCAGCAATTAGCAATTGCCTCACAGCAAAAAGGTCCTAGTTTATATAAAGTTTTCATGTTTTTTGTGTGTGGGACAGTTTTCTCTTGGTAATCCAGTTTTCTCTAACAGTCAAAAAGATTCTAAATTGCCCTTTGGTGTGAGAATGAATGTTGTGATGACCAGTCCTGCATTTACCACTGGGATTAGTTCCAGAAGACACCTGTAAAAAACGTTACATGTAAAGCAGGTTAAAAAAAACAGATAAATGGATGTTCATACCATCTATTGTTTTCTTCAGTGATTCTCTTCTTCTATTGTCTGGCTACTGCAATTGTACAGATCTCCCCATTGTTGGACAAATGAAGGTTTGTCTTACCACATGCTAGAAACATATCCTAGCCTAAGTATGTGGACACTGAGATTTTGTTTTTAACAAATGTGCATTGTGTCTCTCTTTCACTTCACCCTCCTGTTTATACATCCCTGCTGAGCACGAACAACTGTTAAATTCTCTAAATAGATAAACACAGAGCATCACAAATGGCCGGTAACTCACTAACAAACTGCCACGCTGCTGTCTCAGCCTAATCCTCAACCCATCCACCCCCCTCCGCTATAATCTGATTAGCAGCAGCGTATGCCAGCACACATCTCTGGGTGCCTCTGTGTGTATACGCGTGTGTGTTTGTGTGTGTTTGTGTGTCATTTGTATCTGTGCCATCATGCATTTGAGCACCTGTGATTTAAACACGACGAGGATTAGCAGCAGGCACGAGAGACGCACACACACAGAGTTTTAGACGGTTACACCTCCTGACTCTTTGGCTCGGACATGGTCACCAGCTCTACCCACAATGCCTGTGTTTTACTCACCGGTTCCCGAGAACCTGCAGATGGGTCTGGCCTACATGGGAGGCTCTGTGTTTACCAACAACAGGACAGCAGACAGCGACTTCACCAGGGAGCAGGAGGACGCCTCAGGTCAGCTACTGCACACAGTTTTTGAGATAGTTTGGCTTCCTGCAGCAGACAGCATATTACCTTATGTAGCAAAGCAGTGCAGTGATTATGTGTTAATTAATATAACAAATGTAGTCACTGTGAGGGGTAGACATAAGAATTAGAAGAATGCCATTTTCATCTAACACCTTTCTATACATTTGCAAAAAGAAAAATCGAAAAAAAGATGATGGTGACAGGTGAAAGCATTGAATAGGAATAGGATTTTTAAACAAAGGTGTGTCGGGATTTTTACAGATTCGAAAGTAGAAATGTGGTGCTTGTCTTCAACAGAGCGAAACGACAGAATCAGTGATCAATCTCAGTCACTCGCCTGACCAGGGAGTTACCACGTGGGATCTGTAATGGTCAAGAGAGCACACGCCAGATCAATAAATCAGAAATATATTCAGGCCAAGGTTTTAAGGGTCACGAATTTGAGCCATAAAACTTTAAAATCAATTCCAGGGGGAGAGTCCACATGGGAGACTGCAGTCTCGCAGGTGAAAGAGGCAGAATTACGATGAGGACCTGAGATACACCACCTGAAACAAGCCAGTCCATTATGTTAAAGGGAACTTTAGGACTGTGGTTATTTCCCTTTTTTAAATCTGTTTTCTGATCTATTAACATTTGTGGGACTTGTTTGACTTGTTGACCTTCCTATTCATTCATATTTTCTGCAAATATTTTTAGGGCTTGAGGTCAGCCAGAGGAGGCTTTTTGACTTCTGTTTAGTTTTTAAGTGTGTAATTTAGTCACCGTAGATCAGAAAAGAGTTTTGCGTTTCGCTGGCCAAGATACTGTATGGAGCACTGTTTAACAATTACATGAACAATTACACAATTACAGTACATACCATAGCCATTAAGTTGGTGAGCACGGCAGACACACTGGAGCTTACTGTTGCAGCTGTGGATTCTGCTGAAGTAATAATGCAAAAAGAAATACTTTAAACAAGAACAGCTCAGGGTGCTGACAAGCTGCTGCTTTTGTTCTCATATGAACCATCACACAAGTCTTAGATGGAGGTTGCTAGTGCAGAAGCCTCTGGAACTCATGAAGGATGACAGGGACTGTGACAAGGTTGCAACACCATAATATGTTGAAGAAATGAGTCAGATAATCCAGAATGTTAATGGTACTGTCTCATGAGAAAGTGCAAGATTTCTCTCCATTATCAAAGCTAAATGTTTCACTATTAATCAGTATAGCTAACTGCTATGAAGTGAGAAACCATTACATTTGCTGAGATGACAACAATAATAGATGTCATAAATATTTCATAATCTGTTTTGCAGTCGTCAACGAGCTGGTGTCCCACCTCCCCCTGCAGATGCTGCTGTACTTCAACATGTTTTATTTTCCTTGCTGGTGGTTTTCTGCTGTATTCATGTTGGAAGTAAAGGTTAGTGCACAGTTTCAGCTGCTGAGTGTTCATAAGCACACAAGTTGCATTAAACTTAACTCATTAATTAAATCTATTGAGCATCAAACCAAGGAACATTTGGTTCTGGTGCCACCTAGTGGTCATTTCCACAAGACTGATCAGGATGATCTGAGAATGAGGGCAGCAGATCCCATAGACTGCAGCAGTTTTCTCTGAGCTGGTCACAAATTTAGGCCAAAATCTAATTAATAATCTATATTCTCCTTTGATCCAAGAAGGCACCTCACAAACAGGGAGCCTGTTGCAGTATCTCATGCTGACCGCAGAGCTTTTTAGACATTTTTCAGTCAGATTGAATGGTTTAATTTTCTGTTTCATCCTGCTGTTTTACTGATGCTTCCCCTCAGTGCATCACCCCCTTCGCTACTGCAAGTTTCCCCACTGTGTTCTCCTAATCACATTATACTTTTTCATGCATTTTGAAGTATATCCAGCCACAAAATGTAACACAGTTTAAAGTCCTGAGGGCTGAAAGTAAAAAGGCTGTTTTCATACCTTCCACACACGCTGACATCCCTGCTCTGCTTTATTCCCAGTTCTATTATCTTCCCGGGTACTACCAGGCTTTGCTCATAACCGGGATGATCCTCCTCACAGTCATTGAAGTGGTCCGACTTTATCTGGGCTACATTGGCAACCTTAAAGAAAAGGTAATTCAAACCAACGTCCTCTCTGGAGAACCACGCTGTGCTCTTTCATGTGCCAGTCTCCTGAATAACACAGCGGAGGAAGCGCTGCTTCAATATTCCGCCTTTGTGTATAAACAATCAGTTCTTGGCTATGACTGTCCATTCAGTTTTGAGTATGTGTGGATATGCGGGTGTGTCTGTGCTTTTATGTGGATACAACCAAGGCTGACTGCTCTATATGTGCATCGCCTCCATACACCAACCCTAACTTTCTCTGTCTCCCTCTCTCCTGTCATCAGGTGCCAGAGCTGGCAGCCTTCTGGCTCCTGTCTTTCATGTTCCAGCTGCCAGTGTTGCTGTTCTTCCTGACTGATGAAGGAATTATCATCCTGCCACTGGAGAGAGCCGTCCACTCCCTCTACCTCTTCTTCCTGCTTGCCCAGATATTGGCCTCCTTCCTGGCTCTCAGGACCATGACCCGCAAGCTTACCCTGCTCTTCTATCTGCGCCAGTTTGGCAAGGTGGACACTTTTAGCCATGCTGGCATGAGCCCTCTGTACAGGCTGCCCTACCATCGCAGCGTTCTGCCTATGTCTCCCTCCCATGATATGTACCACTAATTTAAGAATGTAATATTAATTAAGTCTTTTTTAATGGCTAAGTGCATTAAGGGGGGGGGGGGGGGCAGAATGATAAACACTTTTACCATGGATCTGTTGAGTTGAAGTCTATTCCCAGTCAAACATATATTGTATGTCCAAAACATCATCATGTCATAATTTATATGTAATCTTCGAATGCTGAAATTGAACTTGAAAAACAGGTGAATTTGAGAGACAATGAGACATAAAATACGAGTCTGACTTACACCTGACTGTACCACCTCCAAAGCAGCTCAAATGTACCCCATTCACTTAAGATACCCAAGTTAATGAAGGCTGACATCTACGAGGCACCAGTTTGGTCAAGTTTCTGGTAAAATGTCAGTGTACAAGCTCTTCCTCAGTATCTGATATCTCCTCTGATCCTGGCTGAAACATTCAGGACCGGAGGTGTTTCGCTCTGGTTGGCACTTAGTCCAGGGAGATGTTGCTAAGCTCTGTGGTTTAGCAAGGAATGTAAAGTCATGGGATTGTTTAAAGACAGACAATACAGATAATACAGTCAGTCAGCATTAAAATCTGACACAAAGTTGCCAGATAAACATGGAAACAATGTCTGCAGAAATGTACCAAAACTATTTTTTTTAAAAAGGGCTTTTAAAATAGCATCTGTAAACTATTTCAGATTAAACCAATGTTCCATAGCTTCTATGTTAACACCAGAGAAAGAGGATAAATATAATCCATTCAACCGTTAAAAGTCAGCTTTAAGTTGTATCATTTCGTGTGTACATTGCACACAAAACTACATTGCATTTTCATAATCACTGCATTGCATTTTTGTTCTTTTACTGAAGAACAAGAACATCCATGTGCCATATATTTCTGCAAAACTTGTGAACGCTGGTGTAAAATGACATCCCCAGAAGCACGTTTGATTTAAAGAAACCACTGATGCCGATTCCTGACATTTGCTGTTAATGTTTTACGGAGATGAAACACATTTTGCCCCCACTCTAAATGTCAGAACCTGATGCAATGTCAGCCAAACTGTCACAGAGTAATGTGCTTTTACAGGGTAATAGATCAAAATATGCCATCAATCAGCAAAATGGGCTCAGAAATACAGGGCAGCGCATTGCCAGGAGCTGCTTTTATCAAACTGCGTTAAAGGGGTTTCATTTTTCCCTCTTCTTTAATGATGATGGATGATGCGGGCTGAAGTGTTGGAAGAACCAAATTGTTTTTGCAGGGGCAGATTCAATTTTGTTTGCCCGTGAGAACAGATTACCTGTTATTCTGTTTCTGAAAAGCACAGTGTGACATTTCTCCAACTTATCTTCAGGACGCATGCAACAATAAATAACATTACCATCACTGTTAGATAAGTGGGATCTTCGAAGCAGACTTCTTAAGGCCTGTGAAGTGAGAGAGTTTAACGGAACTGCAGTAGAGTTGTGTTAAATATTTATGACCACACAGTGGCAGTCAGCGACCAAGAGAGAGATGGGGATTGTTTTACAGTGCTGCAAAGTGCAATGAGAATTGATTATCATGCAGCACATGTCCTGGTCAGGAAAGCCTCTGGCAGCAGGATAAAGGTTAGGCATGTCCACTCTTGAATATGATGTATTATTTGATAATCAATAATGGTGTTTGCTGTCGACAAGGAAATCGATTTGATATTGTGTTGTCCACACCTATTTTTTTCCCCTCTAGATGTAAAACAAAGCAGCTATAGATCACACTCCTGTCACAGTTATTTAAATTCCTGCCATTGGTGCTCCATTACTTTTCCTTATTATTTTCCCCACCCGTTGTGAAATTATTGTGTGTGAGTGTGGTGCGGCGAGTTCTCAACAACCTTGTTATGTGAGCGACAGCTTCTGTGATGCGACATACTCACTGTGCTCCACATTCAGGAAACCACGAGCTGCAGTGGCTGCTGCTCTGTTCGTTCAGACCCCAAAATGAGAAAGTAAGTAGGAGCAACAGAGTGGGGCTTATAATACAAGGCACCATATGCAAAACTGCACTACCCTAAACGTAAGGTCATATAATGCTGCAGAGAAGTAACTCTGCTCTTTTTTAATCTTTTAAAATCTTCATAAACAGATTTTAATCTTCATAAACAGATATTTGCATGTAAATGCAGAGTTTCTGGGTAAAGGACACAATTTCAGCCCTTCAACCCCACAGGTGTCACAGAATTAAAGCTCATATTTATGTAAAAGATCATATTATACAGCTGTGAAGCACTTAGAGACTGCTGACCAACAATGCTCAACCTATAGGTAATTGAAGGCCATGGCAAGAAACTGCTGTAAATCAAAGACATCCAGAAATACTGCAGAGGTCTTTAATGCACTCTGTGGAGTGCAGATTGTTTTAATAAATTGTGGATGTTGTGCTTTATTTACTTGAAAGGAAAAGGACCCTGCAGACTGTTACCTGCACAACATTCACAAGCTGTCTCCTGTGATGGTGTGTGGTGCGTTGGTGCCCATGGCATCACCCAATGAAATATTCCCACAAGACAAACCACATTCAGGTTGTGTTTCAGCTGCCTTGGCTTTGTGGTAAAAGAGAGCAGGGTCTGCCTGCAGTCCAGATCTGTCTCACATTGAAATCGTCTGGCACATTATGAAGTGCGTGTGAAGTGGTGTTTGTTGAAAGTGCAACGAAAATAGAAAAAAAAAGAAACTGTCAAGCAACTAAAAGTCGTGTATCAAGCAAGAATGAGAAAGTATTTCACTTGAAAATTTTCCATAAACACTGTCCTTGGTTCCCAAACTCTTTCTCAGTGTTAGAAGGAAAAAAAAAGGTGATGTAACAAAGTGGTGAATATGTCCCTGTCCCCACTTTTCTGGAACATCTTTCAGGCACTGAGCTCAGGATGAGTTTAAATGCACAACAAAACAATACATTCTGTCTTTTTGTAGACATCTTATCCTTGTGCTGGTGCCACATGGTAGTGAATGGTACATAAACACTGTCACCTCACAGCTAGAAGATCCCTGGGTCGAGTCACAGCTGAGCCAGCTCCAACTCTCTGTCAAATTTGCATGTCCTTCCTGTGTGTGTTTTCTCTGGGCTTCTCTAGTTTGTCCAATTTAGTATCACTCAAAAAAATGCCAGTCATATTTTTTTTTCTTTTCATTTACATTTCACTCTGTTTGTACCTGCTTTAAAAAACAAAAGTCAACTCCTCACGCATTATTGGGTGCATAAAACCTCTATTGAAAAGAGCAGCAATACATTGGGTTTCTCATGAAACAAAAGGTTTTATACAAAACATTTTATATAAAACATTGTATGCATTTTTTATCCTATCATGGATGGTCTGTTCCCCCAATCATAATTCCTGCCTGTGGTTATCGCAGCTCAGACTACTTGACATGGGAAGCCACACCAACATGAATTAATCATTGCAAAACAACATAATGAGCATGTACAAGGTTTGGTTGCTGAAATTTGGCTTCTCAAAACAACTTTCAAAAACACCATCAATCATTGCCAGATTAATTCAATCATTAAATCCAAATCAAAGAGTGAGAGCTGTTTCTGGCACGTGTGCTGCCTTTTGAGTCATATAACACTTCAAACCACTTCAAAATCTGGATTTGTGTCACATGACAGACCAGTCATAAGAGTCGAGTGTGACTTAAGAGCAAATTGAGCTGATGCTGTCTCTTAATTACAGATGTTTAGACAAGTGAAGTGCTCATGGAAGAACCATTTTCAAAATGCTTATCCTCTTCAGTGAAGCCAAAGGGAAAACACAAGTAGACCCTTAGACTGGAAGAAGGGCAGAGATACCGAATAAGGGAATCCTAAAAACAGTATCTCTACCAAAGCTGCAGCCATCAGATACAACCCTTTTCTCATTTGCTGACAGTAATTATACCAAGAGACCACACTATTTTGTTGAAGATGAAAACACCTTCCAATATTTGGTCTCTTCCTGATAGTCACTGGAAATCTGAAGATTGTACAGTCCAAAAGAAAAGAAGATAACACTGATGTCATGTCTCGGCGTGACACCAGTCTGACATATTTTGTATCCTGCCATTGCTTTCACACTCCCCATTCTCCAGAGAAGACTGAAGGTTCACCTGGATGCCTCTCACCTATTCAGTGGCTCCTGTATCCAGTTTTTAATAAGTACGAGCTCTGCAAGGTGCTTCGAGAAGCACAAGATTAACCAGCCAGCGATGGCGATGGAAGACTGGAATGGAAATCCCCCCCAGAGACTCGCTGGTCACATCTGAAATCAGTTCCTCACACCTTTTGCCTTGTCAAATTGCCTTTCTTTGGTGGAGAGTGGTAAATAATGGCCTCAGATAATCTGGGGACGTAATGTTCTCTGTGTCACTAAACATATTGTGTCCGCTCTGCCTTGTAGCATCCGGTTGAAAAAGTGCTCTTCTCAAACTTCTGATCAGCTTTTCTTCTTTGCGCCTCTGCCACAACAAAGCAGCAGCGGTTGGGTGCAACGGGTCTGTCGTCACCTTAATTAGGACTCGGTGCTGAGAGGTAATCACACAATGTGACTGACAAGGCTGTCTTATGCAGTGGCAGGAACTAATATCCAAGACATCACAGCAGCATCCTAGGCCTCCTATTTCAGTAATCCCTCATGGCGGAGGGACGCTGTGAAAGGTTCCCGTCCTCGTAATCCCAGGTGGTTAAGCAATGAGCTTTAAAACTCCACAAAGCAGGTTCAAACAAGCTAACATACGCCTTGGTTATAGGTTTTAAAGGGTTAGGCCACTGAAATCAAAATGGTGTTTTCTCACTTTGATTTTTCTATTTATTCCTTGATAAAATAGGTCAAAACATTACACGTACAAAGTCTATTCAAAAGATCTATCCAAAACATTCAAGTGTGGTGTAGTTGTCCCTTCAAGGTGTTGATAATCTGTTAAAAAAAATCAATCCATCCTGGCTTGAGCAACACACAGTCTTCAGCTATTATATTATACATATGTGCACTGAATTTGTCTGTGAATTTATATACATTTTTCTGTATCATCACATAAATTATGACTGAGAAGTAGAATCTTTTTTAAAACTTTCCATTAACTTTTGTGGTGAGAATATCTGCAGGACTGCGGTTAGTTGGCCTAGTCTTAAGGCGTTTACTGTATATACCACTAGAGTTATTTACTACTGAAATAAACCTCTCACAAGGTCTTTCTTTGCTGTGAGCACAGCAATAATATACCCACAAGAGACCAGGACCTCGGAAAGCAAAACCACCTGCTTTGGTGCTTATTTATGTTTTAGGCTTCTTTGCTGCTGCTTTAACTCACTCTTGGTGCTCATGTATTGATTTATTTCCATAACAATTCAAATTCTTGTCATTTGATTTGCCATTTCATGGATTTTATTTCAGCTTCTGCCATTACAAAGAGAGGTACAGATTATGATGACAGCACGTAAACTAGTCCTGGGAAAGCACTTGCAAAAGGACATAAAATATACTGTATCAAAACCTTCTACCCTCGAGGGTTCCCTGCAGGTGTTGCCACAGGGAAGCGTCTGCCCCCATTTAACCCTTCCCACTGCATCCTCTTCTCTCAAACCAATTGACTTCATGTCTTCTTTCACTACACACATTCGTAATCTTCCTCCAGGTCTTCTGTCTGGCTTTCCCAACCTCAGCATCCTACTACTGATATATATTCACTCCTCTGTCCAAACCATCACAGTTTGGACACTCTCCAACACATCTTACTTGTACTGTCCCTCTGATGTACTCTTTCCTGATCCTATCCATTTATGTCAAACTCAAAGATGACCTCACTATTTTACTCTGTGCTACCTCCAGCTCAGCCTCCAGTCTTTTCCTCCGCGCCACTGTCTCTAAAGCGTACAACATTGCAGGCTTCACCACCATCTTTCCTTTCACTTTGTTGACCCTGATTATTTGAGCCCCTTTACCTTTCTCTATTTTCCTGTTCTGTCTTACTGCAGCTAACCTTCACTCTTCCAATCACAACATGAGGGGAAAAAACTAAAAACAAATTTTGAATGGGGTTGGCAGCAGAAATTATAATGTCCAAAATGAATATGTATAATTCTAAATACTGGGTAGCATCTGCACCTGCACCTGCACTGTGATGTGTTTTATCATTGCACTAACTAGAGGTGAGAGAAGAGGGCTCTTGTAATGTGGATGAACCAGACCTTGAAGTGATTCTGCAAAGCTAAAACACAGACTCATTAATACATCCGACCCATGTCTGCCAGCCCATGCCGTTCCTCTGCAACCTGTTTCCATTAGCAACTGGAGGAAAAACACTCCCTCCAGCTTACTGCGCAGGCCTGCAGGGAGTGTCAAGCTGCAGACCTTCCACTAAACCTGCAGGGACACTGTTCAATCTGTCATACTCATTTCCCAGATATGGCCGATGGAATAGGACCTGGCATCTGCAAACAATTGGCAATATCATAGTTGATGGGAACACGTGTACAGTTCCATTATTAGATGCCATTACTATGACCCAAGTGCTTCTGCACTCAAACCAGATTGAGAGAAAGTGCCTCTTAAGGGTACAGAATACATATTTCCCAATTACTGACTCTAAATGATACTGGGCCATGAAATTCAAATCTCATTCATAAGGCACTTATATTGTCTCCACCTTTACAGCCGCAGAATATGTGACATCATCGTGGCAGCCGGGGAATATTGAAAGTCGGACTGAAATTGGTCACTGGATATTTTCAATTTGGGTCTGATTACCTGGGTGAGAGGGAATGGCAGGGCAATTCACTTCTCCCGGAGATTCAAATGGCCACTCACTGTACAGTACAGATGAATATTTTACCAGAGACGACATTATTAAATCTGCAGGGCTTGATGACACAGGGAAATGTTCTGAATTTAGAGGAAAATCCCACATACAAATGGTTATGTTCATTTTATGGGCTTTTTTATTTTTGCTGTAATTTGAGAGGGATTTTGAAAAGATCTGTTTGTGTGACAACTAGAGCTCGCTTCTCACAAGATTTGTTTCTACCTCTGAGCTGCAATTTTAATCTTTTCAAAAGATCGGTTTTGGTTTGCTACCTTCAGCGTATTACCAAGAAAAGAAAAAGTGCACTTGACTTTAACAAATAATTCTTTTTGAGATTTTGAGCTAAACTTTTGACTGATTTCTGTGGTTGTAAGTTTACACAGCAATTATGTTGATCCATCATAAGAAACGGTCAGAAATTCACAATAATATATTAACGACCAATTAAAACTGTTTTGTTTTGGCAGAATGTTTGTGTTTATTTAATTTTTTCCCCCTCCGTTTTTATGGGAAAACCGAATATCTCACAGAAGTCTGGCAGCAGCATCTGTATCAGCAGCAAACAGCAGCTTCGCTGCTCTGAACAATGAAGCCAGGACCCTTGCCAGCAAACACAGTCCATCTGTCTGTATGTCCATTCAACTGGTATTAGGAGCTGTAAATTTCCTACTATTGCAGATTAAATTTAACAACTCCATAAAAGCCATCCATCTGCCTGTCAAATCCCTCAGCCTTGCTGGTTTTGTACAAGCAGCAGTTATAACTGAAACACTTTGGGCTCTTACAGACGTCAGTGTTTTGAATAAGACGAATGTTTTGAATAAGGAAACAGCAGAAGCGTTGCTGTACAGATGCCAGGCCAGTAGATAGCGCTGTGATTTTGTGACGAACTAGAACCAGAGGCGCTTCTCGCGCGTGGCTTTTCTTGGAGATGGGGGCGTTTTGTTTCGTTTGCAGGCGAGTCAATGGTCAAATACAATGTAATACAGTCAGTCTGACTGTCTGATTGATTGTCCCTCCATTGCAAGGACAGTTACAGTGATGTACTCATAGAGTTGCAGAGTAAGAGTGTGTAAAAGAAAAAGTGTAAAAGAAAGCAGCATCTTGTCTGTGTATAATGAGATGGAGCAGAGTCACAGATAAAGATTGCTTACAGACACTGGCACACATGATGAATGAGAGCAATACACAGACCAGAAATAGATTTGAAAGGCTTTAACTGCGTCTGGTCTTTAAAATAGAAAGATGAATTCGAATTTACTCATCATGATTTATAAACTAATTCTTGGTTTTCACCAGCAGATCTATATCCCTTGCTTTCATTCAGATTCGGCGCCCACATTGGAGTCGTATCGCAGATCATGTGTTGCCTATTTTGCCAAGACCTGTAATTTAATTTACGGATGTGTCAGTAATTCATGGTTTGTGAGAGAACACGCCGCTCTGAACATCTCAACCTATAAATGAACGGAGGACCAAAATATGGTGCTTGAGCAGGTCTGAATTACAGTTTAGCCATTTTCGGCATCTGATGATCAAAGGGTCTGTCACTGAGTGAGCAGGTGGGGGTTAACAATCTCTCCCAAGGACTCTTGGTCCTGACACTTGATGGATCTATGGTATCCTTGGCTGTTGAAGGCACTGAGCTCATGAAACCGTCTTCCTTTCATCCGCTTAGAGAAATGATCCTTCTGCAGACAGGTGCTCATCAGGAAGCTGGGGCGTGGTGCTGAGAAGCTGCAGCGATGTGTTTCATCTCCTGAAGCTTCTTCTTGTGTTCTTCGTTCCTTTGCTTTGGAAGGCAGATGGAACAGATATATGCGATGGAGTCTTTAAGATACAAGAGAGAACATGGTTTAAAGGAAGCATGATAGTGTGATTGATGTAACTGGTTAATGGTTGTAACCTTCAGATGATAGCGGATGTTAGTTTGTCCTCTAGATGCTGAATTAGCATATTGGTATGAACATTTTAGTGGCTTTAAAATAAAAGTAAAACAGAAATTGTCATATGGGATGGACCATTGTGCGTTGCTCTGTTTTGTTTTGATAACAATTAGCAACTCTACATAAATAAATAAATACTACACAAGGTTTTACAAGTCTAAATGATGATGGCATACTGACTGTCTAAGGATGGACAATGATGACTTTTCCATTTAACATTTTCCAATTAAAAAACAATTATTATCATTATACAATTATTCTTCTCAATACAATACAAATTATTTACACAAATTGCGAACACTATCCTGAAGATTTGCACTCTAGAAAATTCTAAAGAATATCTTGTCGAGCATCTTAGGAGGTGTCACTCAAATACGGCGTATTTGACATCCCTGCTAATAAAAAAAAGTAGTCTTGTGGGCATGATTTTGGTGTAATGGCTGAATGGCTAATTTGATTGATAAATGTGGAAGCTCCATGATGGCTTTTCAGAGGGGCATTTCACAATTCTTTTTTTTAATGAAAGATTTTAGATCAGGTTGGGAAAATATTGGAAAACCACTTGGATCACCCTCTCGTGTCATATTGTTCATGAACCTCCGTGTTGGGTTAGGATGGAGATAAAGCCAAACCAAAATAATGTATTGTAGATATGTAGCCATTTTTTAATCATTCTGTCTTCCCTGAATAATACCTATCATCACTCAGAGAAGGAAAGAAAAGGAAGGTCAAAGTGTCAGAAACATGTCATATGGCTGCCACAATCTACCAATACCAATAGTATATTTTGCACTAGCTCTGCCACATGTTTAAGAAGCCAAATATTTTTGGATTTTCTTTCCTCTTAATGTGGGTCTCAAACCTTCCTTTTTTTTAATTGCATTTACAACGTGAAGCCTAAAAATCCTGCCGTTTGTGGTTTTTGATTAATGCTTTCTTTGTTCTCAAAGGAAATTTTGATATTACTCGAAATGTGATGGCTCGTTTCTATTAATCAGTTCTACTTCCAAGCCGGGATAAAGGCATCACAGGCCTGCCAAATGCTTGATTCAGATGGGACTCTAGTATTTCTTTTTTTGTGACTTCTGACTAAAGTATTGGAGCCTTTGGTGTAAGATTTGATGAAGATAAGAGCCGTTATGCTAATTGATGGGTGGGACGTGAACGTGTGGTTTGTGCAAACACACAAAAATTCTAATTAAGTTTGGAACAATAATATGATCAGGAAACACATGACTCATGCCATGTATTTTAATAAGTATTCTCACATGAACTCTGCTTCATGCATGCTCTGATGTGCTTGTGATTTTTTTGTTGTTGTTGTTGTGGGCAGCAACAGCAGAGGCACAAGCTGCTGAGCTTCTGAGAAATCTCCACAGGCGCTTATGGGAAAACATGTTTTAACTGTGATAGTTAGCCGGATGATCGAGTTGCCTCCAAGCGGACAAAACAGTGTTGGGGGAAACCTGGTGAGAGAGAGAGAGGAGAAGAGAGTGAGGTGGCAGCTTTACGGTCCTTCAGGAAAGGGATAAAAAGCAAGTGTCTGACACTTCAGGTCCAGAGAATCAAACGTATTAACTAAATGTATTAACTATTAAGTGCTGCCTTTAATTTTGCCTTATTCATGAAATATTTAACCAAACTGCTGCATAGATTCCAACATAAATATTCACTTATTTGTTCAGGGTTCAGAGATTAGGTCACATCTGCCCTGATGAAATGCGCAAATGTCAAAGCACAAAAGAAAAACAAACAAAAAAAACCCAGTAGATTCATTTTCACTGGCTATTAACCTCTCCAAAGCCTCCAGTTAATGCACCCTAACCATCTCATGCATACTGTTAATGCCCTGCTTTGTATTTTCTACCCATGGGCCAATGGTAGACTCCTGGGAAGAGAGTAGCTTCAATTCAATTAAAACTGGAAGTTCGGTGACTCCTGATCCAATCAAGCTCTTGGCTTGAGTCCATGACCATGACGTGAATGATAATGCCACCGAAGACAACTGCAGAGACAGACGGAAAGATGACACGGTAGAATCTGGCAGGCGGGACAGTGATGGAAATTTATAGCAGTGAGATGAATTAAAACACTGCGAGAGCAAGAATATTTCTATAAGTCATTGCAGCGTGATTGCCAGATGTCTAGAGACTGCAATAATGATGCCTCAGTTATGAAGTGCTGGAAGGGAAACATGAGGAGGGCGAAAAAAAAAAAAAAACTCTCCCCAATGCTGCACCATGTGCTGCACTGCTCTGTCGGACTGATGCTGGAAGGAAACGCAACATTAACTGGTGGGGAAAACTCTGATTGTGTTCAAGCACTGTGAGATTTAAAAGGACAAGATTAATAAGAAATGCAGATCAATAGAAGTTCAGTGTCATCCATCGACGTCTCGCTCGACTGCATTGCTGCTCCTGTTGCTGCTGATGTTGTTCAGACTGTGGTTTCTTTGTTATTCTGGGACTGGTAGCAAAGAGTCCTCTACAAATTACACGTAACACTCCTATCTCTTCCACCTTTTATTGTGAAAAGTAGAGCTGTGAAAGTGCCGGCAACAATCTGAAAAAAAAAAATCCATTTGCTATTGTTTTTGTAGAACTTAGTCTGGTCCCTGCTTTAGGCAAAGAGTAGACCTTACACTGTGTTTGCAAAGGGCAAATTTCAGCCTTTTCCCTCCTTCCCGATGCTGACTTAATTAATACACAAAAGCTCACTTTTAATCTGCATAGTTGTATTTACATAAACACAACCCAAAAAAGTTATTTTTTACAGCATCCTGTCCTTATTTTCTGCTGTCTGTTTTCTAAACAGTGGTGTGGTCTTGTATTTTCAGAGACAGGACTTTTGAGGTTAGCTGTAAGCAAGCCACTGTACTTCTTTAATGTGTGGAGGAAGCATATAGTATAGACCTTGTATCTGCAGTCACTCTGTAATCCCTCAGTGCTTTGTGTGGCCGCCTCCTGCAGCACCACTGCCTGACTCCTCTGCAGCACGGAGATGCTGCGCCTCAGAATCAGCAGCCGCAGAGATGCACTGAAAAAAAAAAGATTTTTTGTCCTAATTAAAATTATCTTGTCAACAGGTTCCATGAAAGTCTATTATGTTAGTTAAAAGCAAAAATGTTAAGGTCATCTATGATGACCTTAACATTTTTGCTTTTAATTAACGTCATACACATTTGTGGAGCCTGTTGACAAAATAAAATTAGATAAGGTCAGTGTTTAATTTTTTTGAGTGTGTTTCCTGGCCCCAGGTGGCGTCCTGACTGGGTTGAAGATCAATGTTGAGGTCCAGGCTCCTACTAATGCAGCATTATCAAACTGCTTATAAAATTCACTGAATTTAACCCTTTGCTCATTGTGATATGGAGCTCAAATAATAATCTTTGCAAGTGTGAATAATTGACCCTTTTGACAAATAGAATGTCCCTAGATATCAGTTATCACACCTAATGTGCAAGCTCAACCTCTAAAGTTGAAAATCAATAACTAAAACCTTTTGAAAACAGAAAGGAATCAGTCATTTAATTGAATTAGACAGCCCTGTTCTTTATCGGCAGGTAAACTTTGTCTATTTAATATGGATCTCCAGTTTGTTTTCTCCAGTTTGTTTTCCCCAGTTCGTCTTATTATACCTCTTCTTAGGATTGGGTAGGTAGATACAGGTTGTTCGTGATGGCCTCACCTGTTAATTTGGAGCCCCTGGCTGGGCAGGTCTTCACACTTGAAATACCATCTTTTTTTTTTCTTGCCAGGATGGTGTCCTGTAATTTCCCCAGTAGTGTATTTTTTTCTTTATTGAAGCACTGTAATTTCTGAACCGGTGTTAAAAATTGGCAAAAACCAGAAACTGCTGGAGATGTGTGTGGTCCTCTGGGATCAGCCAGGAGATGACTGTGGAGACCTTGGTAGGATCCATTTGGATATTGCCCTAAGCAGTGAGGCTACTGTCGAGACATGGAACTTCTCTGCCTAAACAAAAGGTGTTTTCTAGCAGGCGTTGAAGGACCTGTTCCTCGCGTGACTGTGCGAAGATAAGAACATTGTTCAAATGAATGAAGATGTACTTATGGAAGTCTTTGAGAATATCATTAAGGAGTGCTTGAAAGACAGCCAGATATTCATAATGCATTGAAAGTGGTTTTACACTTGTTCATTTACCCTTTTAGAAGAGCTTAAGAGCTGAGGAGAGAGGTGCGTAGGGTAACAGTCCTTGGGAGATGTTACAGGGTCTCAGGTAGCCTCCAGTGGATGAGGACAAAGGATGGATAATTCCAGAGGCAGATGAGTTGCAGTGTGACTGCACGCATGGTGTGGATGTGGACGTAGATGTCGTCATCATTGCGAGTGTCACACAAATAGAGAAATGGAGATGGAGTTCATCTGCCTGTCATTTCATGCTTTCTGTGTGAAGAGGAGGTGACAGAGACAGACAGCAAGCCTGGCCTAGTCAAAAAAAACCAACCAAAAAACAAGATGGCCAGTCTGACCATGAGCTCTAAATGACCAATAGAAATGAGTACTTATATCTTACAGCATTCTTGAATTCTAGATGGGCTGTGTCTCTGATGGCTCTCAGTTATCCAGGTCATTCAGGTGATATAACCTAAAGCAATTGGACGTATGTTAGGTTCTTGAGGGCATTTTGCCTCTAATCCAAAAGCCTTCTTCAAGTCCAATTTTGTGTTGAAGTCCTCAAGTTTTCGACGGCGACTTGGCTCACTGACATAAACATTTAAGTTAACTTAAACTTTTTAAGTTAACTTATACTGTAAGTCTGAGCAGCCATAATCATTAGCCCCTGTGTGGATTTACAGAGTCATTACATTTAGATTTGCATTCATCACTCTCCAAATGTCTTGAATAGCCAAATTTGACATTTTAAGATTTAACTGTCAACCTCTCACTGAACCTCTGTCCCATTAAACCAATGAGAATTGATAAATTAACAATGAAAAGGCAAAATGAAAGTTGTAAAGTTTTGGCAGCTGCAGCTGGCTTGGCTTCAGCATCCAGCGTTGTATCGGCTGCCATCAGGTCCTGCGCTGATAGCATCAAATAGGTCCCCAGACCCTCACTTACAGAGGCAGGCTGGCCATGACCCAGGGGTCAGTCTGAATGACATCTTCCACTGGCAGGAAATATAACATTGTTTGATTTGCTGGAGGACTGATGATTACTCTTCATCTTCTGAGCAGGGCAGAGGGCAGAGGGGGGCGGGGTTCGCAGGCCGAGCCGGGTGGACATGTTGTTCCTCTGACTGCTGATTCCTAAAGGGAAAAAGTCACTTTGAGCAGGTCAGGTGATTATTTGAACTGACTCATTTGGGGTACGAAGAACTCTGCACAGGACAAGAGTCTACTACAATTTTGTTGAACTTTCAGTTTCAGTTTCTGTTCAATAAAGGCTTTCTGCATATGTGCCAATCAATAGTATGGTTCAGTTTATCCGATTTATGGATTAAATGTCCACAGATGCTTGAAACAAATCAGTCTAAATCTACTTATTTCTGACATTGACTATGTTTACATATGCAACATATTTTCAAAGAAACATCGATGAATTCCTACTTTGCTTTTCACATGTCAACATCCCACATATTTGATTTTATGTAGCATCAGAGCTGTCCTGGAGAGGGATGTTGGTTGGTATGAATTTCATTTATGATCTTGCTTTACTGTCTGTGTGCATCTCTATTTCAGCTCTGCAAACTGCCTTCTAATTTGCACGTATCCCAAATGTGCTGTAGACATGTCCACAGAGCGCCCCTAAAACCTGGGTAATATCACCATATCCCACATCTTAATAGGAAAATGCTCCATGCTCCATCTGCTCCAAATTTGACAGCAGAGCCGCTGGTGCAGCCCCTGCGTATCCACCCCAGACAGCATATATATATACGGACTTGACAAACTTCTGGGTACGAGTAACAGACTCTGTATTTGTGTTAGACTTGGTAGCTGACGCATCTCTTTCTCTCGGTTGTTCTCTTCAGCTTCTCCCTGCGTTTCCCTCTTGACTGTGTGATCATGAGGCAGATTCATAGAGCCCCAGGATTAGACAGAATTTTTTACTCCGATTGAAACATTTTGAACTCACACAGATCCATCTTCCCTATCATTTTGTGCTGCCTCCAGCAACTCTGCATTTAATATCATCTTTCCATTGACTTTATAAGCAATCATGCTGCTTTGCT
This sequence comes from Karalla daura, assembly GCA_029224185.1. Classification (NCBI taxonomy): domain Eukaryota; kingdom Metazoa; phylum Chordata; class Actinopteri; order Chaetodontiformes; family Leiognathidae; genus Karalla; species Karalla daura. The sequence continues at coordinate 20,198,425 of CM055192.1, forward strand.
GATCTGCCTGAACTCACAGTTCGACAGTATTGGGTGGAGATGTTTTAAAATAACTGCCTTTTCTTTGGCGTTTATCCTGAGTAAAGATATTTGGGACTGGAGGTTTTTTCAGAAGTGAGGACACATTGTCTGAACAAAGCCTGTTCTACTCTAAGTGTGAAATCTACATTTATGTGAAGTCTCAGCCATTTTTGAGGAATTGTGTCAAAACACTGCTGTGTTTTGTGCTCCAACCCACAAAGCAAGTGCTTGGAGAACTTGTTTTGTGTTCCTCTTCCTCTGTTGTGGCTGACGTGACAACAGTTTTGTGACTCGTAGGCTGACGAGGCAAAGTTTGGTGTCTAAAGTACAGAAAGAAAGTAAAGTAGATCTTATTCCCAGAGACTCGTTTGATTTTTGTGGGTCATGATATCACAGGACAAAGACAACAATCACCCAGAGTTTTCCAAGATGATGTTGATAGCCGTTCCTTTGTCTGTTTTAATTACAGTGAACAATCCCACGACTTGAACGATCTCATTTAAGCAATTCTCTGCCCTCCCTGAAATTTGCGAATTGAAAGAATAAATGATTTGAAAAGCTCAGATCCCTGTTTTCGTCTACGGAGGCTAAACAGGCTCATCAGTAATGGATGAGAAATGTCTCCATTTTTCTGCGCCGCTGTGGGAACCGGTGCTTTTAATCACTCGCTCTCGGTGGGAAATCATAGTGTGACCTGATGTGACTGCTAATGTCCCCCGTAGAAAACGATGTGATCTGATGCCACGATGTGTGCCGGCGCAAACCGGCAGCGCTGCTGTTTCAACAAGCGCGCCACACGTATCGATCGCAAAGTGCTCATCTGTATGCAACCTGAGCAGCCCCAATTTGATGGTGATTGGCAAACACTACAGACGGCCTCTTGACAATTAGCTTAGCTGAATGGCGCAGTTGCGTTCAGTGCCTTATTGGGAAATAATGATGATCAGTTGTGCAATGATGCTTGAGGGAGTGAGAACAATTGAGAAAACTGGCTGAACCCTGGCAACATACAGCCTATAAGCCTGAGATCAAGCTCCAATTTCGAACCCTTGCTTTACCTTTTTAATGAAGATGTGCAATATGCACACATTGAGATATTTTGTGTCTGACCGGCAACAACAATCAAGCAGTTCAGCTTTTTCCTGCATGAATATTGTTCTCCACAATATGATCATTTGATTATGCACCTTAATGTGCTTTTTATGGATTCTGAGATGCCACGGAACAAACTTTTTAATGCTTTCTAATTCGCTCCCCTCCATAAATAAATTTGATTACCACTGGTACTGCACCATATCAGCTTAGCTCGACTGTTTATTTAGGTATAGTGGAGAGGAAAACGTGTTCAATTGCCCATTTTGTTTGTGCAGCTGCAGTGAGATTAACAAAACTTCCTCGGAGGGTTCGCATAGCTCTTAGGTATAATCTTGAGTACATTTTTGGGACATGTTCTTATGTCCTTTTCCCAACACCCCTTTGAGTTCATGCCATCTCTGGATTTCAAGTCATATTAAGAACTGTGTCCAACTTGGCTTGTTCGTTTGAAGCGGCATCAAGATGCTTTTTTTCCCTTTTTTTTTTAATGAAAAGCCTTTAAGCTTTGCCAAAGAGGGAGATCGTCCCTGAGAGCAGGAAGGCACTGGTGATATGTAGAACTTCAGTGAAAAGCCCTGTACACACTGATGCAATGGAGCTCTTTGTGAACCCTGCAGTTGAGTAATAAAGTAACCGTGAGTCACTGATCCCACAGAGGAATCTGTGATAAATCTGGCTTCTCTCCTGAAAAAAAAACAGGGCTTTTGACTTTGCCACTCCACCACCGTGTAGAAACTGATGCGAGCCTCTTTTGTTCTTCTGTTTTGATTAATGTGTGGATGCTGAACTTCATTTTCTGACCTCCATTGATCACCAGGTCACCGTAACGGTTGGCTGGGTCACCAGCGGCTTTCTTGCTGGGTATCTGTTTTCTGTGCGTCTCCAAGGTTTCTTAACGCACAAAAAAAGATGAATGCCATGCCAGTTATTTCCTTTTGATTACCAGCATTCACCTTGAGGCATTCACCCATTGATTAATGTCGAGACAGAAGAAATGAAATACTTCTGTTATTTCCTTTCTCTCTGGGAACGACAGAACCGTTAGTCATTGCCGACAAGGGCTTGTGCTGCCATTTTGAATGTTGTAGTGCATGTGAAGATGGAGAAATGTGGCACAAGAGAGAATCATTATTAGTTATCTAGTTTTTAATGGTGATATCCTTAAAATCATCGAAATAGTGCAGAAAAAAATCTATCCGGAAGCTGCTACATGATTCTACAAAACTGTAGAGGGAACATTTGCTGACAGTTTTCATTTTTTTAAGTAATAAGGATTTGTCTTAAATTGATTCAGCACAGTATATTCAATTCTCTATAACACTCATAGAGGGACATGAGCCCTTCATGTTTCTATTTCACTATAAGAGTGATTTGTATATCCCAGCGTGTTTCACAGGGGCATGGAGTTTCCTTTTATTATTCTTTTCAGCTCTTTCTATTTGAGGCATCAATAACCTGCAGCATCATTCATCGCACTGTTGCCTGATTCCACAGGAATGTTACAGTAACCGACTCTCTCTATGTGAGTCCCTTTTTTAATTTAGTATGCAGAACTGACACTTGGAAGATTTGAGTGGCTTGTGTGGCGAAGATAGAGGAACACATCAAAAGGCATATGCGCAGAAGCTGTGCTCTGCTGCTGATAGGAAGTAATGTAGAAATGTCCATTTGGTAAAAATTGTAATGATTCCTCGTTCCTCAGTCTATTTAGATCAGAAGTATCTCTTTGGAAAATTGGTAAAATTGTTGAAAATGTCTAAGGCCAATTAAAAACCCAAGGTGACACTGTCATTTCAGAACCAGAGCAGTTGAAATGACTCCCTTGGAGCAAGTTAGTGGCATAAAAATCACTCTAGATAGGTAGACAGACAGACAGACAGAGAGCGAAATCAAACCTTGATGTGTCAACGATCCAACAATTACATCTTTGGGATTTCAGCATTCAGCACTTATTGGTTGTTTCTCAACCAAAAAATATCTAATCCTGGCAGTTCAAAACAGCCCTAATCTCCACCTACTTGCATTTTTTTTGGACCTCAGCCCCAGAACATGCCGCTTTGGGCTAAACACACAGTGCATCATCACAAAATTTACCAGATAAATAGGCTCAAGTGTTTCCTTTCTCAGGCTGGAAAATCAAATGCACGTGCAAGTGTTTCTATGCAGAGGAAAATGTCTTCTTTATAAAATATGTGGCCAGGGGCACAATCATTTTTGATGATTTTATTGCAGACAAAAGCCTGTCCAGATTACTCAAGCGGAGAGTTTAAAGCAGCATTTTTTCTAGTAAATGGCCTCTGCTAAATCTCCTCTGGGCTGAATGGAACAGCCTGACCATTGCTAGTGGACATAAGAGGTATGAGGGGCGATTTTGCCAGGATAAATGTGACGAATGCAGCCCAAAGCACTCGGCTCAGCCAAAGGGCATCTCAGAGTGGAATAAAGCAACCTGTGGATTCAGCAAATCCATCACTTTCTGTGGGTTTCAAGATGAAATGTCAGAATGTCAATCAATACAGCGAAACTGATCCGCAGCATTTTATAAAGTCATCTCCCACACTCCGAGTGAGGATTTGGCAAATCGAAAATTACTTCACGGGTACCGAACATGGTCGTTTATCAGATTTTATTCATGTGAAATACCATTCCACAGACATAGAAGAAGAACATCAGGTGAAGTCAATGAACAGATATCACATGGTCAATAAACAGTTTTGCAAGATCCAGAGACAAGTACCAAAGTACAGTACAATGGAAACAGAACATTCAATAGACTATCAACATGTCCGTACAGTTTTTTCATCTGTAAAAAGAAAATAAATACTGGTTTTTACAGTTTGCTCTTGTGACAAATTATAAACCCATGACTGGTGTGTTTTATGTGTATGCATAAATCCAAAGTGTCTCAAAGAATAAGGCAACAAATCAAACTATTATTATATCTTTATTCCCCATGAAAATGTTTCCTCAGTAATGATATAATAGAAAACTACAATAATAGGACAGTGTCATTTGTCAGTCAGTTAATACTCTTGTCCATCACATTCTCATCACAAAAATAGATACATCTATGATAAAGCAATTCTTTATGCCTAAACTATATCAGGAGACGGATAAACAATCATGGCGGTGAGTTGTTGTTGTGCGCTGCAGCACGTCTAAAGTGCAAAATGGAAACAAAGGTATTTGTTAATAAATGGGCTTTTTTCTGTTTTTCTTTTTGTGATTTCCCTCAGAGTTGACACTTTTGACAAATTACCCCAGTGCATCAGATAATCATTATCCCGTCTGGCTGTGGCCGATAGGGTCGTCTCATTTTGTTGCCTTTGTGAAATCCTGGCTCTGGTGTGGGATCCAATATTGGGGATCTGCCAATAGCCAGCCCCAAACAGGATATTCATAAGAACTATTTTGGTGTCTATATTGCAGTGTCTTGTATTTCTAAGGTATTTTGGAGACACATTTTTCATATCCTCTGTTGACTCCTCTGTTGGCTCTGTCAGAAACTGAATTTTGGTTTTGGAACAAAAGTCTATAAATCTTATTTCAGGTAAGATCAAACGTTTGAACTATCGGTTCCCCTCAACAGCATCAAAGTTCATTTTATGGTTATGTGGCCCAGTCCTGCTGTCACAGATCCCTCCAAAGCTTTGGTTGAAGTTAGTTTATATGTACAAAACACGTTGATAAAGACAGACCTTACCCGGGATGCATGCACAACAATCTAAACTACGCTCAAATTCATATAGTGCTTCACAGGTATTAATGTTTTATTGCGACCGTTTACACCATTTGGCTCGTGTCGAACATCAATGCACTGGGCAGCTCCTGGCACCCGTGTTTCCCCTCATCTGTCTCTTTCTCACTGAATGAAGAGGGACGTACCCTGTTTGAACATCAGAGATAGTGTCTCTGTTCTATTGCCAAAAACCTAAATTTTGAAAAAGTGCTGTAGAAATGTTTTTTTCGACCTCAGCAGCTACTAAGTCCATTGGTGCCAATGTTCTTTAAAGATTCATGTCTGTTCAAAGCATCGCGAGAAGTCTACTCTGCGCACATTTATTGCTCTATAGCAACACATCCAGTCTGAGAAAAAAAAAAAATCAAAGAAAAAGAACAATATACATTCCTGCACATTTATGTCAGACACTACCAACCGGATTGGATTCAATGCATATTCTTTTAATGGTTGACTGGCACAGATCTTGAGAGTTGGATGCTCTGTGGTGGCAGTGAGAAATGGTCATCAGGTGCTCAGCACGAGAAAAGGCCCACAGCTTAGCAGTCCCGCAACTAATTTTGACGAGCATGTACTAAAGCAGCCCTTCTTTTTCATGCAGTTGTATGTTTTACCTTTGTTGTGATTGCTCATACCCCGCACCACATACAAATGCTCACAGTTATCGTTAAGTAATTGAAAACAGCTCCATTACACAGTCATAGTGATTAATACATTGATAAGAACTTTTACAAATGTGTTTAGACGACTGTTTAAATCCATGCACTTCATGCATAGATGGTGGTCATCCTCTGAGTCCTGCAAAAGCAACCCCCCTCCCCCCGCTGTGTGTGGAGACAGAGAGAGTCGAGTGTTTCGCTGCGTGCCCAGACACTTTCCAGCCAGTTACATGTCCATTCAATCCCCAGCGCCTTCCTCCTGAGAGCTGTTAACCTGCGTCACCCTGTTCCATCCGCCCCAGACCGAAACCACGAAGCCTGTGAAACTATCCACCGAATCACAAGCTTCAGTCTAAAAAAAAAAAAAAAAAAAACCTTTTATCTTTGTCTAACCAGCCAAATGTTATTCCCGGGTGGTTTCCGAACAGTGTTGCACAACATACTATACCTCTACAATGCCGTGCTCTCACAGCGCATTTTCAAGCCTCGGCAAACCTGGAAAACATTTTTTTTCCACAAATTTCCTTCTATTCATTCACAATGAACCGCATGGGACACTGGACAAATACAAAAACCCGACAGTCACTACACTTCTCTCTATAGCTGCCACCAGACTGAATGCGATACTGCTCAAATGCACATAGCTAATGAATACTAGACGTCGTATGAGTGATATGTATAGTCAGCTGTCCGCTTCAAGCGCACCGCTGCCATTTTGTCTCTGAATTCCTGTTATCTGTTATAAACTCGTCTCTGCACGCAAGACAAATTCATGCACATGGAGTGTCCACGGAGACTCTAGTTACTCCGTAGTCAGCCTGTTTTACTGCTGCGTGATTGTCCGTTGTGGTTGGTTTTTTGTTTTTTGTTTGTTTTTTTTTTCAGCTTCGTTTTCACAGTCAGTTATCTGGAAGGTCGCCTTTAGGTGGAGGTCAAGGCTGAACGCGTGGCAACCCCTATTTCATGCCGCTCCGCAGCACCTGATTGGCTGCGATGAGCATGACGCTGATGATGAAAGCGATGGCGAAGGCGCATATCAGGCTCTTGCGCACGCAAGTTTGTTTGACTTGCTGCGTCGGGCTGGAACCTGGAAAGAAAACAGAAGGGGTGGGAAAGAGAGAGAGAGAGAGGGGAAAGAGAGATAGATTACCTGAGGATTCATTGAATCAGGTGTCATTTACCGCTTGAGAAAGATCTGATAGTGATTTCCGAGTGAAGGAGCTCATTGCAAAACCTTACAATTACATGAACACAATTATAAGTGATGAAAGCTGGCAAGGAGATTTGTTTTCACACCTGTACGCTGTGTAACTGCATCTAGATTGAAATGTTGTGTGGAGTTTTGGAACAACAAACAAATGGATTGGCATATTAAAGGATGATTATCAAAACATCAGCACCGTGTAGAAGTGCATTATACCAACCAAGAACAAAGGCTGTTAAGTTGGCGCAAAACTTCAAATACAAAGTGTCATATTTGTTGCATTCCTGTCCAAATAGAAGATTTTAAAGTGCCTGAATCTGATGGCGCTCTTTGTTTCCTCAAGAGGTCATTATGCTCGAACATTTTGTGATGTGTTTTTCCCCAAAAGGAGGATACTGCAGCCATTGAGCATGAGCAAATGGATCTGTGATGGCTCCAATAGTCATTACACCTACACATTAGGTTGACGATGGATGTAAAAACAAAAGAAAAAAAAGTACCCTCAGTAACTGCTCTGTGTAAATGAACCATCAAAGGAAAGAATCCACCCTTTCAGACAGCAATTTTCCATCTTCAGTGAGTCCTAGTTACTCTGTAATGAAGAGATGTAATTGACTTTCTTCACTAAATGTGCCTCAGTCAGGGATTTCCAGTATTTTCCAAGAGTGATTTTCAAATGAGGAAATGGGATTCTCCGCATAGTGTCTGTATATGCAGATAGCACCTTAACAATTGTGCTGTTCATTTTTGGATGAGGAGAGAGGGAAAACTCTCCCTTCATCCAGTGAGGGACAGAGGGAATAATGCCATTTGCGGTGCACAGTTGCTCATTTTACAGCTGCCTTGGGTGGAAGGGCACTGCTGATATCTGACTGCAGAGCATGTTGATCTGCTGAAGCTGCTGAAAAATTGGTACCTCTGTTGCAAAACGAAACAGTTCTTTCTGTGAGAGAGCTGCTTTGCACAAATCGACCTGAGTAAATCAGATGCTTTGCTTACATCCCAAGGACAGCATCAGATGCCTACACATCATTAGCAAACATTTTAACTGAAACCACGACAATTTTTTAAGGGTGCTTCCTAGCGACGAGTGCAAGAGGCAGACTGGCATCACCTGTATATGGTGAAGCAACAGAAAAACACGATAAAAGGATGACAAAACGGAACAAGCACAGTAATCTGTTACCATGGCGATGAAGCATAAGAAGCAAGTAAATTGTTAAAGCCTAGCTAGCTATTAGTTATAGGAATTGGTGCCTCTCGCATCCAAATAGCAAGTTTCACACAATTTACCCAAACTATGTACTCAAGATTTCCACCTTTTTTTAAAAAAAATACATATTAAAAGTGAAAAAAAAAATTGTTTTGATAAGTCAAGTAACATTTGAGTCATATCCGATAGATATTGAAAGTATAGGAGGTTCTTCCTTACTGTCTATATCCACCTGGCAGTCCTCAGGGTTCTCTATGTGGTTCTCCTCAGTCATGATGATGTTCTCGATGTCTTTCATGGAGAGGTGATCGCAGAAGGTGTCGTACAGAAGCCTCTTGAGCTCTTCGACCGTTAACTTCTGCATGTCACACTGGAGAAACACACACACAAGCGAACATCAACACTGAAGGATGCTGCAGACACAATAGCACAAATGTAAATGCAAAAATGGCCATCAACACACACAGACAGCTTGGTGAAAGGACCATGTATAAAGGACGAACAATAACAGCAGAAACAGCACTGTGCAGAAATTGGTCAGAACCACGTGTTCAGTCAGAATTGCTGTGTGTCTAGTGTTGGATTGGTGTTGGGTTATAGTGGGTCACTAAAATAAGATACCTGTCGTAATAACTCTGCCTTCAAATTCATCTGTATGAAAATGCAGCTGTCAACAAAGTACAGCATATTTGTGTAGCTCCTGCTAGATCCGCTTGGAATATACTGCAATTACCAATGCATGAGCATAGGTTTTGCCATATATACACACACACACACACACACACACACACACACACACACATATATATATATATATATATCTTGCTCTCAAAGATTTGGTTTCGATACACTATTCTAGAATAAAATGCATATATAATAAAATAAACTGTGTGAATGGCTAAGACTAAAAATGCTGATCCAACTTAGCCATTTTCAGCTCAGCCGGAGCCAAGCTCTCCAGAGGGACCAGAGGCTCTGTGCAACCAATCCAGCTGTGCGTTCTTGATGCTATCACTCACGTACGATGTTATGTGAAACAATGCAGCCTGCGCAGCAATCCCTCCGGCTTCTTGGCTCTCCCAGCAGGTGTCTTTGCTTGTCATCCTTTGATTCGTAAACTGCCTGCACCCACAAGCCCCAGAAACCTCCTCACTCTCTGACAGCCACTCAGCCGGCGTTATCACCTTGCTGCAACAAAGGAAGCTTTGACACGAGCTCCCACCCATTCATTTCATCGCACTGTCGGGGTGAGGAGTTGATTATCTAATTAGGTGTTTCATAAATAAATTAGGTAATCTTTTCCATAAAAAAATAACTTTAATGTACCTGGTAATAAGACTGTGGCCACACACACAATGAGGCAGCGATATCGACTCAGTCTTGATGAAGGACACTGTTCTTAAGGGAACCCAGAACGTCTCTGAGATTAAAATCCCCCCTCCCATTAACGGCCCAGTGGATGTGGCAATTAAAACTGGTCTTGCTTTAAAGTCTTATAGTGGCAGTCTAAATGTTTCTGCGCTCCGAGGTTTGCTGCAGAGGCGACTCTGCTGTCAATCTTCTCTCTAATAGGGAGAAAATGAGTGACTGAGTAATGAGCACCTTCCAAAAGACAGAGTCAAAGTCGGTGCCGTTGAACTTATCCGGCAGCCCGGCAGCTGTCAGCTTTGGTCCCAGGAGAGTGACAAACTCCTCAAAGTCCACCTGGCCGTCACCTGCAGAGGGAGAGGAAGAGTTCCTGTTTATTGTGGCTTTCTTTAGCACCTCCAGAATTCCAGTAAAGTTTGAGACATCTGTGCTTTGTGTATTTGTGTATTGCCTCACCATCCATGTCCAGTCTCTGGATGATGACCTCCAGCTCCACCTCGTTTGGCATGTAGCCCAGGGAGCGCATGGCCATCCCAAGCTCCTGCTTCGAAATGAAACCATTCCCATCACGGTCAAACACTTTGAAGGCCTCGCGGATCTCTGCAGAAGAGGAATACACACACATACAAACACACGCACGCAAAATGAAAATGTGTGGTAGATCAGAATATGAAAGCAGGAAACAATCCACGCACTAAAGCCACATATTTATTATACCGCATCAGTGCTTGAGTCATAGTTGTATGGGGGTTGGCAGCTTAGGAAAACAAATTCCTATAGTAATACGACAGAGAGAAGAGCCAAAACATAATAAAAAATATGAACAAAGAGCTGAGACCAAGACAAATTTTCAACATTTTGAAAGGAAGCTTTTCATCGTTTTAAAAGGGCGAATCAAACTGTGCAGTCTTAATTCTCAAGGATGCCAAAATCATAAAAAAAAGAGGAAATCCTGTATCCTGGTATCACACTGTTAGGATGGCTCCATTTCCTAGAATGATGATTGATGGCAGCATCAGTCGCATAATTTCTTAGGAAGACTGACAAATAAATGACAAACCTGTCAGGATATGATACCTTGACACTTGAATCAATTACCACCAGCTCAAGGTGACACCAGTGTGTAAACGCAGACATCAGAATTAAATGATGATGTGAGAGGATTATTTATTGACAAGCTGGGATTGAGTTAGCTCAACCGAACAAAACATCTACATGCAACAGCGAGAGCATATGGAAAGAATACATATTGAAGAGAACATAATTATATATGTACATAATTAACAAAACATGAATGCTCATTAGACTTTCACTAAAAACCTGGCATGGAGACCGTTCCTCAAGAACTCCTGTTGGAGTTATTTATCGGGGCAAAAACCTGCTGCAATAAAATCACTTTTACTCCTGCACATTGTCAAACACATCCTCATTTCCCTAAATCAACTCAGCACTGATTGACTATGACAGACTGGCTGATAAGTTTGAGGAAAACCACTTTGGATTAAAAAAACAAAAACTTGGGTTTAATATAATGCATTATTGCACATTTGGACTAAAAAAGTATCTTTTGAACTTGAGTAAAGCCACCTTTTGTTTACATTTTTTGCCATGCCAAATTTGAGCCTTGATCATGGAAGTGGCTCAAATATGAGCCAGAAGTACTTTATCAAAACATTAGTGACTTAAACTCATAAATATCAACATTGACTGCTACATAAAAACCCTTTGGCTTGTTGGCACTTTTATCCTTCCAAATGTCTCGTCTTGTTTCCTTTGCTTCTGTCAGAATTAATACTGTAAGTTGCTTTGGATAAAAGCATCCGCCAATTACGTGTAAATGTAAGACCGCTGCCTACCAGTAAGTGTAAATATGGGTTTTATTAATCTGCTATAAACAGATGACCAATGCAAGAGGATATAATGTAGCTGTTGACATGATGAGGGTAAGCTGACATTGACACTCTGACTCATTTCCTGCATCAAGAGCAACTTTCTCATCACTCTGACTCAGCCTGTGAAACTGCTGTAACGTGTAATGTTTCCAGAATCCAGAACCGGTTCTATCGTCACTTAATGCCTAATGGATGAATAATTTAACACAGGATTGGAAGACTGGGCCCACGAACTGATAAAATGTCGTATTGCCCTGCTCCCCAGGATGCTTAATTGTTTGTCTACTGAAAGGTATTTTCTGAGGATTTCGTTTAGTGATGTTTTTTTCAATATCTGTTGGTTTTGGTATTCACAGAGCAACAGTGTGTTCTATCTGAACAAAACAAGCATTGCACTGACTTTTTGGTTCAATGGTTGTGTCTCTCGTGACATGAGATTTTACCTCAAATCTTATGTTATAACTGTAGTGACTTGTAGAATAGGATAAAATGTTAATGAACAGGACAGCACAGTGTTAATGTCTTGCAGTAACCTCACATCAAGAGGGTCTCAGGTTCAGCGCCTAGGTTGCATGTTCTCCCTGTGTCTGTAGGGGTTTCCCCAAGGTACTGCTCTCTCCCATAAACCAAAATTTCCTATAGGTTTGAGTGTGAGTGAATAGGGTGTTTGTGTGCCTTGTGTTGGACCGGCAATCTGTCTCCACTGTCTTCACTCTATGTGTGCTTGAGCTAGACCACCATTACAGCTACCGAGCAGGCAATATAACTGATGTATGGTGATAATGAACAACAAAAACAGCTAGAAATCAACAGAACAGAAAAGGAGTCAGCAACCAAAATAAATTTTAAAGCACAGTTTGAACCCAGATAAGAAGAGATACAGTAATAGGAAACCTTCATGCCATTAATTCCTCTGCACTCGATAAACTGCATACTTCCCCTCCGTTTTTATGTACCACTGAATCCCATAATTTATGTGCATTGCCGTCCACAAGCAAGTCACCTGCAATTTTCGACTCGTTCCGTCTCGGTGTCACACGGCTGATTAGCGCACAAAAGAGCAGAGCACAAGATGAATCTCAAGGTAGAGATGATGTAAAACGGCGGGGTATCACGTGAAACGGCTGTCTAATCTCTCTAATCTGGCATTTGTAAGACATGAAAACCTTTAAACGCATCAGTGAACCATCGCGTAAGATAGAAATCCAAACTGTGTAATAGTGGATCAGGAAAATAAAGAGGCCTGAGAAAAGTATAGATATGGCCGGAGTAAAAGAGTTTGTATTCGATTTGTACATTGGGTTTTTCAGTGGTTTTTCAGGCAAAACAGAGCGAGAGTTGAATGATGTCGCTCAATAATGCACAAGTTGTCAAACAACTGCTTGACTGTAACAAGCTTCTAGGTGGGCGAAATAAAATTCCAAATGCAAATGCGAATTTTCCTTCTCCGTTTACAGCCAATTAACGGCTGTTCAGTCGCTGAAGTGTAATAATGTAAACAAGCCACCGAGCTCAAAGACATGTAAATGGTAATTGCCGCTCTGGTGATTTGTGTCAGGCCGGCGACGAATGGCCGAGCCGCGGGCCAGAATCCTCGCCGTGACGCGCTGTGACAAATATTTCAGTGGGGAAAACAAAACATGAAAGATCGATGGTGCCAGGAAAAAGAACGTGTGTCATTCTGCGTATAATGTGCTATAGCGCGGCTTCGGGAAATAGTTTGTCGTAATCAAGTACACGTCCGCGGTATAGAAACCCTGCCAGAGGGACAAGGGTGCTTGGCAATTGTGCATTACAATGGATTACATCTGGGCATGCAATTTATAAAAGCCAGCAGAGTGACATTAGCTGCAGCTATTCTTCACGCCACTTTTTCCTGCAAAATGTCTTAGTGGAAGCATAATCTGAATCAGCCTCCAGCCTCCAGCTGTGTTTTTTCCCCTTTTCCCTGGGTGTGATCTTATTGTTTATAGAATAACAATACGTCTGTATCCACCTGAGGTCCCTGCTCCATTTGTTTACCTTGGTATGAGGGGCTCTCCAGCACACACAAAGTTGTTGGGGGGGAAAAAAAGGAATGTCGTAGCCACGCAGGAGGCAAACATACTCCTAAATAAGGTGCCAAAACAGTTTTAGCAAATACTTCGTCTCCCCGGAAAGCTTTATTTATTGATCATAGGCCAAGGTGAGCAAAACATCCCCAGTGGCATGCAGTGTATTGCACATCTGATGCACAAAAGTTTGTACTATATAATGAAATACTGGAACAATTTGCGGTGGGAGGATTTTATAATCTGTCAAAAACCATTTACAGGGTACAAACGCCTCAGTGCTTTATGGGCCAGAAATATTATGAATGGCTTATCAAGCCCACAGAGATACACAGCCATAAAACTGGAATATGTATCGTCATTACAAATAACTCTTGGCTCTGTCTGAATTCAGGACAAACACTTCTACTGGAGATTGAACCGGCAAATTCCTAAAGTAAAGCAGCCTGTACATAATCCACGCTGCATTTTATCAAAAGAGGCTGACTAATCATCCTCCAAAAGAATTAATTTCTCTTTCCGGCCGTACGTCATCCACACAGAGCGTTATCTCTTTGAGAGTTTATCTCAACTATCCTCAGGAGAATCGACTCTATTCTCTCATTTTCACTTAACTATTTTAGTACAAAAATGAGGCAAATCCAAATGTCTGCTATGGTCTGATGCTACTTTGTAATTGAGAAAGCGCCTCGGTCAGGATCCAACATGTTCTGTCTTAAAACAAACAAACTAAACCGATATGTCTACTACTGCACTGATGACCACAGACAATCAAACAGAGGAGATCAGCAAAATCCTGTGAGTATAAATGCATAGACAGGCTTCACTTAAGGTCAGTAGACATTACCCACTTTCATCTCGCAAACCAAATCTTAGAAACAGAGGACTGAGATCAGCTCGTTTCAAGACTCTGTTGCACCGTATCACGGCTGCTATGCTAAATTCCACCTGTGGAGTGATCATGGGTGGATGGTGCTCTTCAGGAGTCTTTCACCAGGACTGACATTGATTTGGAGTTATGTTTCTCGATACTTCTGTTACGTCTTGATGATCTCTGATTAGCTGTGTTGGTCTGTTTCCTTGTTAAAGGTAAAGTTGTTAAATACTCCATTCAGTTCCCCAGCTGGTTGGGAACACACAAAGACTCCGATTACATATTGTCCACATTGTCATATTGTCCACTTAGTACTATAAAATATTGATAAGAGCAAAATTGATCAAAGCCTCATGTTTTTGGTGGTTATCAGATAGCAAACAAATAAGTTTGTGTGCAATTACCGCTTTCTGGAATTGCCTTTAAGGAAAGTACGGAGAATGTCATCAAGTCACATCAATCTTTCAATGTCACATTTTACTCTCTTATTACACTCTTTGATTTGTCATAAAAGTGGAACAAATAATGAATCTTCCTTTTCATTTAAAGTAGACTGCTAACATCTTTTTCTGCCTTTCACAGCAAATTTAAAAGTAGCTGCTGGCTCTTCCATAACCTCTAATTGCGTTTTACTTTAATATCCATACGTTTTGTTTGTGGGTTTTTTTTTTTTTTTTAGATTTACATCTCTATTAGATGTAGAAGCTGCAGTAGTTGCGTCTTCCACTGTGGGTTCACGGCCCCACCAGGGGAGGCGTGAATATTTTGTTGAAAGCGCGTGGTATTTGCTTTGAAGTAGGGAGGTGCTTGTTGGCCTTCAAAGATGCGATGCCACGCAGTCCCCTGCGGTGTGATCTGACAGAGGATGAAAAGCCCACGTTAAGATCGCAAGCATCTGAAGCTGAACTCCCACAAGAGGAAGGTGCAGTGTACTCCCAACGCCCCCCCACCCCCCACCTCGTTCCCCTCGTCCGCTGTCGTTCACGGTATCAATGAAGTACGCTGCCGCCTCTTTGCTGCAGAACAGAGCTGCCGAGCAGCCTGTGAACCCTCTGCAGCACTCGACAAAGCCAGGAGACACTCGGAAACGGAGCTGATTCATGCGGGCGAATGGAAAACGCTTGCACCTATGACTGGAGCGCAACATCAGTGACAGAGAGTGTGTGCACCGTTTTCTGATGCATGGGTAGTGATTGAAGGACAAAATCTACAGGACATCATAGAACGGGGATCAAGAAGATCTGAGGCATCTTTCCATCTGTTTTCCATCTGTTTTTATACCTAACCAGTGTCATGACATCACCATTCACTCTCACAGTCACACCAACTTTTGGACTAAAAACTGAAGTAAAACCCCCGCAGACATTTCGGGAACAAGCAAACTCCACAATTAGTCTGACCTGGGATTCAAACCAAGATCCTTTATACTGTGCTAACCACCAAATGCAGTGCCGCCTGATCAGGTATAAATGGGTGAAATTAACTGTCCTTGTCCTCGCATAACAGAAACGCATCACATGGGAAATATTTACTTGGATTTTCGACGGCACGCCTGGAGCAAAGCTCTACCCCTTTTTTTCAAGCTAAATTTAGCATCAGTAAAAACTTTTTGTTAATTACGTTCGGGGCAGGCGGAGCAGGCTAATGCTGGGGCTTTTGTAGCAGTGAAGTGTCCACAAATGTAATCCAGGGCCTGTTTTTTAGAGCCAGAGATCCTCTTCGTCTCAGTCAGACCTTGCATCTGCTTAGGGCTGCTTTAGGTCGGTAATTGCAGCACACCCACTCTTTATGTAAGACCTTATCAGTGTGAGAAAAACACTGTGTGTGTGTGTGTATGTGTGTGTTTGAACCTCAGTTGGCTATTTTTAAACACCCATAGCAACCTTAATCCATCTTTAGCTGGATATGGGCTGACTTGGGCACCCGGAAGATTTGAATATTACCATAGCAGGCTTTTAATAAGGCTCTGGAGTATTCGGAAGAGGGATATGGCGGAGTCTTAGATGTCTATGTCTTAAAAAAATCCCATATCTGGCTTTGGATTGAGACCCCTCCCTCTATTAGGAAATTTGACGAGCTTTAACCTTGCCAATGTCATGCTGACACAACCAGCGGGAGACAGTGGAAGGGTGGGAAAAAATGTTGGAAAGGTCAAGGTCCTTCATCTACAATAAGAAAAAAATCCCTGAGCCAACTTCTTAAACCCCACTTGACCTTGAATGATTGAAGTCAGTGAAAGGCCATGAAATTTTAGTCCGTCTCTTTCACTCGTTACGGTTTTCTTTTCCAGAAGGCAATCGTTGATCTGTACCACTCCCCCCCTCCGCCTCTCTCACTCTTATGTTTCCTCAAAGCTGCAAGTTTTCATTATCAGAGCTCATCTAGAGCCAATATCCAGAAGGCGAGAAACCCGTGAGAAGCACCTCAAACAAAGGTCAGATGTGAACAATCAAAAGCCTCCACTCTGCATTACATCTTATCCGGTGCTCCTCTCATCAGTTCCACCGCGTTAATGCTACCCTCATGGAGCCCGTTCCATCCCATGCCTCTGGATTTGGTTATTGTCTGGTGTAGGCTTTGCAATATTGCTCATCAGAGGGAGGAAATATTACTCGGGAGAAAATGCACTTCACCTTCCCGAGCTCATCACAGTTAATTTCACAGGTAATAAAGTCTGCTAGATTCACTCCTTGGTGGAGATCGATCAAAATGGAAATGAATGATGTAACTTAGACCTTCCTGACAGCCATAATCGCAGCATTTCATGACACTCTCCGCTAACCTGCACCACCTGTTTCCCATTGTCAAGTGGATTGGAGTATTTCAGGAACTGATCAACTGAGAATTTATACGATGGCTAGCAGATCGCATAACAAAAAAATAAAACAAGCAAGAAATTTGAGGTGAGTGGCCACACTATAGAGCCGTTGCCCCCCAGTAACAGGGTCCCAGGTTCAAATCCCAAGGGCCTTTCTGTACAGTTTTCACGTTCTCCCCTTGTCTACGTTGTCTATTTGTCTCAAAGTTTTCTCCAAAGTCAAATGGTAAGTGGTGTGTGAAGGGTGTATTCCCTTCCATTGCCCTATATGTGCTGAATACATGGCCCTCGCTTCATTGTTATTAAAATATGAGGAGTAGGAATAATTCTTTGGATAAAATCTTAGCAACTGAAAGTTTGTATCTTGCTTAGTACAAAAACAGCCTGTTTTACGGGAGGTAATCAGGCCAATTTCTTTGTTGTTCGCTGTCTGGCAGCTGTTTAGAGCCACAAAATCTGCCCTGGAGATTTCTAGGACATCTCTAGCACCCACAGTAGAATCGTTCATTGTCCTTTAGGACTGCAGCAAATGATTATTTCCAAAGTCAATTAATCTGTTGATTGCATTCTTGATAAGTTGGTTTGTTGTTTGTTTTATAAGAAGATGTAAAAATGGTGAATGTTGTATGTCTGCTTCATAAAGGTCTTAAAATGCCTTTCCACTATCAATCAAGTCATCCTTATCAGAATTATCATTAAATACTTTATTACTTAAAAACAGGCAATTAATCAATAAGTTGTAGCTTTGTAAGGAAACATTTTGAGGTGCAGAGGCGGAGTTGGAAAATGTGCAAGTGTAGCAACATGGCAACATCTTACACATATATCATTTTCATAAAACCACTTTTGAAAGGCAATTTCACTAGAGACAGAGGGAGACAACCCGCCAATCACCAGCTGTGGCGCCAGGGTCACTCTGCCCTGTGAGAAACGGCTCATTCCTGCTCACATTTTTATCACCGCCTATGTCAAGTAGAGCTTTTTCATATGCCGCCTGCGTCATCCAGACAGGTGATACGACCGAGAGAGCCATTTTGAAATCAATTTTAGTCTAGCCTCTGTTCCTCCCTCCCTGTCTGTCTGTCTGGCAGATCGTGTAAGACGGCCGTCCATCAGGCCGGTATGTCGAGAACAACTGAGGATGGATGCTGCGATGGGAGGACGTGCAAAGTGAGATTTATTGTTCTCCGTCTTATTATATACAAGCGGGATGCTTTCAGCGGCACATCTGTAATGTCAAGAGCCACGTCCCCTTGCCAGTAAATGAAATTAATCTTCCTGACATGCTTGTGTTTTCCCGCACCCTTTCTTTTGTATGTGTTTGTGTGTGTGTGTTTTCTTTTTAAAATGATAACCAGAAAAAGCTTTTTCAGGCACCACCTTCACTGCACACTCACAAAACATCATCGCACAGTACTGCAGGTCAAAGAAAATCAATACCATCAAGAGTGTGAATATGTCGCAGGCTTTATTGCCATTTAAACATTGCGTTTATTTCACAATTACAGCAGTCAGTGTCGCCGCCGCGTGTCTGTCTTCTTTGTAAATCATTAACAAAAGGCCTCTAAGATATGAACTGTCACTCTCCAGACTTGTAATGTTGTCAAAAGGATTTGAAAGGCAGAAAAGGGGAAATATAACACTGTTGGGAGAGAAGAAACCTAATTTATTAGCTGATTCAGTTTTTGTTTCAATATTGTTTCAGGAAGAGAGAACGCTTTGATGATTTTTTTTTACTGTAAATATGAAAAGCTCCCATCTGTGCACAATGAGACAAAGTGCTTGTTGTAAGGGATCAAATTTACAAGGTGTACCTGAACAATTATTGTTCTGCTTCAGGGGTGGAGAGCTTCACTAACATCTACTAACAGGGTGGGAACATGAGCACATCTGGAGTGCTTGCACACTCCACACTCCTGAAAATGAGCCAGCATATCCACTACCATCGTGATCGGTCATTCTATTGTGTTGTTGTTGTCTAAACCTTCTTAGCGGCATATGCTATAAACTGGTCTCAGTTGACCCCTTGAAAGTACACCCCCACAACGCCCACTGATTCTGCACCAGCGATACGTTTTGTGCATAATTTTTCTGTCTTGCCAGGCAGATGCCGGTGTCTTTAAATATCTTCATTTGTATTCATGTAAGTATTTCCAAAGGAATGGAAGTCAACCGTCCACCTCAGGGCGTAGGAATGAGTCAATGTTTTCTGCCGCAGCTACAGTAGGAGTCAAGCAGAAACATCAAGATCTCCTCACAGGCAATTTATGCCATTAGGAGCACAGTTGTGTCAGGAAGGTTCTCTTTTATTTTTTGCCTTTTTTATTTTTTTTAGAAAGCTGTCACTCAAACCCGTATGCAAAGTCCTAAAAAAACTCCACCTAAGGAGGGACTAAAATTATTAAAAAGGAAGCCCTGATACCATGTGTTATTTATTTTTTTTATAACTGACAGCAAATGACTTTCAAAATGAAATGCAGCATGGAAGTCAGAATATCTCAACAAAATATTCTTATTATCATGTATATTTATGATTCTAGAGGACACATGGGGATAGGAAAAAAAATTACCCCAATTAGTCCCAAAATTGAGAGATTTGATATAATTGTGGACTACTGAGGCAATATGATGGCCATGTTGTTGCCATATTCACCTCAAAGCAAGCAGGACCTGGGTTTGCCTTCTTGTCAGACCGAGAGCTTCTGTGTGTGGAGTTTGCATGTTCTCCTTATTTCTGCGTGGGTTTTCTCCAGCTGCTCCTCCCACGGTCCAAAAACATTGCACATTTAGGCCAACTTGAGACTCCAAATAGCCTCTAGGTGTGAGAGTGAATGGTCTGTGGGTGTGTCCTGTGGTGTATTTCCTACCTTCACCCTATGTAGGCTAGCTAGTTGGCATACATGGCCACACTGTATGTTTTGTCTAAGTTGTTGTTCCACGACTTGGCAATTAACACAATTCTGGTTTTGATTCATAAAAGCAGTGTTGTTCATCATCCAAGTAGGAGTTTTCCCGCTCCCACAGAGTCAAAGTAACCTTGAGCTGTCATTGAGACACTTTTTACTTCATGAAAATAATTCGTTTACAAGATGTGCATGTTGTTGTGCGTGACACTTGTTCTGTTATAAAAAGAGGTTAATGATCGTGTATTCCATTTTATGGTGCTGATAGTCTTTGGACAAATAAAAAGATGTAAATTGACAAAGAATTCACTAACAGGATGGGATGCTGCAGTATCTACAGCCATGGGAGAGGCTGCACTTGAGCACAGTGATGCATTGAAGTATTTACAATGTTCATCAGTGTGTTTACCTCTAAACATCTGCTGACTGGCACTGTATGAAAAACAGATGAGACTGATGGGAAAATAGACTGGTTTAGCAGATACTTTTGGTCACCCAATTAAAAATCAATCTGTTGGTCAGATTGGTTGAGGCAGATACAGTATGCGTGCTGTTTCAGAGTGATTCTTCCGATAGGTGTAGAAACATTTGATGCACCGTTAAAATTATTATACCTTCCTGTACATTTTCTATCAGTCAAATCAGAGTCTTATAAGCTTCTATGAATTTATTCACAAACTATATCAGAACATACATAGCTAAATTTTGGAATTTGTTTAGTTGAACTATATCTACTCGTACACTCATGGTTGTCCTGCTCTGTTTTATTATAACACTCGTTATCACTTAATACTATGTTTGTTTTTCAAAAGTCTGGGTTTTTGAATAAAAATACAAAACATAGATAAATACATGTTTTTAACTTCTATTTGGTAATTTATGGACTGTAAGCCTCAAAGATCAAAGAATTGAAAACACATTCTTTAGATATTTTAACTCATACTCATGAAGCAATCTGTACTTTTTATCAAATAAATACTTCATTCCTGTGTTGGATTACTTTTTTTTGCCTCTGTTGAGAAAACCTTCAACACAGCATTCTTGTTCAATACTGATGTTATGTAGCCTGTGACAAAAAGTGAATGTGCAATTTCATCTTCTTATTGTCAAAATAATGTCAATAGAAATCATTATTCAACAAGAAATGTATGTCATTGTATTGTGGGGGCCTTTTCAAGGCCTTTATGGATAGAACAGCTGGAGAGTGACAGAAAATGGGGGGGAGAGAGAGAGGGAGAGAGAGAGAGAGAGGAGAAATAACAGGCAGCAAAGGGCCGCCAGTGGGATTCAATCTGGAGCTGCTGCAATGAGTACTGAAGTCTCTCTACGTGGGACACTCGCTCTACCAACTGAGCTCAGCGACACCCCAGAACAGGAGGGTTAAATCTGTACCAAACTGCTTGAATGGTGCCAGCTGGTGTCACTGGTATTATAAAACATTTAGGACTAATGGAAAATTCACTGTAAACCATCTGCACACAGCAGACGGGGGGCAACACCACACACACAGCGGCCGCACACTGACAGTCTCCGATTCAGCAACTAGATGACTTACGTTGGATCAAATATGAAAGATCAAAGATAAATCCAACCAAAACTCATCAGTGGGAGACGCCTCCTGATTCTGATCACTTCCTGTTTGCAACATCTCTGCTTCCTGTCTCTTGGGGGAGAGGTGGTGGTGGTGGGGCAGTGACAGCCCAATCTGTGTCTGATCACGAGCGCAACCAGTGTGAACACATGGCAAGATGACTTTGTAGGCTGTGTTGATTTCAATTACCACTGACAGTCACTCTGTGAGTTTAAAACCACTCCTCTAGAGATCCGTTCCTGGCGGAGCTCTGTGACAGGTGTGGTCCACGATGCACTTTCATGTTTGTTTGACGGTGATTAAGACGAGGCTTTCATGGCCAACCTGACACTCTGCAGCTGCATTAAAAACAAGCTTCATTGGACGTGCTTAATGGACACGGTGCTGTATGTTGGTGTAATGTGACATCTTCATCTTGAGAATATTCTTTAAGCATCCACCTGCAGAACAAGGTTCTGTCCACCAAATACAGCCTCTAGACAAAAAGGTTTGATCGAGCACTTTTACTTATGCTGCATTGTCAATGTCCTGTTGGTAGGAAGAGCGACATGGTGAATTTGTGGATAGCGCTGTCACCTCACAGAAAGAAAGACAGGAGCACCTGAATCTTGACATCCATTTGGATACATGCGAGTGGATGCTTGGTCCTTATGGTATTTCAGTAAATAGTACATGAATAAATGGGGAATACATTGGGAATGGGGAATACATTGGGAATACATTGTGCTCTGCGAAGGGCTGTCAATATGTCATTTCTTTTACATGAATCAATCATTTGTGTTGTGTGTATTCTAACCTCTTCAGTAATCTGAGGCTACTATGCTTTTGTTTTGAAGAAACGATTTGACCGGTCAGTTGAAACATCTTTTTTATTTGTTAAACTTTTTATAGCAGCTCACCAGTGCGTGTCAAACGGATTACGTTAACTTAATGCCATTTACTTGGTTTGTATAATTTGTGTTTTCATGCTTTATTCTCAAATGTCTGGAAAAGAGACAAACAGAATTCAGGCAATAATGCAAGAATACAGACATGCAAATATATATTGTTCTATTTTAGTAAAATTGAATTCTGTGCCATTATGCAAGTCTGCAACCTGAGAGCAGGTGGATGAAAGGAAAGCTGGAGCTCATTTGAACCTGACACGACACATAAAGTGCGCTGATCACAACCTTGTCGGCACTATGCAAACATTCCCCCTCCTGTCTTATCTTGCGCTCGTGTCTGCAGGAAACTACCTGTGTCTGTTTACATGAGCCTCACTCTGGGACCTGTTACAAATGCTTTAAGATCAGCCCAGGGACTATTTTGAAACTGCCTCCAATCGGGCTGTTGTCAGGCAGTGTGGAAATGGGCTTCCCACTTAATTCCACCTGCAGTGATACTGACACTGAGCTTTGTGTGTGTTTGTTTGAGCATGTGAGAGTGTATTTTACTGGTGGAGGAGCTCTAAACTATATCGAGCTCCTGTAATATGACCAACTATTTTTTTTTTAAATCCCTATTTTTGTTGGAGAGGAAATGGAGATTATGGTGTCCTACTGAATTTATGTTCATTACATTGTACATTAAGGCACTTGCTGCCACCCCCCACCTTCCACTGGACAAATGCGCACACACACACACCCACACACAAGCATATCAGGCATGAGAAAAACAGCGTTTTGTTCCAATTATTGCCTTGACAGCCTTCGCGGCTGCAAAGTATGGTGCCACTGGTCCAATCCCTGGGGTGTCCAAGCCAGTAATTGAAAATCAAGTCCTCGTCTTCGTGTGCCAATAGGGCTTGAGCCCACCGGCCCTATACATGCGCTCGCACACACATATTCACTAATGTGCAATTTCACTTCGTGACAAAGCCCTGTCTCCCTGACGGCCGAGCTGATGTATGTGACACCTCAGACTTCCAACCAATTCCCGTCCATCTCTCCGGAGATGGGAGCGGTGGCGAGACGCGGAGTCTGTCACCGGAGCAGCGTGTCACTCACATCTGATCGACGTATACCAGATTGCTAGAGGGGAAATCAGAATTTAGAGCTCATTGACTTTTACTGTATCTGCAACCCAGGGGCTGCGGCTGCATTGTACACCCATGTGTTTCACTCAAGAGGCTCTGCTTCCTTTCTTTGGATGGGCGAGGAAATTTTCCCTTTTTTTCAGTTTCCATCTCACATTCATAAAAAAGCCAGTACTGAGCAGTGCAGCACAGTAACCTTTCACTGTCATAATGTTTTACATTTCATTTGGCATCAGAATGAATATATACCTGCGATCCATAATCTAATGAGGACAAAGACGAAAACGGTTTCTCATCCTCTGTAAAGACATTATTTATTTTGTGGTCTGCTGGATCCCAGAGTGTTCAGTTACTGTTATTAAATTCAAATAACAGAAATCCTAATTGATTTATTTGACATTTCAGGTGGAGCTGCCGCATAAAAGCCTCTGCCAACTCCAACCGCAGACACAGAGCTTTTAAAAAAAAATCCAATGAATTTAATCGTGTTTTACAGCCAAGTCTCAAAACAGAAGTAACAGCAGACTTTGGATACATCTTCGGTTTAGAATTATTTTTGCAAGTATCTCGTTCGACTCTTGCATCAAGCTAATAAAAGATATTTAATGGTGGAAAAAGGGCCCCAGTCCCCAAATGAATGCTCAGATTTAACCTGCCTTCAGTATTTTGGGGGTCTGGGGGGACCAGTGCACATGGGGCAAAGGGAGGGAACAGGTCGGCAGTCCACCACAGATCACACCCTCTAACACCTATTTGTCCATTAGGATTCTCCAGTCAATCTAAACATGCATTTTTTTGAACTGTTGGACTAAAGTATGCAAGGATACAAAAGTCCTGCATACACAGTGAGGCCCTCTGTCTGATCCAGGGGTCCAACCCAGGTGATTCTTGCTGTGAGGTGACAGCGTTAACCACTCATCCTCTGTGCCAAGCATAAATCCAAGAGGTAGTACATCATGTGTGCTGTAACTTTGCTACAAAGTTACAGCACACATGATAGATTTAATGTTTAGATCAACTGTCTGAATTCTGCCTCCATCTTTGAGCAGCTGGGAGGATCATGACTGCTGCTAAGAGCTTAAAATCAAGCAAAACTCGGCTGTTAATCAACAGAACGACAAGTCAGGAGTCCCATTTCAGCTGTCGGGGTAAAAAGCTGCAAATCTCAGCAACACAACAATCAGAACTGGATCAGCAGCTGCTCTGAATCTCCCCTGTGACACTACCTACAAAGTCTGCCTCCTTCACAGCCTGTAAGACTTCCCTCACTCCGGATCAGTAATGCTGTACGGCAGGCTCTGTTACCGCTGTTGACCGTGTATTACTCCAGGCACCCCCCTTTTTCTCTCCACAATACATCCACCCATTTCCTCCTCAGTCAAACTGCCACGGCCACTCCAAGCTGAGCTGTAAAGCCCAAACGGCTCACTTAGATCTGTGACGGAGCGGCTGCTGCATGAATTTGGCTAATTAAAGTAAAAATTAACTGTTGTCTGTTTATCACAGCCCAGAAGCTGAATTGTAGCCTTGCATGGGAGGGGGAGAGAGTTTCCGACTCATAAACTCTAACTCCGTCCATGCATAATTCTCACAGCATTTTAGAGTTTCCATGCATGTTTTTGGATTCAGGCAGACATAGCAAACCCCACACAGGAAGATAAGCAAAGGAGTCAAACGTGGGTCCCTATTGTTTTGAGGTGTCAATGCCAACCACATACACTGTGTCATTCATTCAGTCATCTTCTTACCCACCGCAGTCATGGGAGTTTACTGGTTTCTATCTCCAGTAAAGGCAGGAAAGGCAGGGAATATACCCTGGACAGGGCGCCAGCCCATGACAGGGAGCACACACCATTCACTCTTTCATTCACACCTAGAGACAATTTAGAGAGTCTTCAATTGACCTTCAAGCATGTTTTGGACTGCACACACATGGTGAGAACATGCAAATTCCACACTGTAATGGCCAGTGGCAGCTGGGATCGGACCCACAACCTCCTCGCTGTGAGACAAACGGCACTAATCGCTGCACCGCTGTTTGGCCCTATACACTGCGTCGACCCCATCAATTCTCTGCAGTCATTGTACAAGACTGAAATCCAACTCGTTCGTCTTTTTGACTCGTTCACTTCTGAGCTGCTGCTCGGTGTAAAATATGAATCTGGCAATACGTTAATTATGGGTATGACATTAACTCAAGATCATGTCTGGCCGTGACGTGTTGACAGTTCTCTTTTATCGGTTTGTTGGCCGTCAAAGTAGAACAGACTCGCAACGGTGTGTAAACTACAGATCCAAGAAAAACAACCTCATCCATCTCATTCTTCTCTTTTCCTGAAACAGGTGCTGAGGCAGTTCATCGAACCCCTTTTGGGAGTCAAACCCAATTCATATTTGGCCTCTTCCTCTCAGCTTTTCTAATTAATATCAATCTCGGCACTGAATAGCCTCCCGCTGCCAAGCTTATTATGTGTGTACGAGTGTGTCTTGGCACACAGATGCAGACCTCTGTAAGTGTGTTTGTGGCAAAGAGAGCGAGACAAAGGAGTTGTGACTGTGGAATTTCAAATGTCTGCCACTCCAGGTTCAATTAACAGTTAATTTCTGCAATGTCCCCCCTGCCAACCAACAAGATGCAGCTTGTCTGTAATCGACACGTTACAGTCCAGGCCTCGACGCCTCACTTTCAAACGTATGTGTGCGCTGAACCTGCACAGAAAAGCTGTCAATTTTGTCAAAATGTGTCACTGTTCCCCCAGTGGTGTGTGTTGCATTATTAAAGAAGCGAGGATGAGAGGTGCACATGATTTAGAGAGGAAACGTCAGCATCACTGCAGTGATAACGTGGCAATGATGTAGGAACTTATAGCCATGGTGCAGAATTTGGGACCAGAGCAGTGTCCCGGGGGTTTGCCGCGTGTTAATGTGCAGATGTCGCAGGTTCACATCAAAAATGCCCCAGGCATGAATATTCTCAGGATACTATGGCTCAGAATAGTTGTCATGTGTCAGCACACTTGTTAGGGGACTTCATTTGCTGTCAGATGCCTCTGCAGCGGCGTCTATGTATATTGATGTAGAAACTTTTTGAAAGGATTTAGCAGCTGAATTCACTGAAAGTCAAAACAAAGATCGGAAACTCTTTTGATCATCCAGTGGTGTGTGGTTCATCATTTATGCGCCAGTAAAATCAGTCTTTTATGCACACATCGATCTGTAAACAGATATGTGTATACTGTAAATGCACCATACTGTTTTGCTTAATTATGTTGACATGA
Organism: Karalla daura; assembly: GCA_029224185.1. Taxonomy (NCBI): domain Eukaryota; kingdom Metazoa; phylum Chordata; class Actinopteri; order Chaetodontiformes; family Leiognathidae; genus Karalla; species Karalla daura. Next base: position 20,225,148 of record CM055192.1, read on the forward strand.
TTATCTTGCACCAAAACAAATTCCTTGTAGCTGTGTGCATAACTACAACAAGTATTATCTTCATTCTCATTCTGGCTACACAGTGGTGCAAAACACAGATTGTTTTGCACTGCTCACAGCAGAAATGTCATGGGTTCATGCCCTGGTAGGACCAAGGGCCATTTTATGTGGAGGTTGCATGTTTTTTTCTGTGTCTACATGGGTTTTTTGTGGTTACTTAGGTTTCCTCCCAGTCAAGAAACATACGTATTTAGACTGACTGAAGCCTCTTGCCCTTGGGTGTGAGAGTAAATAATGTGTGTGTGCTCTGGAATGGACTGGTGACCTGTTCCCTATGTAAATTGGAGATAGGCTCCAGCAGTCACTATTAAGGTGCCAAGTGGGGAAAATATTGGATGGAAGATAATGATTCAGAGCGCTGCTCCATGTAATACATCAGTGTGCTGTTCAGAAGCAACACTTTGTGTAACGGGGGAGTGGGAGCGGCAAAGCTCTTTCTGAGCGAGCTGCAAGTCTAAATTTACAATCAGTAAAATTAGAATTAAACTAAAACAGCAAATCTTGGGACATACCCATCACAACAAATGACTGTGGATAAATTTGCACACCCTGATTCATGAACCAAGAACCCAAAACCCAGGATCCCTGAAACAAACCTCCTTTATGACTGAAAATTGAAGCTCACTGATGGATCTGAAATAGGTCAAATTTGACACTGAACGGACTCATTCGACAAAGAATGGCAGCAAATGTATAAATGCACGTATTGCCACTTTAAGAGGAGTGATGAAATTTCAGGCTAACAGAAATACATTTTACAGCTTATTTCTGGTCTCTCTGTGCGTCATGACGCTGTCCACGGTGCTGGCTGCCACAGAGACCACAGATCACACGACCTGTCAGAGATCAAACACCTCCACACACCATCTCTTGCTACAGGGAGCATGCATCCTCAGTATCTCACCTTCAACTTCGTCTTCGGGCAGGTTGACCGGTGCGCTGTAGGAGAGGATGTCGGGGATGGTGCAGATGCCCCTGTACATCAGGGTGGAGGTGACTGGGTGCATCGGCATGGCTGCGACCTTTGGGTGCCACCTGCGCCCTCGTCATGCAGAGATGTCTCCAGAGAGGATCGAAACTTCCCCGAGTCCGAAATCTTTGTTTTTGTCCAGAAAAAAAATGTGCAAAAGGTGTCTTACCTCATTTCAGTTTTTTTTATTCTCTTGCTAAAACAATATCCTTATCCCCGCGCCAAGTCAGCAGATTCGTAGAAAATGCGCACATATATGCATCATATCTGAGCCAGGTAGTAGCAAACCGATCGATTGATGGGTCACCAATCAATCCGCAGATTGTGTGCGTCTGTCTGTCTGCACACACACAGACACTTGTTGGATCCGTGCGCTCGCTTGACGCACTCGGAGCTCCAGGTCCAGCCTCCTGCTGCTCATGATCCACGGCAGAGACGCATTGCTCACGGACAGACGGGAGAGGGAAGGTGGGAAAAAAAGCTACAAACACCTAAAGGAAGCTGTGGACAGGCGCGCAAGACGGATCTGCGTGGATCCGGATCCTCAGAGGCAATAATCGCAGCGTCGCTCCAAATTGGCCACGGGGGCGCATCGCGAACTAGTTGTTTCCTCTACTTCTTCTCCTTCTTCTTCATCTGCTGCTTCAGTAGAGTAACGAAGGTGTGTCTCAGCTTGAGGATGCTCTCTGTGGATGTGTTGTCCTCTCTCTCTCTCTCTCTCTCTCTCGCATACACACACACCTTGCGCGGTGCAGGCAATCCCTTTCAGAACACACATAAATGCACACCTCCTCCCTCCCCTCTCTGGGCTGTATAAAAAAATGAGCTTTGTCTTTTTCCTCAATGTATTTTAAGGCATGGTGTAGCCGAAATGTCAAAACAAATTAATGTTTAATTCAGATCAAATTAAAAGTGCAGGCAGTGCTGAACGGTCCCTTGTCCTCTCCGCTCCTCGGGGACTGAAAACCACAGGGTTAATTCAGGCTGTTGTTCATGGCACCACGCATCGCCGATAATAAAATATCTCAGTGTGCATTGTAAAGATTCGGATGAACCTGCCAGTAACTGCATATTACAGCACAAACATGTAATATACTCCTGTTTTGAGTAGGCTGAATTACAACAAGTTTAAAGCAACTTCATGTTCCATGACGATGGTCATCAAACTTTGAATGGGCGCACCCTTCAATGAAAACTTATCAACTTGGAAATTTAACATCATTATGTCTTACTTACTAGTTTTGAAGTCACTCAAATAAGGCTACTATTGTAAACATTTATGACCTCTGGAAATGCCAACTATAATTTTCCAATCAAAATAACAAACTTACTTTTGGGGTTAGAATAGGGATCCAAGAGACTCCTTGGTACACCTTTAGATGTTACATGTATCTGCAAAGTTTCAAATCTTTAGATGCAACAGGCTTCAGGGGCTGGTCTGTCGATTGCGCTACTGACCAATTTTGCCATGCCTGTGCTCAGAACCAAAATGCCAACTCAATAAGAAGAAAGAGAAGGAAAAATAAATAAATAAACCAACGGAAAACAATGCAACTCCAACGCATGGCCCCATTTGGCTTAGGCTTACCTGACTCTAAGCAGTTGTTCACAATGCCTCTCATCTCTCTACCAATTTTTACTGTCTTAAATTTTTTGGGAAGGGGATCATAGTGACCTTATAGCTGGTTACAACTATGCCCATTTTGTTCAGTGTGTATTCCAATTACTCACTGACGTCAGACTGAAACCACAGAGTGTGATTTATGTTCATCTTTGGCCATTGCACGGTTGAGTTCATCCCGCGGTGTCTGAGGGACACAAATTAATGCGTTGTGCATTTTGACGTAGCACAAAATAGTGGCCGTCACTGATTCATGTGACCAGACTACCATGGCACTCAGTGGGGAAGTATTTCATTAAGATTCCCTCTAGCTTTCTGTCTCAGCACCTCCAGGTGTGTGCTCTGGTGCTCTCCATTCACAACGAGCCACTAAGAATGGAAATGAAGGCCTGTCCTCTTCACCAGACACAGTCGACTGAGCACACCAGGAGCCTCTTGAAGTTTGGAAAACTGTCTGCCTTCTTGGTAATTCCTCGACATGTAGATTTTCTTTGTAGCAGGTTGCGTGTCAGGTAGGTTTCAAATATCTTCCATTTTTCTGTGTCCAGCCACAGCCTTCTTATAATCTTCAGGATAGATTTGTTGTTTTTCCTCCATTCACAGTTGATGTAAATGATTTCTAATGTTCTGGTTTCACGGTTTAACAATATGTGATCATAAACTATAGTGATGTCCAGGCTCACTGGCAGGTCTATAGGGAGTGTTTTGGAGAAGGAAGTAATAAAAGTGATGCATCGTTATGCAAAGTGATTATGGAAACATTCATAAAGTTGATTTACTGGCTCCCTCAGTAACCCTTGCCACTTGTTTTATGTATTGTATTATTTCATCATCGTTTGTGGGACCTACAGAGAATTATCACCCATCTCTGCAAGCCGCCCTCCATTTTACAGAGTTTTATATTTAGTTTCAGCTCATTGTTTTAGGGACCAGCCCACAAATTTTAGTTTTTGTGCTGTTCACATATCTTCATTTTTGGGCACAGCAAAAAGGCTTATTTTCAAGAAAAAGCTCTACAGAGCGAGGGTACACTCTCTGCTGGTCAGTAAATGGCACATAGATACAGTAAACAAGTGGCTGGTGAAAGAAGTGGAGCATTTGGACCATTTGGAATGGGTTGCAGCCAAAATGGAGCCAAAAAGAGTGAAAATTACAAGAGGATATCTCAGCTCTTCTCACTCTTCGACATGGATGCTGTCCCAGAAATACAATGAAGCAGTACATGAAAATGATAGGAGAGGAAAGTGTGTAAAAAAAAAAAGAAAGATAGAAAGAAAGAAAAAGTAACAGCCAGGAAATGCTGGTGGACTCCAGCAGAAATCTGGCCATGGTTATCCGTGCTTCGGTCCGATTTGCATCAGCTAGAAACTGCAATGTTTGAATTTCTTACATAACCCTGGAAAAAAAAAAATCACTGAAAATGTCTCCAGAATTCCTTTTCTTTGTTTGGTCACTGAGTAGCAACACAGGGAAATATCCGGTGTGCTGTCTGGCATTTCCTAATGCTCAGCAGACCGTCGGTCAGTCCTACACTGTCAGCAGTGGCCAGCAACCTCTGGCGAGACACAAAAGGGCATTACGAACTTTGTATCCTCAGGTGACATGCGGCACCTTTTTACTTTGATTTAAAAAAAAGGTAAAATAAAAAAATGCGGCCAAAGTGCTCTCAACAGCAGGAATCTTTGAAGGTCAGAGCACTTTTAGAATCCAATAGCTGCTGGTTTCAGTCTCCAGTGCGTCACAGGTGACTTTTGTCATTTGAATTGTTTAATGATTTCCCCTGCCAGGTTAAGGTCTCTCAGAGTTCACCCATACACATTGGATGTATTGAGAGAGGTGAGCTGGTATGAAGGCTGCTCTTTGGACACTAAATCCTGCATGTGGATACAAAGGTGACCCTAGAATGGTTGAGTCGAGAAACTTATCCGTATTCTTCGGTGCTTACATAGGAAGGGAAACTGGTTTCATCAGAAATCATTCAGATGTTTTACTATTTTGTCAATGTTTATATCTATTATATTTATATATTTACAATATTTTCTTAAACATCTTCAGAATCAGAATCTTCAAATCAGGACTTGATGTATTTGGAGATGCTGTATATCTGTGGCCTGGCATAAGCTGTTGTTATTTAACAAAACATTAAGTTTCTGATCATTGGTCCCCCTTTTGAACTTGAGATGAAAACCCAAAATGAATGCACATGCACATATTGTAAAAGACTTAATTTGTAATGATACAAACTGAGAGAAAGCAATGATCTGATGGTAAAATTGTGCAACAAAATAAATTGCAAATTAACATTTTGTCACTGATTCAAGTTTTAATGTCCACATTAACAGAGCAGGTGCAACACTGACCACGAGCATGAGCATGAACATGTTGCTATTCAGCTACCAAAAGCACAAACATTGACCAGCAAATTATTGCAAACAACTCTAGCAGTAGGATCCAAGTGTTCAGAAGCCAAACAATCACTCAGTGAACAGAAGAGTCCAATATTCCTCTCATTAAGTCCCAGACTCTCCCTCTCTCTGAATCTGTCTTCATCTGCTCATAACTTCGTCTTTTCCCAGCCACAAACTTGTAAATGTGCCTTTTAAACTCATTGTGCATTCAAGTCTCTGCATAATCACTAAAAAGCTACTTCTGCATTTGTTATTGACTGAGAAGCGGAAAAGTACTCGTGCTGCAGAATGGATCGTTTGAGTCATTTTGTCAGTTATTTCAATAAAAACGTGCAGTTTTATTGCACAAGCAGGGCTGTACAACTGGACCAGAGGACCTGTTATCCAATCTCTCCCCTCTCTAGATGAGAAACGTGACTGAATCAAGCTGTTTGCTTCCCCGTATTTTTATATTTGACTAATATAACTGTGTGTCAGGGTTGTGTGATTTCCATCTTTCCAGCCTTTTATCTGAGGCCCACTGCAAACACAATTTATTATCAGTTCATAATGCTAGCAAGCCATGCATCACATCAGTTGTAACTTTGACCACTATTCATCTTTCACATTTCTTCTACCTTTAAATCAAAACAGAGTAGACCTGTAGAACAGTCTGAAAAGCTCTGAATTTAGGGATGAGTGAGATTTAAAGCTGTCCATCCAACTTTGCCACATCTGCTGGAGCTTATCCCAGTACAAACAGGAAAAAGACAGGGAAAACAGCTTGGACAGGTTACTAGTCCATCACTCTCCAAATAACCTAAACGTGCATGCTTTTGGACTGCGGGGTAAACTGGAAAGCTGGTTGATCTGTGATCTAATCTTAGTGTTGGTATGAAGCCAGCATTTATCTCCCTCTCTTCTCTCATTGCATATGGATTGATAAACTGAGTTAAGATGATTTGAGCAAACAAAAGAAACCACTAAAATCAAGATGGAATTTACTTACGCCAAAATGTCCCCTTTTCTACCACTGAAAACACAAATGCTTTGCCATCACTCTCATCACAAGGACACACCTTCATGCCCCTATGATCACTAATAATGGCACTCTGAGGATTTTAAACCTGCCATCCTCAGCTCTCCTGACAGTTTTCCTGATGGAAAATTCTGAAATCTTCACCCTTTTGCAACCTCGCCTCCCCACCCCCACCCCCCACGTCATCCCTGAAAAGTAAAGAGAAAGCCTTGATGAGACTGTAACGAGGACAATGCACAGAGAAGAAGCCAGATGCCCACACAAACTGCATGATTGAATTGTAACAGATTAAAGGGAAAAGGAAGAAAAGCATTGCAGTTTCTGTGAGACTACCTGCCAGAAGTTATTACTGCCAAGGATTCAAGGATTTACCATATTTCAAAATAAGTCACAGTTCCAAATTGCCTGGACAACAAAAGCTAAATAAACAAAGACATCGTTGAAAAATTTGTGGACATGTAGCCATTTCTCTAGAAAGCGAGCTATGGACTCCATATGATGAGGGCTTGTTGTCATGCTGCCCCTGTGGTCATATCTGTCCACCCCAGTGGAACAAATAAACCTTTTCAATTCTGACTCTGTCCTTGGCTATTGACCAGAACAGAGAAAAAGTATTGGAGTGAATAATGGCCCACACTGCGAGTCCATTGAGCTGCCCCCGGATTATGAGCATGGAGCCAGAGAGAGAGCCAGAGTGGAAGGGATAGACGGAGGAAAAAGCTTTTCCCTTCTGTTTGGGAGAAGTGGGAAAGACAGATGTGGACATTTCAACAACCCCTGAACAGACTTGTGTCATTACAGCTCTGCATTACAACTGGTTAATGTAGTTAGATGATGCGTTTACAAATTCGGAGCACGACGGGAAGGATGCTTTCAGGGTCTGAAATGCTTACAAAAGTCTGACTAAGCTCCGCCTTGGATCACTCCACCATCCCACTGCACCATCACACATCCAAGCGTTGTCTACTGAGAGAACTGGCATCATCCCTCTTTTCAGAATATGCCAATCCCCTCACCCCACCCCCCCACATAACATTGATGGTGCTGGTGCTGCCATTCTTAAAAGTTTCTGGTGATGGGAAGAGCAGTTCCAGTCTAGCAGGGAATTATGGATAGGCGCCGGCGTTGAACCGCTTCTGAATGCAGCTGCAGGATCAACATAAGCTGCACTGCAGGCCCAAACACATATTCCCTCGGTGTTTTGGCCCGTGTTTATAACCACAATGCGCCCTCATCTCTTTGCTTCCTCCTTTCCTTGCTGGGCAGCCCCAAGCTGGACCCTGCTGATGGTTTTCAGAGGATGCGAGTGCCTGTTTGAAGTGCTGCTTTGCTATTTAGGGAGCTTCTGCCGGGAGGAGGTGTAGGAGGAAAAAAGATTGTATTTGCGTGAAAAAAACGTCTTTATTTGTGGAAGAAAAGAAACAGCAACCCCTGGTGGCAAACGGATGTACGCAAATGGATGTACGCTGGTTACTCCCTGTTGTAGCAAACTCCTGATCTTCCAGTAAAAAGTCAGATTAGGCCCTAATGTGTTTAGTTTACATTTTTGCCCTGTGTCTGCAAGGGTTCTCTCTGGTGCTTGAGTGTCTTTGAGTGTCCATGATCCCAAAACTGAATGAGACCTCTACATTGGCCCTAGGTGTGAGTTGGTGTGTTTCCATCACCATTATATGTGCAAAATCTTTTCAGATGTGTTAATATAGACATGCATGTCAAAACTGTAATTTATGGCATTGATTTTATATTGCAGAAAAATGTAATGGTAGTGACCTGTCCACTTTGTGTTCCTTTGTGCACTATGATAGGCTCCAGCAGACTCCCGTAAAACTGGGAGTGGGAAGAGGGACAGACAATGGATGGAGAAATGGATGATCTTGAGGCTCCCTAAGAGGAGCTAACCAGACAAATCTTCACCTTTTCACCAGTTTTTTTCCCATCTATTTGCATTTGCTCAGTCAATAGGAACACTGGGGTGAACACAATGTTTTTTTTCACAGATTCCAGTTGCTGATATCTTCAACTTATTGACATATATCTAAGTGCAGAAGAAGCTAAAACTACATCCGTGTCAAAGAACTGTCCTCGTTCATGTGTGAAGTGACAGTTTAAAAGCATTAGAATCACATGAAAACAGGTTATGGCCATTTAACAACATCAAGATGCGCAGATTTGTTCAATTTTGATGCGGGAGCTCCTGGCTTCAGATTTGGGAAGTAAAACTCACAGATCCTGTAATGATCACTGGTGCTACTGTACATAGCGTGATCCAATGAGGCCAAATTGTTACACTGCCCCAAGGACATTTCTTTAGTTTAACTGAAGTCTCTTTGACTTTAAAATAAATATAGCAAAAGTTTCCAATATTTGACGAGCTTTTAGTTAATAATTGATCATTGGACAAATGACCACCTCAGCGCTGCAGCTTTGAGAGCAAATGAGCCCAAGCAAACTGCAACGGAGATCTATGAGCGGCTTTAAATGCAAAGATAACTGTGCATATATATTACCCAGAAACGCTGCTCATTAAATCCAGGAACCCTTTGCTGGCCAGGGCAGGGTTATCCCCCAGCCATTTTATGAAACTTAATGTTCCATTAAGAGTGCATCAATCATATTTTAAATGATTTGGATGCCCATTAGTCCTTGCAGAGCCACCGCATTGAGACCACTCCTGATATAATGATATTGAACAGACGTAGGGGACATTGGCATTTTTTAAAGGCTTTCACCCCAGCTTCTCTCACAAACCCCTGTAATGTCAGACCGAATGTGTTACCAATAGCTAGAGGCTTCTGTGCAGCAGAGGAATAATCTGAGAGCCTCTCAGGACTCGGAGCTACAAAATTCCTGGTAGACTTTTTCCGCCTTAAGCTCCTTGTGTGAGGGATATCAGATGATACGAGCGTCGAGCTCATTCTCCCTCCAGAATGCCAATGCCATCTCCCACACATCAAAGTTGTGGAAACTAGGGTAAGAAAATGCTCGTCATGTTTACCTCCTGAGCAAGCCGCCGACTGTTTACAGACCTTTTCTACAGGAGCCGTTTCGATGCTTCAAAAATACCCAAGTCTGTTTTCCCTCTCATGACCCAGAAATGAAAGACAACACTGAAGGCGGCGGAAAGAGAAACCACAAGGGGGTTTAGCTTTTTGAAAAAAAGTTAAGCAAACTCCAAGTTCACTAGAAGTGAGGTGATATCTGGTAAGAGAGTCGTGACACTGGCGAATAGGTCCCTGTGGAAGTCTTAAGAATGAGAGCAGTTTCTCTGAGTCTCTGGCGCGTGACATCTGTTTAGCAAACCACTTGTGCATTTGTGGCTCTGTGTCACTTTGAATAATCACATGCAACCTGTCATCCTGCGGGGAAAAGGATCACACAATTTGGCTAAGATTCCTCAATAAAACATTATTTCCAAACGTCCTTAGGGATGCATCCCAGACCTACAAATTATACTTTCTCCAACTTTTCCAAAGTGTTGCAAGTATCAGTCAACTATTGAATCACCTTCTCAACACTCTCCTCTATATGGAAATGGAGGGAAAATGCAAACGTCTCCCTGGCTAAAATCAATTATTCACAGTCATCTCCAGGGATGTGAAGGCCCTGACAGTTTCCTAAGATGATTCAAAGTGTGTGTGTGCCTGTGCCAGTGTTGTGTGTGTGTGTGTGTGTGTGAGTATGTGAAAGTTGAAGCTAAACCCTTTAGTATAATGTGAGTAACATTCAGGATGAAGACTGTGTCCAGGCAAGCCCTCCCTGCTGCCTCCGTCTCCTCCATGACCGAATCCCGTTGAGAAAATAGGCCTCTCAGACAGGCCTGCAAGAGAAGATAGGAAAAGGTTACGGTGTCTCTTCAGACTCTGTCTTACTGGTTATGGCATCGCCTAGAAGTTGTGAATAGTTTATGAAAAAAAGAAAGAATGCGTTCTGTTCCTCTGCAGCCTTTAATCACTGTTACGTGAGCACTGGCTCATCTCCTCCATACCTTTTTATTTCCTTATTTTCCGCTGTTGTATTTTCTTTCTAGAGCTGGAAGGGGACATTATGTCCAATATAGTAATTGTTAAATTATGTCCATTATGTTCTATTTGGACATTTCGTGTGATGCTGGTTCATGGGAGATATGGATGACCCATGTTGGTGTTTTATCAGCAAAATAAAGAGCACTGTGTTGCTTTTTTATAAGCATTTATTGCTAGCACTGCAATGTACTGGTACTACTTGTTTTGCTGTTAGATTATCACACACAGACATTATGGCAGCTTAGTGGATAGCACTGTCACCTCACAGTGAATAGGTTTCTGGTTTAAGTCCCTGTTGCATCGAGGGCTATTCTGTGTGGAATGTATGTTTTCCTTGGGTCCGCGTGCGTTTACTCCAGGTACTCCACCGTATTCTCTCAATCCAAAAACATGTTTTGAAACCGACTAGTGTTAAGATATCTTAAAATAAATAAACTGGACTGGATGACCTATCCATGGTGTATTCCCTGCCTTCACCCAGAAGACTCACAAAACACAATCAAGGTACAAAGCATGTAAAATCATGGATCGATTTGTTCAAGACGTCAAAGACAAAAGAGCAAAACACAAACACATCAGAAACACCTGTTTACAAGTAATGTGGACTATCCTTGAAAATGTCTAAATTTGTTAGACATGCCCTTGCAGTAAATTTCAGGTTAATCAGGTGTGAAAAAAAAGATTATGGCATGATAATTAGTAGTGTTGTGGTGCATAAAATGTGAAAAAATGAACTGGAGCGCATTGATTGATGATGAAGAATGATCTGTTTGTGTGATTAAAAACGCCTGAGGATCAATCAGTTTTCTCCGGTCCTCATTTCCATTGGAAATGTGCTGTCCTCTCTCCGAGAGGCCCCTGATGCAGTGACTTACCGCCAGAAGAAGCAAAGTGAATTTCACAAGCACATTTTACAGAGTCCTGATCTCGCTATCACACAGTCGCTGGCATCACTTTCATTTAGCCTTTATTCAAAACTGCACTCAAGCATGAGTCAGTCATGTGTTTGCGGTGGTCATGCCCTTCTGCCTATTACTTTGTCCATTTCCCACCCCCACTTTGATGAGCTGTCTATGGCCCCCCATAAAAAGCTGATAACAAAAGGCTGAGGTAACTGCCCATTTATAGATACCAGGAGCTGGAAATGTGAACATGTCTGTCCATCCTTCCATCCATTATCTCACCTGCTTTGTACACAATGGTGTGTCACAGAGGTCTGCTGGAGTGCACATGGAGTAAAGGCAGCGATACACCCTGGAACAGGTCTCCAGTCCACCATTTATTCTCATGTTTCTCATTTATTATCACAATTTACACATGTTTTTTGATTATGGGAGAAAACACAAACTCTTGCTACGAGACAACAGGGCAAAGCCACCATGTGACCTGAATTATCCAGTAACTGCTTATTTACCAAGAAAAAAATACCAAGACCTGGAAATATGCAACATTTATGCGTTTAATAACATATGCGAAAGAAAACATCTCATCTGGCGTCTATTATTATCACATTCTCCTGTTTTTGTGAAGTTTGTAGTAATGCTCTGAAGTTTCATTCTGTGCTTCTTCCACCTGAATCCCTTGAACTAAAGCCTGGAGACCTTGTTGGACTCCTCAGCTACTTTCAGTAAAATAAAATGCAGCAAACAAAACAGAAAAAAGAATTTGACAAATACCAAATTGAGAATGCTGCAGTTTGGCTCGACTCCACAGACTCCAAATCAGATAGAGGTTACAGCAGCTCCGAGGCAGCGCGCTGACAGATATCTACCCTTTTAGAAAACGGTAGGTTGCCAGCTGTCTTTTGACTAAGATGACTCACCTGAGAGATTATTTAAGTCTCATTTGGAATTTGCACAGTGTAAAGACAATTTAGCACCTGAGGTATCTTCCTTCAAGAAAACCTCATTTTATTCCTGAAACTTTCGGAGGCAGCTGTAGACGAATAAGCTTTGGTCTGATATAGTATTCATTAATGTAACTTGGAGGACATTTGATGCTGCGTCTTCTTTAGAAATGTTGAGAGCAGAGAACACTTGATTAAATAAGCAGTTTTTTGTTTTTCCATTTTTTTGGCTTACTCTCTTATTGAGCATGCCCCTCTGCTTTCCTCTCAATCTCAATATTTTGTGTACATATTGTGTAAACCAAGGTTGATCACAGTAATCAGTGAGAGCTGATACCCGCTCGTGATTTTGTTTGTCTCTATCTCCCGCATCTTATTGGCACATTTCTGCAGCAATATGAAAAAATACGCATCTCAATGCTGAGCTGCCACGCATTCTCCTTTAACAGCCTTTCTTTCATGGCACCCCACCTGCTTTTGCTCCGATGGGTGAAATCACAGACCGTGACCATAGAAATGGAGAAAGAAGTGCAGGAACTGTAACCGATACTTTTGATTCTCATTGCAAGCAAGCAGTCGAGCCATCAGCTCCAGCTCAGCAACATCAGAAATGCCACCACTTAAATTAATTGCATCATTCAGTTTCAAATATGTGGTTTTTCTGACTAAATAAAATTTTTCAGTAATTTCCTGCCTAATGACATTCACAATAGAAGCCATAAATTAATCTAATTTTAACCATCGACGTAATTTAAATGTCAGCTTTATTCTGCTTGTGTGAATTAACTGTAGCTGTAGGAATGTAAATGTTGGAATAAATTTACCTGAACATGGTTAAAACCCTCCACTTTACGGCCTTTATCTGCCTAATTCTTTGTCACACTTATGGTAATGAAATACTTTCCTTTAATTCCCAAATAAGGAAGCCCTTCACCGCCACGTGCATACGTTAAGAAAGCAGCTCTTTAAAATGTAAATGAGAAACATACCTCATTTAATGTCTTTCAAATTCCGAAAAGCATGAGTAATATCCCTGGCCTCTAATTGTCATGAGAGCGCTCTCGCCGCAATATCCACTCTTTACCCTCCCGAGTTTGGCTTTGACGAATCAAACTTGCATTGATTAAAAGGCACAAAAGGTGGAATCACTCTCTGAGGTTTCGTCAGTCACAGGCCTGTCAGAGGAAACCAGCTGGTGCTTGTCTGTTTTCCCCGATACCCGGGGAGGGCAGCCCGTGAGGAGATAAGGTGCAAAATGGAGCCCGAATTCTACGCAGCAGCATGATTTTCGACCATTTTTTCACTACAGCAGCTAAATAAAATGCAAATCTGCACTAACTACAAAGTTACAAAGTTTGCCTTTTCTACCAGTCATTTGCAAATCTGTGCAATTCTGCACAAAGCTGTCTTCGTATAACATAGGCTGTTGCCCATCTATCCCTCATTTTACCTTAATTGTATTAGATTACGATGTCCAGTCAAAGTAAACCTGCATGTTATTGCTATTTGGGAGGAAAACATACCACGATGCACACAAGGGGATGCCATGTAAAATCTAAATCTTTCTTTCTATGAGACAACAGTGCTGACCACCGACCCACATGCATCCAAAATAAGAATCATACTCCTAGACCAAACATTCCCAAATCAGCCTAAAGATGAAGATGTATACTCATCTCATCTTCATCTTACTCATTATTAGTATTACGTTAACGCTAGGAATAGGTTTTCTGAGACAAGTAGAAGGTGGAGCTGATTCTTCAACGAGGTGAGGTGATGTAATTAAAAAAACACGCCACAAATGAGGAATGCTGATAAAAGTAATGCTGAAGACATGAAAAAAAAATATTTCTGTGTGTTTTGAATGTGTTTTGAGAGCTGCATTTTTTTTTCCTCTCCTGCTCATCAGCAGCTGTTGGCGATGGACAGGTGCAGAACCCCTAATTCCACGGTTTTCAGGAAGCCTTTCACACATCTCTTGTACAGACACGCCATTGACGGACGGACTTCTAAAAGCAGTCGTTGAGTGAAGACAGTCAATTGGTCCTGTCTATCAACATGTGCCTCCTCCTCTCTCTCCGAGCCCTCCCAAACGACAACATTTCTCCCAGGTAACGGCCCACACTCAATACTTCCACCCATTGCGAAAGGCTCCATTTCCTTTGCGACATCATGGCTGAGTTCACAGCCATGTATTGACACAGATGGACCTGGTGTTACTTCCTCTTCCACTGATCTTTGTCCACTCAATCTGTGCCGGATAGTAACATGTTGCACATGGGCGATGCGTTTGGTGCCACAGAAATCTCTGCAGTCATTTGTTACATCACTGACACAGCAGCATGCATTGTGAAAATTGAATATTGTGAATGTTTTCATGGAGCTAGAGTCTGATAATACCCAGTTCATAGCTGCTACTTAACAATCTCCTTCCCTCGTATTATTAAAGCATATTTTTATATATTTCTTTTTACCAAATGTCATAAGATGCACTCTGCGGCTCACAAAAATGTGCTTCACTTTACTGAAATGGTTTATGGTCATGACTGCACATTACACTGGTCTAATCTTTGTTCCTAAAACTGAAAAAAAAAATATTAGTTGGAATTCCAAAACGACAATCGATGTTGATGCACTTGTGTAAGAGACAAAAAGGTTTGTGCCGTGCCATAACTGTGTGATTTGTTGTTGGGATATGTTGGAGATATTACCAAAAGCAAAATGAATGCTATAAATAAGAAAAATATGCCCCCAAAAACTCTTGGTTTTGTCACCCATCCCCAGGAGTTCCACCAGCAGTTTTACCAGTAGATGGTTGACGGACTGTGGGAGAAAAAGTCATTATCATAATTATATTATTATTCTCAAGCTCCTTGGCAATTTAATGACCAATGTCAAATCCACTCTGGAGCTGAGCTCGGTTTTAGTGTGAATGGTGGAATGACTCAGTGGACTATTCTTCAGCTGATGTGGCAGCAAACGTTTTTGCTACATTGCCACTTTATGTTTGCTGCTGTTTGTTCCATTCTTGCATATTGATGGATGAATAGTGATGGATGCCGGTCGCTGTTGTTTCTCATCTCGCTCCTCTGTACTGACATGTTCATTGAGAACACAGTGACTAAGCCAAGCACATTCAAGAAGATGTGCACAAAGTCAAATCCCTGTTTCCTGCCTCTTTTCGTTGCTCTTTGATCACACAGTCCCACTAACAGTGACAGTAGCAATGGATGACTCACCGGACAGGGATTTCACAAATGTTACGTAAAAGAAAATGAATGAAGACATTAATTCAGTGTAAATACAAGTGAAAAAGACTTTCATCATTTTTTCCCATTTACATCTTTTTTTTTATCTTTTCCTTTTTCATTCCCCATATTTCTGTCTGTCAGTAAGTGTATGTTACTATTCAACACACGTTGCCAGCACTGTCCACTGCATTCTCCGTGCTACGGTCTCTGAGGGATTCATAGCAGCCATTATGTAAACAAACTGCATTTCCCAGGAGGCAGTAGCTACGGCTGGATTTCATCATGAAAACCACGGAAGACTGATTACTCCATTAAACTACTGATGCTACTGTACACAGTGAGTTATCTTTTACTGTAAAAATTGAAATGGCTGTAAATCAACAATATCTGCCAGTGTATTTTCCATCCTGTAGAAATGCATGGATTTCAAAGATAGAAACGACTTTTTTGTCAGCTACACAATGACTTGTAAATAACACAGCTCACACTGTAAGCTGGATGGTTTACAGGAGGAGCATTTTTTAGGACTATTGCACCTTTAAGCAATAATGGTTTTATTCTGTGTTTGCTTTCCCTCCATCATTAAACCTTCAGACCTATCTTACAACTAAAATAAGGCTGTTTTTCCAAAAGACACTTCAGGCACCTGTTTAAGCTGCGTGTTGACAGTTTCAGACTTATGACATTCAGCACACACATATTTCTTTGCCGTTAGCAGATAGTGTAACACCCGTAACTTCTGTTAAATCTGTGTCCAAGGTTTCCATACCTGGTTCTATTCAAATAACATGTTAATTTGTGAGTCTAAAAAAGCCTGTATTTCCATAGATGGTGCACAAATACACACTGATATCAATGCACAAACTCGTATTTTTTTTCAGAGGGAGAGAGATGGATTAAGAGACTGTAGGGGAGTTGAAGGGTCCTCATGAGTGTGGCACCTTATCTAGTGCAGCTTTACAGCAGCCTCGATGAGCCAGGAAGATAACGGCACAGGAACAGCATCGGCATGAGCAAGGTCAGCAGAAGAGCAACTGTCAGTCACAGCTCTCAGACACAGGCTGCAGATCAGAGGAAAACAAATCTACCTCTGGGAGAGACAGCCGTCTCTCTTTGAAGTGTCTGTACATACAAAATAGCCGCACTGCTGTTAGCAGGAGTTGCAGTTTAGTCTCATTATCCTCATTGTCATTGCTTTTAGAATCCATTTTATTCACAAACATTTAATGGAGAGCTAGATTGCTGAAAGGAGAATTGGCTCTCTCGACACTATAGAGAATTGAAGCTATGTGATATTGGTTGCAACAGAAAACTCTTAATTGTTTTGGGTTTTTTTCATTGTGGATGTAGGAGTATCGTTTCTGCACATGTAATGCCGTTCATCCACTGATGCAAGTTTTTTAGTCTGAATGTCTCGCCTGAGACTCACATGAATGATCATGTAACTTTACATTCCTCAGCAATGTTTCCCGAATTTGGTGGTAACTAGAGAAATGCAGCTGTAGAGCGCATATATAAGCTACATATGTCTGAGTCTGAATCAGAGGAAGGATCAGATACTAAGGAAAAATGAGGAGCGTGTATACTAACATTTCACTATATTCTGTCCTATATATTCTATATTTACTATGTTCAACCTACTATCTGCTGGTGTATCTGTACAGAGACAGGTTTTGGAGTTGGGGTATGGTTGGCGGCACATTCTGTTTTTCTGTCTTTCGTTTCAGTATTTGAAATTTTTTACATGAACGAGAGCACAATGATGCTCTTCCTGTACATCATCATTTTAAATCTTTTTCCAGGTACAGCCTGCCATTATTCAACAAAGCCTGGATTAAAATGCCATTCTTGACTCCATTAATTGGTCACAATGTTATATATGTATATGTAATGTGACTGTAATGGCCTGCAAATGTAACTGTATCTCACTTGTAGCAATGGATAACATTAGTGATTCTGGGCAGTTGCTCTCTTCTAACAGCAGGGAGTTATGAGTGGTGAAAGAGAACAGGTCAGATGTATAACACACTGGTGGAAGAGAGAGACCTGCTCTTGTAGGTGCATTAGCAACACAGAAGCTCCGGCCTGAATACATACTGTAACACAAGTTCACACCAGATTCATACACACTCCTCTGTACACACACACGCATACACACACGCTCACTCTCTTTCTCTCTCTCCTCCTCCTGGTGCTCTGTTGCTGGAGCTGCACCGCTATAATAACCCAGCTTTGATTGTAACCAGTGAACCAAAAACATTACTTGGTCCGCATACCAATATGTTGTGCTGGCTGCTGAACAGTGGGCACAAAATGAATCATAAATCATCCCTTATCCGGAGCTGATCACATAAATCAGCGGCTGTATTACACCAAGAGAGGGTCACTTGTATTTTAATACTGTGGTATTTATGTATCCCCGGTGTTTGACGTGTGCCGGCATTTGATTTGTTATTTGCATTCCAGACAGCGGTGACTTTAGGTGTCAGTCAGAGCTCTAAGGGAAAAGGAAAAGTGGGAGTTTCTAAGGCGGTCCAGATCCCCCCTGAGCTCCCTCCTCCCCTGCATCTGTGTGTTGCTGTCAGAGGGGAAATGGACAGTCAGAGGCTAATGTATTGCTGCTTGTCGTGGAGCATCAAACCCAGTGCCTTGCAGAAGCCTTCATTACAGTGGAAAAGAAAACATAACCCCCCCCCCCCCCCCCCACCCACACACCATGACCTGAAATGTGCCATCCTCTCGCTCACACGTTGGTGGACAGGTTCTCTGTATGACCTCTAGTGTAACTCTAAAACACAGTTCATTTAACTTATAAAAAAACGTGTTTCTGTAACATGCAGGGCAGCATAATTTCAGGGAAATGTTAAAGCTTCATTAATCAATATTTTTCTGTGTGCATCCGGAAATGGCTCCCTCACTGTGAGGAATCCATGGAGAATTATCACCCATGTGTGCTGAGTTATGGGTTCATCTAATTAGCTTCAACTAAAGCGTGAGTTGGGTGACTGAACATTATCCAAAGGGCAGAGCTCTTCTCCCTGACTTAAAAACCAATAATTACACCAGGTAATAGTATAATATCACAAGTGCTTAAATGAAATAATCCTCCAAAGTGAAATAAGGCGCAGAAAATTGCATTTATGGACAAGTCATGTGTTAAAGGGAATAGTATTTAACATGTCTTGACATAATCCATTCATTCTTGCACACTTTGTATAGCAGGTGTCTCCAGGGTGACTTTTGGGCAACTGTTGCTCAGGGGCAGTATGGTCATCCATGGATCAGACAGTTAGTGGTTCCAGCCTACATACCAAAGTATCCTTGGGCAAGATACTGAATGCCTCTGATGCTGTGTTATCAGGGTGAGGATGTGTGTGAATGGTTAAAGCTGCTGGCTAAAGCAGACAGACCGTGCATCAGGGTATGAATGGGTGAATGTGAATTATGTCTGTAGCCTTGCTTTAAGTGGCCAAGCACAGATAAGAACTGGTCCATTTATCGTTTACTACTGAAGCTTACATAAGGTGAAGACACGGAATATACTATGATAGATCGCCGGTCCATCACAGGGCAGACACACACACCATTCACAATTACACACATCAAGGGGCAATTTAGAGTCTCTAATTAGTCTCAAATATGTGTGTTTTTGTACTCCTGTGTGTATAATATGTATGAATGTATAGACTAAATACAACACCTTCATGCATGCAAACTCCAGACAGAAAGGCCCCGAGTCCAACTGGAATTTGAACAAAGGATCCACCATCTAATTTTCCATATCACCTTGACAGTCATCATGTTTATTTTGTTTTTCTCTGTGTGTATTTTGCCTTACACCTATCAGGGTTCAGTGACTTTGTGATGGCAGAGACAGTCTGCAGATTTTTCACGGGATAGCAAAAAAATTTGTCAGAGTTGCTTCCTAAAAAATGGCAGAGACTTTAATCTTCTTATCTCAAACCACAAGCAGTGATCAATTCTAAAAGCAATCAGGCACTCCCCCACCACCACCACCACCACCACCACAGTGTCTCCTTTGTCAGAGAATTTCCCCAAATTCAACAACAAGTTGCATTCTGACTGAGCAAAACTTTCTGACAGTGCTGTCTCCAGCGGCTATTAATATCATCTGCAGAAACTCTTGTCAAGTCGGGTTGGAAAATACACACTGGACCCCAACGATGTTGAACATCATGCAGTCAAGTCAATTCTCCATCTGACGAGTCACCTGACAGCTGTGGTTATGGAAAGACGGCCTGAACCGGTCATGCCTAAGTGATCTTGATTGATTTTGGTTCTGGCCTACAGTCAATGTTTCAGTTCCGCCGTGAGTGCTTGCATGCGGCAGAGCTGTCAATCAAAGCCAGAGACAAGGCCTCCGCTAAGTGTGGCGCCTCAAATCAATATAACATCACTGACTGCT
This sequence comes from Karalla daura, assembly GCA_029224185.1. Taxonomy (NCBI): domain Eukaryota; kingdom Metazoa; phylum Chordata; class Actinopteri; order Chaetodontiformes; family Leiognathidae; genus Karalla; species Karalla daura. Next base: position 20,244,770 of record CM055192.1, read on the forward strand.
ATCATGGGGTAAATGAAGCCCTTGTAAGAGATTGAATGACACAGAGAGGAAAATCTTTGACAGGGTATCTTTAGTCCACAGCTGACGGTGATGGTGTTGGCACATTGAAGTAGGTAAACATGTGTCACTGGGGGGAAACTTTAGCTGAAAATCAATAGAAGTTTTGGAAGGAGCCACCAAACTGGAAGTTCAAAGTCCAGTTAGGAATAATTTCATGCAAGACATGAATTCCTTGAGAATCTCCTTTTAATCTGCCAGTTTCCTTAAAACCAGGAGGTCAATCACCATGCCATTTTCTCAACACATGACCAAATTACAACTGTACATAACCAGAAACACATTATAGGCAATGGGAAATGGTATGAGAATGTATGGTCCTATTTTTACCTAATTTTACAGTGTTTTATGGTTTCTATCATTTTTCATAGTTTATGGTTCAGTTTTTAAGGTTCAGGCACTGGCTGGTTCGGCACTTGTAATTCAAGTTAAGGCATTTCAGAGCTAGTTATGGTCATAAATGGTCAAGAGTGTGAGCATTCAAGATCTGGTTTCAGTGATCAGAGTTATTATATACAAATCAGTTTAAATCATCAAATCACAACTTCTTGTTCTGCATTTTCAAGATAAATTGTGTCTGAATCTGTATCACCCTCACTCGGAATCGAGTGAATGTGTCTTCCCACTCAACTCCTGTAAGAGCCAAAACAACAAGATGTATCATGAGTTCATGTGCACCTAAGAGTCCTTCACAAGGAGACGCAAACAGATTTAAAGTTCAGTAGCATCCCAGAAGAAGGGATAAAATAAGAAACAGAGAAACAAAATAATAGATAAATGCACTGCGGAAACTGACAGAAAAGACAGTAAAGAGAGAGCAACTCCTCAACTGGTTGCTGCACAAGCACGATTTCTATAAATGCAGAATGGCTGTTCACTTTTTAATCCTCATTTAATGAATAAAAGATTTTTGAATAGCTAATGTCAAATATCGAGAGATGTTTGTTGATATTCTTGGATTATACCAACCTGCACCAGTGTTCAAACCCAAATAAATGTGTTGTTGCATTTGATCTTGTGTGCAGTGAAACATTGCCTTTAGTTGCAATAACAACGTCAAGGTCCAAAGTGAGTGAGGTAATTCAAGGAAACCTAGTGCTTAAATGAATCATGATTGCATGTACTGGGTGATAAACACTCCATGAAAACTATGAAAGTAGCATCTGTTTGCAGTCAGACTTTGCTTTTCAGTCATTATGTTCAAAATTCAAAACAGATTTTATCAGTTTGAGTGATTATTTCACAAAACAGGGCTGTCACCATTCTGTCTCAAAAAAGAAATTGTGTGCAAGGCACAGGTATTGAAGATATTTTCTCAAAGGAATTCAAAGTAAACAGAAGCGACTGGAACCTTTAAGCTCTGACCAAGTATTTTAATCACAGCACAGATGTAGCATAAGAAGTTTTAGTAAAAGCCAGAATGTAAGCATAAATCTCCTTTCTCAGGGTGACGGGATTAAAGTCCTGTCGGCAACTAGTTGAGAAATTCTGAAATCGGGGTTGCTCGCTCTTTCTTTCATAGCCCTAATAGCTTCTGAAGCAGCAGGGGCTGCGAGACTGTGCTTTATGTATCAGAGAACAAAGAGGTTAAAACTTCAGCAACGCTTTTTCTCTTAAGAGCAACTGTATTGTGAGACTCAGGTATTTCAGCTCTTCCTTTGAAAAGAAAGTTGTTCTCTGGCAGAGTTTTTGCCTCGTCTTCTCTTCTACTTTTTCCTGTGGCCATATGCCATTAAAGCAAAAAAAGTTCTGTCACAAGTCCCTGCTCTGGCTCTTAGCATGGTGATGACAATGATTAACGAGAGACAAAGTTGAAGTGAAGCCAGTGATGATGAGGTTAGATATGTAATCTGATGGACAGTCAACCGCATCTGCCGATAAGACATTGCCCTATGGGAATCAAGTGTTCTTCGTGTCACAGATAATCCTTGGCATGAGAGAGCGGCACATTCTGAGGAGCTCAGCTTCTAGAAAACCTTAAAAAAAACCCTCATTATTCTCTGATCATTGTGTGATATTCTCTGCAGCCCCATACGGCAGCGATCTCCGGTGCAACCTTTCATTACGCTGCACAAGTCTTTTCTTTCACGGGATCATTCGCCAGCTGGATAACGTCCACTCTGAGTCGGGCAAACGGGAAAGACACCTCTTCCAAACTCATTACGACTGGACAGCTGTTCCTTTGGGAAATTTCCAAAATCAACAATCACTTCCCGGACAGCCGCTGACAGTCTTGTGACGGCACCCAAGGCTCTCTGCCGCTGCCGCTCCGCATTCTTAACACATCTCAATTTGGCATGCTGCTGTGCTACCTGACAGCGATAACTACAAAGACAGTGTGGTAATGTTTCATGGCGGTCACAGTCGGAGGGGGGGGCCAGGTGGGGGGAAGAATAAACTCAGTTCAGACAGCTTGAAATGATGAGGTGCTCAGTTTGTGCTCCTGGAAACCAGAGCACAATTAGAGTTTGTTTCCCCGAGGCCACCTGTGCGGAAATTAATGCACATGACCACCGATCCACCAAACAGGCATGTGTTATAGTCTTCCGAGAGTTATCAGCCTCATGTTTATTCTATCATGTCGTCGTGGCATCCCATGAATCAGCTAGCATTCCTTGACAAGTAAATCTCATTAGGGCTTCATTGTTTGTGTGTATATGGGTGTGTAGGTGTGTGTGTGTGTGTTGGAAGGGGATAAGAAAGTGAGGGAGGCTTTGGAAGTTTCTTTCCGGCAGATGTTCACCATGTCAGTTGTCTGAGCCAAGCAGAACGTGGCCTTATGGGTAATGCCTGCGTGCCCAGTGCTTGATGGACACTCACGTAGGAAGGCGTGTGCGTGGATGTCAAGCTCCAGTGTCTGTGTGTGTGTGTGTGTGTGTGTGTGTGTGTGTGTGTGTTGATTTAAAGCCCAGTGCACACGGAGGAACAGGATCGGATGTTAGTGCCGACAGCCTTCCTCCTGGTTGGACATGGTTCAGAGAATGGTGCACTGTCTGTATCTGTGTGTGTGTGTGTTAATGAGCTCGAGTTTGCACAGCCGTGGTTTGTGTATATACATTAGTTGCTCTACAGTTTGTACAGTGTCTGCACATGCAGAGCATATGTAGCAGAATGCTATTTAATAATTCAACAATATAGGAAACATACAGGTTGTGAACAGAGCTTCATGATCAGACAATCTGTGGTTTGTTGGGTGAGAAACAAACGGCAGGACTCAGTATGTAGCCAATCAAAATCACCACTTACCTGCCAAATGGATTTAATTGTATTAACAGCGGTCCTGCCCCATGCTTCCTCACTCTGTGCGACTTTCATTTGTGAGAGAACAGAGAAATAAATAAAAAAGTAGCGCCGCAACAAATAAAAAAAAAAGAACAACCACCGCTGTTGTTGATAGTAAGCTCAGAAACAATTATATTCATTTTTCTGTTCATTTTCAATTACCACCTAATCTGCACTTGCTGGGTGGTTGTGTTAACTCATCAAAACAATGTATTATGAGTGTTGACACTAAAGGCAATGGAAAAGCATAATGGGGAACACAGACCTGCCTGTTGAAATCTCACTGCTGCACACAATTCAAATGGTATCACGCACCAACAAAGCAACAACAGCAAAGCTGTTAGTCTTAACATCACATCACATTTTTTCTATTCTATAGTCAGAGAGCAAGTAACTTCTAAATTGGGGACTCTTAGCAGGTGCAAAATCTTTAACATTGAAAGAATCTAATTGAACATGCTCTGTAAGCCCAAGGCTCAGTTTGTGACACTGTGCGAGTAAAATATAGGACAATATGCCATATACAATAGGTCATATGCATGCAGGTGACTTAAGGCCGCATTCATCTGTCGTTATGCTGTTAACTTCCAGGACCATTGTAATTATGTCAGGAGCATGAAATGAGCTCAGCTGAAAAAAAGTGCAAGAATGTCTTTGTGATGTAGATGGATGGATGGATAGATAGATGGATTGATAGAGACTTGGTGAGGTTCCAAATGGGAAATTCAGTTACTGTGTATTATTTTATATTTTCTGGGACCTTTTAGAGATCCTAAGCACTCCTTAATAAATGTTTTTTTTAATAAACATTTTGTGAGGGATGTCTCCAGCGTATCCATGGTTAAACAGAATTGAAGAATATCGAGAAGACCCAGTTTGCATGCACAAATTGTCACCAGGTTTTCTCCCAAAGTCCAAAAACATCACTATGATGCATCCTAGAGCTATTGGAAACTAAATTTCCCTTAGTTGTGAGAGTGAATGGTGTGTGTATATGTCCTGTGTTAGACTGATGGCCTATCGCAAAGTGTATTCCTAGTGCCTGTCTGCACTGGGATCGATTCCAGCAGACCCCTAAAACATTACTAAAGTACAAAATGGCCGAGATAATGTAAGGATGAATGTGCGTGGTGTAGCTTGCATACAGTGCCCCACCTCGGAGACCTGTTGTTTTTGTCTCTGTCTTCTCTACAGGTGTCAACCTCCTCCCCCACTCTGCAGCCACTAATTGTCACTTCCCTTGTCGATGTAAACAACATAATATGTCATTATGCAAATGTGCACTTATGAATGGCTTTTCCTCGCAATGGTGTCAGGGGCTCGTCGATTCCGGCAGTCAGGAGAGAAATGCCACAAAATTCATCAACATGCAGACGTAGAGCTCAACTTTAGAGGGAGGGAGGGAGGTGGTGCACGGCTACTGCTGTCGTGGTTCAGCTTTATTTACAGGAAGATAAATCCCTCACTGGCAGTAATTTGAACGAGGGCATGATAGGTCCTTTTTAAACTATTCACAATTACGAAAATATTTCTGAATCCGTTTATTAATTGCTCTGTGCTCTAAAGAAAAGAAACTGCAGTATTTACCTGAAAGAATCTGCAGCTCATCACGACTAAAAGCTCCCTCAAAAATAAACTAATTACTGTTTGTAGGTTTTGGCTTTTTTTTAAATAATAAAATACACTCCTTATTTACCTTACTTAATTGCCACTAAGAGGAACGTTAACACCATGTCTCAATGTAGGAAATTAATTCTGCACTGTGAGCACACAGGTGAGGGAGCGCGATTTTAAGTATCAAACATTTAGCAGACAAGTTTAAGTCAAGACCTGTGTACTGTATGTATTTAGCCCTCTGCAGTTCATTCCACATCTGTTGAGATAAAGCACCTTACTTCAAGGTTGTGTTTTGTCTTAGTATTCAGAGCTGAGTTTGCCTGTCTGCACTGTGCAATTTGTGATACAGATCTCTCCAATTTGGGTGCCACAAGTAGCTGGGTGGATAGCGCTGTCACCTAACGGCAAGAAGGTCCGACTTACTGCTGAGTATCTGCACACAGCTCTCACTTTGGGCGTACAAGGATTGGATGGCCTTGAGAGGTGACCCCTTCATTACATACTCCCTCAGCACCTCCCACAGAACATCCCTGGAAATATTGTACACCTTCTCCAGACCCGCAAAGCACATGTGGACTGGGACATTGTATTCCCAGGCAACCTCCCTTTGAGAGTTAAGAGCTGGCCTGTTGTTGTTACACTGGGGTTTGACAACTGATCAACTGTACTGATAGTTTACAAAGGTGTTGAGTTTCTTCACCCAAAAGGGAGCATTGTATTTGATCAGTTTATCTGAAAATCATATAAAAAAGGTACAATGAATGGCTTTCAATGGACAGTGACTAATTATGTAAAACAATGTAGCTTTCAGGTGTCAGCACTAGCGCCGCATTGTAATTATGTTTTAATTTGCCACCACAGTTTTGTTGTGTTGAAAGTCATGATTTTCACTTGTCAAAGTTTTTGGTGTTTTGGAAACATGAATGTAGTGATTTTTGTCCAGAAATCGGTCCAGGAAGTCAGCCCTGACTGAAACATGTGTTACTGTATCATCTATCGAGGATGTAAAGTGAATTCATCCAGCCCTGTGGCATCAGGCTGGCAAGGGACGTGAGCAATTACGGAGAATGAAAATGAAAAATAAGCATCTTAATTGTGCAGGAAATGTCTCCTCATTAGCAGATAATCTTCTGAAGGACGTCTCCTGATTAAAACATGTCGCAAATAAAACAAAAAAAAAACCTATCCATGCAGCTAAACTGTCATAATTTTACATTCAGGCTCTGCAGCCTCGGGCAGTTTTAAACAAATTCAAGACACCAACACCAGCCGTGATGACTATTTAAACTGACAGAGTATGCTTCCCTACTGTACCACTCTTTTGTTATTGCAAATATTGAGAAGACGCCTCAGGATGCCTCTATTTGAGTTGAGACTTCAGATTGTGGATTCTTCCTGTTCCCACTCACTCACGGATGTGCAGGAATGCCTTAGGTATGTAAAGGATAGCAAGTAGAATATACTTTCACTGCAGACTGCGGGGTGTGATAGAGCCCTATCTGTGCCGGCCACACAGTGAAAGCTAACAGACTATCAGATGTAGATAATAAGATATTGATCTATAATGTGGATGGCATCACCATTTCTGTCCCATTTTGGGTGCACATTAATGCACAGTTTGTGGAACAGCATATCTGCTGCTTCAGGGTGCTTTCCCTCCCACCCTGCGTGTGTGTGTGTGTATGTGTGTGTGTGCGTGTCCTTTATGTCTGGGGATTTGGATGGAAAATCCCCATATCTGACAGTGGAGTCCATTAAGATTCTGCACAACACGCCAGTTGAGGTTTCACTCGAGGGTGGAGGGGGTATTCTCCTGCTTTACACACACTCCCTCTCCCTGCTCTGCCTCGAACAAGACACACATTAAGTGACTAGAGCATACAGACACACACGCACACACACACACACAAATGCTCAGCAGTCATCTTTTTTGTCTCTCTCATCTCCACCTTTCCCACCCTGCTACACCACTGCCTTCTTTATCTTGCTCTTTTTCTTTTTCTGTTTCTGTCTTTCTCTCTCTCTCTCTGTCTGCAACACACTTGTTCCCACACTATCGGCTGAGCTGCGACGGTACTGCGGCAGAGTCCACTTAGAGTAAATCTTCACCTGGAGAAGACTGTGTTGCCCGTGAAACAAAAAAAAGGAAACCTCTGGAACAGCAGCTCTGAGGAAGAAAGGGTGGAAGAATAGAGGCAACGGACACACTGGAAAAGATTAGAATGAAATAAAAGATTTGGGTAAAGAGCCATCACATTTAGCCCCTTTCGCATTCTGTTTCATATTCACAAAGGCTAGAACTAAAGTGTGCACCAATTCATTTCAGAAGCTTTCAGTGCCTTTTTTTGTGCCAAAAATGCAATTTCCCAGTTTTTAGGAGCAGCTTTTGGCTGTTTGTAAGGTTCTCTACACTCTTCACTGGAGAAAGCAAAGACAATTAACCTGTCGCAGCTGGAACATGGGCGCTATACTGTGACTGTATTTCACACCCCGCCACTTCAGTTGAAACCCGAGTGGTTTCAACTTTGACTCTGTTTGCCGTTGACCTTTTAAATGTGCGACTGACAAGATGGCGAAAGTGGTCCGTGCTTTTGCCTGAGCAATCGTTGCGTATGTCACAGCTTTCAGAGCTGTACGGCTCTTTTAATTCACACCCCTACCTTGACAAGAATACAGCTGTTACATATCACTACAGGGTGCGATGCAGTGGGCCTGGTGGATAGCACTGTTGGCTCACAGTGAGAAGGGAACTGGTTAAAAAACCCGGTGAGGCAGAGAAAGCCTCTGTGTGAAGTTTACATGTTCTCAAGTCAATGACAAAAATGCATGTTTAGGCCCACTGGAGACTCTAAAATGCCTGTACATGTGAATGTGACAGTGGCCACCTGTCCAGGCTGTATTCCCTGTCTTTTCTCAAGGTGCATGGAGATTAACACCAGCAGAGCCCTGTTTAACTATTGTGTGGGTAAGATAATAGATGAACTGAGTGAATGTCACAGTGCATTGTAGATGCTGGACCAGTGAAGTCTGTGTTCAAACACAGCAAAGTCTAACAGTGAAGCAGTCACGAAAAAGTAAGTAAAAATACCAACAAACAGACTGTGATAATGAGCAGGTAGGCTGGTAGTACATGTCTGCGTGTATGTGCGAGCCATGGCATCATATTCGTCACTCCATTAGCGGCGTCTCTGAGCAGTGGCGGACAAACTAGACAATAATGGGTGTATTTTCTTCAAAGAGAACTCTTATTGCTTCTGATTTAGTTTCTCAACAGCCATCAATCATACGTTCACTCACAGTCAGCAGCGAGACATTCTGGATGAAGCACATTTGCATTTCACACAGAAATATCCATCACAGCACCGTGCAGATACAACACTCAGCATTCATTCATTGATAGCTGTTGATATGCTGCCTCTGATCAAATCCAAAAAGTAATGGATAAACATTTTTATGCTTCAGTGAGGTCAATCTTAACTCTGAGTTCAAACCTAATGTATGTGTAGTTTATTGTTGCACCATACAAGCGCAGCTAGCTCTTTTCTCGTGATGCTGGAAAGCTACATTTCAAACCTTTTGCACGCGTCTCGTACGGACTTGAGCAAATTCATGATCAGAGGATATGTTATCTCCCAGAGTAATGTTGCCTCATCATTCTCAGGGCCACATGCTTTTGATATGCATTTTTCAAACGAGGCCCGTCCTCTTGTTGCCTGAAGTTTCATTGAGGGAAATATTTATGGCATTAAAGGCTGATCGAGCACTCTAGGGTGCCCATAATTGGTACTAGTGGGTATTCGTTTAGGATAATTTTGTCGCCGTATGCCACCCCGCTGTAGTCGGGCCCGGGAGTGCAATGTCAGAGGATTTCCACAGGGATATAAATAAGGTTTGGTAGTTTAGATAAATAAACAGGAAGTAATTAATGGGCTGCAATAATGGAAATACACGGGGGAGGACAAAGTAACTGCGAAAAATATAAGAATTTTCTACTCATGTGGCCACTTAAAAACGAAATCACAATATAGGTGGATTATCAGTGCCTTTCAAAACCAACTTCAATTTGGTTTGCAGTCACAGCTCAGAACAACCAGCATTACGAAGACATGGTGAATTTAGCTGCAGTGTTTCTTGTGAAAGTCCCAATCACCCAACAACCTCTCAAAAAGACCAATAAAACTAATAGTTTCTGTTTCCCCTGCTGCAAACGTGTTGGTAATCTTTAGTCTGCTCTTATCGCTCTCATCAGGTTTGTCTCTGGTGGCTACAAGCAGCTGTTCCCAATGAGAAACCTCTGATTTTGAAAAACATTACCGACTGCTTTCACTGAGATTACCTACGCATATAGAGACATATATTAAGTATAGAGTGAGGCAGTTCCCTCAGGACAACAAAACAGAACCTAAAATGCTGTTATATTTTGCACATATGTTTCTCAGGCATCTATCGGAGTTTTTCCACTTCAGTGTTTCCTGTGTCAATTTAACTATAAACCTCCATCACCAACCTCATACACAATGTATAAATGCATCAATCTTGAGTTTATCTTCTCTGCTGCAAAATGACTAAAAGTGTTGGTGGATCAGTAGGTGGTTCAGTCCCACTTCACAGCCTACTGTCAAAGTGTCCTTGGACAAGATACTGAACCTGAAACTGACTGTGGGTGACTGTCTGTAAACCACTAGTGACAAAGACTAGAGAAGCACTACATTAGAAATTACCGTTTAATTTACTTGTGAAAGCCTGATTCCTGGGTTCATCTATTTCTGGTCAGTACTGGCAGGTAATCACCACCTAAAGGTCCTTGATGGGCACCGTTCTTTCAAGGACATCCATCTTATATCTGGTGACCTTCAACACGAAATCAATTCCTCAAACAACTAATCACCCTGTGTGCACCACAGACTACAGATGACATTCACTATACTGGGTCGAGTGCTCGTCTTAACTGGACATGGAACATCAACACAAACACAAAGGAATGCGCGCTTTTTCTGCCTTACATAGCAGTCGATGAAAACATCTCATCATCGATAGCAACACCTCAGAGCCCTCTAATGACTTTGTTGTGCTGTCTGCTCACATCCTCAGGTGCAGAAATGTGTTTTTTCAAGTGATCCGGGCACATCCGGGAGTCTGCACCGTGCATGTTAGAAGCTTCAAGAAAGCCACTTGGATCGTGGGAGGAAAATATTCAACAGATGGAAACAGATAAACAACTGCTGAGAGGTTGTTAAATGATCTGCAAGTTTAGAAAGAGAATCAAAGTCAAGCTTTTAGACTAATTATGTTCTGAATTATTCCGTATCAGCTGATTCCGCATCATTTCCACATTAAGAGAAATACCATCAAAGTCATGCTTTAAATTGAACCAATGAAAAACCATCACCTTCTGAAATCCTGGATGAGAGAAACAAACAAAACAGGCAAATATTAAAGAATGGTATTCTCAGCAGAAAATGTCAAGTGACAGTTGTGTTGCGTTAAAGCGATGATAAAACTTCATCATGATCATGTTAAAATAATTAGCATGGCCTCCTCGACATGAGCCAACAGCTGGAGTGTGACAAAGAAAAACACACATCGTCACTCCTGCTTGATTTAGTCTTTATGTTTCTTCCACTGGCAGCACCATCTTGCCCTAAACACACACACACACACACACACACACACACACACACACACACACACACACACACACACATACTCACTGTATCTCTTGTTCTTGAAACCAGACATGCGGCATTTCAAGTGCAACAGTTACTTGTTTTGTGAGGGAAGCGTAGAAGGACACTCAAGGACACTTTGGTCCTGCAGTCTTCTTTTCCCTGGAAAACTCTTTGAAGTGAGGAATCTTCGTTAGTGAGATGGTGCAGTGGAAGCTGCAGAAAGAGGCCATTTTCACAGCACTTATGTAAGTACCCCAGATGGCTCCTTTTTGATTGGCAACACATTTGGAAGCTTCTGGAAATGAAATGTAGGAGATGTTATCTTTATTGTTATGCGGAAATATCATCCATGTGTTTAATATTCACAAGGTTATCCAGACATCCACACATCCAGCCAAAGCCGCAGAAACTGCATCACACAGAGAGGAGCATGTCTGACACCGGCCTCGACCTCATACCCTTCCAAAACAGTAACTTCACGCATTTTTTTTGTTCCCTGTCCAAACATTGTTCACCCGACCATAAAAGCCGGACAGCAGGAACTCTTTCTAACACCCCTGCGGCTTTTTCTTTTCACCGCACATTCTCATTCATCTCAAATTGTTTATTTTTCCACTAGTTCTGAGGATAATGGAAACAGGCAGGATGGCCAATTGTAGAAGATCCCAACAAAATTACCCCTGCAGAACAAGTCGGCGAACTGGCTCCCTTGCCGCCAAGGCCTCAGCGCTGATGCCCCCAGACGAAGCTGCTTTGCAATTAAACTCACTCGTGTTAAAACAAAAGCCAAATGTGAGCTAATGCCCTCCCTTAAGGCAGCCACGCACAGGCCAGAGGGAGGAAAATGGCGATTCCACCCAATTTACTTTTTCTTCCTGTTCCTGTCTTTTTTTAATGAAAGGCTTGGTGCAATAATTGGCTTTTTGGCATCCGTGGCAAACAGTAAGCATGACTGCGAGAGGCAATTTCCAGGGGACACAAACAGAGGACACACAGAACAAAATTTGTAATGTGTATTAATGATGCAATTAAAGTAGGAGCAGTCGTATGAAATTTGCCCTTTCAGAAATGCCGTTTGTGGTGTGCTTCATGTTTGCGGCCATATTTCTGTGAGGAGATGATAGAGCGATGGCCTTTTGCACAACCTCCTTTACATGCATTGTATGTTTCCTCCAGGCAAGTCTGTGAGCATTAATATGTTCAGAGGAAAGTCAAATGACAAACTCCCACAATAATAAAAGATGAAAACAAACAAAGCATATTTCATTCTGCAGTGAATAAACTCTTGTTTGACTAAACTTGATGTGTGTTCCTGAAATTAGTCAAATTTCCAAATGCTGTTTGTAGATTTATAAATCATAGAAGCAACAGTACTGATGAATACCCAAAGCTGAAACAAATATCAAATGGGAAGCAACAGAGAGTAAGGATTAATTAAAGTGATTCGTCTGGAACCATTAAAAGCCTCATTATTATACACCCAAAGACATTTCCACCCTTCCAGGATCTAATGACAAGCTGCTGAACATGTTGAGGAAAGCAAACAGTCAATATTTTCTCTGGTTGCACATTCACTCGTCCACGTATAGATAACGGACACGCTGCGAAAACTTTGCAAAAGCGATGGAGCTGACTGTATGTCAGCGGACAGCTCCTGGCCCGGGGGTGTGTGTATGTATGTGGGTGTGTGTGTGTGTGCGTGTCTGTTGGGGATGACGGCGGTCTCCGGCAGGGTTGCGAGACTCTCACAGACAGGCCAAGAGGTAAACACAATCCTGGAGAGTCGCCCGTGGCATGGAGCACACGAGCGGACTTGCGAGCACCTGCGTCAGTGCTCGGTGGGCATGAAATTGAATCGAGCAGTGGCGATGCAAGGGGTATCATCACGCATCGGCTCGGTGTTTTCTCAAAGTGTCATCGCCTTGGCCTCCGTGATCTTGTGTCCGTGAATAAGCTCCAGTCTGGCAACATGCCTGCTGGGCGGGGACGCTCAAGCACAAAAATGCACAGTTAAAAGGAGACCAAGAATGAAGAAACACTTTTAACTTGTTCCAAAGCTGTACAACAGGTCAGTAAATGTCCTCATTTATTCTCTAATTGTGGACTTTCGGAAGAAGCAAGCAAAACCTGAACATATATGGAATGTCAGATAAAATACAGATGTGATTGTGAGTGTACAAAAGAGTATTGGAATTTCACTATTGTGGGGTGAATAATGGCCTATTCTAGGCTCTTCTGTTTAATGCAAATGCTGCCACCTCCAAAATAATGTCACCATTTTGAGGCAGAAGTTTCATGATGTTTCCTGTGTATACTGCATGCTCATATCCTCCTGAATCTGATTCCCGCTTCAATTCTGGCTAAAACGCATGAGGCAGGTCTACAGTCTACACTGCAGCTGTATCACTTTGGTTACCACCTTGTTGAAATTGTTCAGCTCAGCTATTGAGCCAGGAACATAAAATCAAGCCATCTTTTATGTTGAAATGCTGGTTTGAAATTTGGGAAAAGTAAAGACATATTCGATCTATTCTTTTGTATGATAGCAGGAAGACAACCAATCAGTGGTTGCAAAATAATCTCTGAAGCGTTTCTGATTAAATCAGTGTTCTATCGCTTTGATATTAGCATCACAGATAATAAGTCCTCCATTCAACCATTCTAGGTCGCCTGATGAGGGGGAGAAAGTATGAATTGTTCAAATTAGCCGCATTCTGCTATTTATGATTTATTTCAGCCCCAGCTAAGATGTCTGGCCTGCACAAGTGATTTTCTGGCCTCTTTTCTGCTTTGGAGCAAATGCTCCCCATCTACTGGCTTTTCAACACACTCTTATTCGCCTCCACCTGCTCACATTTTCAGCAGCACATCACCGCAGGTGTCACAGCGCGGTTCCACTATGAAGGCTAACAAGCCTCGTTCTGAAGCCAAGTGGGAATTAGCTCTGTGATATGTTTCCATGTCATTAGACTTTTGTGGCTGAGTCTGATTTCAGTAAATGGCAGGTGAATGGTATGAAAGGTATTAGGTCCTGATATATTTTGAAATGCAGTTATCTACAATGAGTTCAGTGGACATCTAATCAAAACTGTGACTCTTCAAGTAACAATAGAGAAATATTTTTTTTTTCTGTTTAATTTGTCAGAATACCCTACAAGCTAAGCTAACTTATCCTTATCAATAACCAACCATATGTTACATCATTAATATTGTCAACTGTTGCTTTTGTACATAGAGGGTATAAGTTATGTCAGCATTTGCATTTATATATATACTTTTTTTACTTACCCACATTTACTGCACTGTCCACTATACTGTAGCAGTTGAATTCCTGAAAATCCCAAATACCAAACATCAATTAAAAAACTTAAAATTACACCTCACCAAAAAATAGACATACATTCGATCCTTCGCTTTGTGCTCCATTTTGCCTTTCAAATATCGGTAACTTATCTAATTTCTTTGGTCTTTTATGTCTTTCCAATATTAACAGCCAGAGGACCCCTCCATAAATGATCCTCCTCCTCATTAATAAAACAGCCGTGCCGCTTCAGCACAGAGGAACTGGAATGACACTCGACTCCCTTCAGCTTTAGAATATATAACTATGAGCCAGGGGGTTAATGAATTTCTGAATAGTATATTCATATCACTACGCTTAACACTTTTGTCATTGTCATTTTCATCTTTAGCTGCACTTTCACAGAAATGTTGCAATAATCATGTCAATTATAATTCTGTCCCGAGGCATAATATCGAGAGATACAATACTGGGAATTCATTAAACCCCACCCCATAACATTGATTATCCAATCAGTCCCTTTTTGGAAATGCTTACTTTTTTGTGTCGCTTTTCCCATGATATTGTGAGTGTTAAAGCAAGTTGTCAGAAATATCAACTGTTGACGACTATCTGTCTTCAACTAGTGGTTGAAGCTTGCAGCAGCTTTGTTACTGAAGTCATTTTCAATTGGGAAAATCAAAAGTCACCAGCTAATTAATAAATGAATGAATGAATGAATAAATTAATTAATTAATCTTCCACTGTTGGACTTTGAAAGAGAGATCTACAGCAATCAGATGAAGCAACAGACCTGCTGATATATTTTAGCATCAGTATAATATGTTATATTTGTCCTTCTAGGTTGATGCGGTGTTATACAGACAATATACATGTTCAATAACAAGATTGACCTTTGGCGTGAGTCAGTGGTGGCAGCAAATAGACATCCATACAAATCCATGAAGTCTGTGAGCGGCGGAGAGGTGACGAGTCAGAAAATGCTACTCTCCCTGAATGCCCACAAATAGGTCAACAAACCACAACCCAACGAGAAGCAGAGGAAGTAGGCTGATGTGATTCATGGGGGAGACAAAGAGAGAAATAAAGCATAAAATATGGGACAGGGTGACAACCACCGCTGAGCCGCCTAATGGCCAAGGAGAGATTTTAATTATACTGCTCCAGACAGATTCACAATGCTCCACAATATGGCCAGTTAAAGTTATATGTTTGTTTTGGCTCACTGAGTCATGTGACAGTTTTCAGTGCTCTTTCTTGCCCTCTTACGCTTCTGCCCGTAATTTTCTATTTTGATGGCTGCAGAGAGGAAAGAAGGAAATCACAAAAAGACGAAGACGACAAGCGCGAATGAAGGAAAAAGGATTCCTTGCACGAGTAGAGGCTTTTAGGCAGGAGGGGAAAACGCATAAAGCAGAACAGAAATATGCTGTTTCAGTGCCAGCCTAAAAATAGAGAGCAGGCAGAAGCACTTCCAGAGCTGACAGTGTTTTGAGTTTTGTTTCTTTAGCTGTTAAGAAATGGAGAAAGAGGGATGGCGAGAGAGCAGAAGCCTCTGCCAAGTGTGTATGTGAATCCCTTACGCTCAAACAGGGATATTGGGACGGCTGCCACCAGGATGTTAGAAGGATAGCAGAGAGCGGAGAGAGAGAGAGAGAAAGAGAGAGAGAGAGAGAAGCACATGAATGAACAATGCAACTGACATCACTAAACAGCGAGACAGCCTTCTGTGCTGCATTCTGCCCCAATCTCTGCCTCTTACATAACTCAATATTACATCCAAAGTCCTTAGAGTACGAATAAACCAAGCTGGCATACTTGGATTCGTTTTCTCTCCCATTTGGGTTTTACACGGAAATAGTGCTCAATGTTATATGCTAAAGAGTGCTATATTTGAGAATGTCTGTAATCAACACATCCAATGAAAAATATTCCCTGATTTTTCCTTCTTAGATCTTAGGAAGAGATAAAATGATACAAAGTGTTAACCTGTACTTTTATTTTAAAGCTTACTCATCACCTAAGCAGCTGAGCATTATACTGTACAGGACATACATCAGGGTCTTGTCTCATCAAAATTACCGTGGCTTGTTCAAATGTCACCATTTGTTTCATTTATTGTACAATTGCTTTTAGGGACTTCTATTTCATTAACAAGACCAATGATTTCCTGAAAAGCCTATTGTACACTACAGTACAATAGGCACAATAGTACTGCCTACTGATTGACTATATGTGCACTGAACCAAGTCATAATTAAATGATTTCCAACTTGTTGTATGGTAAAATAATGTTAGAAATGTATCACACATGATACAGCAAGTAAAAGAGTACTTAATCAGAAAATTTCCCGATTGTCATATGATTCACATCATTTTCAGTACAGTATTTTTCAAAACCGTGATCCACGTGAGACTTTGGCGACACTAACAACAAAAAGATGGCGAGTGGACACCCAACAAAAAGAGAAACTGAGCTCTGGGATCTCAACCATGTGTTTCTTCAGGCCTCCCTACAAAACCTGGGCATGCCATTACTACAAGCACTGCCTTGTCTCGAGAGGTTTAATCAATACAGAGGTACCAAGTGGAGAGGAGAGACTTGTGCACGTTGTACCATCAACCCCCAGACACTTCCATGTTGCTGCTGCCACAGCACCAGAGTGGAGATCATAAATAGAGCAGCCAATTACAGAGCCACTGTTGGGCTGCTGCTCCTCCACCTCTTCAGCGCGTTGCCATCCATCGATTTAATCTGGAGCTCAGTTCTCTTACTGCTCCGCAAGAGAAGTAAGGACTAAAGCGTAGGGGCAGCAGGTACAAACAGTCCACGGGGTCCCTATCATATTTGTAACGTCTGCATGTGGCTTATTGGTCCACTGGTTTGCTGACTTATTGACCTGCTCTGTCTCGGTCGCTCGAAATAATGCGCAAACAAGGGAGACGCAAAGTGAGCTGTTTTTCTCCAAAATGAGTCTCAGATGGAAATACTCTGCAAGGTGAGCCGGGGTCCTTTATACAACTGAGTCCAAAGAACAGCGAAAGGCCTCCAGCAGGAAAACAAAAGAAAAAAAATATCATGCAAATCTCACCTCCCTGAGCACCTCTGATGCAAGATCTACAACGCCGCGGCAGACAGGTAGGTAGCCGCAGAAGTGGGTCGCTTAAACAGGTCAAGATGGATGAATGAGGGAAATGCATTGCTTTTACAATCTAATTAATACCTCCTAGACTTTTCCCCAGTTGTTTTTTTCCCCTTTTTTCTGCAAGTATTTTGGTTTCGGCACCTCCAAATAAGCCACCAGTGGCCTGACAGACGCACCATTAGTCTGAGAGATGGAGAAAAGGCTGGGATCCCTCTGTCACGCCAGCAGATGAGGACATTAGACAGGAAGTGTATGTAAAGAGGAACTAATCTGGCAATAACAAGAGAGAAATTGCAAGTAAAGGTGCACTGAACAGTCCCTCGGGGTGTGTGCTTGCATAATGAGTTTTTGCAATCTAGAGGGGCGAAAAAAAACTCATTTCTGGTTTCGTCAGCCTCAGATATCCACAAATAGTTTGAGCTCATTAATAACTCACAGCGAACGCCTCGTCTCGTCCGACAATGTCAGTCTCGTTAATAATCTCGCCGTATTGACTATCAATATGATGTACCTCTGCGGACACAGATCACAAATGACCATTGACTCACAGTGGCACTAGCCCTGGAAAACAGGCAGAGAGCGCAGGAGTAAAAGCAGATAAATGAGGAAATGAGTGACACAGAAGAGCAGAAAAGGAGCCCAAGATTGATCTATATCACAATGGGAGAGACAAGTATATATTCATATTGAAATTTTTAATGGAGTGAGACAATTAAAACAGAGCCCATCGTTATCTCAGGGTCAGGAGAAAATTTATTCATAGCCCCTCAACAGGCAGAGCAGAGACGGACCAAAACAGACAGGCAGCAGACTCTAACAAGGTGATATTTAGAGAAAGGGAGATTTTATTTATTTTATTTTTTTTTGCCTAAAATACCAAACTCATTTCCATCTTTGCTAACTGCAGGGAGCATAATGAACCCAATCATGGCAATTTTCCACAGGTATTTCACTCAGAGACATCTGCATCCTGGAATGAAAGGAGATACTAATTTGGCTGGAAGGACCGAGAAGGATTTTGTGATTCTGCATGTCTGTCAGGAGTGTGGGTGCATGAATTCGAGGAAGAGACACACACATGCCAGCGACCTGATGCAGCGTGGCAAAGCTTCCAAGTTTTCAAATCCTAAACACACACCCCCCACCCGCCCCGCCACCACACCGAGTCCCCAGGTACTGGAGAAAATTTAATCACGCTAAACATATGTGGAAGGTGAGCTGACGCACTATCAAATAAATACCGGCATGAAGAGAGGCAGAAAGGAGTAATGTCATGAGGATTTGTGCTGAATATCCAGTGAATAAAATGCATTCCCACAGGAGCAGGCAGGCGGGCTGCGGCACATCACCCCCACACATCGAGGTGAGTGGGGGATTTTACCTCTTTGAGGGAACGATTCATAATAGAGAGTCAATGGAGCCTCCTGGCAGGACAACTCTGCACAACATGCTGATAAATGCGCATGCATGCCGGTACACAGTACATGTACGCATTCAGATGATGTTTGAACTTTTTTTTTGTTCGGCAGCCAAGAGCCTAATGTGCTTACATGACTACTAAAAAACAACCTTATCGAGATTCCTGTGTAGGCAAAAAGGTTTACTCCTACATGGCGACGTGGCACTGCAGAGTCTTCCATGAATGAATGAAACAGGCTGCACGGATTATACTCATTTATTTATTTATTTATTTTTACCACTTGTAACGATATTTCTCATTGTGGTGGAGCGAGTCCAGTTACTCAGAGTGAGTTAATTGACACACAAGAGCAAGAACTTGGAACATCGAGAGCTTTCAGAAGCTCGGTGCATACAACCATGGCTTGGCACCAAATCCAGTCAGAAAAGCTGGAGCTAGAGAGCCGAGCCTCTCCATATGGTATTTTTAGACCTTACAAATGCCTTTGGCAGTATACCATAACAGCAACTGTGGAGAGGCTCTAATTCGCAGAGTTATGTGCCTTCTGTATTTTGTAAGTATTCAAAGCAGAGCTCACCAGATTGTTTGGCTGTGTGTCTCTTTACTACTTGATAATGGAGGTGATCATTCAAACAAGTCACAAAAAAGCAACATAGACATCTCGGTGAGGCTTCTTATCTACCAAGACGTACATGACAAATGTACTCAGAGAGAAAAGATGAGGGATTATATCCCTCGGCCTGGCTTGGGAACACATTGGGATCCACCCAGAGGAAAAATTCACGATACTCACATTTTTCTCTATTTGCATTCTCTATTTCTTATACTATTTCTTCCTTAAATCCTTCATTTTACAATGTTGGTGGTTTACTTCTCTCTGCCACATGCAGTCTTTCAGTGACTGTGTTTGGAACTGAAACGTAAGTCGATGAACACTGACTGAATTGTTCTATTCAACCTCAAGATATGAGAAAAAGAAAGGAAAAAACTGCATTTGGTCAAGTTTCAAATGCCTCAACATTAGATCATGAGAGAGAGTAACTTAAACTCACCCATGTTCAGTCAGTGGACTGATATGCATAGTTATGTATGCAGGTTAAACATGAAATGTGGTTAATGTGTTGATATTAGAAATTTAAGAAATTAAGCTCTAAAAAGTTCTCACAACCTGACTTTTTCTTTCAATCACGGTCACTATTAGACAGTGCAACACCTTGCGCAATATTAAGAACAATATTTTCTTTGTGCCAATGGCCAAAGTTTATTTAAATTAATGGGTGTATTGCAGATTTTAGACTGAATAAAGTCTAAGTAATTGTGTCCAACCAGTGTCTCCCAAATGTAAAAACACTGAGATGTCTTATCTGTGTGGTCAATGTCACAGATTAAACTTCTTACCAGGCTCGTTCCAACCAAAAAGAGGCTCTTTCCAGCAGGATTAAAATTGCCACATGATAGCGATGATAGCGTATTTCAAGTTAGGTCCCCATTAATCTCATATCTAAATCAACCACCCTCACCTCAGTCGAGCTATAGATCAGTGATGTCTTACCCCTTATGCCCGATTTGTATCATAAATTGTCTAATAGCAGAAATTGAGAAGGAACAGAAATTAATTTGTCATCTGCTGTGAATATATTATTGCATTGGACCAGAGTGTTTAAAAAAAGACAGGGCCTTAAGGATTTCTGAGCTGGTATATTTCAGGGCAGGTATGGGTGGGAAGAGATTAACGCATGGGAGTAGATTTGAGGAAGCCATTGATAAGCCCACAGGAAATGGCAGGCTCCGACATAGCTGGCAAAGATAAAACACACAATGGATGGTTTAGACCGCGGCTCACAGTATCATGGCAGGACATAGCAGATGAAGTATGAGAAAGGAAATAGAAGGAGCTGTCAAAGATGGAGTGTCACAGTCGCAAAGTTAGGAGAGTTTCTAAGAGTTTGTAGGAAAGTTGACCTTTACCTGAGTAGGTACTCTGAAAGCAAATTTATGTTAATATAAATAAAAATGGACCCCTACGACACAAAGCAGGTAGAATGATGGATGGATGGACATTAATAAAGCTTCTTATGGAATACAAGTCAAGCAGAAGGGTGCTTATGTGACCATAACTAGTGTTATGTTACCCAGTGTAGCCTACACTGCAGCTATTGTATATCAAAGTAAGTTAAGCTCAAAAATTGTTTTACTTCTTACTTTGAACTCTGGTATCATAATTAAACCGACAAGACAAGTTAAGTTTTGGTGAAAATTCATACCAGAGCTCTGCAGACCACAATGTGTCAATGACATTTTGATTCATAATCTAATGAATTCATTAGGTGGCTTATAGGTGGAGGCATGTCAAGTGATTTGGGTTTAAAGGTATTAGCTCCTTATGTCTGGCAGTCAGGCATACAGAGGTAATGAGACTTTATTGGCTGCTGTACTAAGCCAATAAAATGTTAGTGCATCGTTACTGTTGGCTCTCTGAATGGAGGCTCTCTCTATGTGTGTGCTTGTTCCATATTCAAGCCTCTGGCAGGTGCCACACAGTCCCCGCCCCATCAACTCCCCTCACTCTGCAGCAAACCGCGGAGCCTTTTCCCAATCAGACGACAGCGTGCCGCTGTGACGTCAACTGCCGTCCCATGAGAACCGATAAATGACAAAAAATGCAAGTCTCTCTGCCTCATCCCCATTTCAGGGGAGGAGGAGGAGGAGGAGGAGGAGGGGAAGGAGGGATGTCTGTGTGTCTGTCGTCTCACCCGATGCCCTTGCAGACCTCCCACCTCTTGTCCCCCTGAGCTCCAGGCCCCCAGGGAGAGCTGGCTCCTGACGCCTCTGTCACAACACTGACAAGCCCAGGGAGGCCATTCTCCTACTGAGCCCAGAGGTGACAGAGCTGTGGAGGAGCCCTGTGACCTGGTGCCACTCACTCTGTCACAGAGCTGTCAGCTCCATGGCCCCCAACAGCACAGGAGAGGGACTCGCATTAAAGGGTTAATGTAGTGACACACTGCAGGCGCCTGGCACCAAAGTCGAACACACCCAACCCGCCCACGCATCTGTAAGCATGCACACACACACGCACTCATGCAAGACACACAAAGACCTTGTCAGTCAAGCAAACAGGGTATGCGATCTGACACAAGATGGAGGGTGCTTACGTAACACTTGATTCTTTTCAAAGGTGTAATTGGATGTCTGTTTGGGTCGGGTGGAAGAGGCACAGGCAATATCAAAGCCGACATTCATCAAAGTCTGCCAAAATAACTAACACAAAAGTATTTCTGGGGTGGGAAAGAACTCAAAAAACACAAAAAATACAGACGTGGTATTCATTTATTTTGGAACAGAAACATACACTGTCGCAATGAGTCTCCCAAAATGTATATCTAGTAACAGATACTGTAACTTTATCCACAGTTTGGTTTTTAAACACTGCTCACTAAAATTTAGTTAAATGAAGACAGGGAGAAAAACCACTATATTTTCTTCACATTATCATTTCCACCCCGAAATAAATTGCCTTCAGAGAGAATAACAGCACATTAATTCAAAAAGATGCAAATGATGTTTCGAAAAAGTGGTCGTCCTCACACACACAGGAAGAGAGATACTGAGATAGATGATAGATGAGCTCACATCTGAGTCACAGTTCCTTTATCCAGTTCGATTTATAGAAACCCACAAATGATCGTCTCCTCACGTCTGGGAGTGGAGCACAGTGCGTCAAGTGTTTGCTCGCTCTGGGCAGCTGGAAAAATGTACATAACATGACTTCGCTGTGTATACAGGATGTAAACGCGGGCCCTTCGGCCTCCAGTCTAACACTTGGTCTACATTCACCATGAAAACCTGTATCACACCATTTGAGTTTAAAAAACACAGCATAACCAATACAAAGTACTTCACAAAAACAATTAAAGTGGTATTTTGTGTTGAGATTCATATCCACCACAGTCTATTAACTCCCATTATGATTTACTATATTTTGGCAAAGAAATGCCCCATTTTTTTTAATAACATTTCATTGTCTTTTTTTAGCCATTCTATTAAAAGAAGAAAGCTGAGTCCCCTTAAAGTTGTTGAGAACAAGAAGAATGTATTAATTATTTATTGGTATTATAAACCAAATGGTCAGAGAAACAACACCGTATTTTGCCTGACTTAATAACAAGATACCAAATAATTGGGTCGGGACAAGGGCAGCAGTGTCAGCCACTCTCCTGTTCAACTTTATCCCACAGTGGTTTATTTCTATTCACTTTGATTTCTATTCAATCAACTTGAAGCATGTAGGTCACCCCATTTGGACATGATATAATAACCTCAACTCCACAACCTCAACTATAATAATCTCAACTCCACGAACACTGACTCATTAGAGCTCGAGTGGAACTGGAGCACTGACAGTCCATCTTTGTCTTTGTCTATTTATTTATTTATCTATTTTTTAGCCATTGTTGTCTGACATCATCAGAACCCACATCTAAGGTCAGCTCAAAACATACAAGGTGAATGTGCTGTACTCAACACACTCTTACTGTAAACACACACACACAGTTTTTTTTTCTTTCCTTAATTCCCAGAATTAGTGCAGGACCATTATGCATGGATCCTTGTTTGTGCATATGTATGAAGCCTCTGGATATGGTGCAGATCAAGGAAGTGGTCTCTTTTCTCTCTTTTTTTCCCCCTGTTCTGCTTTTGCTTGTAGTGTTTCGTGGTAGTTTTCCAGGAAGTATTGCATAAGGCTTTGCGGTGTGGTCAATCATTTAAGACTGACCAGGAATGTAGAACTGTGAGGTTGCTGGCAGCTGAGCATCCCTCGTCCTTTCGGATATGTAGGTCAGAGTTCCTCAAAGAAGGCCACCCTGGACTTGGTGCTCTGTAGCGTTAGCTGTGGAGGAGATAACGGAGAGGGAAAAAAAATCATCAGGTGTTTATTTATCTGTGGAGGGAGTAAACAAGTACATGGCAGCAAACAAACTGAGAAACCAACCGGAAATGTTCTCCCCTCACACTCTCTACCACATCCTATCCCTCTGTGTGTTTCAAATGCAGGCACCATGTCCACCGAATCACCACCAGACCCTTAATATCCAACTGTGATACCAGCAAAAGCAGACTCATTCTGTGGCTGGTCCCTAACTTTACTTTCAGAATTCATTTTTGGGAGTACTTGCATGAAAACCCCCAGTAACTCTGGAGGGGTCCTCTGGGGAGCTGGCTGCACTCCACCTCATCCACCCTAAATGAGGATCTGCTCTTGTGCTGGGATTCAGCAGTGTTCGTTTTGGGTTTTTGTGCAATATATTGTTGTTTTTAAAAAAAAGAAATCACAGACTTTCTCATGAGAAGCATTTTTGGATTCTTTCTTCTCTAATCTCACACTGTAGCCTCAACCTTGATTGTTGTTTGTTATACAGTGATGAATATTTTATGTTACAAAGAAACACTTGAGATTTTAGATTTACATAGCATTGTACACAAACACTATTGTTTTGAAGTTCAATGTTTTATGATATATTAACTCATTATAGGAGAACTTATACAACTGGAGTGGTTTATTAGAGTAAACTAGCTTGATGAATTCAACCCAATTGAAAAGCTGAGGTTAAGTTACACATTACGTACACATTATCTTTCATTGCCTTGAGTGATCAAAAACAAAGTGATCATAAGGAGAGGATGATTGGAGAGTCTGTAAAGGTTATTCTGTTTGTAATGAATCTACAATAATATGTGAAGGAATAAAGCCTCAATCAGTGGACGATTGCTGTGGGCTTCCCAAACTCTCTGCTAATGCAGAGACAATCTAACAGGCAGGGAGAGCAAGGCTGAGTGGACGATCGATGCCAGTCAGAGAAAGTGCTGTTAATTGTTTTTCTCTCCAGGTCTAAATGAGCTGGTGATGGATTAATCCGGACCACCGGCTGGGCTTTAACCCCTTCAGCATTAGTCCGTGAAACAGCACGAGTGAACGCCGCATCAAATTGGCTGGGCAAACTTTTTCCTCTCTCTTTCTTGACATCACTAAGGTAGAGAGAATTAGAGCGGCTGCCAAAGCAAATATTAGTCCGCGGATGAAGGAGGACAGTTTGGAAAAGTCCAGGTTATTTCTGGGAAGCGTGTAAGATGGAGGGGACTTAAGCAAATCCAAACAGAAAATGTGTAGGGGGGAGGCGGTGGATCTGCTGCACAGTGTTTACAGACCATGTCCCATTGTCCGTGCCGACAGGCCGCCTGATCTGCACTAGTCTGAGTGTGTGTGTGTGTGTGTGTGTGTTTATTGATGAGTGCCTCTGCGGTATTGTGCTCCACACTGCCCACAGCCTCTGTGATAGAACGACCAAGAACTCTTTATTCAGAGTATTAAAGTTGTGAGTGGCAGGACCAAA
The DNA here is from genome assembly GCA_029224185.1 of Karalla daura. Taxonomy (NCBI): domain Eukaryota; kingdom Metazoa; phylum Chordata; class Actinopteri; order Chaetodontiformes; family Leiognathidae; genus Karalla; species Karalla daura. The sequence continues at coordinate 20,269,653 of CM055192.1, forward strand.
GAGCTATTTCCAGAAAACAAATCCATCTGCGTGTTGTTTCAGCCTACAGGAGCTGCTCAGCGAGGGAGAGTGACAAGAGTTTGCCCACTTAAAGAGTGTGACTGGATTCCTATATACATTTAAATCAGGCCTCTTCACGTGGGATCGCTTCAGCTCTCCATAGTGATTGTTGAGAATGAGCTCTCCTGGCAGGTCCCGGTGCTAACGGAGCAGAATCTGCAGCCTGGTAGAAGTGTGAAGGCTCTGGGCTGTGTTAAGGGACCATTCATTAATCATCCACAGGAAGTCTGGATGGTGTAAACCACCGGTCCTGACGCTCCTGGCTCCAAGATCTGAGTCTTTCTGCATTTCCTCTGCTCTTATTTTCACACCGTACCCACCCTCATCCTGTCCTCTTCTGGTTGCCAACTTCATAGTTCATTCTTAGCTCTTCTCTGCGGCTCAGTCACCCTCAAACCATTTTCTTTTACACTTTGAGCATTTTGGGTCTGAACCAGCCTCGCCTAAACGTCTTGGCTCATCCGGCAAAAGTCAGCTCGGTTTCCTCCCTCTCGACTCCTCTTCCCTTCTCCCTGCAGTGCCCCCGCCCCTTCCCTCACTAACAAGATGAATGCCGACCGCCTCTGGTTCAATTAAACCAACACTTTTAACTTACCTCCTTGTCCCCCTGAATGCCAGAGGTGCCCCCATCCATCCAAATGACTAATCACCCAGCGAAAATCAATTACTGCTCCCTTAACAAGTGTATTTTACACTAGGAGACAGAAAGTGAGGAGAGGGAAGCTTTATATCCTCTTTTCTATGATACAATATGCTCAAATTGATGATGACTTTTATCGGTGATGTGGCGAAAGTAAGTAGAATGAGTCTTATCTGGCAGTTCATCGTCCACTCTTTGTAACAGTTGCGTTGCCTTTGACCAATCAGCTCACAGCTCTGTCAAACTGAGGGCCTCTGTCACGGTTTTGTGTCAGTTCAGGTAATCAAGTCCGAGGGTGAGACAAAAGAGCTGCTCTTGCCGACGGAGCCCACATGAGACGCATACAAAACAGCTTTCCATTCACTCGATGGGTGAAATTTATTTACTTTTTTAATACACTTACGACCGGTAAAAACAGTGGACTTTTAGAGGTCATGGCGGGAAATGAGCAACAGCCCCCCCCTCCCCGCCCCTCTCCCGACGGGCTCCATCAAAGAAGAAGCTGAGAAATGAACCTGGGGCCAAGTGCAGACCGCAGCTATTAAGTGAAGCTCTGAGAATCGATACGTCGGCCTTAAAATAATATGATGGTTGGACGTGGAGCGCCGCACGAGAGAGGACTGACTATCAATTCTCGTGACAGACGGTTACCCTTGAAGATGATATAAGATGAGCATTAAGAGCACATTTACACTTCGTGGCTGCGCGTGTCTCGAGCTAATCGGACAGCTGTTGGATCGCTCAGGAGGAACTAACAGCGGCCGAGGTGCATTAGTGATAGATAGGAGGTGTGCTGCGCTATGCAACCGCGCACACACAGACCGCCATCTGATGAACTGTGATGCACATGGGATTCGATTGATTTCAGTTGCGATTGGGACTTCTCTCAACCTTCATCAAACAGCGAAGCAGAAGTATCCCGGCAGAATTTATTAAAAGGTTCCATGTGGCGTTCCACACTGTTTCTGGGGTGGTGGGGAGCGCTTTATTCTATTAGCGAGTCCTGGGTTTGTTTCTCTCATGCACATGCATGAGCACCTGAACTACAGGTGGCGGTGACACGTCGAGAGATGCTGCAGTGCACCAGCAGAGGAGTGGAGACAGACCAACACTGGTACAGTCAATACATTCATAGGAGATAGAGGAATAAGTTCATGGTAGAAATGAAATGGTGTCACGTACTTGATTTTCTGCATTTGGAGGTCTATAAAGCACAGAATCAAGGTCGTGACTTGTTTTAGATGCTTGTTCTATTTGAATGTTTTCTTTAGTTGAGGCTGTTATCTTCATACCTGCTTTGAATTGCTTCCCTATTTCTGTTTATGCTACCGTACAGCACTGCAACAAATGTTTATTTCTATAGTCCATCAATCTGTCTGTTACTGGCTTGATTCATTGATTATTTGTTCATAAAATGGTGCAAAAATCTATGAAAGTCGTCTTCAAGTGCCTTTATTTTTGTCTTCACCTCAGTGAAATTCAATTTTCTGTCAGTCATATTTAAGAAACTGAGATCAGAGAATTTTGATTTCGTTCCTTAAAACCCTTTTAAGAAATTAAAATGCTTTAACTAATTAAATAATTATTAAAACAGCTGTTTGTTAGACAATTACAAATAGTTCAATCAGTTAGCTGTTGCAGCTCTACCATTGTACTGGTCATAATTCCTTAGTAAAGGAGACTGAGGAACTGTGAATTCATCCACGTTAATCATAGGTTAAATCACTTTATTTTCACAGAATGGATTTAGGTGGAAACAACACTTCTTGATGTTACCTCGCTAATACGAGCAGATCTTTCTGCTCAGTCAGAAAATATCCATGCAGAAACAGTTGATACTGTTTCAAAATAGAGGGATTAAGGAAGTACGATCACTGGAGAAGAGCAGTTCGCAAACACTGGCATAATAACTATCAAGAACAAAGGTATGAGATTATTAATTCGATCAATCTATGACGGAGACGTGAGAAAGAAATGGTGCCAGTGTGAGTGGATTACTAATAGCATCATTATTCTATTATTGTGACATTACACAATTAACATTAACTTTATGACTATCACTGAAACTGTTCCAAAGATTTTTAATTAAATTACCTCTCTAAATCAAGCCATAATCCAGTTAAGTTCTGAACAAAAACTATCAGAGGTTAAAAACATCCTCGGCATCGCCACTTTTGTCCACTGCCCTCTGAAATATCATACAAAATATTACATTCATCCAGCAATATCTCAGTAGATAGGTTAGATTTGGTTCCCTATATAATAAAAATAAATTCCCCTTATGCGACTAGCCTGCGTTCTGCATTATTCATGATGCTGTCCCATGTCTCGAAGACTACCAATGTAATGTAGAGATATCAGACGGTGTTGTATCAGATGGATTCAGATTCAGTTTGGTGGTGATGTGGATTGCTTCCCATGCTGCTGATCTATGCCATCCACCTCGCTTGTCATGTTACTCAGTATAAATTATAACTCTGATTCCTCTGTGTCTACTCAATGACAATCGATGAGCTCATTTGCCACAGCTCGACAACTTCTTGGATAGCAACAGGCATCCAGGTCGTGAAGTTAGGATTAAGATAAGATTAATGTTTATAATCCATTTTTGGCATTGGTGTGACTTTTCTATTGCATAGATCTGTGGTTGTGTATCCATGTGGTCAAATCTGGTTTTATTGTTGCTCAACTGTTAATCCTCACACCTGAATTTCTCACCCTGCCTTGTGGGGTAAATGTGATCAGTTCTGCAGGTTTTATGCTTACAAGGTGTAAAATAATTGGCCGTGTGCACATCAGAGTGGGTACACAGGAGTGTGCTGTGCCGATAGCTACCTTTTTAAAGTTGCTGTGTTTGCTGGTCCCCTGCTCGGCGTTCTGGTTGTGAATGATGTCCAGAGGAGTCTCCCTCTCTTTCATCTTCAGACTCTCGATCTCTGTCTTCAGCTCATTGAGTTGCTCCTGCAGGTGTTTGCTCTTCTCCATGTACTCCACCCTGAACGTGATCAAAAACATAGGCCGTCGACAAGTCAGCATTAGCAAACTTAAACAACTATCTAATGTTGTATTTTGTCATGTAATGATTCATCAACATGAAAATCATCATGGTCTTGTGTGACCAAATTTTTAGAAGAGTATTATAGTCAATTGAGATCTGCAGTGACAAAATGCCATGCTTTTGATTGCATGGACTGACAGGCTAACTAATGTTGTAGTTCCAGAGAGAATAAAATGAGCTGTGTGAAATGAACTGAAACTGTGAGAGATAAAAACTTCTTAATACAAGAGCAGGCAAGCACTTCATGGAAAACCGTGCTGCAATTTATTTCTGTTCACGTGCCCCTTCAATTCCATCACAGTATTTCACCATGTTATACACAGTTGTGGTGCTCAGCAGCTTTTATTAAAAAAGAAAAAAAAAAAACTAATTACCTAATTACATGACAACAAAGACCTGGATAATGTATTCGACTCCACAGCCAGGGTCACACTTGTCCCGACGTAATTTCTGCAGCCTGCAATTACTGACACCAAGCTGGAGAGAAACAAAGCGCTCCGCTGGTGCCACTGACATCAGTGGCAGCCAGTGCTGAGGGTCAATTACCTGCCTGAACTCTGGAATCAAAATGTGCATATTAAAAAGTGGTGCGGCTCCTCCAAGTATAACTATTCAACAAGTTCGATTTTTCAGCCTTAAATGTTACTCTTGATGAATCTTTTTTCGGTTGTTTAACACATCACCAATGCGGTGCAGACAGGACTATGTAAAGCAGGGAGTACATTACAAGATTTTTGGCCTCATTTATGCACTGATTCACGGTCAGGTCGAATCTGGACCAGTCGAATCTGGAGAACCCCCAAACTTGAGCTCAGCTGCAATCATTCGCACATAGACAGCTGCTCTCTCTTGGATGAAGGATGGAGAGATTGGAAGATCCTCTGCACCTACAGCCATAAGGCTTTTTTAATTCTTCCACAAATGGTGAGGAGAGTTGCCAGATAAATGAATCTCCCCCTGGGGATCGATAATGTAATTCCTATTTCTATTTCCTACTCCTATGTTTGATTTTTTTAAGATGACTCTGCATGCGGGTAGTGTGAGCCGGTCACCACACCGACTGCAAACACACGTTGCCAAAAGCCATTGAAAGGAGGATAGTGTCAGGAGACGGAGGTTGGATTAAACAAAAAATAACATATATATAAAAAAACATATCATATCTAATTCCTCAGAGCAGGGAGCTGCGCAGTCGGATCCTGTCGTCGTCCATGTTTGTTTACCCTTAAACTGTCACTTTCGCAGACAGTCTCTCTCACGAGAGTTTGGTGCTGGGCTCAGTTGGCTTGTCAAATCATGTAGTCTGCGATGCCTCATCAGGCACAGCCCTTAAGTGTGTGATCCTCGGTCTTCGAGCCATCAGATAAAAAGATGTAGAATCTGCAACGACTGTGACAGTCTTGCGGTGTATCCGCAGCTTAAGCAGAAAGCAGTCAGAAAGTGAAACTTGCTACAGCCAAACGTAGCGGGCATCGGCCACTCACTTCTCCTTCTCGATCTCCATGGAGAGGCGTTTCATGTCAGTATCTTTAAAGTCAAAGCTGAGGTTCTCCCTGCTGAAGCTCAGGTCGGGAGGCATGCTGTCAGGCGGCAGTCCGGGGGACTAGGAGGAGGGGAGATGAAAAGAGAGATTAGAGGGAAGGAGACGAGGCAAACGAAATTGACAGGGGGGGGGACAAACATGAGACGGGGCAGAATAAAGATGAAAATGAAGTGGGAGTAATGGAGACGGGGAAAAAAAACAAAAGAAAAGGAAGGAGCAGTAAAGTAAACATAAACAGGAGGGGGGAGATAAAAGAAAGTTGAGGGTGACAGCCTGACAGGCGAGGAGGGAGCGATGGAGACGACAAGTGCGAGCGCGAGGAAACGTGGTTAAACGGGAGAAAATAAGGATGGGAGAAAAGAGGAAGACCACAAGCACAGTTATAGAGGCTTTTAGATCCTGATCAAATGTCTGACATGCATTGGCCGCATGCCGCCCCGGGGCGACGGCTGGATATGAAGTGGACCTAATACACAATATAAATGTAAATCTATTGGTTGGCATGTGAGTCCTAACTCTGCGGCGGATACAGGCAAAATGAATGCGGTCTGGCGGAACATCGCGGGCAATCTGACAGCGGCCCACGGAAATGGGAATGGAAAACACTGTGCGCTCGTGTGGTGGCTTTCTATGCGTTTGCGTAGACTTTTTGCCCTCGCGGGCCCATATGTGTGCGGCAGATTCCCACTGTCAGCGTGGCTCTCATTACATGTGCACCAGTGCGACCGTGGCCAGTGTGCTGGGGCTCTTGATTCCTCTGCTAACAAGTGAGTGTAGTCCTCCATCGTTCAGCCAGCTTATCAATATGTATCTCTGAGTGTGTGAGCGTGTGTGTGCGTGCGTGTGTGTGTGTGTGTGTGTGTTCACATGTGTGTCAGCAGATGAGCGCGTAGTGTGTGGGCTTTTAGCATGTTGGTAGCTTGCGTAGGCAGCCTTATGTGCTGCCCGGTCTTATGCAAGCAACTCCTGTTCAATGTAGCTTTGCAGGGCAACACTTGACTGTGTGTGTGTGTGTGTGTGTGTGTGTGTGTGTGTGTGTGTGTGTGTTGCGTTGCTATTAGTAGTTAGTAAGTAATACTAATGATCATGCATACATACATTTAGAGCTGATACTCTTACCAGGGACAGATCAGGTGCTTGTTTTAATATATGGATGTACACTGAGGTTGTACACATTATGCAGGGATGTATTACAGCTGCACATTCCACATTTAACACGAGTAAAAAGTGCCAGTCGCATTTTCTGTTAAAGCAGTGAGAAATCTGGACACATTTCTTGTCCGGCAAAGTATTAATTGTTGATTCATCAGTCATTTTTAAGCACATAATCCATAGTTGTGTTCAAGGTTTTCTAATGTAATAATTTCAATGCTTTTTTGATCTTCATTAATACTGAATCGGATTGTGCTCTATAGTTGTGAGACTGTGTTTCCTTTTTGTCAAGTGACTATTCATCTTTTTAACACTTTTTTTGCATTTACACTTCACTGGACATGATGTAGGTGGTCACACGACAATCTTAGAGAAGTAGAATCTTGCTGGAAGAGACTTAACAAGAATTACAGCTCATGTGCAAAAACACCCTTCGATGGTAACACCTGCAAGCAGAAATCGTACGTTTTTTTTTCCAGAAATAATGCTTTTATTCTGTTAAAAATCCTGTCATTCCTTCCATTCACAGATAGTGTATCTAGAGCCCATCCAGTGAAAGGCCAGAGTACACCTCATCTGTCCCGATTCAATAAATCAATAAATGTGTGACTTGTCCTTACTGAGAGGCTGGAGACGGCACACGTCTGGTGAATTTCCACATTCAAAGCATTGATTATCCAATAAGCAAACTCCCTCCCTATTCACTTCCTGATCTTGCCCAGCTCTACGTGAGTCTGTGTTACCGAATAGACGGCGCGGCTGGTGATCTCCAGCAGCTTGTGCTTGGCCCTGCGCTCCGACTCCTTGGCTTCCTGCAGGTCCTGCTTCAGCTGCTCCGCCTCCTTGGCCCTGAGGGACAAAGGGACGGACGGATGCAGTTTAATACTTTAATTCACCGTCCCAGGGCTTCAAGAAAGGAAACAAAATTATCTAAATCGAATCCAAAATAATCTTTACACGATCGCTGCGTCAGGGCCGGGAAAACCCCAGAATGTCACCACCTATTACCACCGCTGATCAATGTATCGCCGCAGCAGACAATCACTCGGGAGCCCATTATTCCTCCGCAGAGTTCACACGCGCAGAGATATAAGGACGTCATACGCGGGTGATTACATCTCTTTTGATTGTGTTCTTGAGCACTCAGCAGTTCCTCGTGGATGTGGGGGAGCCGCGTGCCTGCGGGCTCTGAGTGGACGTACTCATTTACATGTGGAGAGCCGCAGGTTTAAATTCCTCTGCTGCGTTAAGTGCTCATCCACAAATGGCAGTTGCTGGTGAGAGCGTAATGGTCTCTATTTGAAATGATTGCCTAATAAATTGTGAAGTGGAAGCTGTGTGTGTGTGTGTGTGGAGGGGTGGGGTGGGGGGGTGTTTTTTTAGTAGGATCCACTGCATGTATACAGCTTTTGCCACGATGCGTGTGTTCCTCTGCAGAGCGCTGATGGGTGCTCGGCGCGCAGATAAAATGCAGGTCACAACGTGAGTTTTCAGCTGGTGCAGCAGGAGTTTGGTGGGGACTGCCACCATCAATCGATACTATAATTAACTAGCACAAATTAACTGCTGCATCTGGGGCCACGGAGGAGAGCTGCGGAACAAAAGCTCTCTCCTCTTCCCTCTCCTCCTCCTCCTCCTCCTCCTCTGTGCGGATGTATCCGCGTGATTACCTGCTTTTCGGGCTGCAGTGCCAGAACAAAGCCTTTAAATTCAAATGATTTTAAGCAAGTTGGAAGCTCTCCTTCTTTGATCCGGCTATTTAAATGCAGCTGCGTTACTTAGCTCTGTGCTCGGGGGGGTTATCGACTGACTTCTCCTCTGCCGCGGTGCAAACTGCACTTCAGCTGGGCGTCTGTGCTCTCGGACATTAAAGGTATCGCGGCTCAGCAACATTTCAGATGTGTTGTGGAGGATATATGTGGGTTTCGATGCTCCTGTCAGACCGCTGTCTCAATTCGAGGAATTCATGTTACAAAGACGGAGAAAATGTAAAAGTAAATAGGATGTGGAAATGTGTCATCGAAGAAACTTAAAAAATCTGCTTCTTTCATTCATATGGTGAAGGAGAGAAACATTGATAGTTCAGAACCAAGTCTCCAACAACATTTTCATTCCACGCAGGCCTCCCCCCCACCTCCTTTCCGACTCCTCGGCCATCTTGAGGGCCAGCATCTCTGCCTCCAGCATCTTCTGCTCCATGAGCCGCCGCTCCTCCTGGCCGCGGATGGCAGTCACTTTGATGCGCTGCATCTCTGTCTCGGCCTCGGCAGCTTTCTGGGCCAGCAGCTTGGCCTCCTCCTCCGCGATCTGGGCCTTTTCAGCCAGCAGGTCCGCCGTCTGCTCCGAACGCAGCTGGAGAGGAAATGGAGTGAGGGAGGGAAAGGGAGGAGGGGGGCATGCATGAGAAGGGAGGGAAAAATGTTAAAAAGGAGCAAAGAGATGGAAGGACGTGTCAAGGAAGAAAGAAGGGAGTTGACAGTGGGAGACAAAGGGGAAAAATGAGTAAATGAGATGTAAGGTGAGGAAAACAGGGGAGGAGATGAAGTGAGAGGAACGTGATTTGATGGACTGAGTGTAACCTGGCATGAGTGTAACAAAACCAACAAAATGATGGATTACAGGTTAAGGTAATCCTGGAGTCTCACCAGGGCTTCGTTGGCCATGTGAGCCTCGTCCTGCAGCTGCATCAGCCGCCTCTCCAGCTCGTCCCGGGCCCTCTCCGCCTCCTCCCTCAGCTGCTTCTCCCTCTGCAGGCGCTGCCTCTCCACCTGAACCGCACAGACAATGTGGACGAAGAATGAATGAGCAAAGAATAGGAACACAAGAATGACAATGAAAAACACCACAAAGGACGATAAACATATGTCATTTTCTGTGGCTGAGAGTCAGATTTACAGGCCCTGTTTAATTTGAGATTTGCTGGATTTGAAGAGGACCTGTTTCCTGGCTCTCTCTTCTCTGGCCTGAGCCTTCATCTGCTGGACTTCAAGTGAGTCCACCCGCCTCCGCCGCATGAACAGGTCGTGGTTTCCTATACACAGCTGGAGGATCTGCATGAGACAAATGAATACAAAAAAACAGAAATGGCAGCCATTTACACTGTCTAGTCCCAAAACTCTGTTTTCCTACAGTCACAGAGAGAAAAGGGGCCAAAATGGTAGTTCCAGACGGCCCGAGTGTCTGGTGGAGAAGCCTCTCAGCACAACTCACCAACTTGTTGACTCTTAGCCTTGACGAGTTGAACTTGAAAACATTTGTTTTCTTGTCCAGAGGTTTAATGGTAAACTGAACAAAGAGAGAGAGGAAAAAAAGGTTTTCTGTCACACTTCAGAGGAAAAAAGATGCATCTTGAATCAGAGTCGTGTAATATCTTTCACATCAATACTACAGCAATACAGAGATACTGGTTGATTTGATGACAGAAAACACTGCATGACAATCTATTGCATCTATGTACATATCTGTCTGTTTTATCTCATTAACAACATTTTACACACATTGGTACAAGGAAAACTTAAGTCCAAGAAACTTGTGAAAAACACAGATTTTGGGACAGATCTCAGGTAAAGATGTGCATCAGTGCAATGACTATGAATGAAACAACCACCCTGAGGAAGGCTGAAGCTTAATGTTTTACTCTATAGTTAAACATAACATTAAACATTTGGTCCACACCACCCAGTGTAAACTCTCTCACCTCTTTGTCGCTGTAGGAGATGTTGCGAATCTCGTTCCAGGGGAAGGAGCACTTTGGCGTCAGCCTGTTGTCCGGCTCGTAGATGTGCAGGCCCAGGGCGTCCACTCCCAGAAGAAGATCTGTTCCCTTCTTATTCTAAAGCGCATGGGCAGAGAAGACAAAGCTTTTCTTCTGCCTCTCGGGTTAAGGGAGAGCGGAGAACAGCTGCGGGACGAGCCTCGCAGTCAACATTCATTTGTACCTGCATTTGACAGTGGGGGCACTGGGGCGGCTCTGCCCGCTAAAACCATTAGCTGGAACTAAGCGGAACGACAGCAGATAGAGGCTGTAAGGCGCAGTCTGAGCTCGTTTACCTGGAAAGCAACGCTACAGTGAATTACTTGAGCTGAGGTTGAATCGTTGGTGGTATTCTAAAACATCGTGGCCTTTCAGAGAGTGACTAATCAAGGCCACGGTCACCTTAAGTGAATTTCTGCCAGCTTTGTCTTCCTTATGACTCACCTGGAGGAGATCCAGGGCCAAAAGGCAGATGTTTATTTACCACCGCACACGCATATTTGTTTAAAAATAGCTGAAACAAGCAAAACAATCACGCTGCCGGCCCCACACTTGGTTCCCTGTCACCGAAGTGAAAGACACACCTCCTAATCGCTCACGTTGGCTCGGTTTGTTAAGATACGGCGAAGCGGCGTTGGCTCACCCTGATTAAAAAGTAATTGACGCCATACATGTCCAGGTCCTGAGCTATTTTTAAATACTCCATCTCGGCTTCATCCCTGGTTCAAAGAACAGTTGGAGAGAGAAAGAGATTGGGAGGGATCCAAGGGAATGGAGAAGAGAGGGAGGGAAGGGTGGGAGGAGAGGAGAGAAGAGGAGAGGAGAGGAGGTGCAGAAGTGGAGAGAAAAAGCAGATCAGACCTTGTTTCCTCCGCTTTTGTGTGCAGCATCTGTCACGTTGTGTGATCTATAAAAACTCCACCACGGATTCTTCTTGCGCGGGTGAAAACATAAGCACAGTGCTGACACAAAACACAGTTCTAATTCGCTAACAGGCTTTAGAGGTCACGCTTGGTGGGGAACGAAGACTTATTCTGATGCCCCCAAGACTCCAAATACTCTGTTGAAAAAACAAAAACACACGCACACACACACACACACACACACGCACATCAAACTCTTTTCCTCCCTCTCTCGTTCTGCAGCAGCCTGGTTGGCAGATCTGTTGTGATTTCAGGGTCAACTCAGCAAAAAAGAACATTAGCATACTTTGATGGCTGAGGAGAAATCAGGGCATGCTTCCGCCTTAACTTTTAATAACTCGCCGTTTGATATGGGTGGTTGGGAAATTGATGATTTAGGCTTCATCAAAGTTTTAAAAGGCAAGAGAGAGCATTGTGCCAAGTAAACAAAATCTAAACTGGGTTGGACAGCGGGCGAGTTCTGACTCAAATTAAAATGCTAATGCGCGATTAAGGCAGTAGAGATGCACTCCACGTAAAAGGACATTATGGATGGACTATGGAATGATAGTCTGCTTTTTTTTTTTTTAAAGATCAATGGCGTTTAAATGAACCAGAGCCAAACTGAAGATGAAATAAAACGTAAACTGGATGGAGCTGATTATTATGGAGACCCACGGGGGACAAGAGAGGAAGGAAAGAAAAGAACTTTTGTGTCCCTGCTTAAATTTTGTACTGTAATATGCGAAAAAGTTGAATAAGTACGTCGTCCTGATTGAGGAATCAGATGTTAAGAAAAGCAGTGTAAAGCAGTGACCAGGTTCTAAGCAGCACTGACAGTAGGATACAGAAGTAACATCGTGATAGAGAACTTCAGTTTGAGTAACTTTCCTTCTGTGATGTTCCTCGATGATATTTTGACAGTGGCTCCAGGCGAATGTTAACACCAGTTTGCTCTCTTCTCCTCCTCATGGGCTTTGACATCACAAGTACTCCCCCCACCTCCCCCTCAACTCGAAACATCTCTCAGGAGGAGGCAAAAGTTTTGTGAGCGAACGTGAAAGTTTCTCAGGCGAATACGGAGTCATTTTCCTTCCTTCCTCCCTCCTTCTTCCTCAGGGGCTCCATGAGTTATCAAATCTTAATATTACTCTGATCGCATGGAGGCAAACACAGGCTGATGTGTAGATCACTAATCGAAGCCCCTCCATGTTATAAATAGTCAGTACTGCAGCTCTGTGCAAGCCTGTAGTGTCGTCAGGGGCCAGCAAACTCCATCCTGTGTCCTTATCTCTTTCCATCACTTACTAAACAATTAAAATGCTAGAGGTGCGATGACCACCACCTACCTGCACCCTCTCTCTAACGAGGTTCAAGAGGTTATCGATCGGCACCGGTGACTCAATTACGACTTTGACAAGTGCTGAGGTTTGCTGGCTTTTAGAGCGCACTTTCCAGCCCAGAACCTCCCACCCACGGGAGTTTTAGGACACTCCACATCCCTCACAGCTACACCCTATCCATTTTCAGCTTAGCTCGGCTTTAGCGGTGGAGCAAAGTGCACCAACGGAACAACTGATTTCCATTCACCTGACATTTTAGATTTATGAAAGCAATTACAGCAATATCACTCTTTTTTCCTTTACAGTTCTTTTTACCATAATATATTTGTGTGACACTAAATGTGAACTGATTTGAGAGAGTGGCCGCGCAGACTGCGTTTCTCTCGTGAAAGCTTGTGTAATTACACCGAACTGTTGCCTGAGCTACTGGCACTGGCGAACTGTGCCATTTCGTGCCGCTGTGTTTTCCAGGCCGGCAACAGAAGCTAAAAAAGTTCAAACTGTAATTCACATCTGCTTTAAAGAGGGGGAAAAAAATGATTCCCCACAGAAACAACTTTTCTGTCACGCTCCTCTTTTTGCATCTCATCGGTTTTGCAGCAAACACGCCCTGTGGATCCAAGTTTTTTGTTTTTAAGCACATCCTGCGTGACCTTCAAACTGAAAATGTGCTGATGACTGCGGAAACTTCACCGTGGCACTGCTCAGTGCTGCAGTCTTTACCTTGTCCTGCCCCTGTGCTCTGCGTAGCACGCTGTGATCCTCTCCTCCCACATTTCTGCAGTCATCTGGTACAAGTTAATCACCTGCGATGGGCAGTGGCAAGCCGTGAATATCACCAACCACATCAGTGCATACACAGCATTACAAACAAACAGTGGCGGCTGCTGATAAGGACTTAGAAACAATAAACACTTCATCTTTAAACAAATACACTTTGGACGCTCAGGTTAGCATTACAACCTGGGTCACTGCAGACCTCAGCCTGTGCTGTGTACTCTATTATTTTATTATTACCATTGTTTATTACTATTACTGGAATTATTACTTGACAAAACAAAGACACAGAGAGCTGCACCCGGAGAAGAATCTTTAAGTGGCCGATTGAAGTCAGGATGAAGAACATACATGCACGCTAACTTGAAACTTAACCAAATGAAAACAATATTCACCTCCTTCTGACAAGTCACCACGACATAAAGTAAATCACAATGCAGGACAGTACAGTCCCAATGAGACAAGGAAAAAAAACAAGCTGTCACTCACTCTTTTTGGCAGCAGTTCCTCCTCAGCCAGGAAGCCCGGTTTGTGGACATTCGGGTCGTAGTCACCGTACTGAAAAATGGAGCACAAGTGCCAGAAGGATCAAAATCCCCTCCAAAATACAAAAACATCCCCCAAAAAACAACCATCCTGCTTCCCTCCAGACTACTAGACAATGCCTCTCCTGGGAGCAGTTCCTAAGACGGAATCACAGCACCTGTTAGAAAAAGGGTGTCGCCGGGGATGAATGAAGGCTGGTTTGGTGCAGGGCCATTAACGTGCATGGCACACGCCGAGTGGCCCAGTTGTTGAAAGACAGTGTAAATGACGCTATTAGGGATATTTCTGAGAGAGCCGAGACTGATCACTTATCATCGCAGGGCTGGGATAAAACTTAAACCATGCATGTTGGAAAATGAGATATGAACGGATTAGACATGACTGGATGGTAGAGGAGGATTTCCTTTGGCCTGCTGTAAAACCGGCGGAGGGATATGAATTATACATGTAGTTACAGATTAAAATAATGTCTGCAACTGTAGATATACAGTATGCAAGTAGGTTAACTTGAATATTTGCTTGGACTTGTACATAGCTGTATGCTGTATCTGTGTGCGTTTTGCAAATGCTGAGGAGTCCTTTTCCTAAGTACCGCACCTACTGCTATTTTGCTGTTTAATTATTGGTTGAAATTACAGGAGGTTGCAGAGGCAGGGAATATATTTATAACCCTTTTGCTTTTCTCTGCAGTGCTGTTATGACACCAAGGTACTCAAAAGAAAAGTATGTGTCAGAATTAGAGGGACCAAAGTAATTATTCTGAAAATCCAACTCAAAGGGCCTCGACACTTTAAGCCTAACTACATATTCCCCAAGTCATAATCAGCACATGCCGCATGCGTTATGGGCTATTTAAAATAAATCTTTAATTAGAAAACTACATAGTTGTTGGTGTCTTTTTAGGGAAATGAGCAAAACAGTGCCCTAGAAAAGTTGTCACAAAGGTGAGGGCTGAACTTTCTGCATAACTGTGCCACACATTTTACTGAAAATAAAGAAATTATCTCATAAACGCAATGCAGGAGACCACTTCAACAATGCCGCATATTTTGAGAGCACTTTGGTAGATTCTTAATGTGTTTTTTTTTTAAATTGGGAACTTCTGCCTGCAATAAACGAGGAGCTTTCGACCATTCGCGTGGCTCTAATCAACTAATTCTATACGTTGTTTTGTTTTGTTGTCTAGTGTTACTTTTATTATGAGGTTTAATTGGATTTTTTTGCGCGCGCCGGTCTGAAAAACAGTACTTAACAGGCCTGAATTTAATAAGCTCCACACACAGGCTGGAACTCTGGTGCAGCGGCTAACAGAGAGGAGAAGCCGAGCCACTTAATTAGATTCTTTCCCTTCGGTTTCACAGCTTCTGCTCCCTCAGTTCCTCACCCGTTTGTTTGTAGCTGCTAAATAATTGATGAAATACAGACTTATGGGGCTATAATGCCACCAAGTGCGGATCGGCTCGGGCACACACACAGAGTGGCATTTTGACGCTGACAGCGCTCAAACTGCAGATGCCGTCCGATTACGCACCTTTCTTCCAATTATTTCAAACTCCAAATGGCAAACAGTCCATTCTCAGAAAACACAGTCATGTCAATGTTTTCCTTTGACAATCGTCACTGGCGGCGCAGCAGTGGCCGCTGACTAATGGGTCTATTGCGCTCAAGTGATTCAGTTTCTAAATGCGGGCAGTGCATTTATCACACAATCTAGTCATTTAGAAGAAAATCCATTTACAGCGCAATGCTGACCATCACGGGTTTCTCATATGTGCTCATGAAATAAAACCTGTTCAAGGCATTAATGCTCTCTCTGTCGCCTTGTGGTCACTCTGGATATGTGTGTAATTTTAGCTATGCCAGTCTCGAAGCTTTTGGGATGACTTTGGCGAGACTTTGATTTTCCCTCGAGCTGCCATTTATGGATGTGAGGGAAAGGTCTCGGTTAATATTGTCATGAAATTTATCACACATATTATGCCCTTCAGAGGAAGAACTAAAATCTTGATCACTTCATTTTCATCGAGCACCACTGTGACATTGTGCGCCAGTGTTCTGCTAATTGCCAAAGGACAGTATGCTAACCCACTATAATGTTGCTCAAATGGAGCTCAAAGCACCAGCATAGGTTTTGATAGTTAGACAGACAGCATGTTAGCCAACTAGTTAGCTATGTAGCTTGAGTAAATTATTAAAAATGAGCTAAATCAAACAGTTGAGTTGCAGGCATACAATAAAAACAATGATGACAGCAGCCAAAGGGACACACATGAGCAAAGCTGAAATAAAGCTAGAACGATAAAAGAACAAAAAAGGATTAAAACCTAGCACTGAAACGGTCCTGATTACGTTTTCATTGTGCCCGTGGCAGAGTGTGATTAAAATAAATGAAGTAAATAAATATAAATATAACTATGAAGAAGAAGAAGCATTCTGTAATTTATTCCACTATCGGGCAGAGGCAGAGGAGCAGCACAATTGGAGGGCATACAATAGCAAAGTTGTTGCGAATGTTACAATTCATTGAGAATTTTTGATGAACGCTCAAACTGAAAACCGCACAAAGACGGCAGACGTTTTCATTGTTGGGTCTTTTTATTCCCATCTTGAAAACATTTTATAAAACCACTGTCAGTAGGCACAGTACGCTGGTGAATGGCAGCATTTTGTGTTTTTATTTGCATGACTCACAGCAACTCGTCATATCTGTAATTGGATCTTTTCTTCCCCCCTTGCCCTTCTCCCACTTCTTTCAGTTCAACCACATGTCTGCAGATATCACTACACAGAAGTGTGTAACAGGTGTGAGTAAAATTTGCAGTATTTTCTCTCTGGCCCCTGCTGGCTCCCGCGAGCAGGGGTGGGTGTCAATATTATGACAGTTGAGTCAGGTGAGTGAAGCAGGATTTACATAATCATCATGCAAAGCTGACAAATTCCACCGAGTATTAAATCACACATTTTGTGGTCCAGATTGAAACTGAAAAGTGATTTCATTTTTCACGTTTTTTTTGCTGTTTGGAAAGATCAGGAATGATCCCGTAGGGCGCGAGCTGTGAGCTTTGTGGCTTAGCTTCGCTTAGTAGCACACAAACCACAGAGTTTAAAGCAGCTCACTTTGAAATGTGAACATTTATGCCTGGTTTCCACGGTGTGGTATCGGCTCGGCTCGAGTGCGGTCGTCGTAGCAACACGTGCATGTGACGTCATCATCACGTGAGGGTAGTTTGGGAAATTCTAGTTTCGGGTTGTTAGTTTTTCTGATGCGCTGATGCACCAGGCCCCTACTTAGTCCAGTTTGGCCCGGGTTGGCCCGGCAGGTGAGCAGGTATGAGAAAAACAGTACCGGGTTACACATTCCAGGTAATGGAAACACACACCAGTCGAGGCGAGTCAGTTGAGCCCGAGCCGGTATCATGTTCTGGGAAAGAAGATAAATATAAAAATTTCGAACTGAACTACTTTATACTGTGTGCTTTGTTAGTTAAGTGCACAGCTTTACCGCAGTGATTCCCACCACTGTCACACAGCCTATTAGCACTGTCACACCCCCGGCCCACACCGCTGGACACCCCCCCCAACCCCCTCCCGCCGGCGACGACCTCGCTCCCTCCTCGCTCCCTCCTCTGCCTCCATGCCAGAGTGACTCCCTCTGCATTTTTTCTCCCCAGAGCAGCTGTTTCTTGATATTCCCTGTCGACACCTCCTTGAAGCGCTGCACACACTCCGAATACAAAGCAGGGAAGGCACCGAAAACCTCTGCAGACCCACAGAGGCTGGACTGCTGGCTCGCGAGAGAGTAGGTATTCATATTTGACAGGAAAGTCAGGACGGCTCCGGGTCTGATGACTCAGAATAGTTTTACACACCATTAAAGGATTTTTCTCACTTGTTGGGGAACTTCTCGTTCAGTCGAGAGGGTTCTCTATGAATACAAAAGGACGTTCATCAGGCCCCATCCAGCAGGACAATGACTTTAAAGTCATAAAAGCTGTGTTTAAGGGTGTGAAAGTGCTGAAGCGAGACCTCTGAATCAGTCCGCATGTGGATAGAAGAAACAGCTGCACAGAGGTCAGTCGGAGCTATTTACACGCACACAGATCCTTCACTCTGTAATTGACACAATCTAATTGCAGCTTTCATAACTTCATTACTGTGTTTGTTATGAATTACATGCCACTTTTACCTCAGAGAGGAAACGGATTACACATAAAGATTTCATATTCTCTCTTGTCTGCCTGAACGGAGTCATGATGCCATCCATTTATTATCTTACCCGCTTGTACCTTTATACGGTGTCTACTGGTGTCTCTCTCTAGCGCATACTGTATGAGGCGAGTCACGGTTCTTATCATTTCCTTCTAAATCATCTTTTTTTTAAAACATTATTGCTATCTGGAAATACACTTCCATCCTCATTGCTTCCTTCAGACTGGAATAACCATGATTACAGATGAGAAACGTGCCAGCAGATCTCAGTGCAGACGTCTTTGTGATATACTCTGCTTCACTTGCTGCACGGGGTTTATGCACAAAAACTACCCATGATTAGAAAAGGAGCGAGGCAGAAGTCTGCCAAAAGCCTCTCAGCAGCTGCACCGCTAAACAAGTACCTGTCTCCTTTTTACAACGCAGATTTACTCACACCGGCCCTAATCAAA
This sequence comes from Karalla daura, assembly GCA_029224185.1. Classification (NCBI taxonomy): domain Eukaryota; kingdom Metazoa; phylum Chordata; class Actinopteri; order Chaetodontiformes; family Leiognathidae; genus Karalla; species Karalla daura. Next base: position 20,288,089 of record CM055192.1, read on the forward strand.
GTGGACTGCTGATTAAATGAAAACAGATTGTGGCCCCATATTTTTTTTTTCTTCCCTTTTGCCGTTTCCAGATCGAGGGTGCTGACAGCACGGGGAACAAGTCCTCGGCTCGTTTACTGATTTCTCTTCATTCGCGCAGTTCCTTTCAACCGGGGGCCTGTTAAATTGGCATGGGAGAGGGGAGTCTCTAAGGGCTCCTGGCCAAATCTTTGAGGTAGAGCTCCAGTCTCACTAGAGCCTTTCCATCTGTCAAAAAAAAAAAAACTGTACCTCACTCTCCCTATCTTTTTTTAAAGGGATTTCAGAGAGAGATGGGGTCGACCAACCAAAACGACTCAGATTGCTTGAGGTTTATTAAGGGAGCTTTTTCCTGTGGAGTGATTTCCATGGACTTCAGGTAACCTGTTACCTGTTGATCTTCAGCCAATACGGCAACAAAACAAGCTTTTTAGCTTTATTGCTGTGTTGACATTACATCAGCAAGGAATGTGATCTCAATGAGGCCTTTAAAGCAGCTCCAGTCACACACAGTGGTGCCTTTTATAGAGGTAAAACTATGCCCCATGAAAACATAGCAGAGTTACACACAAACACATGGTTAAGAGAATAAATGTTTGTTCATAACCTGGAGTATCTCTAGAGTAAGCTAACACATTTTTCTGGCTTGTTTTGACCTGGGTGTCTAGTCGCTGTTACCTTGGGATTTTGCAATGACCTTCAGAGATTTCAAGTCAAGGCTCTGCGTCTCTTGTTTGCTCCTATCCACCAAACTCCAAAACTCCAAACAAATCTTTTCTCTTCCATTTGTATGAGGGTTTTGTTTTTCTGCTCGATTCTTGCCCAGATTATGACCGCAACTGTTGTATACTGACTCCTAAATTTCAGACACAGTCCCAATCATCACAACCACCGGCTGTGAGTTATGATGAAAGATTGATTGAGTGGGATGAGTTTTCTCTGCAGGGTGGCTGAGCTCAGCCTCAGAGATACGGTGAAAAGCTCGGACATCCAGTAGCGACATCAAAATAGAGCCGCTGCTCCTCTGTATTGAGAGTAGCAAGCTGTGGTGGTTCAGCCATCTAGAGAAGTGTCTCAGGCATGTCCAGTAAGTATGAGACCATGGATCTCATTTTCCAGCATTGTACGAAATGCAAGGCACTGATCCTCATCCCTACTAACATAAAGCTACAGAGTGTAACTAAAATAAAAGTTTGCGAGTGTAACTTAATTTTAGGCAGGAAACACAGACATAAGATGACAAATGTCCTGATGCCTTTTAAACTGAATGTTCTCATATGACTGTAGCTTTAAGTAAACGGCTTTGTGGCATTGTTGGCATCGTGTTTATTTGATATTTTCCTTTTCCCCCAGTCTTGCCGGGAGTCTGCTCCAACAGGTAATTGGCTCTGCTCGAGGTGTTTTCTGTTTCTGCATTACAAAGCTGTAACGTAATAGGCAAGTTCCAGGAACTCTAGGCTCCTGGTTTTTACATGAAAGCTATTTTATACAAGACCCCATGAAGCTCCCAAGAAATAGTCTCTGAGTGTTTTTTTTCCTTCTATGACAAATTATGAGCTTCTACAGCTAAAAAAAACTAATGTCCCAAGATAGTATCACTCTATGACGTGACACTCAGATCCAACTAAAGTTGGGTTTAGTCTGACTACTTTATCTGGTAGTTACTCTCCACTGAGACAGGCCCAAATACCAATCTGAATAATCTGAAATTGCCGGATCCATTCAAGCGATGACAATTAGTCGACAAAGTTGGTTAGAAGTTCCTAGACTCATTAGGCGTATGCAGAAATTACTTTACAAGCATGCACTGCATTAAAATTATAGGTTACAGGGGATTATAGCTCTTTAAGTTCTACTTATTCAAACCTCTCTGGTAATAACGAATTAAATCCAGAATTTGATATCAAAACTATTCATGGCCGGCACCCTCTTTCCCCAGCTGCTTCTGTGATCTGTCCGTGTCCTCTCTCTCTCTCTCTCTCTCATTCCTCTGAAGATTTGGCGGATTTATTTTGAGCAAACAAGAGTTGGGGGGGTGATTCTCAGAACAGCGGAAAGACAAACCAGGACGGATTTGGTGAGTTTTCTTTTTCTCTGCAGGGTTTGAATGAAGTGTGTTTGACAGTGATAAAATTACTGTTTCTGCAAAGGTCTAAGTCTAGAGTCTCTGGCAGGAACGGTACAGCAGCTGGTTCTGTTTTGACAGGACGGGATCCTGTTCGTAATGTTGTCAGACACTCGCAATAACAATCTGAGCCTCTCAGCAGCAAAAACAAACACCTTAGTGGATGTACTTGACATTAGGCAAACACCCAGAGGGATTACGTTGCAGTTTTCTGCTGCTACTTGACCGTGATTTGTCCAGGAACACAGAAATCCTCCAGGACACGAGGACCAACATGTGGACTATCATCACAACCCTGCTTACAGTTTAAGTGCCATCCTGTTTGATCTCTGAAAACACTATTCATTTTCAAATGGCTTTCTTAGCCCTTTCTTAACCCTCATATTGTGTTCATATTGTGTCAAAATGGAGTCTTGTAGTTCTCTGCTTTGGCCTCGTGCTCAGCCTGCAGGGTACCAGTGTGTGCCCAGGCCTCTGACACAGAGTCAGTGTGAGTCTGGACTTGCTGCTCCAGCTGCTGCTGGAGGTTTCAGTCTGTTGTCTTGAGGTCACCACGTCAGTCTGATACTTGTCTCTGAGCTGCTGGTGGGAAGCTCTGAGTGTCTCTAGTTCTTCTTGGAGAGCTCTGTCTTTGGGCTGCTCTGCATGGAGTGGATATGCAGCTTGCAGGTCTCTGCAACGTTGGTGGAGGAGATCTTTCTCCTGGACCTGACTCTGAAAGTCCATTAGGAGAGCGTCCGCCTGCTGTCTGAGACGGACCACATCGGTCTCAAAGCGGAGAGTGGCCTGCTCCACTTCTCTCTCTCTGCTCCTAGTTCAGCAGCAAACTTCTCCTGGCTGGCTTCACATGCTGCCAGTAGCTCCTCGTGATACTTTTGGAGGAACATCTTCTGCTTGATCTCTCTGTCAAGCTGCTGCTGGAGGTCATCCATCCGTGCACTGCTGCTGCAGCTGGCTTGGTTGAGGCTGGAGCAGGACGTTCTCACCCTGTTCAGTTCCTCTTGGAGACGCTGGTTCTTCTTCTTCAATCTTGAGCTCAGCTGAGTGATGTGCGCCACCTGGAGTTCGGAGCTGAAATGTGGGACTCTTCCTATTGGGAAATGTGTGAACCTCCTGGAATTTTTTCAGTAAAATCTGAGAAAGTCCAGCAGGTTTGTTCAGAGACTTGGGGCCAGATTTTCTAAAGCTTTGCGTGTATAAAAACATGTGCAAACTCATTGTCACCCGCAAAAAAATGTGCAAACTGATTTACTAACGGTGCGCTTTACTAACGGATTGCGTCTGATTTACTAACGGATTGCGTCTTCAAAGTGAGGAAAACAGCGCACGCTGGCCATTCAGTACCTTGTCCTTAATGCATATGCAATGTGGGGCATTACAACTCGTGCGTGCAAAATCCTGAGAGAAGAATATGCAGATTGCAAATATTAGCACACGCACAACGATTTATTAACCCGGAAACGATTGCTGTGACTATTATTGCGGCTAAATTTAACACGTCTGAAAGGAAGGTGCAAAACCTCCCAGTCTGACGCACAATGGCTGCAGAAAATGATGAATTATCTTCTGTGAGTTGTTTATGGTGCGTTTTATTTTCATTCAAAAAAAATGAAAAAAGATGTTATTCAAGAATAACCTGTCAATATGACATCTCTGTGGCTGTTTTCTGGGTTGTTTGTTTCATACACCAAACACATAATTATCAGCACTATTACGCAGTGTGCGCACTGGTCCTGTGCTCTTCACTCCTCCTGTCCTCCCCCTCCCTCTCTCTCCTTCCTGCTCCAGTCATTCAGCTCTTAGGCTGATGGAAGAACCAGCCACTGCCTGCACCACAGCTTCCTCTCCTCTACTCAGTGACTGTATGGTCATCGCTGGTCCAGACACGACACTGACCAGCCACCGGAGCGCACGAGCCAAACACGCCACTGTTCACACCTCTTGCACAATCGCCCATATTCGAGAGCAGCAAACGTTTTACTTTCTTCTGCCAGATGTGTTTCTTTGCCTCAGCCACAAGGACTTCCTACTCCAGGGAATCATATTAATTCTTGCTCTTTCCTCTGCACTCGCTATGATGGAAAGGCTGAGCGCTTTCCCCTTAGTAAATCACCCGCAAAACGCACGCAAACCAAGCACGCAAAATCTTACCAGGGGCACACAATTTAGCGCCCCTTATCTGGGATCTTAGTAAATCAGGACCTTGGTGCAGAATGACCCAGGCGTTGCAGACGCCACATCTCACCTCCCTGCCAATGATGAGGAGATTCATCATACCTTTGAAGATACTTACCTCTCAGTGAGCTGAGTGTTTCTGAGATCAAGAGGAAGCAGAAACTTTATAGGGGTGAAACGCTGAATGATCAGTGTCTCTCCTTGTGGAGGTTCAATGCTCCTCAATTCATTTCAACATGCAATTAATAGATAAAATAAGTCTCTCAAAGAGAATATCACTGGAGTTGTAATAATTTCTAAATTTGAAATGAGTAATTGTTTAATATATTCTGTCTGTTTTTTTGGTTTTTTTTTACAATGCTTGGAAAACAAATTAAAGATGATTTGTTCTGACTGAATCTTTTCTCACTTTTAAACTAGACATCTGGTGTCCTGTTTAAACATAAGCATGCATTTTCAGTCTAGTTTAGTCTAGTACGGTATGTGCTGCTTTTATTTAAAACATTAGTCCAGTTGGAGAATATACTCTGTTGGTCTCAATTATTCACAATAAATTGGACCACCTAAGATGAATCTTTCAAAAAACGCATGCTCGAGTAGGAGAGAAATCTTCCATGTGGCCATGCAAATTCTAACAAAAGGGAGAGAAAAACATCAAAGAGTATGATACAGATGAGTGGATAAATATGCTCATCTCACTAGAAAATAACTGAGAATCTTCAGTTTCAACAAGAGCTCTGACCTTGGCATGGACAGCGTAGGAGGCCAGGAGCACGGAGGCCTCTGGGGGACAGTGAATCTCTTCTTCCAGGATCTTCCTCTTCACCTGCGGACATACAAAATATAATCATCTTCTGTATTGTAAGGCTCTCCTCAAAACAGCTCAAAATGAACAATGCGGGCTGTGTAGCAGCATTGGGAGGGGACAATCATCTGTAGTAAAAATCAGAAGTTTCATTTCTCACTCAGTTTGAGAATATCTCCTCCACATTGATTTCCTCGAGAGCAACAAAATGGTTCTTGTGAGATGAAAGACCCGAGTTGGACTGACAGGTGATCTCGCTCCACTCCGACACAAAGAAACGAAAGACATTCGAGACCTTCGCTGGGTGATTGACAGCGCTGGGTGAAACACAACTCTCTGACACCCACAACTTTGACAGCCAGAACTTTATTTCCTTCATCGCTCTTCGAGAATTACTGGAGGCGAATTCAACTGAAGGACCGTGGTCTGAATACAAGGGATTATAAGATGCAATCTGGGAAAGTAAGCCAGTGCTTCGGTGCAGGGGGTGCTTGTACACTTTTAGAGAGGTCTGGGAACAGGATAAACTGAGCAAAATAAATAATTTAAGACGTCAGTATCATAGCCACATGGGGACCTATTAGACACTGAGCTCAGAACTATGCACCCAAACTAGCATTATTTCACATGATGATTAAAGTGCTCCAAGAATATGAGCTTCCAAGTCAGCGGAGCATAATGACATAACAGAAATGTTCAAGCCCTAGAAGCGCTCCAAATTATAATTAAAAGAGAGCACCACCCATTCCTCTAATTCATGTTTCTTCTGAGACCCTGGGAAACTGATTCTACGTGAATTCATTTCAGTCATTTGGAGTGACATTGCCTTAGCTCTCCAGTTTATGGCTGACAGATAGCCCCTTTTCACCAAAATGGATCCAGTGCTTGTTTTGGACTGGTGCCAGCACTGGTTTACAGCCACTTTAACTTGCAAACCAGTTGAGAACCAGTTGCTTTACTGTCACGCGAGCCACGTTAGAGCCACATTATTAAGTGGGAGTATACCTAGGTCACGTTGCCAAGAGTCTATCCCTAAGTCCAGTGCATCAAACTGTGGATTCCTCCTCGGCCACCTGTTGCCATTTGCCATCAGGGGTGCAACTGAAAACAGTTTTTCCATCACCAGAACCAGTTCTTCGTCTGCCTCTTTAATGATCAGTCTGACTCCAGACCCAGACGCAGTCCTGTCTGGAGGCAGGACTGTCACCAACATGTCACTGAGTGACATGTTGTGTGAGAGACGTTAACGAGACAGTCGCCAGGTTAACAGTGGAAACGGCTTTTATTACACAATGGACATACTCAAAGCTGTGTCTGAATGTGTGCATGTGACAGCAAACAATAAATATGATGCAGTCCTTTACCTGACGAAATGTCCTCTGTGAGTTATAATTGAATACCCCTGTCGTGAGGGAAACGAGTGGTTCATGTTCAAGTGTTGATTTAACAGTCATGGAAAAGATTAATAAAACAAGTTCTTAAAATGGAAGGAAATCCGCTCTTTAACAAGCTCCTTCCAGATTTAAGCGTGGCGTCTCACCAGGTGTCTCTACCTGAGCTCTGTATCCTGTCAAACTAATTAAATCCCAAACTTGTAGAACTACCTATAGAGCCAGAGCGCCGCTCAGCCAGGCTCTAATCTTGAAAACATGCTTCAAGTCGTACGCCTGTTGTCTGAGTGGGCAATTTAATGCCTCAGACCTTATCATTTGCAAAGCCTGTCATGCTGTCTCTTCTCTGCTTTAGCACTAACAAAGCTGTGGAGCCAGAGGTGACAGGCCCTAATTGTAGCGAGCACCGAGAGGTTGCGACTGCAACCGGGGTCTACGAGTGAGACTATGTTGTTGCTAAGATTGCAGGCCAAGGTGACGCTGCTTGTGTAAGTGGTATAAAAGCGTGTGACGGGTGTGCGTCTGTGTCTGTGTGTTTTGTGTCCGGGTCGGTGATCACTTCTGATAAGAGCTAATCCAGCTGTCATGCCTGTGACACTATCTGAACAGAGGCCTGCTCCCGACATTATGGGAATTAATGAGAGCAAAGTAATAAGGAGACAGACGATGCGAGAGACCAAACATTTGTATTCTTCTTCCCTTGTAGCTGCGCACAGATTACTTGTCGAGCAATTTGTCGGCTGCAGTACGGCCCCCACTTCTCCTCTTTATGCAAGGTTTGCCTGAAAATAAATAAATTGCTTCAGCTACCTCTAAATGGATCGAGGGCACAGAGAGAATTTGTATATGTCTGATAAGTGCCTCCATCCAAATGTTGGAGAGACCGTAACAAACCTTCTGTCTCAACCCTGAACCAGCAAAGCACAATGGGCTGGCTATGATAACTGTGCTACTGTGGGGGGGGGCGAGCATCCCATGGAGAATATGTCATTAACTGGGCCAATAACTGAGTCCTTAAAGCCTAATTGGTAATTGATAAATGTGGCTGGCAGCATTGGAAGATGGGAGTACAGTTACAAATCTCATCTCTTGTGGAGGGAACCGGTGAGGCAGGCAGCACAGGAATTCTCCCGAGGGTATTAAGTAGAGAGAAAGGGCAGCGGTAATATGTTGCGCATTGATTCCACATGGCTGCACACAATAAAGCCGGGACGATGGAAAAGGGGGTGTTGGAAAGCGTCTCGGCTCAACAACTTGTCAGGAGCTTTGTGGGCGTGTGCCCCCTGTCGGCTCTGACCAGAGCAGCCAGACACCTGCGGGTGAGACTCAAGTATTAGAGAGCAGCTGTCATGTTGTCACACACCTGCTTTTAAAGCATTTATTACAGCTCAACCGGATCCACAGAGGAGACACGGTGACTTGGTGTTTAGCGCTGTCACCTCACATCTATGTGAGGCCAGGTATTCTGCCTTCACCTGAACTAGACCCCAAGAACCAGCATGTTTAAGTCAACTGGAGATTCGAGATTGCCCCTGGGCGTGAGTGAATGGTATGTGTATGGACTGGATGTATTCCACATCTTCACCCTATCGGGATTGGTAGGTGAAGCTGCAATAACTAATCAATTTATCAACTTTCAATTGACAAACAAAATAATGAACCTGTTTTAATAATAGATTCATACATATGCAAGATAGGTTACAATAGGAGACAGATTGTAACTTTTTTTTTTAAGGATTTTAAGAAATTATGTCAAAAGTCTCTGATCTCAGCAGCTTAAATGTGAATCTTAACTAAATTACATTGAGGTGAGGAACAAAGAAGGACACACAAATTGAACATTTTTTCCATTTTTGCATAATTTTCTAAACCAATCAATTAATCAAGAATGTAATCAACAGATGAATGGATGAAAAAACAGCAGGTGACAGATGAGAAAAATCATAGCTTTTTGCAGCCCTATACTTAGGCATCCAAGAAAATGGATGGATCCACAGAAAGAAGACACGCACACATTTCAAGAATATCTTCTTTAAAAACTCTTGAAACCAGGACCCCTTGAGGGCAGATCATGATCAAGAGAAGAGAGAATTGTATAAAAAAAGAATTGCCCCACTAGCCAGGCAGTGATCCACGGCTTCTTTTTAGAGCTATGTTGAATTCCAGGTTTACCTGTAAGCCCGAAGCAATTTCAGCAGAATGACAAGAATGTGTCTGTGTCTGAGTATAAAGAGCCTTCTCATGAGGCTTTAGTGGCACAATTGACACAAAAGCAGTGTACATGAAGCTGACAAGGTGAGTATCTCTCAAGAGTATTGTATATCAAGGGCCAAAGGACACTTCCACACTCCCAGAGAATCAGTTTCAATCTCATTTAGCTTAAAATGAAGATGACAAACTCCTAACAGAAGCTTTATGACAAGCGGACTGTTATATATGTTACCTGTAGGAAGAAAAGATGCTGCGTGATATCTTGCACTAGCTCCTCCTCGGCATTTTCTGGGTAAAACTTGGCCAGGAAGTGCAGGGTGATAGGTTCCTCCTTCGGCACCTCCTGATCCAGAACCTACAGTAATGAACCAAATAAATCAGCGTTTGCTTTCTCTTTTGGCGCCGGCTTAATCTTTATCGACAATGTTTACAAGACTTGTGTTAATCGCTCACCCTCTTTTCCATCTTCAGCCATGCTACAGTGTCTTTGACGTTGTACCGCAGGCCAAAAAACCACGTCTCCCTCAGTCCCAGTGTTCGGCACACCAGGTCGAAGAGGTCTTTTCCTTTCCACTTGACCTGGAACACATGAGTGTGTATGTCTCATTGAGCCTTCTTGGAAAACAAAAACAGAATAATGCTGAATCATATAATTTGTAGTGTTTTTTTTAACCGATAATTAACTATTTATGACTAATCTGTCCTATCTATTAACCGCTGCCCACACACATATTTTTATTACTCTTCTCATTTGTTTATTGGGCTGCATGGTTTTATTCTCCACTCGGAATGACATCATGCATTATGGATGAATGGATTTCACATTATTCACTATCAAAAATCAAATTAGCAAGCGAACAAAGCAACTTCACCCTTTGTCAGGTTAAATAATGACAGACACTCGAATGTTTTGTCTACAGGAGCCAGACATAATAGCGTTTTCATCGCCACTTGGTTCTGCGGTTCAAAGTGGGGAGCCACCCATGTTCTCCTCATCCAGCTGAGAGCAATGACTGAGGCATATCAGGCGCACCTATCCAATTTAGAGAGCTTTCATCTCCAGCCTGTGAGCTAACTCAGGGTGCCGGTTTCTATCAAGTGCATTCAAGGTTGGCACGAGAGAAAAAAAAAAAAGTTAACAACTGCAAGAAATTAGAATATCAGCTCCACCAGGCAGTGAGAATGCCAAGTAGTTTTCAATTTCAAAAAAGTTCCCATGAGAGGCTGAGTGAATGAGGGGTTTTGCCTGTATAACCCGTCCCTGTTAAATGCTACTTACAAAGAAAAACACAACCCCAAAATTGATACAATTATCATCCCTGAAAAAAGAAAATAGAAACCTGCAACTAACATTACGCTGCACTGTGTGTGTGTAATTGCCAGCCGCAAACTTTGGTCGGGTTCCTCCCATTTAAATACAGAGGTGGTGTCTGAGAGGCATCAAAATGACCTGCAATTCTGGTATATCATCAACCAAACCCCAAAAAAACACAGCAAGACGGGCCAGAAATAGATGATAAAACAATCACAAATCAGCGTCTTTTGAATATCACACGGCAGAATGAGGAACAAATCTCTTCATTGTGTCCAACTGAGTTTTGACTTAAATGTTCATGATTGCAATGCTGCATAAGGCAGAGATAAATTATAACAGATGTGGTCCTCTTTGGATTAGACACGCTGTAGAAAGTAGCGTATGACCACAGTTACTTGCTGCCATCTAGTGCTAAAAACAGAAACTATCATGTCTAAATGCAAACATTCAGAATCGACAATAGTCTATAAATGTATATTTGGAGGCAGAGCCTTCAATTTTCAAGCTCCAGCCTCGGATTGGGATGCTCTTTCTTCCTCCTTAAACAATAAACTTAAAACTCTATTTTTTGAAAGAGTTTGTAGGTTGACGTGGTCCATGTTCTGCTACAGAGAAGCTTGTAATTATACTGCTATAGGTTTAGATTGCCTGCCAGATTCCCATTGGCCAAACCAAGCTCTCTTTCTTCACCAATTCACATCCTAAAACTTGCATAGTACAAACTTGAATTCTCTAGAGTCTTTGTAGCCTGTCTCCTTTCAGAGGTTCATGAAGTTTCTGACTTTTACAGGGAGTTTTTTCCTAACTACTGTTGCTTATAGTTTGCTCATTTGTAGATACATTTGGCTCTGTCTGCTTACTTGTATTTAGTTTTTTCTGAGACTCAATAGACTTGTTATTTTCTGCATTACATAGCATTACAAGGACTGGCAACGCATGAACAGCATAGAAGAACCCCTCAAGCATATTATATATGATATATGATGATATGATATTTGCAATGCAGATTAAATACTATGAAACTTGAAGTGGTGGCAAGAAAGAAAAAAATAACAGCAAAAGATGAATTAATCGTTCACGATGGAGCACAGTGATATTGTGGACAAGAGAGTTATAACTGAGTGCAACCTTCATCCTACAGCTTAATGTGGGTTACCCAACTCTTCAGTATCTGCATGTGCAGGTCTACCTTGTCCACAGGTCTGTCTGAATGTCAGCTTTATCTTTAATTAGGAGTTTGGTGCAGACCAACTACTAGAGTAAAGTGAGGTTAACAAACAACATGCAGTTTGACATACAGGGCAATGAATATGCATGAATATACCAGAATATGAGCAGCAATATGTAAAATACGGGCTGAAATGAGAACATTGTGATGAGCTGGCCGTCTTGTTGAAATAAATTAAACCAAATCATCAGAAAACATAATCAGCATAAGCTCTCGTAACAGAAAACACATTGAATACAACTTACATGTACTTTCTGCTGAATGAATATCATACATACCTCACAGCTGAACTCCATGTCTGACTCCATAGTGCAAATCCTGACATTGAAGGTCTTGGCTTGATTTCTCAACAAGGAGTTAAATCCCATTTTCGCAGCTAAGGCACTTGCCATTGTGAGTAACTACTAGAAACTAGACTATTCAAAGTAATAAAATCCTGCAAACCGAGAGCCCTGTCAGGCCATTGTGTTTCGTTATAAACTGTGATGCAGAGACAATAGATGAGTCATTTGTCAGGATTTGACTCTCAGAAGATAAGCACAGCTGGGCATGTGACTGCCCACCTACACCACAGATCCTTGTCCAGGAGATGCTTTACAAAATAAAGGAAGTTCTCTCAAAGTTTACATATAGTTTTCCCTGACATGTCTTGGTTCGTAAATGTGTCATAAACCATGTATGGTCAACATAACACAGCTCCCAAGAGAACAAGTAAACAACTACATTTAGTAAGAGCTTATAAAGTCAGAGGACCTGTCGTACTGCTAGTGTTAGCTCGGTTAAATAGAAACTAAGTCGGCGAACTAACATTATTTCTCCAATATTTACCCTTGATCAATACCGGTTAATAATGTTAAGTTAAGATAGTCGCATCGGACAGAGGAGCGAGCTAGGGAGTCCCGTCAGAAGAGTTAAAACAAATATTTAAGTTGGTGTACATGACCTGTGGTGGAGGAGTAGAGCTAGAAACTCCTGCTAACTATTTGTTAGCTCATCTCATCCCAGAGAAGACAATGCTGCGTTCAGGAACAGGAGGAATGTGGGAAAACTCGTCGGAAGATCGGCTCTGTGTCATAACTGACTATTTCTCTTTCTTGTCTCTCTTACTGAGACATCTACCATTACATTATTATTTGTGTTAGGGCATTCATTACACAGGATATCCACCGTTTTTTTTTGTTTTTTATTATGTTTCATCACAGAATAACATATAAAATCTTTGTAATGTTTTATCCGTTATGACAGTTGACACATACATTTTCCTTTTTAAAGAGACACCAAATATAGTGAAATTAAGGAGAAAAAAGGCTAGTGCAGAGGAAGATTGGGGAGTTTATATCACCTTTATTCTAGTTTTCAAAATGTCCAAAAAAAGTGAAAAAAAAAATGAAATAAGAGAGCCATTTTAAAAGAATTGGGCAAGTAGCAGTTTCACTCATTTATTTCACATATTCAGTCCATTTGGTCTATATACTGTAGAACTTTTCTTTCTGAGTCCTGAGAAATGCACACATTGAATGAAAAACTATATTATGGCACGTTAGAGACAAAAATAAATAAATAAATAAGTAAATAAATAAATAAATCATTGCAGCTGGACTTCCGTTGATTCTTGAAAGATGAAACATCTTTAAGAATGTGCACAAGTCCAGTTGCCACAACTCAGTCTTGAAGGCGTTTCACCTTTCATCCAAGACGCAGATTATTACACAATATGGCGATTAGGTATTTTATTTGGTGATGGGTAGAGAACACAGGCAGGAGGATGAGACGAGTTTGTAGCACAATACAACAAGAGACACAAGGTTAGTATGCAGAATGTGCAGAATACACATGGTAATAACATGATTTAAGAAAACTTAAGTATGGAATGATTTTCATCTTTCCAGAAACCCCTGAACGTAGCAGCGCTACTGTTTTGGTCTCCACCCAACAACCAATCATAACGCAGCTCCGCTCATATACCCCGCCCCTTGCTCTGCCCCCTGCGCCATAAGGGGGCGTGTCCTGAGCAATGAGGTAATCGGGGTAAACAGTAAAGATGGCGACGTGTGTTCCCGGAGAGGGGCAACCAAGTCTAAATGGGATTATTTCCGAGCCCCACATTAAAAGACTGACCGACCTGCCGACCGAGCTGCTCGAGCACATCCTGTGCTTCCCGGTCCTGCAACATGTCGACATTTGTAACGTGTCCTGCTGCTGCAAGCGGCTGCACGACGTCTGCCACGGAAGGGGGGAGGTCTGGGGACATCAGTACAAACTCAGGTGCTGTGATATTTAACGTGTTCTTTCTGCGGCTGCTCCTGGTGCCCCTGCACCTCAGTCCGACAACATACCTCCTACTCTGTATTGTAATGTCTCTTTCTCGGTGTCCTCAATGTCTGGCTTCCTTGACTGCACGCTCTCATGCAGCTGTCAGCTGATGACAATCTGCTGATGCACCAAATTCATCGTCACGCCAGGCCCAGTGACAAGCTCCAGCTCCACAGTCCTGTAAAAATATGCCATTTAAGTCTTCCTTTAATTGCAGCTACCCTTGCGGTTAGCTATAATAGCCCAAAATGCACTAGTGTGACCTTGAATGCAGCCTGTGAGCTGCAGGAGAGTGCAGCTCTTGCCAAGAGCTAAGCCCTCCTCCTGACTCACTTCCCTGTCTCTCTCCTGACTGCTGCTTTTGGTGCAAAACAGAGATTTTGGTATTTATCTTTTATGTTTCATGCACATCATGTCATTATGTCTCATTTGCTTGTTAGCTTCTTTCAAAACTGATGATCCTCAAAGCTACTCTGTAGTTACACTGTAGATAGTAGTAATCGTGAAGACATAATATGTGGTGTGATTCAATACCAGCACAGATTAATATGTGGTTTCAGTTATATTATTGGTTTATTTATCTTTTTTTTCCTTTTTTTTAAATCATGTCTCTGAAACACATTTTTTTCTATACTATATTTTCTATTTCTTCACTATACTTCGCTGGTCTGGTTTCTGTGGACATTGGTGGTTCCTGACGTTCACCTTTCATTTGTTTGCTGACACTAGCAGTGTTGTTGCCTCTTTCATCAGATGGCCTAGACTGCAGAGGTTTTACCGTCAGAACGAAAGCTGCGACTGGCTCCGAGAATACAAAACGCGCCACAGGGTTGGCATACAAATACGGAGGACCGTGGAGTCGATCTCAAAGAGATTCTTCACAGAAGTAGTAAGTGAACACATCTGTGATCCAGAATTTACGGTTCAGTAACTGGAGTACCCACAGAGATAGGGAGAGCATGCACACCGATCCAGATTCAAGCACACAACCCTCTCTTGCTGTGAGGCAACAATTTGTATTATTTCTGTAATCCAGCAACAGAGGAAACTGACTCTGATATTAAAAGTCTCCTCCTACTCTCAGTAGATGAATTACAGTAAAGAGATGTGAGAGCATAGAACATAGGTAAAGTAAATTTGCTCCTTTGACAGATGTCTGTGATGTATGTGGGCGCATGTTTGTCCGAGAATGTGTGCTCTTTCCGTGTTCCTCACTAACCCAGAGATCTGTAACTCAGCCTTGCGTTGGCCAGGTGCTGGGAGACAGCTTTGCAGAGATCGAGTCACTCGGCATGCCGGAGCACTTCTGCGAAGACGAGCTCCTCTTCATACTCAACTCCGACAAGAGGTGAGGGCGGCGCGGACAAACGCACGGTGCGGTGCTGCATTGTGTGGTCATTAATGGGTTTGGGTGCTGACCTTAATAATCAGAGAGTTAATCCTCTCTGAGCTCTTGTTGTGTTGGCTAAAGTGGCTGCTCTGCCCTGTCGGAGCATTAATGATTCTCACTCTCTGTTTCACACGTGTCATCAGGAAAAGCCTGACCCTGAAGTACTATGCAAAGAAAATCCTTTACTTCCTGAGGCAGCAGAACATCCTGAAGAGTCTGAAGACCTTCCTGGAGCAGCCTGCAGAGCAGCAGTCCGCTCTGGAGGGTGAATATCACCAAATAGTGGCCCGTTTTGCTCTAACATGCATCCATTCATACATGTTTATTTCTTTGTTTATAATTATCATATTTGTTCAGCCTTGCACAAACACCGGTAGCTGTTCAAGTTGATAGAAGCAGTTCCGTATCATTCCTCCCCTCTCTTCCACCCCTGTAGGTGCTGTACTGGTGGATCAGTATTGTAACCCACTGGCTGATGTGACACTGAACAGCATATCAGCCCAGCTGGATGAGATCGCAGAGAAAGTGAAAAAGATGCTGAGAATCAAGAACCCCTCTCACCCCAGCCTGCGTGTCGCTCAGGGTGAGTCTTGAGACTCGTAGCATGTTTCCTACCACCATCCCACCAAAAGATCCATCAAAATTTGTTTGTGTCCCCCCACCTTTGAGCCGAAGGTTGCATGAAGTTTGATTTGCTGTTTGCCTTAGGTGACTGCTTCGTCGTGGAGGACTTTGAGCTCCAGAGGCAGGTGGTGTGTGCCCTCAACTCAGTCTTGTACGAGCAGCTTCAATACAAAGGCAACGAGTTTGACTACTACAACCCTCTCAACTCCTACATCCACCAGGTAGCTCTGCTCTGAGCTTCAGGGCATTTGAAGCCCTGAGCTTTTCAGTCATTCATAAAAAATAAATGATATTAATTATGTTGTTTGCTTTCGTTTAGGTGCTAATTCGCCGTACAGGCATTCCCATAAGCCTCTCCGTCCTCTACATGACTTTAGCACGGAGGCTGGGCGTTAAGTTGGAACCTGTCAACTTTCCTAATCACTTCCTGCTGCGCTGGTGCCAAAAACTGAGAGGGTACGGTTCTGAAAGGATCTCTAAGAGGAATCGCTGTCACCTTCATAATTCATGATTAGGGAAGAGGCCTGTTTATGGCTGCCATGGTGCTTTCTTCAGTCCACCATTTCACATACATATTGATTCAAGTTCACAAGAAAAGTAAAGTGATAGGATGCCGTATTAACCAGGGCAAGGTGAGGCAAGGTTTTTTGCCTTTAAAAAGGCAAAAAACAGTTCTTATGGAAACTGATAACAATAGACAGCACAGACTACATCAAACAGCAGACCTACTCCTTTCTCAAAGTCATAGCAAAATGTTACAGTTCATTACTGAGTCTTTGTGGTGGATGTTTGTAAGAAAAATGGTTTATTTAACTTTTGTTCCTCAGGAGCGAGGACATTTATGACTTTGTCTACATCGACGCCTTTGGTAAAGGCAAGCAGCTGACGGCCAAGGAGTGCGAGTACCTCATCGGCCACCAGGTGACGGCAGATTACTACAGTGCCATCAGCACCACCGAGGTGCTGCTCAGGATGGTGGGAAACCTGCTCAACATCGGCAAAAGGGGGTGAGAGGCACAGAGTGCGCCTTTTTGAAAGCTTATTTATGCAGCGCGGTCTGACTCGCCCTCACGCTGCGCTCTGTGGCTCCTCGCAGGGAGGGTAATGAGAAATCCTACCAGCTGCTGAGAGACTCTCTGGACCTCTACCTCACTATCAACCCAGATAATGTGCAGTACCTGCTGCTGCAGGCACGCCTCTACTTCCACCTGGGCATCTGGCCAGAGAAGGTCAGGACAGCCAACGTTATCTATCATGTTATAATAGGATCGGAATTGAGGCCGAAAAGACGCCTCACGCCATGAAATCTGCACCCATTGTGATTGCAGCTTTAACTGCGATTATCCTGATTCCCCAGGTGCTAGACATCCTGCAGCACATCCAGGCGTTGGACCCCTCCCAGCATGGGGCCGTAGGTTACCTGGTGCAGCACACACTGGAGCACATCCAGCACAAGAAGCATCCTGTCACGCCCGAGGCGAAGAAACGCAGCGCTCCAGAACACCTGGAGGTCCAGTATTCAGTCGGCCTCATCATGAAACACAAGAGGTGGGTCACGCTGGCGTGCTGCACGGCAGTCTCCTCTGTTCATCACGCCTGTGGCTGACCCGCGTTCCTCTCTTCCACCAGGTCGGGTTATAACTGCGTGATCTACGGCTGGGACCCAAAGTGCACCATGAGCCAGGAGTGGATCACCACCATGAGGGTGCACCAGCTCTCCAACGGTGCCAACCAGCCCTTTTACAACGTCCTCGTACAGGATGGGACGTGCCGCTACGCAGCGCAGGGTAAGAAAGCAGCTCAGTGGTGGGAAATCTGTGGAAGCAAAATGGATATTTGCTACAATAAATCATCGAAAACCTGTTCAATAAATGCTCTCTTGAAGGAATGGATCATGGCCACCTCAGGCAGTGACTACCAATGAATCAAGGAACGAAAAAGCAAAATGAATTCAGATTTGTCAAAGCTCTGAAGCTGGAAAATAGTTATATTTTTCTATAAATAGTTATATTTGTGCTATTTTGTGTTATATTTATGTTTCACCAAAGTTTTACATTAAAAATTATTAAAAAAACGTCTACTCAAATGATCTAAACTTTCATGTTAAACAGGCTAGAAACTGAAGGCCTCCTAGACTCAGGAAGTACTGGTTTTACCTGAAGCCCATCCTGTACCTGTTAATCCAGAGGCACTGATTAGCTACTAACTGTTTAACTGTAAGTGGAGTCCTGCTCAACCTTGTAAAAATCTCACTTGAGATGGACCCTTCCCCAGGCCGACAGATATACAGTCAGTGTTCTCTCGAGCTTACCTGCTCACTGACTCTGCTTCTGTTTCATTGTTTGTCTGCGTTATCTTCCCTTGTGTTTTCATTTGCTGCTCGGTCCCCCTCGCAGGATTTGATAAGAATAGCTTGGTATGTGTGCTATCTGTTTGACCTGCCCTGAGGCAACATACCCGGGATGTCGTTCTCTTACCTGGCTGCACTTGACATAAAAAAATATCACAGTGGTGATAAGCAGTTACAGTGCATGACCATGGTTACCAACATGAGTTAACCCTGTCTTTTACAATTTCGCCTGATTAGGCCTTGGGAACACTAAAGCAGCAGTAGAAGCAGCATGTAAACAATGGAAAACTGACAAACATGAATGAGATAAATGAGATCCAGGAGCAAAATGAAACAAAAATGAAAACTAAATAAAACAAGTATGAATAATTTTCACTCATTACCCAATCAAAATCCATTATCCATTGGGGCACAAGTTGAGCCCAATGTGTGTTCTAACAATTGAGAGTTGCAGTTGTTTCACTTAGCAGCAATCCCTTTGTCAAATGAACAATACAAAACGAGGAGCTAAAGTAATCAAGAGATAAAAAAAGGTACATTCATTAATAGCTTACATCTGTCAAGGTTCTTAGTCATTCATGTCAGGGGAGTCTTGAGGTGCTAAAAATGAATGTAACTTGACCTCAAGTTAACCTAACAGATTATATATACAACAAATGAAACATTTTTGCCTGACCGTGCTTCATGGTGTGATCTTCCTTTACCACTTTGCAACTCGTTTGCCTTGTGCACACCGCCTCCTAACAAAATCTCACACGCTCCCATTCCTCAGAGAACCTGGAGCCGCACTCGGCCCCGCTGGAGATCGGCCACCCAGAGGTGGGACGCTACTTCTCCGAGTTCGCCGACACCCACTACGCTGCCAACGAAGAGCTGCAGACGCGGTACCCAGAGGACATGGACGAGACTTTGGGCACGGTGCAGGAGCTTTACCACAGACTGCCCCCTGGCTCTGGGATCCAGGACCAGGCTCCTGCCACAGACCAAAACAGCCACCAAGCCATGGCCATGTAGCAGAGTCTCCACCTGCGGCACCTTGCCAAGCCCAGCCAGACCACATGCTGGTCACCCATTCTCAATTCACAATCCACTTAGCTCACAGGCCCTGTGAAGTGTCACCTGGCGGTCAGCCCGCACTTGTGTCGCGCTGAATGTGACACGACTCATTCCATTTTAGTACTTTAACGATCAATAACGCACATCTAACACGACTCTCGGCTTCAAAAGCTAGCAGCACCTTGCGAGTACGATGGGAAATGCTTTTTAATGTGAAAGTGAGATGTAGGGAAAAAAAAGCTTGTTGGAGAATAATGGGGATTCACAAGAAAAAGGAATGATTGACTTTTAAGGACTGCATGACAGAAAGTGATCTGCCATATCTGCAAACCAGGCTGTGAACTCTATGCTCAAGGAGTTTTAATGGTCAACACCATTAAGAGACCAATCACAAACCACATATTTTCCTGTCATCCTCAATCATACGAGCACTCTGTCATCAAAAACATTACGAACCAAGGACTTTCAATAGCTGTAGCTCAACAATATGACATAAAGTAGAGGATTTCCTTTTCAAAATATGAAACAAAAGAAATGAGCCAAGACTGTGGTTTCAAGGTTTCTCTGCAGGTCTAGAAAGTTTCGAAAAAGACCTAAAAAGTCTGTAAACATGCTGCCAGTTCATATCCTTACCGTTCAAAGAAACATTTCCAAATGTGAAGATGTATTTGTTGTGAAAACAAAGCTCAAACTATGGAGTAATGTGGACACATTGTGACAGTAGTTATTCTGGAGGCAGGATCTTCAAATCCACC
The DNA here is from genome assembly GCA_029224185.1 of Karalla daura. Classification (NCBI taxonomy): domain Eukaryota; kingdom Metazoa; phylum Chordata; class Actinopteri; order Chaetodontiformes; family Leiognathidae; genus Karalla; species Karalla daura. The sequence continues at coordinate 20,307,845 of CM055192.1, forward strand.
CACAAAACTCAGTCGGGAATGTACACTGAGACACCTTGAAGAAAAAAACAAAAAAAAAAGTGAACACAGACTTGATGGGCACACTTACTAAGTGGACGAGTAAGTTCAGGATGGGTGCTGTAAAAATCTCTCTTTACCAAAAAACAAGGAATGCTCCTTCACCCCGAGACCCCCCCCCCCCCCCTCGTGCTCCTCTCCCCTCATCGTCTACCCAGCACCAGTCTAACGAGCTCCATCACACTATCCAGACCCCGGATTACAGTGCCAGGCAACACATACTGAAGAAGACTTTGTAAATTGACTCCTCCTCTTCCTCCTTCTCCCCCTTCTTTTAATCAAGTTCCATGCACTTATGAAAGTCCATTTTTAGGCTTTTGTTTGTTCCCTGTATATTTCCAACTGAAACATGTAGGATGTCATGGCTCATCTGTGTTGTTGAGCCGTTAACAAAGAAGAAACCAGTAAGAACATTGCTGACTTGAAACAGAAATGACTCTGCGGCTTCGATCACATCTTTAAAAAAAAAAGATTAAAACAATAAAGCGTTTCAAGTTTTTCCATAGCTTCACTTTGACTTATTTTACTGCATAAATTACCCGGTTCACCCCATGTGATGCAGTATGGACTGTATGGTAGCCCAGCTTAGCTTATTTTTCTGTCATTTAAGACAGATTCATGTAAAACAACTTGTTATATGTAATTGTTAAAAATACTTATATATTAAAATAAGTGTAAATGCTGAATGGTTTTACATGAATGGTAATGTAAGTTGAGGTTATTGTAAGGGACATACACTAATGCACTCACTGTTAAACATTTAAATGTAGATAGAACATTTCAATGTTTTTTGTATAATATTCTTTTGTATAAATATGTAGAACGGGTTTTAAATGAATTTCAGGACAGAAATATGAACAATTACTGTAGAACTGAAGTAAAAATGAAAGCTGTCTCAAAAGACAATTTTCATTTACAATTACACTAAAAGTGCATTTGGTAAAGACGTGCGTGCATAAAAAGTGAAACTAATGCTAAATGACATCTAAATGTTACATTTATCATTCATATTTAGAGATGACATTTAGATGTAGGAATTAGATTTAGATTTGGTTTTAATATGACATACAACACATAGACACGCATAGAACAACGTGTAAATAACAGAAGGTGGAGCTAATTGTGAGAAAAGTTAGGCTAAAATATCTATATGTCGCACTCCATATCGCGGCGAAGCGTTGGTGTGACAGTGAGTCTTGCGCGCTGAGGCTGTGTGCGTTTAGGACCTTGGGGAGTCCAGATGTTCGCAGCAGCAGCGGCGCATTAAAGCAGCTGCAGCCCGGGGAAGAGGAGCACAGTCTGTGCGTCTTTACGCACCTCGGGACCAGACATGGGAGCCTCGCAGACGCGCTCCGAGCACAAGTACCAGTACCTGGTGGACAAAACGGGATGTAAGTAGGCCAGATCGACCAGGAACCTGTTCGTGTGAGATCAAGCGATCAGGTGGAGTTGGCGTTAACTCGGTAGGAGTCAGGTGTGGCGGTGACAGGTGTGAGGCATCAAGAAATGAAAGACAATAAATGGAAACTAATCATGAGACCGGATGTAAAGCAACTTTTTAGAGAGTAAAATAACATTTAGATGCGGGCAAATTGACATCTAAGAAGCGTAGTGCTAACTGAAGCAGTTTCCCAGAGTTTCCCAATAGTTACTCTGTATTTTTTATTTATCCAGATCAGATAGTATTGTGATTATTGCCAAACTGCTTGGCCTTACAGCTATGAGGAATTTCAAGCAAGGTAAAGAGCATAAATAAGCAAGAAGTACCATCTCTCCACCATTTTGTAAACAAACTTTGACAGAAGTATCTCAGCTCTTCTCCTCCCTGAGTGAATGTGAAAGTTGAATATACAAAGGCAGACTGGATCAACTGAGGTGTGGAGATGTATTTTCATAGAGATCCTGGAGTAGCCTGGATAAGGGTTGCTCCACACTGAGCCCATCTTTATGGATTGTGTATGACAGAGACTTCGAACTGTGTTTATTGCCTTGAAGCTTCCTCAAGGTGGGGTTTGACCCTGTTTCTCTCTGCACCTGCGGGGAGATTTTACGCATTTTCATTTCAGTAACAGGTTACAAAACAAAACTCAGAGATTTTCCTCTTGCTGTTTTCCTCAGCAGCTCAATCCATGTGCTAGAAGCTCAATGTGTGCCTCACACATATTCCCTGCATATATGTATCCACTTGCTACTTCAAACATTCACCTGGCAGACTTCAGGGAAGGGAAGGGAAACAAAATGGTCAAAATAAACACAAAGTGTTTACTGGAACCGACTAATGCCAAATCCCATTTTGATACATGATCAGGCAGAGCAAGGTGACAACGTTAAACACGTTAAAATGTGTCTCCACCAGTCCGCCTAGAGGGAGTTAATGATTCAGGGAATGCATTGAAATGGCATAAAAGACAATGAACCAGTGCAAAGTGTGTTTGCCTTGCCAATAAACTGATAAGGCAGCCACACCTGATAAGTGTTGTAAAATTGAGAAAAAAAGTTTCAGAGTTTAATTTCAAACCAATAAATCAACATTAAAGAAAAAGGCAAGACAATAAGGAGAACGACAATTTGTTTTGTGTCATGTAATTACATGTTGGACATCCCTAAAAATAACACTGAAAGGAGTGCCTGTCAGTAGGTGTGGAGTTACTACAGGTGTATGATTGTCATAATGTCTTGTTTTTGCTTTCTTAGTTTCGCTGGAGCAGATCAAAAACCTGCACAAGAGATTTCAGCAGCTGAGCGGAAACGAAGAAACCATAAGGTGAAAACGGACACACACCTACTGATGATGTTGCAGTGCTTGAACCTGAAATGCTACCTGCCCCGGTGGCTGCAGTGATGCATTGTGGGTATCTCTGGTATCTCTGGCCCGGACACAAACAAGCAACATATGGTGACACACAGCGGGCTGAACTAATGCAAATGCCAACACGTTTGGTGAATACAATATGTTGATGACACACAGCTCACAGTGTCATACCGTAAACCATACTGTAAATCACAACTTCCTTCTATGTAACAACAAAGAGGGAACAAGCATTGTGTTAATGTCAGGTCATTTTAACTGCAGACAAAGTCACAGTTGATGTTACTTCCTGCAAACGACATCCACTCATATCAATGCTTTCTGGCACCGTTGTATCTGTTTAATGCTGATTTCCCTGTCGCATTGCAGTAAAGAAAACTTGGAGAGCATTCCAGCCCTGGCCAATAATCCCATCAAAAAGCAGATTATTGATGCATTCTTTGATAAAAGGTGGGTGCAGTGTCTGTCCTCAAAAGTCTTTTATTCTAACTTAAGAGGAAAGTTTGATACTTTAAAACAGGGTCACACACATTTTCTATCTGTGGATGAATAGATGAGGGGGGATACTGGCAGCAGCAGGTCAGTTAAGGGTTAGTTCACCGTTCGTAATGTGAGGTATCAGCCTTCATCTGTGAAAAATGCTGTGTAGTTTTTGGAAACCATGGCTGAAAATCTCTTATCCACCCACCAACAGGAAACTGATTTCTTGCCAGAGAAACGGTACTAGAAACATCAAAACCAGCACTTCCTCATTGTCATGCTTGCTAAACAGGACAAACCACAACATAGATTCTCATGAGCAAGTTTTCTATCCGTCTGACTTGATTATCAAGTCATGCGTGGCACAGAGATTTAAAGCCACCGAGGGCAAAAACACATAAAAAAGTTTCATCAGAATGCATTACTATGCCCATGTATTCAAGATAATTCCCCTGGCAGTACTTGCATTCTGCATCGTACCAGTCTATTTAAAGCTTAGGACGTTTGGGGAGTTTTATGGATGTTCTTTTAGTCCTTGATTTCTTCCTTTTGTGTCCCAGGAACCAGCGTCAGGGTGAAGCGGGCACCTACGAGGAGATCAGCTTTGAGGAGTTCCTGATGGTCATGTCCCACTTCCGTCCTCCAACTCTGAAGACGACGGAGGAGGAGAGGGAAACTCTGAGGAAAGAAAAGCTGCGCTGTAAGACCACCGTGCCCCACGCAATGTTTTTGTGTGTCTCGATGACAAAATGCCAGGACGAAAAGCGCACCACCTGGTGCAGACAGTAAATCAGTGATGTGAGTCTTATTTCAGCGTGGTGATGCATAACACTGTGAGATTCCTCACAGCGTGTGAGCCTTCACACTGGGGGGGTATGTATTCATGGCTTGGCATGAGTGGAACAGTAGCTTCAAAAAGAGTAAATCATCATTTATCATTCATCAGGTCATCACCATATATGTTTAACAGCAGTATTTCAGTATGCAATATGCCCTAGGGAAAGAAGTGATGTTAAAGATGTTAAAAGACTGTAAAAAAAAAGAAAAGACATGTTAGCAAACTTGAGCAGATTAGCACTATTCTTTTCCAGCAGGCCCTGAAGGCAGCATTTTTGCTTTAAGCATGTTGATTTGTAGAAGCTAAAACTGCTATATTGGTACTCACATGATAAACAGAAGCTGGACTTGTATGATACACATTCCTGAGCAAATTTGTCAAATTGGAACAATTTCCTGTGTTGGAGCAAAGTTCCTGTGAAATAGCTATGTGATAGCTATTTCCTCAGCCAGCTCGTGGCTGCTAAAGCATGTTTGACAGTGTTTAAACAAGTTCATGGCGTTGTTTTGGGTTGCTGCTCGTTTGGGCAGTGGGGTGTGTCTGTAATTGCAGCCTTTCATTATTTCTCTAATGGCCATTTGCTGGTCAGGTTTTAGGTGAATTACACATTTTCTGTGAGCCAATCTTGCGTCCTGAAATGAGGCCTAATAATATGCAAATGGAGCATATGAAAATGTGAAAAAGGCAATTATGGAACTTTTATTCCCGAACTATACAACTTTCAGAGTGATTTCAGGCTACTCCTAACTTTAATTGTCATCAGTCAGGTAAGATCAATCATTTTAACTGCTTTTAACCCAAAGGAACACATACTGGACAGGTCACCAGTCCATCACAGGGCATTCATTCTCACATTCACACTTCTCCAATTGACCTACACATGCTTGCTTTTGGACTTTATCTGGAGACACAGGCGGACACAGGAAGAATCAAACAAGTAAAAAGATCAACATTTTTCTAAAAACATAGAAAGTGATGAGATACAATGTGTTTTTGATGAAGTAGTGTCTCCTGTTTTGCCCTAACTTGGGAGGTCAGGCAATTTTACATGATTTAAGATAACAAAGCAAAGATAAGAGAGGCCTTCCCAAAAAGCTTTCCTTTAGAATTTGGGAGTTTAACTTTTTTCTCTACTCCCCTGGAGATCTTGTGACTGTTTCATCTAGTGACCCATTGTGGTCGCTCAATCATCTGACTAAACCAGTTAACTGCATGTGACAGTCATCATGGGTGCACCAGCATTTACTCCCCAGTAGAGTCACATCGCCATATTTTAACTAGGACACCTAGTTTTGACCAAATTCTTTAGCATAGGTCTGTTGCCTGTGATAGGTGACACTAACAGTGTCACCTACTTCAGTAAAGGATCTGAACACATCTGCAAAATATGTGTTTATCCCCTCGCTCTCTGCTCCGTCTGTGTTGTTTCAGACGGCTTAAGAAAATAAGAGTCTTGGGAAATGGACTCAAGACGTGACGGTGAAAAGTACACTGGTACTCTGTTCTCAGACACAGTTGTGAATTTAGTTAATGGCAACCAGAGAAATTACTTGGGGTGCTTTAATGTTTGTGATTACAGTAATTTCTTGAGAATTTAAAGGCAAGATTTGTTTGTTTCATCTAAAAAAAAATAGATGTAATGTGACTCATAACCCTATCGCACAAGACTTTGATAAAGGGGATCATTACCAGAGAGGACTGTTAGAGGTCTGTTTTTAACCCAGCCAAACACCAAAGACTGATCATGAACCGTCCTGCTTGGCTCCACACAAACCATTTACCTAAATTCTCAGTTGTTTGTCTGAGCATTTTAGCTGATCAGCTGATAAGATTTTAAATCAACACAGGTCTCCTCGTTATCAAGAGGATAATCATATCGATCCCTAAGAAAAACAAAGGCAAAACTAAGAAAAGCAAACAAGACGAGCCGGTGTGACATTAGCTTTGATACAATTGTATCGACTGTTTCAAAAAAAGACGTCCAGTGTTGTTGCCCCAGGAAGAAAACTGGCATTTTTCCTTGTTAGTGCCACCCGATAGTTTCAGTATTGTCATGGGGTTGACTGATAAATGTCACTGTAAATGAAAGCAGTGGCATTTTAGCTGCAGTTTTCTGTGGTTCTTTACATTCAGTGCGGGTCATGAATGTGACATGACCTCCTTAGTTATTCTAGGCTTTCGTTTCTGACTTCTCAGAAACACCCTTCTCATCAAAACTTCCTCTGGTCTATTATTACTAAGATCCTATCGCCTGTGATTCTGCTGACGGAAAGTTAGAAAAAATGTGATTAACTGCCACACTTTGTTTCCTCTGTTTTTCCCAGTCTTGTTCAACATGCATGACACTGACAACGACGGCACCATCACCCTGGAGGAGTACAGGAAGGTAGGAACACAAGTTCTGCAACCACAGAGCACTCGGAACGAAAATAATGATACCCATACGTCCAGTTTTTCTGTGATTATGTTGCTGTGGATGGCATCATATTGGTAATTACATGATGTCACCAAACTCCATGTATTTCCCAAAGTACTGGGCTCCAGGTTGCAGGGTTTCACCCAACCAGGTTACATACATACGGCCCTGAGAAGAGGTGCAATCATAGAAAATAATTGCAGGTGGATGACTGAGGAGGTGCGCTGGCTTCTCATGTAGTAGTCATAGGAGCTGTCAGCAAGCGGTAAAAACACAGTGATGAGCAGACTTGATCTTTGCGGTGTTGTTCAGCAGTTTTGCTTTGATTCCAGAGACGATCATGAGACGTACATTTACAAAAAAGACAAAGCACACATTTGACCCACTTCGATGCCCTTTCAACCTCCCGAAGCCCTGCTGAGTTTGTATTTTTCGCTTTTCTTCTTCTTTCGCTTCCTTCCTCCTTTTTTTCTCAAGTGAGAGAAAATGTTGCTATGGAGTCCAGTGTAGGCAGCGATGATTCAAGAGAAAAGCTATTAAAAGCACAGGCTTAGCACAGTCGCCTCACAGTGAGCAAGACGTGCTTCGACTCCCTGGTTGACTGCGGACCTTTGAGCAGAGTTTGCATATTCTCCACTTGTTTGCATGTGTTTCAGTTCAAAAGGTTGATTAGAAATTAAATTGTCTCTAGGTGTGAGTTTGAGGCAGAAGTGTAGAAAAGCTAGTAAGGTAATGGATGAATTAATAGATGAAAGAGGTGAAATAGAGACAATGTCTATACATTTTGACAGTTGCGTCGCAGGTGAAACAGTCAAAGGAGTGAAATCCAAACATTTTTCATTTTGCTTGCATTTCTTTGATAACCTGCGCTCATAATGACATTTGGAGCTATGAGCCTAAAATGGTACATAACTCCTAAAGACCTAAAGTCTAACCATGTTGTTGTCATCCAAGGTGGTGGAGGAGCTGCTGTCAAAAAGCGGCGCCATGGGGCTGGAAGCTGCCAAGGCGATAGCAGATGCTGCCATGTTGGAAGTGGCGAGCACAAACGTGCCCCACATGGTAACGGAACTCAGCAGAAACAAAGTGTTACAAGAAATTCACACAGAGGAAAATACCTACAAAAAAACCCCCAAAAAACATGCAGTATCTGTTTTGATTTGACTCCTCAGGCTCCGGATGACTTCTATGAAGGGATTACCTTTGAGCATTTCGAACAGGTTTGCACCTTTCCAGCTTCATGTCCGACCTCATCATAACATATAAAGTACAGCTTTTAATAACTTCTTTGATGTTTTTATCCCAAGATTCTAAAAGGGCTTGAAATGGAGTCCAGGATGAACATTCGCTTCTTGGACGTGAACACTACGACGATGCGTTGTGGGAAAGCGTCGTCCTGAAGTTTGGTTTGATTCCTGTGAAGAAACATTTCTGTCTCTGCTGTTTTTTTTGTTGTTTTTGTTTTTTTTAGCAGAACCTCTCCTTAAATGGAATGAAGCCAAACACTTTGGATATGCACTAACATATTTTTGGATAGACTAAAATAGTTTATGGCAAAATACCAGACTGTAAGTAATTTTTTTTACAGATGTTATAAAAAGTTGTCTGCTAATGATGCAGCTGAAGTGTAAAAATTGAAGGAGGTCTCTATCAGAAGTGATGTGATCCAGTGGGTGTTGCATGTTTCAAAGAGGCAGATCTTGTGTTATCACTCCATAGGAGACTCACTATCACTTCTTGAGGCACAATATGGTACTGAAAGATAAGACAACCCTTAAATAGCTGGTTAATTAGCTAATTTCAATAGATTACTCTGCTATTAACCCACACATAGATTCATTTTACAGTTGTTTCTCTAGTCTTTAATAGAGTATTGTCTTAATTTGCATTTAATTTTTAACAATCAAAATAAAAAGTCTTATAGTCTCTAAATCAACCAGATTACAAACTAACACTACCTCTTTTGCATTCCTGCTTCTTTTTGGAAGCAGCAGACAGTGTGAGGGACTTTTTTTTTTTGTAACACTTTAGTGAAATTGTTCACGATTCACATGAAGTGTGTCGTGCTCAGTGGCTGCTCTGGCATTCATGGGTCATCTGTCATGCAAAGCGCAGAGCTGTGGGCGCACATACCATTCCTCCACAGCTCCAGAATAGTTCAGGTTTCATTTATCTGCTCCTCTGAGACTCTGTGCAAGCACACTTCCCGGCCACGAAAAACTGACATTTTTTTTTTCTTTTTGGCTACTAGAGAATAAACGAAACACTATGAATAATTGTGTCAATGACTAAAATAAACTTTACGATGAAACTATTGTGTCAGAATTCATAACAAATGCACTGGGAAGAGAACTGTTTTTTATAACTGAGGTAGAAATGACTGTTTTTATTGCTGCAATAAAACCAAATCAAATCCCAGAAGTCAAAAATCATTCATTTTAGAGAGGGATGTTGATTCTGTGCAACATCCCCACAGCTTCATTCAACAAGGCAAACGACAGCAGAGATAATTAAAAAGACAATCATGGGAATGTCCTAAAACACAAAAATTACAGCTTGGACTTGTGCGAAACTTGATCGCGTCAGTGGGATGGATGGGAGCCAGACAGTCTGTCGTACGGCACCGTCAGGCCGATGTTGTAGTTGTAGCCGTACGACTCCATGTAGTCGGACCTGCAGATGGGCAGGACGTGGTCCTGCGACAAGGCGTCCTCGGAGAAGTCGTAATGGCAGATGACTCCTCTGTGTCTGAGGGATGAAGCACATTTATATTTAGCATCACGGATGTCGCTTATTACGTTAAAAGAGATGTAATCGTTTCAACCTGGACGTCTGGATGATTATGACGACATGTCTGCTAAAGGGCAACATACTCAACGTGTAATAGAGCGGGGAGGAAGGTTGCGTGAGAGGAGGAGACCCTGACACAAGCAGCATGATACAAGCAGACATCAGGCGTTTTCATGACTTTGTCCATGACAGCGACGTCTTGCCATTTCAAGGAGTAATTCAACACTTGAGCCAAAAACATTCATGTGACTTTGCAGTGAGTCAGGTGAGCTCATCGTCATCATGTCTGCACGGTAATTTCAATGATGCATCCTCACAGCTGATTCCCTTAGCTCAGCATTAAGACTGGAGAGGAGAGGAATCAGCACCTCTGCAGCTCAGTGATTAACTCAGCGTCGTCCTGTTTGCTTAATCTTCACAAACACCAGAGTGTAAAGCAAATTTGCGGTTGTGTGCGAGGTGACTTGTCAGATGACTTCTTCAGAAGACTCCCTCCTTCTTTCTTCTTCGGTTGAAGGAAGTCACTCTAATATTTGCACTAAAAGCTCGGGAGGTTTCATTTCCTTCGGACACACACTGTTTCTACCTTCACACCAAAACATTCCTCATTTATTTATCATTTGAGGAAATAACCTCCTATCCCACGCTCCTTGGCAAATGTGCTTGCAAAGTGCTTCTGTTAAGATAAAGATAGAGAGGGAGCAGGAGAGGAGAGGGAGACGGTGGCTGACCTGCGGTGAGCTGTGAGGTCATCGTCTGTGATGCACGCCCCCCGTGGCGACTTGTCATCGGGGATGTTGGCTGTTACCAGTGTGGCCGTGTCGAAGCGGACATGCCGCACAGGATGCCTGCAGCCGGGACAGAAGACAACACTTGCGGCGTGAAATCTCTACGCACGCGCTTGCATATCTGTCGCCATACACTGAAAAAAACGGATCGTTGAGTTTAATTGAAGTTATCATCTCAACAGGTTCCACGAAAGTGTATTTAGTTAGTTAAAAACAAAAAACGTTACAGTCATCCAAGATGACCTTAACGTTTGTTGTGAAAGTTGTCGGACAGATGCACACGTTCACATCCTGGCCTAATTTTCACCACGTGGATGTGGTGCGAACGGCGTATCGTAATGAGGAAGTATATAATAAGGCGCGGCGAAACGGCTAAGAAAAACCTCACTATGTGTTTGTAAGCGCTCTAATTAATTCTAATCTCAGAGGCACGCTTCACACCTGCAACGTGTGAGAAAGCATCAGTGGAGCTCTGTTGCCGAACCAGATGTCACAGCTTCGAAAGCCGTCCGCATGCGTTTTTACAGATTCTCCGAGGCTGGGAGGAAAGGGAGGAAGGAGAAGGAGAAGGAGAAGGAGGAAGAAAAAGAAAATCCCACCTGTTGTGCATCTCCCACAGCTTCGCTCCCATCCGCATCTCCCACACACACACCAGGCCTTCATTTCCGCCGCTAACGATCTTCCAGTCGTCAGCCTGCACTGATGTCACGCCCAGGTGGTGGGCGTACAGGGACGCCACGGAGGAGCCGGCTCGGAGGTCAAACACCCTCACCCTGACGCACAGCAAACGTGGACAAAGCGCTGCTTTCATCAACATGCTTGGATCGGTCAAAGAGCAGAAGTCAATCCAAAGCACACAATCTGATGTTACAAGACATTTAAATCTGATAGTCTGATAAGAAGAAGCATAGCGAGAAAAGAGAGCACAATAGTGTCAGTCACGTCCTGTGAAGCATGGTTAATCTGGATTTCACTTCCTCTTCACAGAGGCTGAGGATTCCAAATAAAAGCAGAGAGCACAGCCTGTCAAAGCGTGCATTCACTAGCAGACAAAGGGACCTTATTCTCACTTCTGAGAGGACTTCAAAACATGTGGCCAAGAGACCAAAGACAAATAAAAAAAAAAAAAGAGTTGAAACACAAGTCAAAGCCTGATTCAGGCCTGGTTTTAACTGAAACATGAACATTTTTTTCATTGGATATTACATACAAAAAGGAACTGAATGCAAAAAGAAACTAAATGAGGAAAAATGCAGAAAAGAGCAGATCAAGCAGAGTGTGAAATAAAAAAGCATCTGAGGATCTAAATAGCAGAGTTTTAGGATTTAATGCTCACTACACAAGACAAAGAAAGAGGGAAAAGTGACTTCTTTCATTAGTTACCACGTACAGATCAAAGCTGAGCAGCACAAACAATCATCAATTCCTCCTTGTCTGGCAAAAAGAAATGTTAAGCGTTGCAGTTGCATCGACTACAGAAGTTACTTTCTTGATTTTGATATTGACTTTGAGTTTAAACTGTTCTTTTAAAAGCAATTTTGCAAACTTTCGACGCCATCCAATTTTATTTGCATATTCAATGAAATAATAAAATTTTCCATTTAAAGGGAAATTTCTCTTTCTTTTCAATTGCCCTAGTCTTTATATTGCCTTTGTACTTTAATAACTGTTTTTCATTCAACGTTTGAAAAATGAAGTTTTCCCAGTCTTTTCTTTAATAAAACAACAGTATTGGTCTTATCATCATGGAAGTGTAAGGATTTGTGTTAGTGTGATTACAGGAACCTGGCACTGGGAGCAGGATTTGTGCTTGCTGGGTTCATGAGCAGACACACGCCCAGGGGACCTTCAGCTCCATCTGTTGTCACTGTGGCTTTATTGCAGCTGAAAGCATCCAGCACATGACTCCATCCAGGCTCAACCTTCTTCCAAGGCTTCATTACCATAATCAAATTTACTTTGGGGACTCAGACAGATTTCATTTCGACTTCCAATTTTTTTCTTCTCCCCTCCCCTAAAAGAATCAGAGTTAAATGGCTAAATGGGCACGGCGGACTTGTTGTAGCGCAGTTAGTTTTGCCCGTTTGGTGGCGATACGTGATGGAAGCACACGTTGAAACAATGAGGACTGCACATTACTGGCAGGCCGCGGGGAGCCATAAATCTAATGTTGGAGGCGACTCCATCTTCAGTGAGCTGTCAGTGGCCAGACTCCTCTTCATTAATCAGGAGGAGCTCGGCCTAACAAGACGAGTGTGGGAGACTCTCCGATAACTCCTGTTAGTTTCCTGCAGCTCCACAACTCATCCATCATAACGGAGGATGGTCTCTGGCGTGAGCCCGGGATGTGTGTGTCCCAAATGGTCGTGTTTGATGTTCACTGAAATGGATAATTTCGCAGCAATGACAGCATTTTATCAAACTCTGTTGCTGGTTTTCTGCTCTGTAGATAAATGTACAACACCCCGAAATATTGTGATTCATTCAGTTCATTTCAACACCTTTTTAAGACTTCTTAAAGACCTTCCAAAAACACCTCATGGCCATCTGAGGCAGAAACACATCTTTAATTTACGCACTAGTCATAGTTCAGCTGGGAAGGAACAAAGCTCCAAAGATTACATCAAACCAACAGCAAGGTTTATCAAAATAATCTAATAATTTAAATAGGTCAGACTATTTACAGTGGAAAGAGCTTTGACAGACATTAGATATAATTCTTCACCATCCCTGGAGTCACGATGCTATTGCGACTAAAAACCAGCAGAAGATGTTTAAGGATTTTAAAATGGCAGGAAAAACTTGAGTTAAGTTTTCAAAGACTTCAGCCTCTGGCCTCAGGTACAACATGCACTGTTCTTTCCCCAACTCATCCTGTTTGCAGTTGTGCTCCTTGCCCACATCTTTTCCGTTTACACAGGCGTGGCCCTCTTCCAAAAAGCCCTTATCAGGGGCTCTCATTTGCACCCTGGATCGTGCAAAAAACAGAGGGACAAAAATCATTTGGACAAAAGGAAGGGATGCATTAGGCCTTGGCCTCCAGCCACCCTGTCAGAGGGCCAAGATCGCAGACTGTCCCTCAGTCTCCACCGTTTCCATTTTGCTTTCGACTTTGCACTGCATCAGCTGCGGCCACAAGGGGAGGGGCCAAGCTGGGGGGGGGGGGGGGGGGGGGGGGGGGCTGCGGCCGAACTACACATCGAACAGAGAGCAGGAGAGCAGAGAGGATCTGGATCGAGAGATTCAAATCTACTACATTTTGGGCTCGAAAACGTCTTAAAACAGAGCGTTTTGTTGTACTGTTGCAAAGAACCGCAACTGGTGAGACCTAAACAATATGATATGGTCTGTCTTTCACTTTAAGCCAACCACTTAACAGCCAGATGGATTCGGTGCTGAATGGAAGCAGCGGGGGCAGCACTGGAGGACGGCGCGCCAGGGATTTTTGTTCCGCTGCCAGCTCGTGCTCCGCGGCAGCCGCTAACAAGTAGAGAATGGCTCTTTTATCTGTCTTTTCCTCATCTGGAGAGCCAGGTTAGCGATGTGGCAAGTGCGTGTGTGTGTATGTGTGTGTGTGTGTGTGTGTGTGTGTGTGTGTGTGTGTGTGAGAGAGAGAGAGAGTGTGTGTGTGTCCATGCATGGATGTGTGTGTTCCTCGTGAATGGGAAGATGGCCACATGTTTTTCTTTTTGTTTCTTCGACAGCACCGCAGGTAAAAAAAAAAGGAAGAAAGAAAGAAAGAAAGAAAGAAAGAAAGAAAGAAAGAAAGAAAGAAAAAAACAAGCCAAGCACACAGAGACTGTATTCAAGACAAAGAACAAAACATCTCCAATAAAAAGTATTTCAATGCCCGACTTATTTTCACCTCAATTAAAATTTTAGGGACTCGGTGGTTTAAGGCGACGGACAGATTGAGACGCATCAATGAATCAATGATGGACTAATTACACACCCTCTCCCAACACCTGTTCCCCCCTCGCTGCACGCGCCCTCACCCCTCAGCGTCCTCCTTCATCAGGTGTCACTGCGGGGGAAACTATTCTCTGCAAACACTCCTCGAGGCTCCAGCTGCTGGCGCGGCTCCAGTCGCTCACCATGTTTAAATAAGTGGCCGGCTGCTGGAGATGGAGGCCTGCGGCCTCTGATCTCCTGGCTGTCCTTACCTCCTGTCTTTGTTTCCGCACACCAGCAGTGGCGGGGGGGCGTCTCGCAGGTTGATGCAAGTAAAGTCCCCCGGTGAGCTCCCGACGCAAACCACAGGCTTGCCCGTCTCCACGCAGTAGACGTGGATCTGAAAAGCGGCCACGCATGCAAACGGAAAAAAAAACAACAAAACAAAAAGTCATTTGCAGGCATTGAATTCAACCACCAGACCTGAAAGCCAAGAAGATGATGGTAGGAGAATGAAGAGTTGTGGCAAATGGGCTTGTTCTAGATTCTTGGGGATGTGTCGTCTGTGCTTCATTTGCATGGATTTCATGGATTCATGCATCCACTTTCCATGACTCTACAACTCCTTGCACATTTCATACTTTGTATACTTTGCATACTTTGTAAAAGAACAACAGTTCATACTCCATCCACTTTATCTACTTCACAGTAACTGTTCTACAATCCTGAACAATCTAAACAAAACTAATACTGTGAATGTTCTAGACTGTCTCATGTACTTTGAAAGGTTTCAGCTATTTCATACTGAAGGTCTAATGGGAGGGTGTGTCCACCATTATTACATTCTATTACAATTGTGATAACCACTGTAAAGCACATTCAGATTGCCTTGTGGTGTTGCCTTGGAATGCGCATTATAATATACCTAATACAATAATACCTTATCAGTGTGGGTGGATAATGTGTGTCTTGACAAATAGCATCCTGCATCCTTCTCAAAAAAGTTTATTTTCTGCAGCGATGCAGAATATCACCTGTGACTGATTTTTCTGATCTTCTTTTGGCACCAATTCCTCATACCTGTATACCTACGCTGCATAACTACTGGGCAAAAGAATGCAACTCTGACGACATCACACACTGACCATATCTGGATGTTATATACAGGACGAAAGACAAAGGAAGCCAAAGAGCTGTTTTTCAGTTAATTAAAAATGAAACAGCAGCATTAAATCTGGGTGAGAAAAAACTAAATCCTGCCTCGGGGCAGACTTGAACGTCGGACAGAGGAAGCACAGCGGCGCCCGCGGCTCCACGGCTGCAGCAAACTTTCTTCATGCGAGTTACAATGATGTCATCTGGAGCCGGTCTAATTGGTCAATTAGCAGCTGGTGTCTTCTCATCCAAATGAGACAGAACAAACAGGATAACTGCCAGGCAAAATTGACTTTGAATAATTAAAACGATAAAGAAATTAAACTGCAGGAGGGGGGGGTGTGGTGGAGGGAGGCAGAGAGAGAGAGACAGAGAGAGAGGGAGGGAGGGAGAAAGAGCGAGCCAGAGGGAGGGGGGGGGGGGGGGGGACAGAGAGAGAGAGGGAGAGAGATAAAGAAGTTTGAAGGAAGGGAGGCATGATGTAAGCCTTAAGGAGTTGCCAGCAGTTTTTGTCTGCTCCTTATTTGGGCCAGGCAGAGCTTTAATTGTGCACCACCCCGGGGCAAAGCCCAAATCACACCGGACTTTGAAATGACAGCTTGATAGGATTTGGACAGCGGAAAAGAGAGGGATGGGATGAGAATGAAGGAAGGGGGGTAAAGGGAGGCTGGGAGGAGACAGCGAAATGAGGCTCAGCCTGCTGTTCTCCATGAATCATGGCAATTGGGGAAAAAATATCTAGTTATTAAAACGTCCGCTCGGTAAAATGAAGAAATGTTGCTGAGGGAGGCAAAAGAGCGGTTCTGTCATAATATAGGGGCAGTCGAGAGACAGTGTGTGTGTGTGTGTGTGTGTGTGTGTGTGTGTGTGTGTGCGTGTGCGTGTGTGTGTGTGTGTGTGTCTGGAGGAGGAATAATCATGAGCGTGACTATGGAGGAGTTGTTAGGTTAATGCACTTGCTGGAGCCCCTTTGAGGCTCGCAGACAAAGGACATTTTAATGGTGGCTTGTACTGGGATGTTAATGCAATTAGTGTCTTTGCTTTTAAAATGATGAAAAATTTGGCTTGTCTTGCCGCACTCCTGAGAAAGCCCTCTTTGCCTTCATGCCCCCTGTCTGTGCCTGCCGAACGCGTTTTGGCCGCGGGGGCAGATTTCTGATTAATCTTAAGTGGGGTATCACAATCCCCGTCCCACCGACCGATTCCACTGATTAGAGCTCCATCAAGTCGAGGGAGAGAAAGTAACGAGTGAAAGCAGCAGCTGAGGTGAAAGGGTGCGGGCTGTTGGCTCTCAGTTGCTCAAAAAGAAGAGAAAAAAAAACAAAAAAACACCACCATCCCTGTCATGCACACACACACACACACACATTTCTGAAACAAATCTGGATTCAGAGCGTCAGACACCATGTGGGTAAACAGAGATTAGCACATTAGACCAGATGTGCAGCGATGGCAGGTTAGTGGTTTGATGCCATTTGGGAGCAGACTTTCAGACTTCCTTCAAGTAACTCGCTGAAAACAGGCTCGTTCACAATCTGCCTCCTGAGCTCTGCCGCCACTTCTGCATGGCTATGTTCTAAAGCTGAGCTGCAACAAATAAGACCATTAATCTACTAATAATCCACTATAGTAGTCAATTTCAGCTTTTAAAAAGATGTTTTCTGGCATGTATGTTCATTGATGTTAAGAGTTTTTCTTCAAAACAAACCAAGAAGTAGGATTAGAAATTCTCTGATATCTGCTTTGAAATGTGGGTATTTTCTGGTATCTTCAGCCATCTATGACATCAAACTGAGTATCTTTGATGTGTAGATCAAACCAGATATCTGAGGACTTCATAACATGGCCTTTTTCACATTTAAAAACTACAACTAACTGATTAGAAAAATAACAGAGAAAATAACCGATTATTTGACCACAATAATAATCACTTTGTGTCTGTGGGAGTTCTTATTTGTCCAGGTCATGTTGTGAAGAATAAATAGCCCTATTCATGAGAGCACTACTTTTTAATTTACCCCTACAGAGGATCCAGTGTGCAGCTGAGGATAATCTCTCCTTGGGGGAGGAATGGAGAGATAGCTGAGGAGCAGCAAGTGAAATCTGAAAGGCAAATCACCTACAGTGGATGAGCTGTGCTTCTTGGCTCATTAGTGGTTTGTGCTCCAAAGTTGTTGGCTGGTTCCCAAACTCATTAAACAAAGGCAAAGATGAATAAATAAAAGAAGGCAGCCACTCCAGGGTCACACACTGAAACAGCTCAGAGAAACATCTCAACGTCTCAGAGAAATGTTCGGAGCACCTCCATCTACTTGAAGTGGAAATTGCAGGGTGTCATCAGGTAAGTGTGCATGGTAGGAGTCGCCCAGCAACACTTGAGGTCGTGAGGTGAGCTGAGGGGATTTCTTGAACTGCGGATCTGCGTTTTTTTGAGTCTCTGACAGAGCAGTGGTCACGGGGCAGCAACCATAACTAGCAGGCTCCACGGCGTGGCAGTCCTCAAGCTTGGCGACCATGTGGTTTCCCAGGATCCCCGTGGACTCTGTGCTCGCTTGGCGAGGTCAGAACTCTGCTGACTGCGGCCGACTGAAATCTAACAAAGCCTTGAAGCCAGTTGGGGCAGACACCTCAAACCCACCACGACCGCAGAGATAAACCCCAGGAAAAGCTGTTTTCCATCAGGTCACATAATCACGTGCCTCGCCTTCAGATATTATCCTATCACTCATGCACTTCATCACATATCCTGAAACTTGTAAATGTGAGGGTTGTAGTACGTTCAATAGCCTTTTAGACTATGAAACCTATTCACTGCATAGTTAGTGATACAGTGCAAACCACTAATCATTGTTTTTACTTGTGTTTTTCCTTCTTCACATCTATTCCTCTACATTTTTTGACTGTAAATGTGTTTTCCTTACTGGTAATTTCTGGCAGTGTGGTGGAGCTTTCCCAGTAGTAGCCTTCCTATAGGTGTATAAGCATGTCCTATGGCTGACAGAAAACATGTGTGTGTGTGTGTGTGTGTATGTATGGGAGGGGGAGGTGTAGGGGGCAGTTGTGCGTTGATTTTGCTTTTACATTGTGTTTTAGAAGGTGGAGAAGCTACATAAATGAAGTCTGACTGACTGAGTGACAAATGTGGCAAGAACTCAGAGCTGCTTGTGCTGCTTACGTGACTTTTCACAAGCACAACTTAATGTGCATTTATAGTCGACTGTTATTACTTAACTTCCCATGTCTGCAATCACCAGTTTTAGTCTATGTTCACATACTCTTCACTCACTCACAGGCTGGATGGTTGCGATTTCCAGCCGTGTTGCTAGGATCATTGTAATTTGTGCTATACCCAGAAAACAACCTGTTGATTGAGCAATGATGTGTCCATCCCGGTCAGTGACAACACTTCTACCAATCCTTCACAAGTCTGTCCGTACATTTCCAAACCCTGTGTGTACATCGAACCATCCCCGCAGCCCTGTGTGCATTCAGCTTAGGGCAACGACAGGATGACAGCTTTCCTGACAGCACTTCACTGCAGTGGACGGTGAGTTTGCCAATGGAGATGCCAGCTCGCGCTGAATGCCCAGCCACGGGCTGGGTGGGTGCCTGGGTCGCCCCCAGTCCACTGGCAAGAAGGAGGCCAGTAATAATGAGGATCTGGAGACTGGCTGCGGCCACACGCGCTCAAACACACCCGCTGACAGCACCAACAAAGGCCGGCGAGACAAAGCCACACACTATGCAACCACGGCGGCCAAGACACGATAAAGAATCGTCTACATCGTCCACACAATGAAGCCTTTGTGCCTCGAACTGGAACAACCCTCCGGTCGGAATCCAGTTGACAGAGACCCGGCGATGTGGTCGAGTTAAGTCAAATCAAAAACGCTGCAAATGAAAACGTTGCGCTCGTCTGCGAGACGGAAAGGTGCGAGATGGCTCTCTCGGATGTGTTGGCCGTGCATGCTGACAGATTTTAATGAAGCATATGTTTTCTTACGGAACATTAGAAAAAAACAACTTCTGGCATCGCTAACTGTTGAATGCTTTGCCATCTTCGCGGTATGAAAGCGCGACAAGAGTGACAGACAGGTTCATTAAATTTGTGAAGTATTTTAATTAGTAGGAGGGGTGTATGCTAATCATGAATTGGCATAATTTAGGCAGGAGTTTGGGGGCTGCTCACTATGGAAACAGGAGATTTTAGCAAACTTCCTGTGCTTAATTATGTCAAATAAATCAATGCACATACAGTGAATACAATGTAAAATGAGAAGCATATTGGGATATATACATACATATATATATATTTTAAATGGATGAAAAGCATTAATGGATGAAAAGCATTAATAATAATAATAATCTATCTTATTTAATTTATTATTTTTATTATGCATTATGTACTTACAACTGCATGTGATAAAATGATACGCACACACACACAGACACACACACCTTTAATTCTCACACCTTGGGGCAATTTAGAGTGTCTAATCAACCTAAACGCACATGTTTTTGGACTGTGGGAGGAAACCCAAGTACTTGGACAACACCTGCACAGACATAGGGGGTAACATGCAAATTGAGAGACCTCGCTGTAAGGGGAGAGCATGTTTCATTAACGATAGAGATTTTAGGTAAAATGTGGAGTCTAACTGCTTATGATCTCCCGGTCAGGAGTTCACACTGTCCAGTGCAGCCTTGTGTGAGGCGTAGAGAGGCTGAGGCTGTTCTGTCCCTGCTCCACTAAGTGGTGCTTTAGCTCTGCCACTGACTCAGAGCTGCACTTCATCAGCTATGACGGTGATGTCAGCGTAGAGGCTCTGCCAAAAACATGTCAAACACAGACAAACTGCTGTGCACGCGCGCTTTCTCTCTTTCTCTAACACACACACACACACACACACACACAGGTGATACCTGCTGTTTTTAAAGCACCCCTCGTCCCGTCTCGGAGGAAACCAACATCTGTCTTTTGAATAAAACAATCATGTGCGTGGATGCGGCAGCTTTCATTTGTTTCATCCATTAACAGTGACAATAAAAAAATATCTTGTTCAAGTGAAACTGAGAGCTGCGGCACAGCCATCTCCCCCCATCCCCATAGAATTGTTTTTCTTTCTTCTTTTTACCTTGTGTCCCTTTTGTACTCACTAAGAAAAGCCTTTGGAGTCAATTAGGTGGCATGTGGTCCTTAGAAACACCATATCATTAGAAACAAACAGATGCAGCGTGGGGAGCTGCATCCTTGAAGGTAGAAGGTTCACGCTGTAGTAATTAGGAGCCGGGGCCCGATGAGGGCTGGCGTCTATTTAAACCAGGCGTCGCCTCCATAAAGCAAATCCCCTGCAGGTACATTATGTTCATATCTCGTGGGACATGGAGTAATAACGGTCACGATGTCAAGAGACCCTGGTCACATTTAGACACCTGAGATGTGATTAGTGGCCCGCAGCGCATCTCGGTTTCAAACAGGCCAAAGTTAGAGGATCAAACGCAGAAATCTGTCTGCATGTTTAAAAACCCAGGCGGCACATTTTCTCCTTAATTCATTTAAGTGAGAGTCCGGAAAATGGCAAAGCAACAAGCCAGTGATTAAACAAATGATGGCCTCCTGCCAAATTGCCTCTTTCCCGCTCCTCTCTGTGAATAACCTCCCGAAAAGAAAACGTGCGTCATTCCATTCAATCGAGCCAAATTACTCACTCGTACAGGTTCCTTTTTTTCCATTATTAGGGTGTGTTATGTTAAGAGCAACAGTGACCTTGTTAAGTCTACAGGCAGCCTCTCATCACAACTGGCAAGGCCTGGATGCACATTCTACCTATATGCACATACATTAGCATTTCTAGTTTAAAGTTTTTGCCCAAAAGCAAGTCAAACCGACGCAGCCCCATCAATCGGGTCATCATCCAAACATTTATCCGTATGTATAGATCACGCACTCACAAGACGACCTCTATCAACAAGTGTCACACACACCACACACACCTCACACTGGAGCAGTGCTCCGTTAGGCCTAATTTGAACTCGATTTGACCTAAACATGCATGCCTTTGGTCTGTGTGAGGTAGCTGTGTACAAAAACGTGTACAAAAACGTCTGTACGGGATACCTTACAGAAAGTCTTGAGGACCTTTCTGTGCAGGAGCTCAAACCTAGGACTTTGACGCTGCGAGGTGACAGTACCAGCACCCACTGATCCACCTTGAACCCACCTTGTTTCCACCGTCGAGCATGCCCCAGTCCGTGCGTTTCACTCCGAACGCCACCTGGGAGTCCGAGGCGTCCAAGCTGGTCACGGGGTGCCCGTAGACGTGGTGCAGCATGCGGGGTCGCTCCTCCCGGGCGTCCACCAGGAACACGGACTCTCCTGCTGACAGAGCCGCCAGCGGGTGCTGCTGCCCCCTGCTGGCCACGAAAACCAGGCTCTCTACCTGCGCCACAGACGAGACAGGTAAATAACACACAATGTACAAGGCTCATTTAATGTTCATGCTGTCACAAAAACGTTAGATATTGAAATCTTCATTATGATTAATGTTTTACTGTTCAAGTTCGGTCAAGTTTGATATATTCACCATTTCATCACTTTCACCTAGGCACCTTTTGAGCAACCCTACTGATATTGAGTTGGTTCCCGTGTCAGGTCTCCTTTAAGTTTTAGCGTGTTTGATGGATGTGAACCCGGCTGTTTAGAGTTGAAGTAAAGTAAGAGGAAAGGTAATCAGTGTCCTGAGTGCTCTCTGACCAGAGTAATCATAGCGGGTAGATTGGCCCCACTTTAGGGTGGCAGTCCTCATAGCCTTTGTTTTATCAGTTCGTGCCAACACTTAACACACGAAAATATGTGAAGAAAAAATCCTTAACCAACACAATTATCACTTTTTGTACACGTGTGAGAAATCAAACTGCCTTGCTCACAGGCTTGGGCAGCTGCGCCTGGCAGAGAGTCCTCCAGTAGCCTCGATCGTCGGCTCCGTCCAGCCGGAGGTCAGGTCCGGAGGCAGAACCCAGGACGGGGCTGTCGGGGCTCAGGGCCAAGGCCTGGACCTTCCCCGGGACCTGGTAGTGGTAGATGGGCTCTCCGCCCGTCTCTGTGCTCCATAAGTCCACACAACCTGCACCCGGAAGTGAAAACAGTCGCTTAGGGAGGAAGGAAGGAAGGTGGATTTGTAGATTTATTCATGCAGACGCACTCACCGTCTTCATACGCGGCAGCCGCCACGGTGCTGTTGACCTGGACGTGGCTAGCAAACGGTCGGGGCTCGGAATTAGCCGACAGGCTGTTGGTCTTCAGGTAGGAGGATGGCGAGTCCCAGTGCAGCGTATCCCACAGTCGCACGTCACCTGACGTGTACCTGAGGCACAGAACGAGCACATGGAGGCTGCTGAACACGTGACTGACAGGAAAGGAAGTCTGGGATGATGCACATGATGATGAAGGGCTGAGCGGTTGCCCAATTTCCACTGAGAGGTCCTGCTCCCTCTCTCGCCACTGAATCACTTCGCCCCCTCTCACTTTCCTCACGCCACTCACTCTGATGTGTTGATATATGACTTTCTCAAGTCGCTGGTTGCATCACGATTTTTTTTTTTTTTAGGATTGCAGGGGGTGTTGTTTGGATGGAAAAAATGAGAAACAATTCTCCTTATTCTGCTGAACTCTCCCCGGGAGGATTCACATTAGGAAGTGGCCGTGACTCCGACAGAGGACTCATAAGAAATCTGACTCTTTAGGTCTTTAAGCATACACTCCCTATTCACTCCCTTATGAAGAGCGTGTCTACAATATACGTAACTATGATATAATCAGATTGCAACAGGTGCTTAAGATGTTGCTAAAAACAGTAACAGGAAATTGCAAATTTCCTGTTACTGTTACTAAAAAAAATGACAATTTACAATCACACAGAGCAAGAAAATGGCACTGCTTCCTCCAGATGTGCACCAACCGGCTATTTCTCCGTTTCAAATGAGAAGCTGTGGTGGCCACAAATAACACAGAAAAACCCTGAAAGGTGGTAAAACGCCAGTGGTTTTGGGTTAACTGTGGGAACAAGGCAATGAAATACTAAAAAACAAGGAAATAATGTTGCATTCTATGACAAACTATGATGGGAAACTTTATTGACCCGAAAATATTTATTGAAGGAGAAATGCAAAAAAAAAACGCCAAACAGATTCTGGCCTTTCGCCTCCTCAAACCCTCATTCACTTCCACTTCAGTTGACCTTTGCAGTTCAGTCCATCGAGCTGTGTGTTGCATGCTGCACGTTACTTCAGTTGTACTACAATGGTAAGAAAAGCATTTGTTTTGATTCGATCAGAAACCAAAACCTTTGTCTGTGCAGTGCTGTCAGCTTAGCCGTGCCAGAGCCTGAGGGCAAAGCAACACGTTTCTCCATCCAGCATCTTATACCGCTTCTCCACCTCTCTGCCAGTTACACAGACCTCACACAACTTGTGCCACTGACAGATCTTAAAGCGCCACACCTTAAAGTCCCTTTCTACAGACCGGGTCTCTCTTGCACGACCGCATCTCAACCAGCATCGGTTTTTTCTTTTTGTTTCCCTTTTTCCTCCCTTTTTTAGCAGCCAAAAACAGGCAAGTCGCCCCCTCCCGCTCAACAGGCTCCTGCTCTGCTTCCTCTCACTGTCTGCGTCTCCGCCTCCTCAGAGAGCATCATCAGCTCGAGCGTGTGACAGAGTGACAGCGAGAGCAGCACGGGGTGTGCCTGTGTGGCCGTATGGGTGCGTGTGAGTGGCATCGCGGGGTTTTTGGCAGGAAGGGAACATGCACAACACGCGCTCTTTGGTTAATTGGAGCATCACCTCAATGCCAGTTTATCATCCGGATGATGACGCTGAATCTGGTCCAAGCAATTTGACAAAAAAAAAAAAAAGGTTTATATGAACTTCTGCGTCTCGGAAAGTTTGAGGAAAGTTACCGCGGCTTGCATGTGAGAAAGCCTGTGCAGATCTGGCCTTTGTGCCACAGCATGGTTGAGAGTTGTTTGGTTAATGAGTCAATGACTCCTGCTCCATTTTACATGCCCGATCTCATTCCGCCATCTCTGTAACTAGATTTTGTGCCTCTTTAACTGCTATCGATTCTTTTCTGGTTCAACAAATTCAAGTACTTCCACTTAGCGAAACGATCCTTAAAGTACCAATAATGGGAAAACTATTGATGTTGTGATTATGATCGACTTGGTGAAGGAATAGAAGGACCCAGGGAGCGCTTTCACATTATGTATGATGAAGCTGTTTTGGTAGCGCGTGTCACACAACCTGAAGAGATATAAACACGGTGCCCTGTCCGATGAGACGCAGCAGGGCCGAGGGGAATCTAATCACACCGCTCCCCAGAGACGCTGTGCATCTCCTTGTGGGTAGTCTATCGGGCTCCTGTGGGCCCTCACAATCTATCACTGTCTAAGCTGGCTAGCTCTCTCACTCGCTCGCTCGCTGCAGGGCAGGTTTGCCTGAGTTGAGATGCAACTCTCGGCAGTGCTCTCATAACCCTCAGAGCAGCAACAGTGTGTGCGGAGAACAACAAGCAAGAGCGTGTGGTTAAATCTGCTCAGTAACGAGTCCTAAAACCCACAAAATGCACCTTTTTTGTCCCTTGCCCTGTTGCCCTACTTACTTTCAGGGGAATAAGGTGATTAAGTGACCACTGAAATACTTTCACTGACACTTCATGACCAAAACGTCATAAAGGAAGGAATTTGTAAAGATAAAGACTATCGTCCATGCCTGTCTGCCTATGTCCTTGTGACAAAACATAGTTTGTTTTAATGAATCACGATGAGGTGTGATCTCACCGTATTCGCACACACCCAGACTATTCTAACCAAACCGCGCTGTTGTCAGCAGAAGAAGACAGACAGTGAGCCGGGGCTGTCAGTGACTGACACGCGGCATCAAATTCACAAAAGCCACATATTGTTAATTAAAGGCAGTCGTAAATCTGAGGATTTACAACCAGGATTTATTTTCTGCTGAGATTTATGTGAGGCGATAAAGAGGGACAAGGGGAATACGAGGCGGCAGAATTCAGAGTATACGAGCAGAGGAAACAAAGTCCTTTAAACTCACCCTGCCAAGACGAACTTGTCACAGGAGCTGACGTCACACAGCACCTTCCCCAGCTCAAACTGCAGCTGGCTGATGGATCCCACTCGATTCTAGAGAGATAATAGCCCAGGCATACAAACACATGCAGTTACAGCCCTGTTCCCAAGAATGATCACAGAGATAGCTGTGATCATTGTGATAATCTTTACCACCTTTACAGATTTGTTTGCAAGTATCTGCTTATTCGAAAGAAAGACTGGGAAACTGGGTAGCTGCGAAAAACCCTCTTTGCATTAATCCACAGGTGAACATGCTCTTGTGACGTGGTGATTGTAGCAGGACAGAGTGAATCTGTCAATTCTTTAATTCTTTTATTCATGTTTTCCGCAGTGTCTCAACTTATTTTTGAGAAGCGTAAACCATTCATGAAATCATAAAATCACACCATTTTCAATTTTTGTATCTTTCAGATTAAAAGATTTTATACCAGAGGCAAATTTTCACATTAAAATCTAGTTTTGTTTTGTGTTCAAGAACATATAGTGCATGGTGTCCTGTAGCGGTCTCCAGCTGAGTGGAAATGAAAGAGGGACTCTGATTCAGTGCAGCTGAGCAGCCTGAACGCACCTTCCAGTTGGAGCACACCCTTCTGGCCGAGCTGCGGCAGTCTCTCAGCGTGCTTTTCCAGCAGGGGGAGTCAGACACGCTGGCGTCCGGGTGAAAGCCCTCCCTGGTGCACATCCTGAACCAGAGAACGCCGTCCTCAGCGAGGACTCGCCATGCCCTGCTCACCTGGGAGGAGATTGGACAGCGGCGTGACCCATTGAGTCAGCTTACATTACGGCCTTGCATCACTTGATTTGTTTGTGCTTAACGAGCTCGGCCGACTGCCTGCAGCACCATGTGTTGGAGGTCGGCCACGGCAAATGTAATTTACTAATCTATGCCAATTTAAGTCACATAAGGTATACTGAGGATGCCCTAAGCGGTTCCACAGACTGGGGGAGGAGCGAGGGTGTTTACGGCCACTGTGTGATCTCTTTATAGGAAAGGGAAAAGAAAGGGTAAAAAAGAGAAATTGCAAGTTTGCAGCCTTCTAAAAATGTTCATTTGCCATTAGAATCAAACTGATCCACCTGCTCCAGGCCTCAAGCTGCAAATCTAATCAAAAGCTAACTGGAGTGGTCTAAAAGCTTTGGTCTGAAATTAAACTCTCTCTACCAATAACCCCGCCTCAGAAGTTTGCACAGATCATTACATCTTCGCTGAGGTCAGAACTCTTCCAGTGCAGCTCTAGTTAGTACTTTATTCATTCAATTAGAAATTCAAGTCTGAAAGTGAAATTTACAGTTCTTGAATTTCTCATGTCCTAGTACAAAGTGATTTTTTTTTGCATTAGATGTAAACATCTAATGCGAGACATTTCGGTGATCGATAAAATTGTAACTTATGTTAATGGTTTTATTTTCTAGATGAATTGACATATTTCCCAATATTTCCCAAATATTGTCTGCAAGAAAAATTCATATTGGACTTTCAGTCTAACCTCATTATGAAAGCCTTGTTTTATTCTGCACTACAGCAGCTCCTCACCTGTGCACAGCGGCCCAGCTCAGTGCAGTCCAGATACTGGAATATCTTCAAGGCCAGCTCGTAGGGCAGCTCCACGTCAAAGAAGGGAATGTCATTGACTTCATTCTGCAAAGGAAGACAACCTGCATCGGACTTTGTTGACTGAGATGATACCTGTAAAACGCCTCATCATCATACCAGGTCCTTGATGAGCAGATCCAGCAGCTCCTCGTCCTGGTTGCCCGCCCTCTGTAGCTGCTGCTGTTGAAGGGATGTCCTGCAGACATTTGTCATGTCCTGATACTGTCTCTTCCTCTTGCTCCTCTCCTCCTGGATCCTGTCCAGGAGAGGACTGGTCCTCCCGTCCAACAAACTGTGAGCAATGGACACATACTCAGGCTGCTCCTCGGTCCGTCCTGCAGATGTTCTTCCTCCCTCCTCTGGCTCCGAAGAGCTGCAGGCGTTGTTTTGATCTTCTTTCGAGTCTTGGAAATAACTATTTTTCAGATTTCCCTGACCTGAGTGACCAGGAGCATCCCAGGAAGGAGAAGGAGGAAAACAATCTGGTCGCCGCTCCTCTTTTTTACTGGTTAGTTCTTGTTTCCAACGCTTCCTGAACGCTGCAAGTTCACCCTCGTCCATATTTTATAGTCATAGTTGACAAAAAAATAACTTAACCGTGTCTTAAAATCGCATTGTGGAATATATAGTGTATTTCTGATAAGCTTTCGCTCGACACCGATCCAAAACAAGCCTGTGTCCTCCACCATAAACAGTCCGGCAGGGAAATGATGCTGTCCAAAAGTTCCGAGTCTTAAATTCCGCAGGTTTATTGTGGAGGCGACATAATAAGCGCACATATATGCGATTATTAGCTAATAATAATAGTAGTAGTAGTAATAATAATAGTAATAGTAGTAGTAGTAGTAGTAGTAGTAGTAGTAGTAGTAGTAGTAGTAGTAGTAGTAGTAATAAAGCATGTTAAGGCAGCGAAAGGCTAGTCTATTTTTATGTAGCACCATTCATAACACAATATATGTGCGTTATAAAGGCAAAGAAATATATTACAACATTGAAATGAAGAGTGAAAAGAGGATATGATGCATAACTGCAAATTAAAATCAATACAAGCAGAAAGAAAAGTTATGTATGTGCGTGTTCAATATCAAGATTTAATATTTATGTTGTTTGTATTAATAACGTTGTCTTTGTTATTATTAGATTTTAATATAAACTCTTGGCAATGAATGCATGAACAAGTTTCTCCATGTCTTGTTGAGGCAGAAATCCCTTCAGTGATGTATTTGACATGGTCATAGGCTGATTAATCTTTATGTAGCTGTTATAATTCAGGACTCCGTAGCTGCACCGACGTTTCAGGCTTGGGCTTGGGGTTTTTAGTGTTCACTCCAACAGCTCCCTGCTCTACATAAATGGAGCCATCATCTTGGAAAAGTCGAAGAAATGCTTTTTTTTAAGTATTAGAGAAGAGGACATGATGTTCCTGTAACAAAGGGCTCGTCAGATCAAAGCAGACAGGAGAGATTCAAGAGTTAACACCAGCGCAGAGCTATCTCTCTCTGCTGGGAGAAGATGATGTAAACCCCGGTACCACGTGACTGACATGAATAATACAGTAGGGAGGGAGACGGGGAGAAAGGGGGAACGCAGACGCTAGGATTGGAGTCAGGATGAGCTGAGAGGAGAACGGGAGAAGTAGGAGTGTCTCACATCTCTGCAACCTCCGAGCGCTGAGTAGCTGTTTGTCTCTACCGCTTCTTTGAGTCAGTCAGGATGTGTTTGCTGCCTGCGGACCAGCCGCTGCTGCGGCGCGGCGGCGCCGCTTGCGGCGGAAGCGGCCGCGGCGCGTCGCCCTGCTCCGCGGCTCAGCTGCTGGCGGCGCGGCTGAGGAGGATCGGAGACCAGCTGGAGGAGAGCAGGAGGCCCGGTGAGGAGCTGGGGGAGCAGCAGAGCAGAGAGCCGGGAGGAGCGGAGAGGAGGAGACACCTGAGGACTCACCTGAACGGCGTCCTACGCGCGGCCGCGCGCCTCGCCGCGCTGGCGCTGGTGGTCGCGAGGCGACACCTGTAGGGCGCGAGGCGGAGGCAGAGGCAACAGGTGCGTCGGCAGCATCGTTTCAACCTGAGCTCGTTTAGTTTGTTTTAATCAGAGTTAAACAAAATGTTTTCACCGTCTGCGAGAGCGTGAATATAGGAAGAGACGTGTTAGAAACTAATTTGGAAATCTGGCTGCGTGAGGTGATTGAATTGCAAAGTGTTGAAAGATAATTACAGGTTCAGTTATGAGCCACGCAGGTACCTGTGACAGAAGTTTGAGTTCTTATTTCAGATAATTAACGGAAAATGTGTGAAAAGTGGTGCAGAAAATCCCCTCAAAAGTTTGGAAATGGAAGAACAGTGGACGCCTTTTATTGCGTTTAATTTAACTTTGAGCTTTAATTAAAGAATTTAAGTTTACACTTATCAAATACTGTCAGTAATACTGCACCCTTTTGACCTTGTTTTCCTCCTCTTCAATAGTGCATAAACTCTGCACTCTAACCAGTCTACTGCACTCATAACTTGGTAGTCTTTATTTGACTTTATCGTCACATTAGCTTTGAATCTTAGCTATGCAAGTAATTTTTGATAAAAGCTTCTGCTAAATGACTAAATGATAATGTAACGTAACATAGGATATTGTTTATCACTCAGATTTATCCTACACAAAAACATTCACGTCCTGGATACACTGAATTTATTCATTTATGATATGACTTGCATTTATGTTTACTGTTCTGTTCATCTTGAAATCCAAAGATTGAGGGTAAAGCGTCAGGCCTTTTTTTGTATAACACAATTCACACAATATGTAGCACTTATTGCTTTACTGTACATCTTACTTCAAATGATGAGTTGCGTGCATGATGGTGTTGTATGCTGGAACCTGAATTTCCCAAAGGGAATCTTCCCAAGGGATCCAACGTGTATGTCTGTCTATCCATCAATCTAATCTATCTATACATCTGTCTGTGGACTGTCTGTCCTAATATCAGGAGCATTTCTTAAATGGCTGCTTTGTGTAATGAAATGCATTCATCGCATCTTATACAGATGGTGCTCAGAGGACCCAGTGTGATGAACGGGCTCCTGTCATTTGCACTAGAAGAGATGCAGGAAGAGTCGGAGGCTGTGGTCCAGCTGTGGTGAAGATGTGACCAACAGAAGAGAAGAAGCCAGATTAAATGTAAGCTTCAGGGTCAGGACTTTGCTGTGCCGGCCTCCCTGTGATGAGGAGGCTTCCTCAGGCCTGATCAGGGACTCACTTTGCCTCTCTGCTGAGGCGCTGACAGCCCCGCAGTCGGTGCGATGCGTCCTGCCCCCTGCGTGACTCTCTGATTCAGTCATCCCGCTTCCAAACGGTGATGTAATCCTCCCCTGGTAGACTGGAGGGAAAAGCTTACTAATAGGACTCCTTTGAATTTTCACCTCCCACTTATGGGAGCGCTTGCAAAGGGGTGGGTTAAACCGATTAGACCTTGAACTGTTATCTGAGACTACAATTAGTGAAGCAATCCTGATTTAAAAGAAAAAAAAGAAGAAATGCTGCGAATTAGACTGGCTTATCAGCCTCATGATGCACTTGTACTTTTTTTTACATAAGCTATACTGTGTCGATAAGGAGAGGGTGGCTGTTTTTATAGACGTTTTCTACAGTGTTTAGATGATGTTTACACATTCTCCTGCGCTCTTAGCATTATCTGTGGGGGGCAGCGTTAAGTGGCTTCTTAATCATAAACAACATGGGACCTGTGCATAGGAGGCTATGCTCTTACTGATGTAAGTCTGTGATGTCTGGAAATAAGCTTTCTCTCATGTATCACGTGTAATGTGAGCAGAATTACTGGAACTGTCTTTTATAAAGTGTGTGCTATTTATACCGACTGAATATTTCATATGGATTTTTAGCGGTTGAAATAAAAAAAATTCTTGTTGGACTAAAGATCTCTTTGAGGTTTCATTATTACAAGACAAGAAACAGGCTTGGTAACGTGAGCAGAAGTGTTTTCATTTCTTTTACAACACCTTTGCAGTGCATTGAATGTATGACCCTGTCATACTGTCTGTGCAACCAAACAATGGGCTATTCCAAATGAAATTACTCATATTTTACAACTTTAACAGGAAAGAATATGGAACTGAAATTTGCAACATGCCACTGAAAATATGAATAATGTTAGGATTATGTCGCCTGGCTACAACCATCAACACTCACTGACACTACACACTGTGTACATTCTGGCTAATTACAACTCACACACCATCTTACAATCTTAAATCATACATGAACTTACAACCACTTTGTCAGTAAATTATTTTGCTGCCATTTTTAAACAGGTAATCAATTAAAAAATGGTCAAAAATAAGTAAAAGGAATGTGATAGCACTTTATAACATAACTACACACCATTTAGCATTTAACATTAGTAAATACTTAATATGCAAAGCATTCCTCCAACTTTTAAACATTAGTATGTTATTTATAAACCGTTATAAATGTCTTACTCTCACTTATTACTCTATAGAATTTAACAATTATATTTTCATGCTTTATAGAAATGAAACAAATTCAGCATTAACAAAATGTCCATTAAAAGGCAGTTATTCAGGAGGAATTAATGGTTCATAGGTTCATAGGAAGTACATTTAGACGATTAAACTATTTAGTTGTACACTTGTGGACATACTTATCCATGATCCGTGATCATCCAAAATGAGGACTATTCATCTTACCAAGAAATTACAAATGAGATTTATAGGTCAAGACCCACAAATCTCATTTATCACTTACGCACCCACCTCTCAGCACTACACTACATTTAGCCAAATAGTTTGTTAATTATTTACTATCAGTTTGTAAATAACTTATGAACCGTTAACATTTCTGGAATAACTGCTGCATAACTGCCAAATGACAGATTAGTGCTGTATCCAAATGCAATGGACACAGTAAAACACACTATGCAGTAACAGTGTTTAGAAATGACGCTACTAAGTATTACAATTGGAGGCTGCTTTCTAAATGACTAAGATTTTATTAATGTTAGATTGATGCTAAATAGTGTGTACTTGTTATAAATTTTACCAACAAAGCAAAAAAAGTGACTGATGTTGAATGCTGTGACTATTTACATTATTGACATTAAATGCTTTGTGGCCAAGTCTCCATATACGCATAGCTGTAAACCACCTTAACCTTTAGTAACGCTGCTAAATTTGATTTATGAGCGTGTCCTTAGGTGCCAGGTTCATCTGAAGATAATGTGATGTGAAGCATTGTTTCCAAACGCTTACCCTGGTTTCAAGTGTTACTACAAAAAAATCAACTGAGAACGATGACACGCTACTACCATGTCTTTGGGTTAGGGTTAATCCCAACCCCAATCCCAACCCCACCCTAACCCTAACACTTTTTGAGATCCAGTTGTGGGGGGAGCCTCAGTAAATCTGGAAGTGAGCAGAGGTTGTGCCGTCCTTCCAGCATCGCAGGGTCTCGATGACGGTGGAGCGGCACAGCGGACACGTCCTCTCCCGGTCGAACCACAAGCACAGGCACTCTTCGCAGAAGACGTGCTGCAGGGAGACATCACACACACACACACACACACACACACACACACACACACACACACACACACACACACACACACACACACACACACACACACACACACACACACACACACACACACACTTGTTTCACTTTTCACCGCAGCACAGAGATGCCACTGTATCTCTTGAAAATATGTGGTGAACTGTATTTGCATTTGGCATTTGAGGCTTTCCACAATGTGAATATGGATCGACCATGCAAAATATGAGAGCAAATATATAATGAGCAAATGTTCATCTTCTTTTTTTGGGACGTTTCAAAGGTTTGCTCCACATTGCATTGCCGGTTGGATGGAGACATAGAAATAGCACACCACACAGGTCAGTCACCATCACTGCTCCAGCAGCAGCTCTGCTAATTTGTCACGGCACCAACCACACACACACACACACACACATCAGATATTCTGGCTGACATCAGGTAACAGTGAAACATCAGTTACAGTTCTGCTTTTTGGACAGGTTTCCTTGGAAACACTGACATCTGTTAATTTCAATCCATTCAGATCATGCTTAAACTGCAGCCTTCTTTACCTATACTTTGAGAAATGTATATTTTCGAGAGTCCTTACCTGACAGAGGAGAGCGATGGGATCTCTGAAATGAGCCTGACAAATAGCGCAGACGTCTCCTGCCTCGCTGCACTGCTGACTGCCGGCTCTCACTCCGTAACTCTGAACAAGACAAATAAAAAAGATTGAAGATTGATGATTGAAATTTATTATGAATTCACATGCCTGTGAGTGTGTTTATTCAAGTGGTTAAGAAAAGGAGGCTCAATCATTCTGAATCTGACCTGGGAGCTGCAGAGCATCACCAAGGCTTTGCGTATGGCAGATACTCGTCCACAGATGTCGAAGGACTGGAAGAAAAAAATGAGAGAGATTGTGTTCTCTTCTATGTGAGTGAATGGTGTGTATATGTATGTCAGTGTGTGTGTCTGTGTGTACGTCCTACAATTGACTGGTGACCTGTCCAGGGTGTAATCCCTACCTTTGCCCTATATGCACCAGAGATATCATGGGGTTGTAAGCAGTTAAGATAACATAAGGATAAAAACTGGATTATTAA
Source organism: Karalla daura (assembly GCA_029224185.1). Lineage (NCBI taxonomy): Eukaryota > Metazoa > Chordata > Actinopteri > Chaetodontiformes > Leiognathidae > Karalla > Karalla daura. The sequence continues at coordinate 20,341,470 of CM055192.1, forward strand.
TACACAACTTGTCAACCTGAAAACAGAGGTTCAAACATGGAATCTGCTGCTTCTCTAAAGTCCTTGTGAGTGAATCAACAACTCATGCTCATCACAAACACAGTTCTCATGCTAGAAAAATGGCCTGATCCTGGAAAACACCTGCTACGCCTCAGCTCATAGACATACACGTGTCCACACACACAAAAACACACTCCCAGGAAGCAGTCGGCACAACTCAGTGGAAAAAGCCCAATATTAACAGCAACATCCGTTGAATCAGACTTCTAAAGCAGGGCTGGACTATAATTGTCAACACGCAGCACACAACCCATGACGATGACAGCCAACACTGTAAATAATTCTCTGTTGCATCACCCGGTTTCACTCATCCATCCAGTTTCACGTTGTTTCACTATTAAGGCTCTCTACTCAGTTTTATGGGCGACTTCAGGCTGACTCAAAGTTCTCTTTTTGCAGGCGTCTTCTAGAGTTTTCCTGTGACGCAGTCCAGTAAAGGACCGTCCTCTGTGACATAGCTTTGGCCTTTCCCACAGAATTGTTTGTGCCTTTTTATTTTGCCTGTTGTACTTTTGCCCTTTCCTCTTTTCTCATGTGGCGCAATGTGTGAAAACTAAATTGTCCTTATAAAGATGATTTCCTGTATTTATTGCTCTTATATTATTAGTTCTCATTCATCGGTTGAATGTTATATAAAATATCTACCGAGGGAAGTGAAGACGAGTGTTTTGATTTTGCTACTGGGCCCTAATTACCTTGCAGAGGCTGTAGATGATGATGAGCGTGGCTCCCAGGAAGTAACTGTTGGAAGGGTCTTCTCCCATGATGTACTTGTACCACAGCTGGATGGGCACCAGTGCCCGAAACAGCTGGCTCAGCTCTTCGATCAGCAGGTAGAACTTCCCCTGGACAAAAATGGAAGATTGCAAATGGCAGACGATCAATCAAACTTTGCATTTTTAGTTGAAAGAGACCGTGAGAGAACGTGGCCATTTTTAAAGACAAAGGACCCTCAGTCCTATGACATGAATGGAAAGATACTGAAATCACAACGATGTGGATTCTTTCTTTGAGCCACTCACAAACTGTCAAAAAAAAAAATATCAGCTTCGGGGCACTCTTCTATCTTGTCAAGAGCAGTGCGGTATTAAAAGCTTAAACCAGCATGCCTCCGGCCCAAACATGGCTGCCGTCCAGAGCTCTGCAGTTTCACAGCGGCACATGCAATCTCCACACACTGTGAGCGAAACTGGCAGCGGCTCGTTCCACCTGCTACCCGGTGCCCACATTAAACCCGTCCTCACGGGGCTCACAGGCACACTTTTCACAGGAACTCCCCTCCCTAAGTAATCTCAGAGAAGAAATCGACTTCTGACTCCCTCCCCACCCCTACAGAGTGCGTTAAAGAGAATTGGAGACAGTTAAAACCAGAGTGAAATGAAAGCGGACTTGATTCCCCGATGGCCCCTGTGGCATCCCAGCTTGCATAATGACTTCCTGGACGTCGGATGACAAAGATTGATGACTGCGGGTAAAGAGTCACAAGCAGCCAGGTCGGCAAGGGAGGAAGACCTCTGCCAGTGGCTAATTCATCTTCCTCATTGTTCCCGCAGCCTCGTATCCCACAGTGCTCATCACGCCCACGCAAAAACTGTCAAATTTAAAGTTTGGACAGCAGCCAAAGAGTTTCACTGAGCACCACATTCACGTGCAATTATTTTGTCCTCCAAGGATGCTTGAGCTACTGCTATCAGAGAGGATAATGTCCCAGTGTTGCGTCCCATGTAGCAAACATGGGCAATCTGACAAATCGTTATCGGTTCACCACTACTAAAAAGATCGGCAATGGATGTTACAAATTTGAGCAGAAGTTAGGTTGTATTTGAGGGCAAAACTTCATTCTTGACAATCCAACTCTGATTCTGATTCTGCTACAATCAATAATACACAATGCAAAAAATATATAGAAATACTTTTTACACAGTGGGTGGATATATGGGTGCAGTTTTTGTCAGCTGCATTTCAATTGCAATAACTCACCACAAAAGTCAAACAATTGGTCAAAAAAGCCATAAGCCCAAATTTGGTCATCTTTTTGTACTCACCAAATTTGAGATCCATTGTACTTTAGACAAAGTATACTAGTCATCAAAGCTTATTGCTGGGCAACAAACACATTCAGTGCTTTCAGTGTCTTCTAACTATTAGTTCTTTTCTCTTTGGAGATTTTACAACTTGAAATTTATTATTTTGGACTGAGTAAACCAATCAATTCAATATTTTACTTGGACTCTTAAGACTCTGTGATCACCTTCATCATCTTCTAGATTATATATAGGACTAAGTGAATAATGAATCCAAAAATTTCACAAGTACAAGACGCATCTTTCCTCTTATGACTGAAACTTCTGAGAAAGCTGATGAATCACGCTGAAGGCAGGACTTACTGTGGGAGCGGTACAGGGAGTAAAAACTAAACCATACATCGGTTCAAAGAGAAAGCACTTGTGCAACACTAAAATCCATTCACAAAACTGAAAACATGACCAAGTTAACAGAGCCAAGGACTTCCGACTCTTTCAAGAGCCTCGAGGACTTCCGACCAAAGCCGTCATGGAACTTCCGTTTGCGTGTCTGCTGTCACTGGTGCATGCTCTGTGATTATGCAAGATCATTAGTGGAGGCAACGATGAAGCCGGCTGGCTGATTACGTGACATCCCTGAGTTCAGGACATACCGCATTGTTTGGCCATAACAAACAAGTTAAAAGACGCTGCAGAATGCGAGTCCCCTTAAATGCATGTGTTCCATGAAAGCTGTTAAATTCCACGTGTGTGTTTTTGCAGAACGTCAGTGTTTGCGTGAATGTGTTTATGTGTACGGGCGGAGGGTACAGGTAATGGTCCGGCTCCAGGGAGGGATGACCTCACCCGGGCAAACCCCTGGAGGGCAAATGAGCTCAGTTGCTGCCGTAGTCCTGATAGGCCCGTAGGTCTGTTTATCAGTGGAAAATTTAATCCTAATACTTTTGTAAAACCCCCACCCCTCCTCTTCCTCTTCCCACCGCCACAACACACAAACATATACAAGGAGTATGAGCAGCACCTGTATGGAAATCAACATCAGTGTGTGTGTGTGTGTGTGTGTGTGTGCGTGCGCGTGTGTGTGCGCGTGTGTGTGCGCGTGTGTGTGCGCGTGTGTGTGCACGTGTGTGTGCGTGTGTGTGTGTGTGTGCATGCGTGCGTGCGTACGTGTGTGTGTGTGTGTGTGTGTCTGCAGTCATATTGTGTTGCCTGGGGCCAGACTAAGCATGCACACAGACACCCGTGTGCCCAGGCTCACCTGAGGAGTGCTGTTTAAAAGCTTATGAATACAAAACAGTTTCACACTGTGACCCTTCAGCACTTTCTTCACTCACTGGAGTATTTCATCACAGTTCTGCAATTACTACTTTTTTTCTTTCAAAGTTTCACAAGTCAGTGGTGAACTTCCTGTCGCTCAGTGATGTCGAACACTATGTTTTGGACATGTTCTATTACAGACACTGGTTTGGCAAATGGTGCCTATTCGTCACAGAAAGAGGGTCAACGGTTCAAATCCCGGTCAGACATTTATTGCAGTTTTGGAAAATCTCACAAACAATTACTGCTCGTCTACATTCATACAACTTCTCTAGTGTATTATTTAATTACAAACTTTAGGTTGCATATGCAGCTTTAGCCTTTGTATTTTGTCAAACAATTGAATAGCTTGTGTTTTTGCTCTAAGGTTTAAACTCTAACTGATGAAGCTCTTCAGCTGTACACAACGTTGTGAGTTGGTTAAAGTGCCCATTTAACTCGTTGTTGTGTTGACTTTACAACAAATAGCGACTATATGACCCCAGGACTGCGAAAGGTACACACAAGGTTTTCTTACCCTGGATTTGAAGGCGAGGACGATCTTAGGTAAAAAGAGGACGAAGCATTTCAGTCCAATGGTGAAGTACTTGAGGACAAAGTCAGTGATGCCCACCGCCCAGATCAGATCAAAGAAGTCAAAGCTGTTGAGGTTGGGCTTAGCGAATATGAGGCTGGAAGAGGAGGACACGATATTGTTACTGAGGAGCCTGGTGTCGGGTGTTTCCACCAGGGATGAGAGATTTGACGAATCAAAACAATACAAAAATGAAATGTGAAAAAAACTTGGAAACAAAACAGAAGAAAATTATATAATTACTCACACAACAAGACCAGACAAGAACAGGAACACTTCCTAAAGGAAATGGAGGTAAAAATAAAATGGCTTACACAAAACAAAGTGAATGAGGAAACCTAAATACACACAGTAAATGCAGACATACCATGGCACACACACATGAAACACACAGCCCTAAGGAAGGACCTGCTTGTACGCTACCTGTTGTGCAGCTCCTCTTGGCCAAATGTGTAATAGATATACACTATATTCCCTGCCAGGAACATGAAAATCCACAGAGCAACGAATACAGAGCGCTCCTCCTGGGAACATCAAGAAAAAGAAAGTCTTCAATACGGCATGTATGGCTGTGTATCTATATCAGCATTTGTTTAAAGGGGGACTTGAAGAAAAATCCCTCTATCTTGGCTTTGTTAAATAATGACAGTCTGCTCTATATACCACCAATCAGCCACCAGATAAGCATTCATCTAACCACAGTGTCCCTTTTAAAGTACCAGTGATGTTATCATTAGTAAAACAAAACAAGAATAAATACTTGAGGTAGTACTGTTATTACCCGTAATGACACTTGGTGCCTAAAAGTGGCATTGGCGTAGGCAAATGTACTGGCCATGCCCACACACACAGCAATACCTGCAGAAGAGAGATGTAACATTGTTGTTAACAAGACTTACTGGTGCTTAGCTGTGGTTGGAACGCTATATAGATAGATTCATCAAGCTGGTGTACCTAGCTTATGCTGAAAGCAGACTTTAGCTAGCAGGATGAGGATGAAGGGGAAGCCCCTCTGCAGCCACGTGACGACAGCCTTCAGCTCTGACAGGGCCGGGGCAGGAGTGGACGGATCGTCCTGGGCCTCCTCTCTGGAGCTGTGTCTCTCGGATGGCGCCCCTGCGGTGGCCTGCTGCAGCAGAGAGGAGGTCCTGTGCTGCAGCGGGTGGTGGTGGAGGTGATGGTGGTGGTGATGGTGGTGCTGGGGCGGCCTGGGGAGAAAAGGTCCACCCTCCGTACGGTGGGGGCCCCCTTCCTCTCTGGACGATGCGGTCATCTGGATAAAAACCTCCGGGGGGGAACCCAAAACCAGACCTGCCGCCTGGAACTGAGCAGAGGAGACGGAGCTGGAGGGGACGCCCACCAGGCCAGAGAAGATCTGCTGCGGTGAGGTGGGTGAGTCGGGCTTCAGGCAGTCAAACACTCCACCCTCATCCAGACTGCTCTCTGATCCAAGGGTTTGGCTTCGGCTCCTGAGAAAGGAAGAATGGGAAGAGAGGCAAGCGTTTATTTCTGAGCCATACTGTGAGTGCATTGTAATTATTATTAATTATTGCTGTGCTGCCATGTATACGAGTGGGTAAGATAGGATAACTGATATTTAAACACTAGATGACCCCTACAGAGATCTGTGATTACTGACTCTGTAATGGAAAATTTAAAACTATGAGCTGTAATGACTTCCATCAAAGGGCCAAACAGTGGTCAGAGTCTATTTATTTATTCATTCATTTAGTATTTTTTATAGACTTATTAAGAGAACAAGGTCCTACATGGTGACTCGGTGAATGGCGCCACACAGGGACAAGGCACTATGCTCTAATCCCAGTCAGTTTGACGGACTGAGTTTGCATGTTCTCAGTGAGTTTGCATGGGTTTTCTCTGGGTGCTCTGGTTTCTTCCCACAGCCTATAAACATGCATCACAGTTAATTGAAGTTGTGTACCAAGATGGGTAGGCAGATGGATGGAATAAGATAAGTGTACATCCTGTGTAAACGAATATGCTCTCTCTCCAGTCTCTCCTGCATGTTTGCATGTCTCAGGGTGATTTATGCAGATATGGGGGAGAGGAGCACAATTTCCCATAGGTGGTTAGTGTTGTCGCCCAACAGCACAGCTGGTTTGTATCCTGATCTGATCAAAGGCCTTTCTGTATCAAGTTGCACATTCTTCCCGTGTCTGTGGTAATCCATCTTAATCCTACAACTGAATTGCCCTTAGGTGCGTAGGAGAACAAATGTTGTACAGATGTGTGCACCTGCATTTATTGAATGTGTGCTGCAGACTAGCACCAACAGATGTCTGCTATACCACAAGGCATCTTCAGACTGGATGTGGATAGGGCTGTGCCCGAACATAGAAATAATTCTCTTTCTTCTTCCTCCTCTATTTCTGCAAGCTAAGGAGAGATCCACCCTGCAGCCCTACCTTTCAGGGGGCATGCCATCCGTGTTGCTGCTGTGTCTCCTCTGCATGGCATACCGCTCATCACCACATGGTCCAGCCCTGCAAATGCACATCAACATCAACAGATGACGCCTCAAGCTTCTTCATCTTCCATGCGTTAGAGTAAGATGTACAACAGCGTGGCCTTGTTCACCTGAATAAGTTCAGCGGGTTGCTCCACAGTCATCTTTGCTATCGGGTTAGCTGCTGCTGTTGCTACAGGGAGAAGATGCTCTCCTGACGAGGAGAGGAAAACTTCCCGTATGACGTCACCGGAGGCTCCTCTCAGCCAATCAGCGTCCTCTTTCCAGACACACCACATCCGTGTTGGGAATGTGTTTTTCCTGCTGCTGGATGTCAATTCCTGCCGGATAAGATACCGCAAGCCGATACGTGTTTTTTTCCACGTCACGCTGGATACTGCAAAGTCTTGCTAAAGAAGGGCCCACAATACAGCTGTTCATTTTCAACCAGTCTCCGTAGTGAATCTTGGAGAGCAGGCTAACGCTAATATGGGCTAACTAGCAGGCTAACAAAGCGGTCTTTATGATGTCAGTGTGGGAGCTGACGTGCCCGTTAGTTTCTGTGTTTTAACCTGTTTTTCAAGCAGTAATTCATATTTACAACCACTGTTCGTCTCATCCCACTTGCTCGCAATTTTAGTGTTCATCATGGGTTAGCTAACATGAACCACCGTGTCTCGACATAGCGTTTTTTGCTCGATATCTTTGCTTACATATGCTCAGATAGTATTGGTTAGTAAGCTGTTACCTCAGTCCATAGAGCCTGGGGTTGCACGGCTTTTATTCGGGTTAAGGATCCTCGATCTAGACTGTAGGGGTTGGATGTTTTGGACAGTGACATCTCCCTCTAGATAGCCATGCTATGATGGTGCTGCGGAGGCTCCTGAGGAAGCGCTGGGTGCTGGGAGTCATCTTCGGATTGTCCCTCATCTACTTTCTCACCAGTACACTCAAACAGGTACAGGACAATACAGTCTGATGCCACTGAGCTGGAATAGCAGCCATTATAAACGCGACCACTTCTGCTGCCAAGTTATGTGAAGTTCTACCATTACTGCTTCTTTATTAATGTTTTTGATGTGTTGTTATATCTGTATATGTGGGTTTTAATATCATGGCAAGTTCTACTACTACTGCTGCTGCTATTTTATAGAAATGCATTCATGTGTAGTTTTTTTTTTTCACTCAAGACCTTTGTGCACGGACAATGTCAATGTTGTCGATATTAATTTGCTATTCTCATGCACCAAAAAAGCTGAGCCCAACTAATCCCGTAACCCTGGACAGTATCATGGGGCTCTACTGATGTCTGTCTCCAGCACATTACAGGGCATAGGCAGGGAATACAAGGACAGGTCACCACCCACACCATTTACTCCCACACTCACGCCAAGGGACAAGTCTCAGATTGACTTGACAATGCATTGTTTTTGAACTGTGAGAGGAATTGGGAGTACATGAAGAATAGTCTCGCAGACCCGGGAGGAATGTGCAAGTTTCACACAGAAAGGACCTAGGTCTGACCAGGAGTCACACCCAGGACCTTCTTACTGTGTAGCCACTGTGCAACCACTATACTATTGTTGTGACCTGTTTACCACTTTACTTCATCATGGAGGCACCAAAACACAACACACTCCACATCTTGTAACATTAGTCCGGAGTTAGTCATTACAGCAGCTACATTTTCTTGACTCTGTGATATTTCATGAGCCTCCGTGTGAACATAGGAGGAGAGGACCATACGGGACCGCACACTGCTGGAGGTCCGAGATCCGGACCACCGCATCCCCTGGAAGGTCCGTTTCAACCTGGGAAACAGCAGCCGGCAGATCACTCAGTGCAGGAACTCCATCCAAGGCAAGACGCTCCTCACGGATGAACTTGGTGAGTAACGCGGGCACGGTGTCGCCAACATCATGACGACTCTGTTGCCTTTAATCGATGTATTTGCTTATCTGTGTTAATGTTTTACAGGATACGTGTGTGAGAGGAAAGACTTGCTGGTGAACGGCTGCTGTAATGTCAACGCTCCCAGCAGCAGACAGTACATTTGTAAAAGCTGCCTGGCCAACGGCTGCTGTAGCATTTATGAGTATTGTGTGTCGTGTTGCCTCCAGCCTGATAAGGTAATCTGTCCTATCAAGGATGTTCATGGTGTGTCATTACTCTCATTGCAAAACTCTGTCAGCATGGTAGATCTGTTGCATACGCACAGGTTCCATAGTTGTGAAATGCAAGATATTGCAGATTTTCACCCTGACATGAAGTTGAACATCGAGTTTTAACTTTATTTATAGCAGTAAGAACAGATTGTGATCTGTACTTCTGTGTTTACCCTCACTCACTTTTTTTAATCTTCATGCTCTGCCTCAGCAACCTCTCCTCGAGCGCTTCCTGAACCGTGCCGCTGAAGGTTTCCAGAATCTCTTCACTGCGGTGGAGGATCATTTTGAGTTGTGCCTGGCCAAGTGTAGGACCTCTTCGCAAGTATGTCCCGAGATAGATCGAAATTTAGACTGTGACCTCTGACAGACTCCAGTCACAGCTGTCTAAATACACGATCCCATTTAAAACAGCACACACAAATAGTGAAAATGGGTGCCTCACTGGGTCGCCACTGCACCTCCTCCCCTAGTGTAACAATGAAATTCGACATATGACTCAGCCATCAGTTTACCTCAGAAAGCTCTTTCAACACAACGCTATGACTCATTCTAGTTCTTGACCTGACAACCAGTGTTAGCTGTCCTTTTCAAAGACAAATAAGGATTTCAGTTGACATTTCCTTCCTTCACTTGCAGACACCGATATTTTTACTGTTGTTTCAGTGACTGCACCAAACAAATTACACAAGTCAAGTCTTTCTTTTGCAGACTTTTCAGAAATTAGCATGTGATCTGTCGCATGGTGAAAAAAAAGTCTGTAATTTACTGCTCAATGAATGAATTTGGAACATTTACAAAACATTCCATAAAAATGCTTGAATACATTATTATGAATGCTTTGTTAACCTGCTCATTTATTATTTTCTTTCTCCTGCTGATACAGAGTGTCCAACATGAGAACACCTACCGAAATCCTCAAGCAAAGTACTGCTATGGAGAGAGTCCTCCGGAGCTCCTTCCCATCTGAGCTGTCCTCTCAGGTTCAGGACACACAGGAACAGAGGGAGGGCTCAAACACAGTGCCCCCGTTCGGACATTCTGCAAACGAACTGCTGTCTGGTTTCATTTTGCATATTGGCACCAAGGTCAAAGAAACACCCACGAGTAACCTCAACATGGACAAATGCTGTATGTGATTTGGTTATTTACACTTCATAAGTGCATAGAAGGCCTCATACATTCATCCATGATGATCATCAGGTCTACATAACGGGCAGCTCATCCATCTCAATCTGCTTCAAATCGGGTCATTTCATAAAGTAGACTTTGTTTCAAAAGGAGGTAACCGCAGATTTCATGTTTTTGTTAATATTGCGAATGTGGCGAAGAATGTGTCATTACTTCTGTGTATAGTGCATGCGTATGAAACTGCTATTTAATAAAAGTAACTGTGAAATGAATGGGCTGCTTTTTGTGAATGGTGACATTGAGAAGGTCTTTCTGCTTTTGTATGTGATGTATACATTTATGCTATGTGCACACAAAATAAGAGGTTTAAAGATTTAAAGCAAAGTAAAGTAAAGTAAACACGACTAACAGGAAAAACATGAAACAGTTTTAATTTTCTCCAAAGTATGTACAATTTGAATAGTTTGCTGGATGAGCAATTGAATATTAATTGATTGCTTAATTTGAGGAGGACATGGCCCACATTAATCTTTGTTGCTGTGTTGTTCCCTTGCATTGCTCTGATTGGAGTCCGACAGATTTATCTGCCTCACCACGCACTGTCCATCTGTCGACAGATTTCAGGCTGGCGTTCCTGTGAAGCAGATTCTTAACATCCTCTCTCTCCTCCTCAGGCAACGTTGCCTGATTCACAGGGGATAGGTGGCCGGAGCACAACAATTAATCACGGTGAAGGCCGCGAAAACAAACCGTCGTAATTAAGAAACGTAGCCTGTCGGAGCCCCCTTTCATTTGCCTCTTTGGCAGTTTGATTAATTACTGTCACATGGGAAGGATGTCATTTGCTGAAAATGATCAAGTTTATTTGAACAAAGCCATTTCTGATCCAACATACAGATTATAGTTTAGACATTTTACAACTCATAATGTAAAAAAAAACCTGCTATAAGAAAAATAAATTACAAAAGGTATCCACTTCCCTCAAAGTATACCTGGGATGTTGCCTCAGTTCCAGTACCATTAATCTTACTTTTTCCTTTAAGCTTTGCAATTTGGCCCATGAGCTTGTGTTGTAGCCAGTCTAGATAACTTCTGGCTGTCTTCAAAAGAGTGTGACTCCACTGCTTCCTCTCAAACGCCTCTGTGGGCATGTGCGGGGGGAGAGGTTTCAGGGAGCATTCTCCTCCGAGAGTCTGCTTCATACACCACTTGAGCCTGTGGACGCCGGAGATGGTTTCCCTGAGCTTGTTGTGCAGTAGATGATCGTCCGGGTTCAGGTTCTGAGTCTGGTCCTCCAGGATCTTCTTCAGGCCTTCATCCATGAAAAATAAGCTGCACTGTACCAATGAACCGTTGGGAGAAGAATCCGAATTGACCTGGAGCTCAGGAAAGCCGGGTCTCCAAGTGCCCAGGTGCTCACCGTTGACTTCATCCTGGACAAGGAACAAGATTCATTTGTCTGTGATGTGAAATGAATGTAATCTCACCACAGGCAACTGAGCTCCATTTCTGTAAGGTCACAGACAATGGAACTCTTCACACAGAGAGATGACATGAAGCTAAAGATTAAATTAAAGATGTGGTTTTAAAAGCCAGAGCAAAGTGATCAAATGCACCCGAGATGAGACTACTGACACATTTCTTGCCTTCAAATGCTAACCCACACTATGATATAAGAAAGCCATGCAATTCAATGCTTATGTGTTGAGGTGCGATGAAGCAAATTGTAAAACTTGACTAATTTTATCTTTACAGCTTTCAATTATAAATCTATTCTACATATGTCTAAAGATTGATTCTATATAAACCGCACATATTTGTACTCTGCATGCTAAATTGGACTGCTAAAACTTCTGTGCCGTGTTCTACAATCCACTTGTTCCACCTGCGTATTTGAACTGAAACTGAGAGCTGATGGCTTTCACCCTTTCACTGATTAATCCGAAAACAGAAATTCTGACGTGGTGAAAAACAGCGGTGACGCATGCCGACACCGACACAAATATACATGTTACTTACGAAGCGTTTCAGGCTTGTTTCAACGAGCCGTCTGACGAGCAACGTGAGCTCTCTGGGATTGCATGAACCACCTGTAGCATGTTTCTTCAGTGAGTGTCCAGCATCCAAGCTGTGCATGAAAACCACTGTCCAGGCACACAGCACTTTCAGAAAACCTGCAAATTGTTGGTGCATAATTGCAAATCTGTTGATGTATTTGCATATTTTTGAGGAAGGATTGAAAGAAAAATTAATGATGGAAGATGAAGAAGACGAAGAAGCATTTGTTACCTGTACTGTGTTTCATAGTGACCCCGCTGCCTTGTACACCACTGATGGTAATGCAATCCCAAAGATGAGACCATTTTTATATTCGCAGCCAAGGTAGGCGTGCAAGAAAAAGCACTGATGATAAGAATCCCCGTAAACACCCTTTCACGTATTGAGATGTAAAGATAAGGAAAAAGATATCTCATTTAAACTTCTATAGAAGTTGGCATCAAAGACAGCTATTGAGAAGTTTGTCTACCATCAGAAGATTTACCTGCTTCCTAGGGTACAGTTTAAGCCAATGAACAAACACAGAAGCCACATCTTCACCAGTGGCTTTTATCTAACTTGCGTGATCTATAATGAGAATTGACACTATATTTTGTAATTATTTCTTTACTCTGAATTCAACTATTATAAAATCTGAACATATTTTAGATTTAACACTCAGGCTCTCGCTCACTGACAGACATTCTTTGAAATATCAGTGGTCTCACGATGGATTAATTCCTTCTCAGATGCCTCTCACACACCACATCCTGTGCACAGAGATGACGATATAACCACAACTGAATAATGTCTTTTCACATCAGGCTGGTTCAGTCCAGTTCAGCCCTGCAATCTCTTTTTCTCACATATTGTGACAAGTTTGATCAGTTTGATATTTCATAGGGTACAACTAAAAATTTTCTTGCTTATGTGAGGTAATTGTTTCACTTACACTCACCGGCCACTTTATTAGGTGCACCTGTCCAACTGCTCCTTAATACTTCATTTCTAATCAGCCAATCACATGGCGGCAACTCAGTGCATTTAGGCATGTAGACATGGTCAAGACAATCTCCTGCAGTTCAAACCGAGCATCAGTATGGGGAAGAAAGGTGATTTGAGTGACTTTGAAAGTCACTCAACCATACAAATTTTGAACGTGGCATGGTTGTTGGTGCCAGAAGGGCTGGTCTGAGTATTTCAGAAACTGCTGATCTACTGGGATTTTCACGCACAACCATCTCTAGGGTTTACAGAGAATGGTCCGAAAAAGAAAAAACATCCAGTGAGCGGCAGTTCTGTGGGCGGAAATGCCTTGTTGATGCCAGAGGTCAGAGGAGAATGGCCAGACTGGTTCGAGCTGATAGAAAGGCAACAGTGACTCAAATAACCACCCGTTACAACCAAGGTAGGCAGAAGAGCATCTCTGAACACACAGTACGTCCAACTTTGAGGCAGATGGGCTACAGCAGCAGAAGACCATGCCGGGTGCCACCCCTTTCAGCTAAGAACAGGAAACTGAGGCTACAATTTGCACAACTCATCGAAATTGGACAATAGAAGATTGGAAAAACGTTGCCTGGTCTGATGAGTCTCGATTTCTGCTGCGACATTCGGATGGTAGGGTCAGAATTTGGCGTCAACAACATGAAAGCATGGATCCATCCTGCCTTGTATCAACGGTTCAGGCTGGTGGTGGTGGTGTAATGGTGTGGGGAATATTTTCTTGCCACTCTTTGGGCACCTTGGTACCAATTGAGCATCGTTGCAACGCCACAGCCTACCTGAGTATTGTTGCTGACCATGTCCATCCCTTTATGACCACAATGTACCCAACTTCTGATGGCTACTTTCAGCAGGATAATGTGCCATGTCATAAAGCTGGAATCATCTCAGACTGGTTTCTTGAACATGACAATGAGTTCACTGTACTCAAATGGCCTCCACAGTCACCAGATCTAAATCCAATAGAGCATCTTTGGGATGTGATGGAACGGGAGATTCGCATCATGGATGTGCAGCTGACAAATCTGCGCCAACTGTGTGATGCCATCATGTCAATATGGACCAAACTCTCTGAGGAATGCTTCCAGTACCTTGTTGAATCTATGCCACGAAGAATTGAGGCAGTTCTGAAGGCAAAAGGGGGTCCAACCCGTTACTAGCATGGTGTACCTAATAAAGTGGCCGGTGAGTGTATGTCAGTTATGTCTTACAATTTATGGAAAGAAGTAAACTGGAAGTAGTATTAGGAGCAATAGTGGAGTGAGGCGAGTAATAGTAGTTTTGTAGCATTAAACATACAGATGATAGGCTTGGCTCAGTGCAAAAAAGTTATTTTTATTGACTTTTTGACATACAAAAATATTAATAAATACAAATCTCAATCTGAAAAAAAAGAATGTTCAGGAAAGGATGGTATGATGATCTACAAAGACTGCTGGAAGACTTGTGTTATGTTACCATGTTACACTTTGATTAATCACTCAAACACTGTACTTGCCTAAGATCAGACACAACTGTGATTACACTTTGTTTTCACGCGTCAGCTCAGACAAATAGTGAAAAAAATGAACAAATCAATGAAATAAATTCTATACAATTCTGCAAATCCTGGATGTGATACATCACACATTTCATATGAATCACTTTCTTTGAAAGTCTCAACGTGATGTAATTCAGATTCATGACTATTTATGCTTATGTACGCAAGTTGGCTTTTTCATCAGGATGTGGCCACACATAGGCCGACACATAAAAAATGAAGTGTATAATACAGAAAGTGACAAAACCTTTGACCAACATGAAAGGTAATTCCCTTAGATTTTGTCTGGAGAGTGCAGTTGTTTGTGCGGCCCTGAGCATCTGAATGGAGCATGGTCCTTGCACCCCACAAATGTTTTTTGCCACTAGCAATAAGTCGCTTGACGTATTTGGATGCATTCTGACCCGTTTGGTGAAGTGTCTGTGTACGTCTACGGCTGAGGTGATAACGCACATGAAATCTGGTTATGCCGGGGAACAAGCTCTGTGAAAAGCGTGGGCGGAAGCCTTATCACAAGCTCACAACAGAACACCAATTTACTATTTCCCTGTGACGAATGCCTCTTTATACCTCATGGTGTTGTAGGTGTAGAATAGACCCTGGACATTCACTCTCACATTGGCCCTAAGTGTGGGCACTTAGGGCCAATCTAGAGTCCTAAACTTAAATGGGCTTTTTTTTTTAATTACTTTGGGAAGAAACGGGAATTCCTGGAGAAAACATCCAAAGTCCTGCAACTTTCTTGCTGTGAGGCTACAGCACTAAACCACTGAGCTGCCGTATGGCACAGAAGTGTCATATAATTTGTACATATAAATATGTGAAATATTAAAATACGTTAGAATATTAATAAGAAAATAAATACATATACACACAAATAAATATAGCTATAGTAAATTGAGCTACCTCTCACCCTGCCGTTCATATATGAAATTGGATTCATACACATTTAGAAGCAATACATCTCTGCGCTTTGAAGGACAGTTGTGACATCCATTTTTTAAGCCTGACAGTGACCAGAAGCAGGTCATTTAACCAGGGTTAGGGTGAGAAAAAATGTTTGGCACAGGGAGGTCAGACTCAAGGGACGTCATTGCCATTGTCTCTCTTTTTCATTGCTTTAGTCCTCCTTGCCGCCACACAAGTCTGATTCACTTAGCACCGTTTGCACATTTACAAGCCACTGTTTCAAAGAGGTTATGACACCATATCCATACTTTTTTTTTTGGAAGTCATCATAGGAAAACTGGTCCAGTGGGGCTGGTGTTGCTGGCAAAGGAACATCAGCGATTATGACCTGGAGTGCCTCTTGGACATTATGCCGAAAGTTTTTATATCTTTTAAAAACTACTGACAGGGGCTTTGCAACCGGGTTGTCTGAAACATCACGCTGATATTCCTCAACCCTTAAAATGTGCAAATAAAAGAGTATACTCTTGGTATAAATGTCCAGCAACTTTCCAGAGGTGTCCTCACCAGATGCTGTGCTGCTGGGCACCTCGCTCGGAACTGTAAAACCAGTGACATCTGCATTGTTGAAATGAAACTTAACCTGTAAAAAAAAAAAAAGATTTCAATATGAGTGTGGGGTTATAAATATACCATTTTTATTCAAAAGATATTAAACTGCTGTGTTTCTGGCATTAAATGGATTTGGTGAAAACAAGATTTTTTCTGTTAGGAGCAGTCTGTGCTCAGTTCAGTTCAATACATGTACATTTGCCTTAATATTCCCTCCTACAACTAGTTTTCCAAAGCACCGGATGACTTTTGTTGAAAGGAAGTAACAAAAAATGGCAGTAGTTATTTATTACCACACAGGATATATTCCCTATTGCAGAGAACAAAAAGTTACTGGCGAGAAGTATAACCATAAATCTTATCTTGTTTTAACTAGAAGTTAGTGTCAGATAACAACACCTGTCGTGATGCTGCATCGTTCCTTTACATTCAAAGAATAAATAATTAATATAAAATGACCACCACGGCCTGTTTCACATTACATTATAAAAGTGTCCCATACCCCCAAGACAGAAGCAGTGCCTATTTAGTCAAAAACTTTTTTGTATTTAGCTTTTCTAAAATGTCTTCCCTGTCACATAATTTAGATTATTAGATACCTAACATGATTTCTACTGTCATACCAAACGTCTCAGTCAAGACTGATCAAACAAGATGATGATGGTTAGTCAGCGGGTGATTAACTATAGTTTTTGCATTATGAATATGCAGGGAGGGCTGATGATAGTGTCCTAAACTGCTGAACAGTGATTGCGTGTTACAAAAACTTGGTAGAGACTGACAGACAAATGTTAAGCTATGCAACAAGTAGCACGACACAGTCACTGGGCGGTACTCACGTATTCGTCCAGCAGCGTTTGAACTTCCTGTGCCAGCAATTTCGATTGCTTTCCAAGCTGGTCTACAACATCTCCACAACTGGCTAGAGCTGGAGCAGGAGCAGGAAATACTGGCCTCCACAGGACTTCCAGGAGCACCAAGGTCAGCACTAGGGTCACATGGACATGAGAGTTTCAATTTAAGAGGAAACAAAAACCTCTCGAGGTTGCCAGGTAAGCTTCAGGTAAGTTGTGTTGAGAGTATTATGTTGCAAATAAGGGAAGAGCGATACACACTGGCAAGGCTACTTTTAAAGACAATTTCAGTAAACTAAGTAAATTACAGTATAAAAGAATTACAATAAATCTTAAAAGGAGTTACTCTGTCAAAAAATTACACATTTCTCATTTCATTCATTTCACATTTCAATCTTAATTACACATTAAGATTCCTGTTAAAACAAATAAAAATGCACTACAGCACATTTGCTAATCAGACAATTTATCAGAAAGTCTGAATACTAAACTGTCGTATTACATCTCAAATAACAATATCAGGACATGATTAAATATAAGAAAGGTATTTACCAAAGTGGCACCAAAGCTGTGTAGATCGGTTATCCATAGTGGCAGAGGTTCAAGATGCTCAATGAGTCTTCAAAACTGAAGTGGATCTGGAAAGCTCAGGCATACTTATATATATATATAGTATGTGATACGCCTGATCAGCTGCACCCACCCACTGTGACACAACGGCAACTCTACAAGATATGACAAAATTCCATGATGACATTTTTTTGTCTCCTGTCCCAGACTCATGAAGTCATGCAGGCAAGGTCTACTCTCAGGAACTTAAGTCATAAGACCGGATACACACAGTGACAATGCACGCTTGAAGGTTTAATTTGGGATTCCCGAATAGAAAGTAGAAACTCTGTGAATGCATTCGAGGATTACAAGAGCACCATAAGATCTCCCTGTAAGCTATCAATCTCAAAAGATGGCTCATAAAGTAATTTTAAAACTAATGACTTCATAAATCGCATTGCTACCCAAAGTCTTCTAAGTCAGGGGACTTTCACTCCCTCTGAAACACAGTTTTGCACATCTCTGCAAAAATATATTCCAAAATGACTCGCTATCGCTCTCTCTTATCTTGTCTCAGGTCCAATGCTTGGTCCTCTTTTGCTTCATTAACCAGTGATGTAAAAGTATAGTACATCTATTCCATATCCAGATGACATTTCTTGATACCTTTCCACAAACATATTAACAATGTATTTTAGGTCTGTCTTCTACAGATGCTAGGTCTGTCAGGCTTTAAAATCTGTGGTAATAGTACTTGACCATGCAGTTGTGCCGAGGCAATCTTCACTTAATTGATTCATGTCAGTGACTCACCAGAGGGACCCTACGTTCATTACTCTTTATTGAGTGAAGCAGCACAAAAATTACAAATGTTTACAGAATACTTTTACTTCAAATTGTACAAAATGTAGTTCACTCGTCTAACCAAAGAAAACATGTGTACCAAACAAAACACCTAGGTGATATTAGCTAAATTAAGTTTCATTGTGCAAATGACAAACAATTAAGACATAGTGTTGTTGACCTTGAGTAATACTACTGTTAAAAAAAGATGACCTCTTAAACAAAAAAACTCAGTAAGTCTACTGCCCTGCTTGACAGCCGTTGTAGTAATTGTAATATATAAGTAGATAAGTATTGCCCACGCAATATTGAAAGCAAAATGACTGAGCCCTGTTGTCAAAAAATAATCTCAGTTTTGTTTTGCATGAAGATTATTGTAAGATAACATTCTCACATAACTGCTTTGCATTTCAGCTTTCACACTTTCAGCAAAGGGAAAAATAGCAATTCTTGCTATTGTTTCTTCAGACAGATTTCCTTATGAACACAACTGGAAGACTAAGTTGTGTGTTTGTAGCACTGGTGAAACTCCTGTGCAAAGCCAAGTCACATTATGAACACTTCAACTTTAGAACATACATGAAATCTTGAGTCCTGCATTAGAGAGTCTATACATGGTAATATGTGCTTGGGTATTTGAATTTGTGCCTGTGTGCATGTGTTGTGTTCAGATGTGACTGTGCGTGTGCGTGTGCTTGCGCGTGTGTGTGTGTGTGTGTGTGTGTGTGTGTGTGTGTGTGTGTGTGTGTGTGTGTACACTTGAGGGGCTCCTGGGATTCAGTGCGTCCTTCTTTTAGATAGATAAGACAGGAGGCCTCACAGGCAAACTGTGTGCACACCATGGAGAAGTGCTTCTGGTGGTCATGGCAAGTTCATAGTAATTAATACTGCTGGCAATGCAGTGCTAGTCTAGGCACAGGGTTAGCCTCATTTCCTGAGGCCCGCCGCACTCCCACTCCCACCCCCCAGGCCACTGGTACTGGAGTTGGGTGGAGGGGAGGATGGCGGCACATTGAGCCAGGATCATCCAGCTCATACTGAACTTCAGAATCAACTCGTGGCTGGTTCTTTCCTCTGATGCTGGAGCATGTCTGTCACACTCACGATGTCCTCCTCGGGGACCTAGAAAACAACATGAGAAGGTTAGATCACTATTATTGATATTGTTTTTTGGCTTGGTATCCCTACTGAGTTGCCTACTGACACATCTCACATCTCACAGACCCGGAGCACCTGTAGCTCTCATCTGGAGATGTGCACCTTGAGAAATGGGTCCCCCTTGTGGCCATTTTAATGAAAAGGACACTTTTTAGACCACATAAAATGATTTCACTTATTCATATGATTGTTTATTTTTATTTTTAAAAGGTAGAAAGGAGAGTGGAAACGGTATGAGCATTATTTTAAGTCTGAAAAAGCAGTTAAATGTGCTTCAACTACTACCCAGTTACACTGCAAATGACATGCTGTAGATCCCTGATGACGGGCAGGTGAATGGGTGCTGCATAATGTTGCATAATGATGAAAATGCAAGAAACTGTAGGAATGTCCCACCACAATGTGTGTCAAGAAAGTGGAAAATATGAATATTTTCGAGACTACAAGGGTTCACCTTTTGTGTCTCACACATAGGTGTGAACTGGAATTTCCCTCCACTTAAATGAAGATAAACTGAGTCTGACTAATAAATACTTGAATAACCTACACAGTGACCTTCCAACAGCCCTCTGACACAGTTGCATTGTACCTCCTTACATTCTCCCTCTATTTGACTCCTGATTTTCCAACAAAACTGGATCACAGAATGATCATTTAAACATTTATCATTACACAAACATGCATTGAACATTTTGTTTTACATTTACATTTAGTCAAAAACATTTAGACCAAAATTTTGGTAGGGATTGAAAATCTATCATTTAGCAAATGCTTTCAAATGACTTAACATAATGCATAACAACATAATGCAAATATTTGCAAGCACACAGTATCTATGCAACATGCAAGCAGAGGACACGGATGTGTGATGTCACAGCTGTTGCTATTATAAGAGTCCTTGTGGTTAATGACAATTCCACTCTGAATCACTAGAATTTGGTAATTGGAGAATTATTCCGGGTTAGGTTCCATGATATGCAAAACATGATGGTATGACGGAGCTTTGACAGTCACATCTGCATCAATCCGAAGGTAGGAGTGTGTGACTAAAGTAAGCAGATATGCATGGAATATCCATAGATTCAGCATCATTTCTAGGTTCGCCTTTGGTGATTAAGCCACTAAGCACGACAGTTATTTCAAAAAAATTGTTCCAGCATCACTCCTTCTGATGCAAGTGTGAGAGTAAAAATACACAGGAGTGTCTATTTTTGCAGCCGTGAGTGAGGCTGAACACCGTTTTACACCAGAACACTGATCACCCATTTAGAGTTAAAGTCAGATTATGCCCCAAAAAACCCTACAAAGTAACCCACAAATTTAGCTTTGCTGATTCAACCACTTACAATCATTATGTGATAAGTTTCTGGGAAGTGACACACACAAGAAGTAGATAAAGTTTTCTTGGTATTTTTTGAGGTATAACAGGAGACAGGAGTCTAGACAATAGCAGACAGTAGCAGACAGACGCTGGCGCATTCAGATCTGTATTGAGTCACCAACAGAGTGCAGCTTCAACACACAAAACGCAATCCTTTCCTAACCCTAACGAAGGAATTTAGTTAGTTTTGGTTAGTCGCTTCTAATAGCGCGACTGATTCTTCTCAATGAAAAGTCATACAGAATTCATAGTGTAAGTCTTGCATTTGATCCAGTTATTCACAGTGGACACCACATATATCCCCTCTGCACTACATCAGACTTAAGTTCTCTCACTAGGTTGCATTCACACAAACACTTAACTTAAAAAAAAGCATAATAAATATGTGTTTTCCGGTTTGTTAGGGGCTCACGACTGGAAAGTTCATGCTGTAAGATGACAGTGGGCCACAGTGTGTGGTTTTATATGTGCATATATTACTTAAATTATGTTCAGTCTTGAATGTTTGTCTTGTTCAAGCTCCAGACACTGTTGTGTCTCTGTCCATTCTCCAGCGTTTCTCATGATTCGACTTGACTGACGTGACACACTGTATTTTTGGCCGTTATTGCAAACATCTCCCACATGAAGAAATCTGACATTGAACTGTCTGAGAGGACGGTGCATGTACGCAATCACTTGACGCAGAGTAGTGGAACTCACCAGAGCGTGATCGAAGCTGAAGGTGCTGATGTAATAGGCAGAGATGTCGCTGTCAGCCAGAGGCTGAGATATTTGGGCCACTATACCACATTCATCTGAAAGCACACAGAGCGGAGAAGAAATACACTGAAACAAGTGACACATTAAGATATTTTCAACCAGTGGACAAGTGTCATAAATCTCAAGATCATGCAAATTTGTTTGTCTGTTCTGCAACCCCTTCCAAATTGTCCAAAGCAAATATACATAAACATCAAAATAATTAAAATGTATCTTTTATACCTTCATAACAGTTATATAAAGGAAATCATTGGAGTTTTTACTGGAAATGTAGTAGTTTTTGCATTCTGAAACGTATGCACATTTTCGTGCTGGAGCTGTGTCATTACACGACCTAAACAGAAATAACCTCATCAACACTAGAAGGCAGGTAGGTGGTATGTGTCAAACTCTTAGCCATTAAAAAGGAGGCGCCTTACCAAAACCCAGCGGTTGCCCCCCGATACGAACCATTCTCCACAACTCCCCAGAGGAGCTGGTGAAGAGGAGATCAGCAGGAAACCTAGAAGCAAAGATCAAATATTGATTTTCTAGGCAAGGCAAAACAAGGCCTCTTTATTTATAGAGCACATATGTGACCGGGGGCAACTCAATGTACTTTACATAAAGACATTAACTGTGAGAAGTGAAAGCATAAAAACTGTTAGTACAGTTAATAAATAAATACATCTATCCATTTGAGGTGTATCAGTATATTCATATGGTTTGGTCAAGCCAGACAGCTGGAATACGAATGCTACCAATTATATGAAAAAAATAATAATAATAATAATAGAGCAACCAAGACAACAAGTTCCAGGAGCTATTTTAGCTTTCAAAGTGTGAGGTCATTACCGCCTCTGAGCCTCGGTGTCCATCACCAGGGAAATGTAGCCATCAATGAGGGAGAAGGAGAAGAACTTGATGCAGTCCAAGTCCTGGCTGGGACACGGCTGTGAGTCCTCTTTAGGACTAGACAGGAGGAGACACACAGGTGATCAGACACTGGACAGGCAAAGTCAGCAGCACAGACTCAAAATAAGTTATTCACCTTATAACAATGATGGATAGTAAAATTATTGTTGAATATAAAAGAGAGAACCTTTTGGACAATGATGCCTTTTCACTCGCCATATGGAAAAGATAGATTGGGATTTTCATTCATAATATTGTTCATGTTCAATATTGTTCATGTAATTATGTTGAAAATCAGTGTCTCATTTTCGGGATTAAATCATTTCGATTAACATCAAACTAATGTGAAACAACGCCTTCCGTGTTTCATGTGAAACACTTTGCATTGTGTGCTGCCACCCAGTGTTGCGGAGTGGTATTGCAGTACTGCTGCGGGCCAGACTCGCCTCACCTGTTGGAATAAAAGAGGACGTCGATGAGCGTGGTGGCGATGGACGGCAGAGTGTCCGGGTCTAGGGACATGACACAGAACTGGTTCTGGGGGATCAGCACCGGGTGAACCGTGGGCTGGATGGCTGAAAAAGACATAAATTCCATATAAATATATCCGTATCTTATATGCATAATTATAACATTATATATATAGTTTCACAGAGCAGAAAGCTCCCACTCTTGCTTGTTTCCACAAGATTTCAATGATTCATGAGGGGAAACTAATCAGTAATCCTTGGGCAGACTTTCCCCTGATATGTAAGTATCTTTATGGATGTATAATACAGAGAGACACTGAGGACAATGATATCAGCTGGGGTGACAAAGTGGTCTTGATTCGATGGTGAATGGATGTCAACTCGTTGGGTTAGTCAGGCACATTGAATCGAAAGAGGACTTCTGTTCAGATCTGTCAGCGTTAATGTAAATTTCTGCCAAATTGCCACTGTGCAGGTGGTAAAGTGAAAAAATCAGTGCTGCAAACAAAACAAAAACATACTTCATGTTGTTTTCTGAACAGAGGCGCCCTCCACTCCTGACACAGATTCTTTGCTCACCATCTCCTTCCACGCCTCACTGTGACTCTCTGTGACTAACTGTGAAAACCTCCATTAATGAAGGATGTTTAGTGATTTGTCAGTTTCATACTGTGTTTCGTAACTGGGCCTGCTCTTGCCATGGAGGAAGGGAGATTATTGAGAGAGTGACTCGGCTCCTTTGGTAATAAGGCCTGCCAAGTATTCTGAACTTCATTTTCATCTCTTCCTTCAGTTTTGCAGATCAAAGTAGCACAATTAAGAGCTGCAATCAGGTCACCACAGTGCCTACAGTTTGCCTGGCTGATGGATGGCAAGTTTCCAAGCTACCCCGACACGTGCATGGTGCACAAAACATAAACATGTTTCTCTTATGATAAGTTGACAAGTTCGAGATGCAGAGATATGAGAGACAGGGGTGAGCGGGTGCACACACATTTTTCAGCCTGCTCTGTCCTCATCGTACAGCGTGTCCTGTGCTTTGTGGTCATGTAAAAATCACTTTCTTATTTTATTCCTTATTATATGTCCCTATTTAATCATTTTAATCAATTTTTTTGTAATGTTTCTAGAACACCACAGAATTGCCATCTTGCAAGTTATTTCTTTCTTCTTTGAACACAGGCTTTAAATAAGCACCACTAAATCTGTAGCATGATATTTCAATTCAGATATCTTAATGTGTCAACCTTTGACCTGTGCAAATTTTTACAAAGATAAATGTCTAATCTCCATCAAAGAGGGCTGTCACAGTTACATAACATCACTGCACCTCTCCCAAATTCTACTGAAAAGTGACATACTCAAAGTCAAAGTCCATCACCCAACATTTTACAGCATAAACCGCATTCACAAGTGCAAGAGTGCTCTGCACTTCAGACACTTTAAGGGGGAACTTATATTGGGCAGAATTCAGCCACAAAACACCTTTTTTCAAGCTGACCTCTTTGTTTTGTAGCCTGTGCCTCTGTGTCATGATCGCCCTCTTTTGGGAGTAATGAGTAAGCCTTTACACTTTGCACAAATAACCTGAAGGTGGAGCTGTAGGAGCTTAACTTCATGCGTCTGATACTGAGCTCAATCAATACCCGAGAGTCAAGTGAATTCACGCTCGATGGGGCCATGGCCCCTACCTTCTTTGCCATTCTTCTGGAGGCCATTGGAAACATCCAGACGGTGCATAGGGACCGACTCTCCGCCCACCTCCTTGTAGATGTTGAACTCCTCCTCCAGAGTGCTGATGACTACAGACAGGTCTTTCTCCCTCACCTACGCAACACAGATGAAGAACGGGAATATCAATGATTTCAAAGCAAACTCCAGGACCAAGACTTTCGCTTCTGCACATACAGGCTGCAGTCGGTTCATGTGCAGTTTTCTCTGTGTGTTCGGTGTCATTTCAGGGCACAGCATTCACTCACTTCAAAGAAAAGCTTGGGTGCAACCAGCATGTCGACCAAAAGTATTCTTGCTGACACACGCGTCTGTCAAGGTGTCATCTATTTCTGCCCACTTAACATTTTCACATGTAATACATCAACTAAGTTTTCAGTGCCCTCAGCTCTGTCGGGAATTCATTCTTCCTTAACGGCAAAAGTGTCGAGTGGACAAAATGCAGACACCGTGGCTCCTTTTGTCTGGCAGAGCTGAGGAGGTGAAAAGCTCCCCCGGCGAGACGAGAGGCGTGGAGTTTTTATAGATTTAGAACGCTTGAACAATCGCTCTAGACGTCTGCAAATTAGATGACAGGAGGGATCTTGTCGAGCCCCTTTTTTATTTTCCGAGAGCAGCCGCCGCTGATTAAACTGGAGTGGAAGAAAGTGTGAGAAAAGAAAAGAAATAAAGAGGCTGCGGAGCAAAAGTAGATGAGACTCACCAGGATGAAGTCGGTCTGGTAAGTGGAGAGCATGAAGACGGAGACGTGCTGCTGGGCCAGGGGAGCGATGACGGACTTGGCGATCTTGGTCACGCCGACGGCCTGCGAGCTGCTGGAGGCGTTGCCGTTGGAGACCACATTGAGTGGCAGCCAGATGGAGCCCTCCACCTTCAGATGCTCAGAGGACTGGAGCTCTGGACAGGGTCAAGAGCAGACAAGTGACTGAGTCTGCAGACATCAAATCTATCTATCAATCCATCTATCTATCTATCTATCTATCTATCTATCTATCTATCTATCTATCTATCTATCTATCTATCTATCTATCTATCTATCTATCTATCTATCTATCTATCTATCTATCTATCTATCTATCTATCTAGCAGGATCTCTCACTCTCTCACAGCAGGAAGGTTGCAGGTTCGAATCCAGGGGGATTTCAGGGGGTTTTCTGTGTGACGTTTGTTTGTTTGTATGTTCTACCTGTGTCTACATAGGTTTTCTCTTGGCATCTTTTCAAAACAGCTCAAAGAATGGGTCAATCATGCTAATGGTTCGGAGAAAAAAAAGGATTACTCGTGCAAAACAAGTGGCTTTAAAATGCTATTAGAGTCATTTTGAAGGAGACCCTGACCCATCATTTACTAGTGATTATGTTGTCTGTGGCACTAAATTGGGCTGACACTAAATTTCAATGGCGGGGATACTTCATTGAGGTGGTGTTTTCCCAGCTCCATTTAAAAAGACAGAAGCGGTTTTAATAAACTTCAACAAACAAACCGCTTGTCTAAAATAAACCGACCAGAAAATAAACAGATGCTCCCTGGAGGAAGGGCTCAATCTGCACATGCAGAACTTCCCAAATTGTGTGACCGTTGATGTAGGGTTCATCACAAAGTTCAAAACAAAGGCTAATGGCAAAATACTTCAAAGGAGAAATAAAAAAGCATGTTGAAGCGTAAATGCTGGGTTGGCTTCACATCAAATTCGATGCAAGTGCTCAAAGTCAAGCAAGACACAGCAAAGATTGCATTAAATTAAGAGGTATAACAGAAATATGCTAAAAGAAACCACATGGACAGATGGCATACGTACAATAAACACAACCAACAGTGCAATCGTCATTTGGCAGCTTCAAAGTAAGAGCCATTTTCCTGTGAGGCATTTTACAGCTGCACTTCATCACATCTTCAGGGCACTGGAGATCTTTATGTAAGAGAGGCTGCAAAGTGAAAGGCAGCTTTAAGTAACAACTTCCTCTTATCTGCGCCTCGAGTTTAATGTACACACACACTTCCTCTCCTGCCTCTTCCTTCACCGTGGAGACCTGAAACACCCCTGTTATTTAAACTGCACAGCGACACGAGTAAACCTCGACGTGGGAGTGGCCAAGACCGCCTGCACCACGGCAGTTCACTTGGCCGTGAGCCGATACCAACACAGAAGTGCACTCAGACTCGGAGGTTACTAGTTTTAGAAGGGTGAAGGTTCAAACAGGGCAGTCCCTCAGGCGAACTGCAGCTGGAATGAGCAGAGTCTCTGAGCCAAAATGGCTGAAAAGCAGGATATTTCACTCCTCGTTCCAAAACAAGACTTGAGTGGAAGCTGGAAGCTACATGGGAAACAGGTGTCTTTCGAGGAAGTAAACACGGAGCTGATAGACAGAGATACAGAGGTGACCAAGTTCGGAGATGTGCACCCCAACCACCACAGTGTCTCTTAGATGAGATATTTTAATGACAGATTTTGTACCCTTCACACCTCCCTCGACTTGCACAACAGAGCTTTCTTTGCATGTTTGAGATTTGTCATGAGAAAATGCCTCGAGAACTTTCAGAGTAGGCACAAAAGTTTTTTTTTATTTTGGTTATGGCTTCATTAGCTTTCTGCCAAGTTCAAAAAACATGACCAAATGCTGTCTACCCCCTGCAGTGAAGACTCCCATTTCGTCTTATTCGCTCCCCTTCAAAAGAGCCACTGTTCTGGTTGGTATAATTCGTCACAGACGGCCCCTTGTGGCTTCGCTGCACCAGCTTTCACCTCTTAAAATAGGCACTCAGAAGGAGAGCAAAGGAGTGAAACAGAGCACCCAGAGGCGATGTATGCCTTCAACAACTACATATGCGTAAAAGGACCTGACAAACATGGCTGCCTCATAGAAAGTGACACTGTTGACTCTGTCCCAAGAGAGGAATGAGACTATTGTCTATCTTGTGGACTGATGTTGTTCAATCAACTAAAACTATGATGTCATCTTTTCATCAATCTTTTCACAAGTCGCCAAAATGGTTAAAATGAGGCGTTGACTCTGTGCACAATTCAACTGCAGATTTTCTGTTAGCATGCACTGTCAAGAGGCACTGAATGACTGCAGGCATAAAGCAACAATAACTGCACACAAACTCTCAAGTGCATCACCTTCCCTGACTTTCTTGATGTGGTACACCAAAGGGACAAGGCTTAATTTTGTTCCCGTTATCACAGTTGATCTGAGAAAAAGCCTGTTTTTGAGGAGTACTCAGAAATGTGGAAGATGAGTGCACCTAAGGTGGCAAGACTTTTTTTGCATGGATTTTAGATTCTTGACCTTGTATAGCTTTATTTTCTTTGGTTGTGCAACTGTATACACCCATCCTACTGCAGTAGGTCTGTGAAAGGAACAAAGTGGAAGGAAGGAAGTCACTTTAGACCGGTACAACAACAAGTCCTTACACTATGGCACAATTTGACAACACATGCCAGTTACTAGCTAACCATGATTTATAAGGCTAGTAGTGAGTTCATACAGGAAGTGTCACAGTTTGCCTGCGTTCTGACAATGGTATTGTTTGATTCAAAAGATCAGTGCAGCACTTAAAATAACATTGAAGAACTTGCATAATGCATTAAAAAACAGGTTTCCCCTTTGACTCATTCAGTGTCAAAATTTCCACAACTGAGTGTTTTCAGGTAGAATCTTCTGTAGACCTCCTTTGTCTGGTAAATGCATGTGTGTATCTCCACATATTCTTGATGTGGACTCCAGAGCCAGAGGCGTTTTACCTTTGAATCCTTCCTCGTCAAGGACAACAGTGTAGTTCTCTGGCGTCTCCGTCAGACTGAAAAACTTGCATCTGAAACGAGCAAAGCAAAGGCAGATAAGGTTAGAAGTTAAGACAACACGAAGGGCAGGAAATGAGGAGGCATGAGAGGGAGAAAATCACGTTATTCATCTGAAATAAATAAGAGCTTTGGATGAGTGGGAATCTACGAAATTCACACTGTTTTTTGGGGGGGTTTTTTACGACCGGTTGTCACTTCATGACAGGCCGATCATTATGCTGGCGTTGCTTCCTTTGTCTTCAGCGAGTGGGGGGTAACGCAGCAAACTGGGGCACTGCCTCGCTTCCTGCTGCATTCAAGGAAAGGCAGGGCAACGGCACTCTAGATGTGAGCTAACGCGAGCTACCATGGGAGCGCACACATGCATCGGCTGTGAAAAATGTATAATTCGCTGAATATGTCAGCACCACTCTAGTCCTGGGCTTCGAGTTATCCATCTAATCCATTCGCGGTGTCTGAAAGTTGCTTTCACTGCCGTCCTTTAAAAAAAGAGCGGCTTTGGTTTAATATTTGAAAAGCAAGAGCCGTTTAGTGGGAAAAGCCCACTGGGGTTAAAAATTTACAAAGAGAGGTTAAAAAAAAGGACCAGCTGGTGACATAGTTGTTGTTATTTAGGACGTCTGAGGACTGAGGAATTCTTTGTTTGCCATTTACTTTCCTTCTTTTCCTTCTCCAGTTTGGTATTTGGATCTTTATCAGGCAGGGGCCAACAGTATTTGCTTTCAAAGGCCTCAGTGATTGGTTCAATTGAATGTTGCCTTTGTGAGGGTAAAAAAAAATATGGATAACATTGTTTATTGATGTTAAATTAAAATAAAATAAAAAACTTTCAGTTTCAGGATTTTTGTGTAACTGCGAAAACATGAAGACTGGGATAGAAGTGAATAATTAGGTGAGCAATCAGCAAAATGAGCTTATATTGTGTAACCTAGCAGTTGCCATGTAGCCTCTTGGTTATTAATGGCAACCATGATAAGGCAAAGAAGTGCTCAGTCTTCGACAGCCAAAACAGGAAAGAATTTGAGGCCTCACTTCGGCCTTTCTCCCACAGCCTTCAATGCTGTTGTGGGATTGTTCATGCTGATAGGAAGATTTCTTCTGTGTTGAGACTGAAGATGAGAAGAGTTTGTGCATTTCCAAACATTTACCAGAAATTCACTTAGAGCAGTGCTTTAGTTTTTAGATCAGGAACATCCAGTTACAGAAATCAACATGCAGTTGTATAATGAGGAAAAGGGTTAAAAATATTGGGCCTCTGTGTTCACATGAATAAAATGAATAAAAGTACACCTCATCTCCATCAGCATCTGTTACTCAAATCAATTCATTTATTCTTCAAGCCATTCAAAACCTAGGGACTCATTAGACCTGCATTTTAGCAGCCAAACAGGACAGAATTCATTCAATCCTGGCCAGCCAGTCAAAAGTGAAGATGCCTCTTGGAAGAGGGGGGAACCATCTTCAAGAATTCACAAAAACTTCAGTGGCCATGACCTGGGCGAATGAGTACCTCCACAGATGATAGAATGAAGTGTTTCAGAGGTCAGCTCCTCTGACTGCTCAATGTAAGAAGATAGCAGACAGAACATACCACCTGTGTCATAGCCACGGAAAGGCCCTGCCCTTTCAGAAGCCTTTTAAAAGTTGAGCCTCAGAAAACACATGAGCAGCCACTACACAAATAACCTCTCTTTGTTTTCACTGAATCACCAAAGAGGAAGTGTAACATATTCCTGTTTTCTTTGAAAAAAAAAAGTCTTATGAGAGAAGCACCTTCCTCTTCCTCTGCTTATTGGTCAGCTGAGGCTATTACAGTAGAGGCATGAGTGCGAGTGCCAAAATCCTAACTCAGCAAAAAGTAATCCCTGCCCATGAGATGGCCACTGTCACCCCACAGGCAGACAAAGAGAGAGACACAGAGAGTGCAGTGTAACCCTAACTATCAGCTGTTCAGCCGAGCTGAGCCAGCCCATTGTGCTATAATACCCCCCTCATTTCCTGGTGACCCCTCACCTTCCCTGACTCGCAGTTTCCTGCAGGTACTATCTGCCAAGCATCTCTCCCGCAAGTGAGCATGATCAAGTGCGGGGCTGTGCCGTATATGCTGTGCTCCTGGAAGAGGCAAAGAGCACCCATGTTTCACCTGCAAGGCAGATGAAACACACTTGGCTGTGCGTTGTCAAGCAGCCTGAGGTGAGAGCGACTATGTTTGCTGTGTTTCCTGTTTGTTTAAATCCGACAGATAAGAAGCCTCCCCTGAGCTGCACAACACATTTGCGTTGCACGGCTCTTGTTCAAGGTGGCTGAAGTCTACCCAGAATCCAGTCCACCAAATGCCTCCCCTGACAACAATGCTCTCTGCCCTCACCCTTCCATCTGCTGTGGTCTCCACATCAACACAAAGAGAGAACAACAAACAAGCAGAGGACAAATAGAGGCCAAAGGAAGCAACGGTCCAGTTATTCTCGAACAGAGATAGTTTGTGTGATGTGTTGTCTGACCCTAGTGTGAATCAATGTGTTTTTTTGCTGACTATGTGACCATGCTTGAAGGTAAAGTATTGTAAAGAGGAGTGACATGTCCATCCAAAAAGGAGATAATGGCACATATTTCGCCAACCTAACCTAAATTGTGCTTGATTGTTTATGTGAAAAGTGAGATACTGTAATTTGTGAGGCCTGAAGTGGAAAAAAAAAGCTGGACAGAAAAGTTAAAACCCTGGCCATGTGCTCTCTCCAGACATGGCTAATCATACCAGGAGTTGGGAGTGGACGTAAGGTTGTCAGCCTAATTAAGAAACACTCAGACTCAGCACATTTTATGTAGGAAGGTGGCAGTGTCTAACGAAGGATCCACTGTGCAAACACTGTCTCTTAAACTTCACAGGCATGCTTAAAACATAAAAGGAAAAAAAAGGAAGTTATCAAAAACAAAACATTTTGTCTGAAGAATAAGTAGCCTCATAAAACAGATAAACAGATGGTCAAAAAGCAACAAAAAAATGCATTGCTAAAAGTATATATCAATTTCTCATTATATCAATATGCTGCTTCTCTGCATTTCATAATACTTGAAGTTGGTTTGGGATGCCTGGGATGGCATTTTCCTCCATCTCTGAACATTTCTCAGCCTCAGTAATTCACCTAACAATCAAACATGTTACTAGAGCATTTGACATCGCCTGGGTGTACGATGAAGTTTGTGGCATGAAAGGTCAGCAGACACAAAACAACCAAAGAGACGGGGAAGCAACAGGTAGCGAGGGAGCGGCCGAGTGGGGAAGATGAAAACCAAGTACACAAGTGGGTGGACTTTGATCCAGCTGCACAAACCACTGGGTGGGGCGGGGGGGAGAGAGGGTTGCTGCTGGAGGGGGGTCTCCGCAATTGATGCTCCAGCTGAGGAAACACGATAAGAGCAAACTGCAAACTGCTGTTGTTGGAGTGTGCTGAGTAAGGCTTGAGCTATCTCAGCTCCATGGCCAGGGGGACGACCACAGTCTGTCTGCTGTACCTTCGCCTCTTCCTACAAAACAGATCTTCAGCGTTCTCACAGGCTCCAACGTCCTTCCAAACAATGGGGTTATTTTTCGGGGAAACAAAACAAAAAAAAAACACTTATTATTGCCTTGTGTAAACCAGGGGAGTGAAAGCCCTGACCATCACAGATCACTGAAGCAGACAAGTGGAAAACTCCCCACTGGGTTTCTGGCTCAGCTGAGGCATTGTTCCAAGCCATGCTCTCGTTAGTGAGCCGCCGGAGAAAAGAAAGGAGGGCTGTGTGGAGCCCGCAGGGCCGCATGCACAGTACAGGGAGGCTGGTACTGTATATTGGTCTGCCGCTCTTTGATTATCACCACACCCATGAACTCCAAACAAAATAGCCCAGGACAATGCAAGACCACAAACCTAAAGCTATAGTTTGTCCCATTTTGTAATAGTTTTTACAAAAGTTCATGGTTATGCACACACGCACACAAAAGCTTCTCCATCAGATGTCTGCACTTTTGTGGGGATTTGCCTGTAAGTCACTCTCAAACATGTCTGACCTTCAGTTTAGCACAGTGTCTGTGCAAAGGCCTCCTGTAGGTCATCAAACGCAGGTTTTCGATTCTAGACAAGTCTCCAATTCCACCTCTGCACTGCCACAGGTGTCTTCATGCCTCATTTGAGTTGGGTGATGTTCTGGGGAAATGTGCCTCCTTACCATTCTGTATACGGCTGGTAAATGTGATTACCTCTTTAAAATTCTGCTCAGGGCTGCTTTCGAATCACTTTGCGCGCATTCTCTGAGAGTTGCTCCTCTAATGAATAGCAGGGGCCTGAGAGAGGGAGAAGGCTAAAACCAACCAAGGCAATCAGGGCTTGTTTTTGCACTGCGATTGTTTCACGTTGCCATGAACTCAATCATCTCTACCACTCCCCAATCTGCATTGTCTATAGTTTGACCAAAGGAAGAAAAAAAAAAACACAGCTACAGAAAGAGAACAGGAAGAACACGGGAAAATACATCCACACCAAAGCACGATGACATAACTCGAAAGCATGCACAACAAAACCAGTGAAAATCAGACAGGCCCGCTAATCCAAGGAAGTGAAGCCTGCATGCTTTTTCTGGATCACTCTGGGCTCAGCCTACTTTGCTTTTTTTTCCTCCCCTCACACACACAGACACACTCTCAACATTTCCCAGAGCCCATTCAGGCAGAGGAAAAAGTAGGCTTGTACTTTTGAAATGCAATAAAGCACAGATGACTTGTATGTCTCAACACAGTTCTTTATATCATTTCCCATGAACTCAGCACAAACCTGTTGGGCTGTACTGGGAGGTAATGATGCAACACCAGTAGATGTGCATTATTCACACTCAATGACTAGTATTTACTCAGCGCAGAGTCAGAGTGCTAGGGATGGTGCAATTCACTGTCATTAAGATGTAATGGATCCGGCCTGAACACAGCAAAACCTACTGAATCAGCGAAAACTCTGTCAAAGATTAGAACTGATGGATGCAGGGGTGTGAATGGGTGTGAAGAGTTTGACAGACAATTCCAAGAGATTTAAAATCCCTGTAACCATTCATTAGAATAGAACCTGTAAACAAAGTTGTGTAAGTAAACCTTTTGCATGTTTATGATGCAATCATTCAGGTGTGGGCTTGTCCTGTGGTCTGGTAAACTAGTTATTAAAGGACTATTCTGTTGCTGATACTCAACGGATGTTTCCGGTGTGTAAATCCTCCGGGCCGGCATGAAACTTCAGATTTCACAGAGCACAAAAGCGATCTGCTGAGGAAAATCTTCCCTGACATTCTCTTACAGCTTTTCTTCCCCCCCACTGGGCGTGAGAGCTGGGCCGCTGCCTGTCCTATATGATGTGCAGCTTGTGGACAGATGCTGAGCTCCCCCCGCTAGCACATGCATAATGTGAGGGCAGCTAGAGCGATACACAATTACATAACAATGAGAGGATATCCAAGGGATTAACTGGGAACTAGTACTAATGACGGAGCAAGACAGTGGGCTTGGTGAACTGCTCTGTCACCTCACAGCCAGAAGGTCCCTGGTGCGAATCCTGGGCCTTTCTGCGTGGGGTCTGCATGACCTACCTGTGTCTGCATAGGTTTTACTCCAGAGTCCAAAAACAATTATGTTTAGGTCGATTTGAGACTCTAAAATTGTCATTAGGTGTGAGAGTGAATGGTGTGTGCTCTGGGAGGTGTATTCCCTGCCTTCCTTCTACTGTGTATGTGCTGGAGATACAGTCCAGCAGACCCCTGCAGCACCGCTGGGTACAAAGCAGGTAAGATAATGGATGGATGGTACTGAGGACAATATCTTATGCAAACTGGATGCTGATTTGCATCAGATAAGGTCAAAGGTCGTTTTTCAGCTCAGTGGACGTTTTTTAAGATGCTTGATCAAAACCAGCCCTTTATTCAGTAGAACAAGCATGCATTAAATGCTATCCCTGCATGCATTTTGCAGGTTTACAAAATAAAAGCACAGCGCCATTTGACAATGTACTCTAGTTTCTATGCATGTGTAGACAGTATTATCAGGAAATGCAATGCAAGTATGATTCATATATGGGCTGATGTGCTGTGCTATTTCCAAAATATCTGTCACACAGTGCTGCTCTCATCACCTGCAGGTCCATGCACTGCAGTGTGTCATTCATGGAGGCAGAGCAGGGGCATGCACAGGCAAATCACCCAGTACAAGGACTCCGGTATCCGCACGTACTGCCTTACGATCAACGGGGCTTCTTACCGTGTCCGGTTCCGCAGGAAGATGAGTTTGATCAGGGGGTGTGTGAAATTCACCAGCCCGTTCTTGGATATGCTGGTGACCCGGAGCCTGTGGTCCAGTATGTGCAGGTCCATGTTAGCAGAGCAAACCGCCTCTGTGTGTTGTTTGCATGCGGCGGAGAGAGACGCCTTGTTGCGAGCCGGGTGATTATCATTCAAATGTTAAATATAGGCCCCGGATGATGAGACGAGCATTACCGACGAACAACCGGCTGTGCTCGGCTCACAAGTCGAAAACACATCCGACGCAATCCGACTCCAGCAGCCCCAGCAGCTAGACTACTGTATATTCAAATACAGGGACAGCCCCGGCCCGGACACGCCCCCCGCTCTTAAAGCTACAGGTATGGATGGAGGTTCATGTCAATGTGGCCCAGGCTGCAGGCTGGGCTGGGGTCAGGGACGAGGTGCGAGCACACACTTCCAACTCTGACACTTTCAGTCTAAAACTGGCCTTGTGGTTAAGGTTTATAGAAGCCTGTGCTCCAGTACAGTTATTATGTAGTTAGATGGTAATCAGGATAGTTACACTGTTGCTCTGTGTGCTGTAGAGGAGGCAGCTTGTTACACCTTCCATCTAACACCTTCTGAGGTTTTTTTCCCACTTGGTTCTAAAATATCAAAGTTTTAAAAGGCATTTTCACAGATTATCAAGGAAAAGGAAAATAGTTGGCACTGTTGCCTTGCAGTCTGTGAAGGTGGGAGTCCAGACCATGGTAGTCTTCAAGTGACAAAAACAAAGGAAACTGGACTTAGATTTTTTCAAGACATCCAAGAGGCTTCTCCAATTCTGAATCTTCAACTTGAAACCAAGAAAGTCAAAGTTTTGAATCTTGGGCTAGACCTAGAGCCCCCCTGTGTGAAATGTGCATGTTCTCCCTGTATTCTGGTTTCCTCCTACAGTCCAAATCCATGCATGTGTAGGCTAACTGGACTGACACTTGGTATGAGTGTCAGGGTGAATGGCCTCAGTTTGTGTCCCCTATGATAGCATATGGACCGGGTAATATGAGACTATGTTACAGATTACATTTTAGTGCATTTATTATCTTTAGTGGAATACAATTTAAAAGTATCCCATCCAACATATTGACCAGATTTTGTACTACCTAGACCCCTAAATCACCCCCTGGAAAAGGTGGGGATGCAGATTTCCAGGTCAGGAGCAGAAGCCAACTGGATGTAACAGTTAAAAAGAGTGAGATATTTCATCAGATTACATAAACGTTTAATCATTTAGCAGACATCTTTATCCAAATACATTTTCATAAGGGGAAAAAAACATTCAAGGTACAGTACATACACAGACCTGCAAGTTACTAATCAGCAACCTATTACTGCAGTAAGTATTTAAACAGCTCTGTCACTTCCCCTAGGAAGGGCATTGGATTTCTCTTTCAAGCCAAGTACGATTGTATCTCTGAAAAGTTTGAAGGGAGAGCGTAATCTTTTGACCCATCAAAACAGTACAATGAAGCTTAGTGTGATTATAAATATATTTAGTTTCCTGTAATACATCAAAAACCCTGACTCAGGAGCAATCTCAAGCTCCTATTTCCTCTCTTTGTTACGGTAACCTTCGATTTACCAAACCAATCAAAGAACACTGATTTTATTCTGAAAATACCGACCACTTCATTCAGGAAGTTACATAGTCACTTGTGGAAAGCTCTTGGCACTTAACTGCAAATTTCAATCAGTGAAATGACTGAGGTAGGCTGAAGTATTATTGCTATCAAAGACACATGTGCAGCTCAGTGTGATCTCAGGCAGTGTGATTCATACGCAGGCAAAAAAGTGCAATTATTAAACGCTGGGGGGAGGCTGTCCCTCAACGCAAAATCTTGGACCATTGTTGTAATTTCTGGTTAAAATCAAAAAAGCAGGAAACATAGCAAAGCGTGACAAGTCTGGCTTCACATTGTGGCACTTTCTCGTTACTCCCGTCCACACGTTTGACCTAAACATCTGGCAACATCTGGCTTCAGGTTTAGGCCTTCAGGCAACATAAAAGCAGCACGATCACTGTCAAGACGGCCGAAAGCTGTGCAGAGGGGCAATGGAAAATGTCTCTGTTTACATACTTGAATGCAATACAGATTATCAGACAGATACAGAAAAAAATCTACATGTTGCCCTGGCAGAGGGAGAGGGAGTTTCGGTCACGGCAACACTCCCAGTTTCGACCATCCTCTTACTGTAGAGGTGAACTCTTGGTGGGAATCATGATCCTAGACTCCATGTTTCTGATCAAAGGCACTGAGGAGGAACAAGAGGAACACGTTAAAGAGCTCAGACTATAGATGTGTATGCTTTTACACATTACATAACAGTACAAGTCTTGCAAAGTGGAGTCAAACGGTAAATGCGTTCATTAGCTCACCCCATTGCCATGTTTTACGATCCTCCATCAAGCTATGTCTCCTTGGGAGCCGGGACTGAACAAATACTGATGGATTTCATTGTACCATCTGTGAGGTCGAGCTCCAGTGGTGCTGCACCACCATTTCCTGAATACGCGTTTACTCAAGAGAAGCTCCTCCCTAATGTGAGTTCATGTTTGGTAGAACTGTGCTCACCTGGTCTCTTTGCTGTGGGCCCTGCCAGCCTGAGAAACCAGACACGAATTTGTGTTTGATGTCTCCTCTTCCTCAGCCTCCACCTGTGCGCTCTCTAATCTCACCTATCTGAATGCTCCTCACGCTTCACAGGAGGTCAGAGTCCAGGAAATTTTACATTTTAGTAGAAATGTTGTGTGAGCCGCTGATACAATGGCTTGAATCTCCTATCCTGTTCTTTTCTTTACTTTTCTATCCTTTGAGATTGAATCACTGACTAAAGGGCAATAAATGCGAGGCAGAATTGTCACGACTTTCTCCGCAGACACAGCCTGTTGACTATTGTCATGTAAAGAGAGACACAGCACCCTTGGCTAAATAGCAGAGCACTCTATGTGTCTGTGTGTGTGGTTTACATCCCTCCTACCTGTATAATACACATTTGCATCCCATCCCTCCTTCAGCCAGGCAGAGTTCCTAGTTTCCTCCCGGGACTGGAGACTGTCATATGCTGAAAAGCAATAAAAATATCCCCCCAAAAAAACACAAGCTCAATGAAATGTGAATGAATTCAATGCATTCTCACATAAACATTTGGGTTTCATATTCCTGAAAATTTGATTACAGGGAGTATAGACTTTAACCTGCACAGATTTCCAAATGTGGAAAAAAAAGTTCACGACATAAACTTAAAATATATTGTCTTTGCATTGTAATAAATGTCAAGAGAGATGGCAACATGGTGTTTCATTTGTCCCGACGACACTGACTTTTTTAGCTTATTTGCTTTAGCTTCCTAGTACGAACACAAATCTGAAACATTACTGCAACTGAAATTTTGTCCTCAAAACGAAGTATCCAACTTGTAAAGTGTTTTTTTTTTCGGGAGCAAAAACCTCGGGTGCTTTCAGGGAAGACCATACATGGATTAGGTGGTGCAGAGTCAAGCTTTTCATAATTACCACCTCAAAACACTAAAAACACCAACACAATGTCTCCGATGGAAACATGCAGACACGTTGCCCACTCACCCCACAAATGATGAACAACGTACAGGTCGCCAATCTGTGAGAAGAAGCCGCCCACTGCTTCGTGGTTTTCCTGCCTGTATTTGATCGCTCTCGCCCTGTCGGGAGACATGTTATTTTCAGGGGGTGTAATGATCAGCCGCACATCTGTGACACTTGATACCTACGCAAGAAAAACACTCAAACAACTGGTGATTTATTTATTATGAAGCCAGCCAGACTTGTTTCAGCCTTACCAGTGGTTTCCCCACTCGATCATAGTTCCTGGCTGAAACACAAAGGGCATTTAATGAAACAAGGTGCAATCGTATGAGCCAGCACAGTCAAACCAGTTTTCAAGCTGCGCTTTCATAACTTGTTTATTTTAGACAGGCGCCTAGGCTGGCTCTAGGCGCCGCAGGAGCCCACATGCAGGAATCCTTTCGTGTTGCACACAGATCTTTATCGAACACATGTTCTGAAACACTTCATTAGGCACACCTCTCCCCCACTGCAGCTCACTCTTCAATACAATGAGTCTGAAGCCTTGTTAATAAGTGTAAAGCAACTTTCAGAGGGGTGAAGTTAGGATAGATGTGGGTACTGGCTCCTCCAATCTGTGACAAGGTTAGTGACACAGCTAATGCAGAGTCATTGTCATAGTAAAGGTTAACTATAAATACAGGATGTATGTTCAAGTGTACAGGCCTTCAGACATTTTATACTGTAATTTAGATCTTTACTCTCGGTCCACTTTATACGTGTTAAAATATTGCTAGGGGAGGTTTTCCCTGTTCTGTTTCTATATATAATATATCTATCTATCCTATATCTATGATTGCTGTGTGGCCAGAATCTATCTCTGTTCAAAAATGGCAAATAAAAATCTGTTACATTTATGCAGGTTACAAATATGCAACAGGTTCAGATATTTACTACATGACTCAGATTCAGTTTATGGCATAATATTAAAATAACACACATGGCACACAGTTTTAATGTGTGCAGTGTACAGTGTACAGTATGTGGATACCTTGAGGTTATAGGTGCGCATTTCATAGATGCTGGGTCCTGCTCTGGGCATGGGCTCATTCCAGAAACTGAACTCCAGGAGGAGCTGATTTCGCCGTGAAACCAACATCTTCGCCCTCTCTTTCCGAAATTCTAAATACTCCTGGAGAGAAATACCAGAAAAAAAACTATTTAAAAAACTAAATAAATCAAGCAGCATGTGAGCACTGTGTTCTAGATGATCTACAACTCCTCAAAGTCGAGATGAAGTTTGAAGGGGAGGCTGCATCGGAGCGTGACAATCCCTGGTGTGTGTAGCAAAGATCTGAGTCAGTGGACCTTATTATTGTTGAGCTTCTTCAGGCACTCGGTCAAGGCTGGGTAACCTCCTCGGTATCTCCAGAGATGCACTGTGGAAGCACAACAGCAGATGTCACTGCAGCACCGTGTGAGGACCCGCGCCACCCACACACAGAGCGACGCAGCTCATCGACATGAGAGCTTTTCATGTGCATCTTACAC
This sequence comes from Karalla daura, assembly GCA_029224185.1. NCBI lineage: Eukaryota > Metazoa > Chordata > Actinopteri > Chaetodontiformes > Leiognathidae > Karalla > Karalla daura. The sequence continues at coordinate 20,381,168 of CM055192.1, forward strand.
TGTAAACTATCACAGGCAGAGCAAGAAGTGCTGGCAGTGAGTCATCTGGTCTCTACATGTAACTTTGGTGCCAAACACTTTAATGCCAAACTGCAGCCACTCACGGTAAGTAGCGTTGATGGGGCCTTGAAACAGAATTGCGTGTGAAAACAACTGTGACCGGCACACTTTACATCATCTTCTCTGCTGCTTACCAGCTTGGTCCTGCTCTCCGTACCATGTATTCCAGCTTCCCACCACCTCACATGGGTAATCCGGGTCCCGGTGGAGCCTGTTCTGCACCTCAGCCCTGAAGTTGAGACAAAAGAAAATGCAAAACTGTCCACACGCTCCACTGAGTCATCCCCCTCGCTCCATTCAATGTGCCCCCTCACATACACAACAGCCTGTATTTTCTGCCTTTGGGAGACGTCAAGGTGAGTGGAAAATGAATGCGGTAAATGCAAAGCAAAGTTGTGTGACCTCTTCATGTGTTGCCTAACAAGTGTGTGTGTGGGTAAGAACATTTCATTTACCATAAAATCTGTGCTTGCAGATATTGTATTGTTTTCCGTATATTTTCAGTCACATTATTGGGAAATGCACAGCTCCTAAATACTTCTGTTCGAGGATTCTGACCGTTAAAGTATGTTTTCCGCAAACAGCGTGCACATATGAGATTAGTTGGACTCATTTATGTAAAATAAAGAGTTTTGGTGCAGACTAGCTCTAATGTATAGTCTTTTGAGGTGTTACTGTTACAAATTGGCACCTTAAATAAACTGAAATCACATTTTCCACCTATAAATATAGTTTCCCTTTCTCTCGTCAATTCTATGTTGCCACATCTTGGTAATGTGGGTCTAAAAACCTGAGGATATTTGCTTGACAATGATTTTAACATGCAGTCTTTTCACTATAGAGATAACATGAGGTCCTTGGAGGACAGAAACTATGAGGTCCTCGGAGGACAGAAACTCCACAATCGTCACATTTGTTCTAACAGCCCAAGACATTAATTCTATTACTTCGATTTAACGCTAACTGACTCCTGCGATCCTGCTGATCTAAATCTACGATTGTATCGTGAGAGAAATCTAATTAGCGGCTCCTTAACACAAAGCATAATGACCTAATTCAGTCTTTTTATTACGTGCCATTGATAGAAGCCCAGTAAAGCAAGCTGATGCTTAGAAACAAGAATTTTACAGGTCGGCTGAATGAAAGGAATACTTTTTAGAGCAGCTGCGTCACTCACTCTAGACTGTTGTACGCTTCCAGGCACTCTGGTTTGACGTTGTGAACTGAAAGACAGAGAGGCAGGCTGATCAGAAAAAGGGTGTCGTTTAGAATACAAGCAACAATCAAATTCTTCTCAAGGTAATTTCACACTCCGATTCAGCAAAGACTTCTATACACAAAACAGATTCACTTTCAATAGGTTATAGGCTCCGGCTGATAGAGTGTTCAAATTGAATCCCTACGTGGCAGGACGTACGCCACAAAAAGAAAGATCAAAGCCCAGGCAAGGTGATAGATTTCTCTGCTGGAGACAGACAGAGCTTTCCCTACAGAGTCAAAAGGAAAAGCAGAAAAATTGTTTTGATGTCGTTCAGACGCAGAGTTTTACAGACCTGACACCTCACACCATTACAGCGTAACTTGTTGCTGCCTGTGTGCTGTGCATGTGTTAGAGCGCAACTTAAAGTGCAGCGTTCAGGTTTCTCTGTGCTCAATAAAGGCCTGTGTGGAGCAAATTCAATAACTGTGGTTTGTCTACTGTACCTGTCCTCTACAGACAGACAAATGGATGACAGACTGCTGAGACTCAAAACGGAATCCATTTCATTAGAACATCATCTCTTTCTTTGTGTTGGAGCCGTCACTCAGAAATAAACCTTCACTTGTGAGAAAGTAAAAGATCTTGTGCCTACATTGAATTTTGTACAGGTTGCTGGTCTCTTTCTTTGACAGCAGGTTGGAGTGGGCATCTTTTCTGGCATCGACTTTGTGAACAAATAGGGAACGGAACCAGCCTTTGTCACTGCTCTCTGAAAACCACCTACACGAAAAACGAGATGAAAGAAAGTTTCACAAAGGCTCAGAGCAACACTATAAAACAGAGAAGTTATCAATATAAAAAAGACAAACTTGAAAGGAACATGGAGATGTGTGTGACACACAGGCTAAAAGACACTTGTGGTTATATCCTTGGATATGAAAGACATGCATACTGTATGAGTGAGTGGGCTAAATGCAATGGTCTTCAGCATTAAGCTTCTTTTTTCATGCACTCTGAAGTGCGTAGATGGGAAACAGCATTCACTTTAGGAACTATTGTAACAACCTATCCCTCCATTCGTCCATTCTCTTACCTGGTTTGTACCTGGGTCAGCTAGTGCCTGTCCTCAGAGCACTTAGGGTGAAGGTAGGGACTACATCCCGGACAAGTAGAGGCAATTTAGACTCTCTAATCGAACTATATGGATTAAAGTGACAGAGGCCTCATTTCAAGAAGGTCCCCCAGTTCGAATCCCAGAATTTGCATGTTTTCCCTGTCATTTCCCTCCCTGTTGGTTTTCCTTCCACGGTCCAAAAACATGCATGTTACAGTCAAATGGACACTCCAAATTGCAACTAGGTGTAAGCAAGAGAATGAAAATTAAGTTGTGTACTGTGATAAAATGACACTATGTCAAAACTGTATTCTTCATCTTCTGTGTGTTGGTACCAGCAGACCCCCACAACAACAATGAAGTAAAATGCAGGTGAAATTATATTATATCAAACTGTTCCAAAAGAGAGAGTGAAAGGAAAAAAAGACCCAAAACTATGTTAACAACAAACATTAACGAATGAAATTTGAGTAAAACTAGGTAGAAACTGTCAGCCACACAAAATATATCCACTCATAAGCAGTATTCAAGTGGACATCAAATCCAAGGACACTTTTTCACGACTTTCATAGCATTGTATACGTCTTCCTTTTCTCAGGAACCAGTCTAAAGCTGCTTAAGTGTCAACATTAACGTCAACTTTAGGATTTTACACAGGATGTGAAGTGCTGAACCAAGAGCTGCCCGAAGAGAATAGTCCCTATATATATGCTTTTATGGATTAGGGAGCTGTGTTGTGCAAATGTTTATTTATATGAAGCACGTTCAAAGTCGCTTGTTAACTCAGAAACACTTTCTCAGGCTTTAGCTTATTATACTTAAATCCACAAACTTTCAAGGTCAGCCAGACCCATTCTTTTAACAACCTTATGGGCCACTGGCTCTAATTGCCAAACTATAATTAGAAAAGCATTTCCCATGGCTCCCTCTCAAAAAAAGGAAAACAACAACAAAGTAGTATTCAACCCAATAATTTTATCTTTAAAAAGAAAAAAAAACAGCCAGCCATAGAGGAAATCAATGCGGCGTGGAGGCGAGGAGGAGAAGTTAGTAACAAGCTGTGCTTACATTTCATGCAGCTTTACAGGACAAAGTTCACTGGTCCAGCAAATGATTAAAGCTGGTTTGGAAATGTGCCTGCTTGTTTTGTTAACAATGACCCAGGTTTCTCACATAAAGGTGACGCCAAACCATACTGTAATACACGTACTCATTGACTGACATTTCCTATTCACTGCACATGATTGGAGACACATTCTACACGTGGAGTCCAGCCACTTATCCTTAAAACAGCAACTAAACAGCAGCAATAATTATTTGGTTTGTCCACTCAGAGGGGAAGTTTATCTCAGTAATGTGTTTGTTTTGGAGTTTAAAGTTGCTTACTCATAGTTTCATAGTAGCGACACGTGAGCTCCCAATGAGCAGCTAATGTTTTTTTTAAGGTCATGCTAAGCTAAGTTAGCTGGTTAGCAAGATAAAAGCTTGTTTACCTGCTCGCTGGCTGCAGATTGCAGATAACTGAGTATCTGTACAACAGGTGTCCTCTCGAGCGCACGCAGCCCGTCGTCGCCATGTTCCTCTGTAAAGTGAAAACCTTGTTTTTGAACAACACACCGGACTCTGGTTAATGTTTACCTCTCTATCTCTGTCTCTCTGTGAGTGTGTTGGATGTTTTGACGGCTAAGTCGTTCCTGCTAAACACTCGGAGAGCTTAGCGCCAGCCCGCCGGATATTTAAAAATGCGTCACCGCGTGACGTCACACGCACGGATCGATATGCAAAATCGATCAGACGTGATCAGAGCAGCAAAGTGACTTTCAATTATAATTAGACGGTTTGATTGAAGGCGTCGAAAGTCGCTTTAATCACATATTCAACTGTTACATTTAATACGATCACTGCAACCACTGCTGCTAATTTGCCTACTTTTAATACCATTACTATTAGGACTATTACCATTGCCTGTCGACTTTTACCACAACTTCTTCTTCTACCACTTTTCTGCTTTTACCACTAGATCTACTCCTCTACTACTACTACTACTACTACTTTTATTACCACTACTTCGACTGTTACTACTGTTTCTCTACCTCTACTTCTTGTACTCCTACTTCTCTACTTTTACAACTACTTACTACTGCCATTTCCCTACTACTTTCACCACAACTGCTCTACTTTCACCACTTCCACTACTGCTTCTCTACTTTTATGTGCATCTACTATTATTGCTACTTCTAGAAAACATCACTCATTTTTTTATAAAGCTAAAGTCAAATTAAGATAAGGATGACTTTAAGATAACTAAACGGAATCCATCATCTGTTACCGTCTAATTATTTTGTTTGTTGTTATATTGTACTTCTGCCTTTGCTCCAACTCAGTTATTTCTAATCAACTGCAAATACAGTTATCAGATAAAGGCAATGGAGAAACAATGATTTCCTCTTAAAAGTTCACTGAGTACGTCAACACTGCACTTAAAAACAACACTGGTGATTTAAATACCATAACCCATAAACAGTCCTGACTGAGTCCCACACTGTAAACACTACCAACACAATTCAGCTCTGTCTTTTTTGGGGGATCTTTTTGTGCCTTATTTTGTTATTGAATACATTGACTGGGTTCAATGTTATTCTGGCAGGGGGGCGTGTGGGAGAGATCCATGTCTCCAAACACTGTTTGAGTTCTCTTGCTGCAGTAAACACTTTCTCTTACCTAATAGCGGACTGTTCTTTCAAAGCTGGTGTCTCTATTAGCCTAGTCATGCAGTACTTAAATCCTTTTTGTGCAACCCACTTTCACTTCTTTTCATACACAATGCGGTGCTCTCTGATCCTCTCCATCACTCTACCCACTGACATTATATAACATCAAATCAGATCATACCTGCAAAGAGTTTTACTCAATAGCTGTATTGTATGCCTGTGTTCAATGTATTTAACAATATACAACACATGGAGTGTGATGTGTGTCTTTGGAAGAAGAAATTCCAATTCAGCTTAATTTCAAGTTGACTGGGTATATATCAAGTTTTATTTGATATAAATAGATTTCATTCAGGAGAATTTCAACTCATGGCTCCTTTTTTCAAAGAAAGATCTTTTCATGAAAATATCCTTGCATGCATCCATGCTTTGGTTTATCTGTCACAGAAAACGTCCACAGGGCTTTAACAAGGCTCCTTCCATCTTTTCTTTAGCCGTTCAAGCCCTGCAATTACACTTTTTTAGACAATTTACACGAAAACACTTTTCAAGCGCTTGCTTTTCTGAATGTGCCAATTCTGCCCCCGTGATTTACTGCAAGAGCAGGGAGAATTTCTTTCACCGCTGCATACAAGTCTTCAAAATCCTGGTTCACAGTGATGTCCTAGAGGGAGTGATGCACAGAGAAGTGAGTGAATAGGTATTTAAAAAGGAGAAGATTAACAGAAAATCTCATAGAGTTGAATGAATATGTGTCATTTACTGAAAAGTCTAATGCCTCCATGGCTGATTCAGGGTTTTCCTGCACAGACTTGAGGATCCCATAGCACCCAGCAGTCAAGATAGGGTTCCTCCCCATCTGGTTAAAGATGAACAACATTAACAGTATAATGGCAATATTTCCCAAGAATCCTACTGCAAGCTACTTTAAACAAATAATTAGACCAAAAGAGGTCCATGTTACATAGTAAGGAATGACAATAACCACAGGGAGGATCCTTGTTGGCTATCGGGTAGAGACTTGGATGAGAAGACCTGTGTCACTACTACTACTACTGTATCTTTTCATTACACATACTGCAAGGCCACAGCTTGCAAGGGCTTCGCTTTACTCATCACAGACAGGAAGAGAGCTAGCATGGCTCTGTCTGGTTGCTAACAAAATCCCCCCGACAGCATATCTCAAGATCCTGGATAACACATTATAGCTCCTTTGTTTAGAGTAGCATTCCAAATTCAATGATTGATGGGGATTATGAGCTGAGTATTTGTTGGCTGGAATCAGTCTTCACTGGTTGCCTGGTAACTGGTCAGAGCCAATAAATAATAAATAATTAGTGAGCTTTAGAGGAGCTTGTTGGCAAATTTAGCGAGCAAGGCTAGCTGTTCCCCCCTGGTTTCCAGTTGTTATGCAAAACAAAGATCGCTGGCTTTGTAGCTTTACGCCACACATAGTTAGGAGAGGCTTTTCTCCCCTCATGTTACCCCTGGCAAATAAGCAGATTTCAGAAAGTAAACAAGTGTAAAAGCATGCAACTAACCAGCGGCAGAGATTACAGTTAGCTATTCCACAACAGTTTTAGCTCCTCCACACATTACTATAATTACACTGTAAATATATATTTAAGTACTAGCGAAGTTTGCAGGGTTCTTCATGCAATCAACAACCAAAACTCTGTTTTCATCACAGGATCACACATCTGATCAATTTTGAAAGGCTCAGGCTGGAACTCAATTTTGGTGCGAGTCTTCACCGTAACGTCTCTTCAATAACTTCTTTCAGGCAGCTGAGCCTCTGGAACCCGGCTTGGGTGTTGACATTAAAACAAAGTACAGTGATCCATTTACTTATCTCATTTTATCCACTGATACCCCCCATTGCTTTGCAGGCTAGAACCAATCTCTTTTCAACAGCTTACGTTCAGGGATTTGATTGTCTTGTTTGCTTTGAGGCCCATGGCTAGACGAACGGCTCCTTCAGGGGGTATTCGGTTATTACTGTGTGGAGAAACAAATACAGAGAACACCAGCAACAAAAAAATGTGTGTTGAAGAGTGAGGGGAGGCAATCATAATGTGTTATCTTTTAAATGGCATTATTCATCCATGACGCACAAATGTCTGGAAATTTGGGAGGCAAGCTTTGTTTTGCCTGAGAAATTAACCATAAGGCAGATGAGATTGAATTACGTGAACTGTGGCTCAGGTGGCTGTGCTGCTTTGAGAATAAAATGTGAGCTCCATTAAAGATTTGTTAGTAAGACAAGGACTCTGATAATGCACTTTGTTACTGCCAAACAAGGTAAAATGCGCCGTTTACACAAAGAGTGAATGGGGGCAGAGGTTGTGGCTTTTCACTCTTAGATGACTAAGATAATGAAGAGGTCATACCTCACATTCAACTCCTCTAAAACACTGTTCTCTTTCAGAGCCTGTCCCAAAGCGATGGCTCCTTCTTTACCGAAGCCGTTGAATGACAGATCCACCCTCCGGAGAAAAATGTTTCCCTAAAAACAGAAAAAGACAACGGGCGGAGAGTACGAATCAAAATGCAATAAAAAAAATAAAAAATTTCTCTAACAAGATTAAGCAAGGGACAAAGAAAATGTGTAAACTGAGAGTGTTTGAGAGGGAGTGACTGAATAAGCCTCTCGGGAGCTGAATCAATCAGAGCTGTCAGTGCAGCTTTCTGATCCGGGTGCCATTGACCATCTCAGTCCAAGCTGTTCTTCCTGTTGTGAGACGCTTAATGAATGCCTGACCAGCGGGCTGTTTTGCTGAACAGGATAAGCAAGTTATCCAGTTTATAACATACAGACTATCTTCAGTGGCAAATTCAAAATCAGCATAACTGAATCATGATATTAAATTTTATATAAGTTTTGCTCGAACGAATTTGCCCAGAACACATCCCTTATCCTTCTTGAAGTCACTTTGCTAACTTTTTGGGTCAGTAAATCCCCCATGGCCTGTCAGGAATTTCCAATAAATGTGATAAACTCTGTCCCTGAACAGCCAATGTCCAGAACATCAAGAGCAGGTGTCGATGTACATGTGAATAATGAAGTAGTTCTGGGGCGTGGTGCTATGACTCAACCATTACAGATCAAAAACAAGTGAGGTCTGATTTGGATTTTGTGTGGGATTAAACCTTCTTTGTCTGCTTAAATGTTAATTTTGGCTAAAATTTGAAACACTATAAATTGGTTACAGGTACCAACCAAGGCTTTTGTGATCCACGGATGACCATTTTGATATAAATGTCTTATGAAGATTAGCTTACTTTGGGCAGTGTCTGCCTGGGCTTTTTCCAGGTACTCCTCTCTAGCTTCTTCCTATATGTGCTGGAGTTAGATAGACCATAGGCAGACTCCGAAACAGTATTAAGACATAAAGTGGATACTGTAAGATGATAAATCTGTGGACTTAAGGGAGCAGCTTCATGAAGCCATTTGAAAAACTGTATCCCCCCCCCCGACTTCATCATGGTGTTTTATATTATTTTTTATTTTTTTTTATATTATATTATTGTATTATAAAACAATAATTACAATTGTTCCAAAATAATTCATGAATTCAGTTGTTATTTGTTCTCAAACATCTGTAATACTCTTTGTATTCTGTGATGAAGCCACTACTACTTTACGTAAACTGCTATTGTTAGGAGTATATAAGGTTTGCTCCTGTAGCCCTTCCCGGTTTTAACATGATGGTGACTGCATGCACAAAGCCAACTCTATTAAGAACTGCTTTTGTGGAGGGACATGCACTCAGCCCTGACTGTAACCCTGTCTAATCCAACTGAAATTACCTGGACTGTGAGCCAGGCCTTACTGCCCAACATCTTTGTCCAGGCTCTGATTACTTCATGGCTCAGTAGGAACAAATCGCTGTAGCTATGTTCCAAAAGTTTGTGGAAAGCTTCCCAAGAAATACACCTAGAAACCTCCTCTAGCTGCATATTAATGAACCCAGTTTATTTTGCATTGTTGTTGTTCATTTGCTGTGTAACTTTCACATATTTACACGCACATTCTTTCGCAGGATTTGTATGCAATGTGACATAAATTGTTAATGAGACTGCATTAATTTTTATGGGTGTAACTAATCATAACATAATCAATATCTTCAAACTGGTACTAAGAAAGAAAAAGATATTGCATTGCAGTAGAGCTGAGAGTAGTGCTTTTGACCTTAAATTTATTAGGGTCAGTAAGGTTTTCTTCATAAGCTCATAACAAATGGAGTTGCCCCCTGCTGGCTATTAGATAGAATACATGATACATGTTTTTTAACCTTTATTTTAGCAGGTTGTCCCTTTACATTGAATCTCTCAGGATTACAGAGACTGTTCTAATGTTTTGTGCTGTCCTTAGACGTCACTGTTTTATTTGTGGAGCTTCTTTTGTTCCATGAGTTGAACATGTGATGTAGTGTTCAGACACTGAGTTGCAGGTGCATTACCCCGAGGCCATTGGCCAACATCACAGCTCCCTTCCCTCGAAAGCAGTTCCAGGCCAGACTCAGGGATCTCAGCCCCATGTTCTCCGACAGAGAGTCTCCCAGGTGTTGCCCTTAGGATAGAGGCAAAGCCAATGACAATATGACAATATGTCTGTGAGAGTTTGTGGAGATTTATATCTGTAGATTTTAGATATTTTGGGCATGATGTTTTACAGGCTGACGTGTGATAGTACTGTGAGTAAGAGCCTTCCTTTATAACCTCAGCCATTTTATAACAAACACAAGACAGTACATGGCATTGGATTGTTTATGATCACAGACAAAAAAGCTGCTCACTCTGTGCTTTGGTTGGAAAAGCAATACCACCATCACATGAATGTCATAGTGCATGATTAGGTATACTTTATCCCAAGGACATACTATGTGGAGGAGTGCACTCAAAATGAATGAGGATGTCCTTTGATATTTCAGCAGTGGATTTAAAAGAATTGAATATGCAGTGATGAATCATAGCCACATGCTTGGCAATGCGGTGTCCCCTTTTCTCACAGACAGATTTATTTTCAATTACTTACATCAGATACTTCCCGGTCTGCCATTTTTCCACAAGGTGGTTGTCACAAAGCTCATCCACATCGTAATTGAAAGAGGTTTTAATGAAGGTGAAATGTTCTTGACCTTTGAATGCCACAGTCTGCGGCTGTCTGCTGTCCTATAACTGCTCAGAGATAAGGCTGCAACATTACACTGAACTCTTACTGCTGTCATGAGAATGGGTTTCCCAAGAGTCTCATAATGGGTGATGAGGTAACTGTAAAATCCTAATCTGAAATGGATCTGCACTGTAATAAGCCCAATAACAGGTCTTTAATGTATTACTGCATAAATAATTAGCATTAAATCCAGAGTAAAGTCTTAAATACTCAGCTGTTTTTGTGAGACATTCACATTTTTTTAAAAGGGTGGTGCTATTTATTTACTATTAAAATTCACTATGGCTACACTTTCAGATGTGGTTGCTTGGCAATTGCAGTTCCGTTGCGAATGCTTGTTACATTTATATGACATATTTAACAGATTTTCATTTTAAACTGATATGTAAACTTCCAAACGAGGTAGATGTGGTTCTGCCCATTTTATACCACCATTCAGTTTAGTTTATTCTTTATTTGATTCTCAGGACAACAATAAAGAATTGACACAGTGTGCTGTCAATGCTGTTCCCGACTTCATGGGGAATTGGTGACAGACATTAAAAAATAACACAATAGAAATAGCCAATCTTCTGGCTGTTGTTCTCGTATATCATCTTAAGTAAGTAATATAGCAGCCTTGGGATTAAATTGACTCAGTTTCATGGCCAGTTAATATTTCCTCGCTTGCTGCTTTAATATAAACTTAATGAAAACAGCACTGGTTCAATTCTCTGACAGGCTCAGGCCACGCGAAAAATATTAGTCGTGTTGGACTAATCAAAATGTTACCTGCACGTTCTCCCAGAGCGTTGTGGCTGAGGTCGAGGTGCTGTAACCTGTTGTTGGAGATCAGAGCTGGACTGAAGTATTCAGCAGAGAGGTCTGTGAAATGGTTTCCGGATAAATTTAGCTTCAGCAAGGTGCTGTTCTCCTTCAGCATACCAGCAAGGGCTCTGGCCCCATCATCTCCAAGCTTGTTTTCAGAGAGATCCACCTCTGCATCCAACACACAAATACACAAGTAAAATGTCATGTACAGTGACACAGCCAGTTAGAAAGACCATACACAATCAAAGCCAAATGCATAACCCATCACACAGGTCTTTATGAATAAGTGAAATACATTTTTAAAATATCCATCCTCAACCCACATTATATGTGAATGGTGTTGCAGGGGTCTGCTGGAGCCTGTTGCCTAGCACACAGTAAAGTGTGTGACTGCAAAGACAGGATATACAACCTGGACAGTTTGTTTTTACAGTGCACACAAACAATTGACTCTTACATTGTGTTCGTCTTTATGCACTCAATGAAATAATTTCCTGCCAGGAAATAATTAAATTCATTTCATTCATTCATCACTGCTGCAATGTTGAGTATTGACTCACTTAAAGTCAGCAAAGTAGGTCTCTGTTTGCTATATTTGCTGCATCTCCGTTGGCTAGCGTCTGCCGCAGCATCGGGAACATGGCAGCCGATCTATTATACTGTATTGTCATGAAATTGGATTACCCCTGAAAGTTGAAAACTGGGGCATGATAAAGGATGTCGGAAACAATTGCCAGCAAAAAGAGCCTGCGTGACTCACAGAACCCATTCTCCATAGATCCCTCCACCATAGGTTGAATTGCCAAAAAGGATGACATTTAACAAATATTAAACAGGGACCCCGGATGTTAAACGGCGTGCTGTGGTATATAATTGAGGTGAAGGTGGCGTACGAGCGAGGGTCGTGGTGGCACTTTTGTATGAAGGAAAGAAAAGAAAAAACTGCATGCATGCTTGAGTGCCGTGTAAAACCACCTGTAATGTAACAATTTTCCTTTAACATCTCAGCGATGGCAGCTCCGCCCATTCCCTCCATCCAATTATCTTGCAGGTTCAGCCTCAGTATTGAAGTGTTGGTTACCAGGGGAACCGCCAGTGCTTTGGTGCCCTGCAAGCACACAACCGCAACCACCACCCCCCCACACACACACATGCACACACACACACACACACTCAAAGTGAAATTCTTGTGTTTGTTCACTGCAGTATATTTTCTTATCTGTGTTCCATTTAAAAGAGTAGATGTACTGATGCAGGTGGGCAGAGAGAGAGAGAGATAGAAGGGAGAATATTAAACCTGTGTGAGACAAATGAAGCAGAAGGGAGCTGTGTGGAGGCGTGGGTCAGAAATGAAGCTTGCAGAACATGAAAATTATAGTTTCTAGAACAGCTAATGAGAAAGTTGAATGCACGAAGCCTTATGTTAACGTGCACTCAAAAAAAATGAGCGAGAGAGCAGGGTAGTATATGAGTGCATACAGTGTCAGTATGACTTAAGAAATATTACATAAAAAATCAGCCACGCTTTCTTAATTTCACCTCTCCTTTTGATCTCCAGGTGAGGATTTAAAAAAAAAAATTCAGGCAGACCGCTGAAACGATAAAGGAGCTGGAAACTTGAGTGACTTGTTAAGGGAATGTATTGGCTTTTACAACTTTCATTTGCAGTGTTATGGACAAGTGAAAGACTGCAAAAAAAATGTCAAACTGTTGCTAAGAGCTTCGAGCGACACATTTTCACAACTGCAGAGGAGGCAGTCATGCCTCTCTACACTGACACAGAGCAAATTCACTCTGGTTCACCATTTGAAAGACAGATAATTGTTAACTGCTTTTGGATTTGAACCAGGCCATAAGGTTAATTTTGTTTTGTTTGTTGTTTTTTTCCCGATATTTCAAGTTAAATGAGTACATTATATCATTTTAACATATAGGATATATCAACACAGATCCAGCCATCCATTATATCACCCACTTTGTATCAGTGGTTTTGTAACAGTGTTGTGGGGGTCCTCTGGACCCTATCCCCAGCACACATAGGGTGAGAGTAGGGAATACACCTTGGAGAGGTCTCTAGTCCACCACATCATTTATTCTCACACCTAGGGTCAATAAAGAGACTCCAATCAGAATGAACATGCATGTTTTTGAACTGTGGGGTGGGCACGGGAGGAATATGCAAACTTTCAGTCCAACCACAATTCAACCACCAGTTTTGCCAGAACTCCAATATGCTAGCATTATATTCAGACTGCACCTTATACTCGATGACATTAAATAATAAAGCCATTATGTTTATGTAGGTTAAAAGGGTTTTCTTTGGGTTCAAACAGAAGAAACACGCATAATGAGTTCCCTTGAAGTGTAAATGAGTTCAAGCAGTGCCTCTTCAGGGATGTGAAGGACTCTTCACTTGAATGTGTACTGGTAGGATTTAAATAAAGGACGACACTCTTGTAATTTAGTATGTAAAGAGTACTGCAAAGATATGTACATGCATGATCTTGTTCCCGGAAGTATATGTGCTTAACACGGTGCTCCATAGACTTTGCGATTTGCCCCTGGGCGAGAATGTGACTTTGAATTAATGAGCTATTCACTGCACAAATTTCTGAGCTGATCTGAAATAGCCTAAGCAAGACAGAGGATTTCAAAAATTAGTTTTTGGTCTGAGCATTTTCATCTGGTGAAGCTGTCCTAAAAAAGCAGGTGAATATTCAGCACTCAGCACCTTGACATAAATGAAATGGCTAACCAAACAACCAGTAAAAATAATATTAACTGACTTTCTCTCAGTCCTTTTTCTCCATCCGCTACAGTTATTCTTCTGTATCATGTTTTTTTCTTGTCTCCACAGTAAATGACTATTCCTTGTTGTGGCTGTCATAATCCAACATATTCATTTTTCTTACATTTGCTGTCCCTTCTAAACACCAAATCAAACAACTGATCTGTGATGTGAAACACTGCAAGGCAGTAGTTTCATTTATATGTAGAAATACAGAAATACAAAGTTCTGTCACTGAGTAATGTACTCTAGTCTCTTTTTTATAACGAGACAAAGCCTTTAATATTCAAAGTAAAACATACACGTAAACTGGTAGCTCTTTACGTTCAGAATAAATAATTTTCTTCTGAACAAACAGCTGTTACTGTCACTGAATGAATGGATTAGACACAGATGGCTCCTGCTCCGGCTGCTGGTGGACAGTTGTGTTGAGAATGCAAAATCTACAAACAATTGAATAAGAAAAGAAGCAGTTTAATAGTGTTTGGAAATGTAGACACTTTCTCTGTGGAGTTTGTATGTTATCTCTGTTTTTCTGTGTATTTTGTTTCCCCCCACAGACCAAAAAGTCATATTCTTAGGTGGATTGGAGCCTCTAAATTAGTATGTGAATGTGAGTATGTGGCCTGTGGTGGACAAATGTCTTGTCCAGGATATATTCCTGCTGTCCTTGGCCCTAGTCTGCTGGTCCAGACTCCAGCAGACACTAACTAACATAAAAATGCAAAGTGGCCCAAGAAAACAAACTGATGGATGTTTACATTAAAGTAAATGCAAGTAATCCAAGGAAATTGGACCATTGACCAGACTCATACCTATTCATACTTATACATACTCATACTTATTGGAAAGAACACACACCTCTATTGATCCATTGCCTATACTCATTTTAATGCAGTCTCAAACTTATGGTGAAAGTACCTGAGGCCCCAGACCGCGATGCATCATGGACAGCTCACTACTTTGCATCTGCCGCAGGAAGCATGAGACAGGCACCACCTGTAAGGCTTTACACGCCTCCATGTAGCCCGTCTGACCCATCGGGTCGTATGCCTCCTCCTTATCTGTAACGCAGACAAAGACAGTAGCTGTAGTCTCTGTCTGAATTGTTCGCCATCAATACCTCTTTGAAAAAAGAGGAGATGTGACACTTTTCCCTGGAGGAGGACCTTTTGAGTGTGATATTGAAAAGTCCCTCATGGGTGATTTCGCTCTGTCAGGGGAGCTCATTCATAGCAGATGGTTTTCACTTCTGCAGAAAAGGAAGCCCGACACAAAGACGGAGATGAAATCATTAAGATTCGGAACGGGGGCTCCACATGTGTGGGCAGACCCGTGTCGGAGTTTCTGTTTTGTTTTGTGTGTATTTTTTTTCTCTCTTTCCTCTCAAAAATCATTTAAAGATTAGGAAGATGGAAAAAGCAGGAGGGAAAAGATTAACAGATGGGGCAACACAATGGCTCTGCATTATCACTGCAACTCTTGATCACTATCAAAGCACTCCTCTGCCAGGCCTCTTAAAAAAGTTTTTTTGTGTGTGTTTGAAAGTAATAAATTTAAAGTATGAAACAGCTTATTCCAAACAAATGACTCACCAGGCAATGCTCCCTGTGTTCCACCCCAACTCATCTCCCCTTATCTACCCAAAATCGGCTTTCTCTGTACCTCCCAGTTCCAAATCGGTATCGTAGTCCTCATCAGAGCTTGCTCGCTGCTCTCCTCCCAGTTCCTCTTGTTCATTCTCTTCCTCCTCCTCCGCTTCCTCCTCATCCTCCCTTCCACCTCCGTCTCGCACATTCCCGTCGGGACTTGAGCGTTGGTCCTTTGGCCCACGCATGTCGACCTCTGTCTTGCTTGCTCCTCGCTGGGTGGACAGTGACAAAGCACGACATCGTGACTCCTAAAAGCTTGTTGTTGTTGGCAGCTCTTCGTGAGGACATTTGTCAGAATTGCTGGCAAGAAAATAAAACTGATACCTGCACTTTGGAGTCCATCAATGTTGATGGGCCATTTTAAGGCATCTCTTCCGGTTTGCACCCCTCTCTCTGACCTGCCTTTGAACCTAGCTGCCTTTCGCTCCCTTTATTTCCAGGCATATGGCATATTCATTCATATATTGTCACTCGATTACGACAAATATTACTTCAAAAATTGAAAACAATAGATATAATTATTTTCCATGTTATTGTTGGTGGCCACCTGTGTCCACAGGGTTTTTGTAGGAAATTGCCCACTCTGTATTCCTCACACTTACCATGGCGTGAGCCCTGTGATTAGACTGCATAAGAGTGTAATTAAAACAGACTCTCAGGGTGAGACTGCGAGTGCCCTCTGTTAGATTAATTCATGTGAGAACACAGGTCAAAAGACTGAACCATAAAAAAAGGAAATAGCAGCTCTTTAGCCTGTTGTTTTTGAGCCTGTATTTCCTTGCCCCGGGCAAGGAAAGTGCTCAGACGTGCCAAGAGACAGAGTCTCAGTTAAGAGCTCCATTTGTGAAGCTTAATATACTCTTGTAGATCTGTGACATGCTTTCAGATCTCATTAAAAGTAGTTTTCGTGTCTTGTTTTAGTCCTCCAGGGTCACTTGACCTACCTGATAGTTTCACACCTCGCTTCGCTCAACAGTTTGCCAGCTTGCCTGGACGCTCGGCTTCCTACCTCCCCCAGCTGCGGCTTCTCACTTTGTGTTTCTGCGTCATCGTCTTCCAGCACAGACGGCAGCAGCGTCTCCCTGGCCAGCTCCTTTTCATGCACCATGGCTCCAGCTCTGAGTAACGCTGACACAGAGAATGATGAATTTTTTCGAGTCAGTGCAGGTGAACACTTTTGCGTTTTTCTTGTTCTCAGACCTGGTGTGTGTGTGTGTGTATGTATGTGTGTGAAATCACTGCTTTACTTATCTTACTCAGTGGGAGGAACAAACGCTCAGGACTAATAAGAAAAGACTGGTGTTTCTCTGCCACCAGCCAGTCACCAATCAGTGTCCGTGTGCAAAGTTTGGATGGCTTGTTTTGTTGATGTGTTGCCATGACACTGAGAGGCGTCTGTGTGAGAGCCATGACGACCAGGACTTAGAAAGGCAAGACGAGGAGAGGAAAGCAATACTTTATTTGCTCCAAATCTGTTTTTCCGGGAGGGGAAAAAATTTTTGTATCAACATCTAATCCTGACCCTCACTGTAAATTGCTTCGACCTTAAACAGGCCTGCCGTACGGGTAAACCTTTTCAGTCTCCTTCGTCCTGACATAAACAAGAAAAAGCAAACCCGGTGAATGTGTTGACATATTCTGTAAATGTTTCTCTTTATTTGTAAGTAAATGCAAAGTCCTTGCAGTTGATGCGTCAAAATGGAATATCCTCAATTAGTTACACAACAAAGGTCATTATAGCAGAGGCTGATTTGATCAGTTGTTCATAGCAGCAGCGATATGCAAACACAGAAAAATAACCCCCAAGAACGTTTTTTTTTTCCTTTTCTTTTTTCTTTTTTTTAAACCATCCAAAGCCTTGTGAGAGAGGCTGGAAAACTTCACAATACAGTCTCACTGACTGGCACAGTGCTGGTAAATAGACAGAGCTTTTTTTTTTCTTAAATATGAGCAGTGTACAGAAGGTCAGCATGCATTTATTTAATGCTGCTCTTTCATCCCCATACCTAAAGGATATGAGAGACACCATAGAATATGTCTTTTTTTGTTCTTTTAAAACCAAGCAGAACGATAGTGTTCATTTACATAATCAAAATACATTCTTAAAAAAGATCGAAGTGGTATTCTTTATATATTTTATTTATACTTTGTCTTTGAATATATATATGTATATATATATATAGAAGCTATATATAGAAGCGATATCTTGTATCAATTGTTTTAGTTTTGCAATTTTACATCACAGACATTTTCTTGACAGCTCTCGATCGAATTCAACAAAATCTGTTTAAACAAAGTATACAGTATACAGAGGAGACATTCATCCAGAATGAATAGTGGGGATAATGGGATTTGCCCATTCTCTCCCAGCAATAAAAATAGTTGACTTTGGAAAAGAAACTACCAAAAAACAAAATAAACAACATATATATTCTCAGCAGCTGTTAGTTACATTTGAAAACCACATAGAAATCCAATAATCATGCTGACAGCTATCATTAATTTGAATCAGAGACAAAGAAAGGGGACAAATGAGACTCAGAAGCTGACAAAAAAGCCACAGGTTACTGCTGAGTTGGGTGATCAATTGACAATGTGGTTCCTGCACAATTATATTCAGATTACAACCCCGACTCATTGGAAAGCAGCAAATGACCACGGCAGCAGAGTGATTGCCTCTTGTCCCTGAATGAAAACTTCACTGGAACTTAAAACAATAGAACTGAAATGCTGAGATCAAAACTAAAAAAGCCATGTGGGCAGTTTCCTCTTACCAAAACACCATCTGTAAGATTTGATTTGCAGGCTCGCGTGACTCATACTTATTGGAAAAATCTGACCAGTCTGACGAAGTCTCAACGAGCCAAGTAATCATGTAAAAACACACACCTGAGCACATGCGTGATTTACACCCACTCGTACAGAGATGTACACAGCTATATAACACCTCACACGCACACACACACGCGCACACACAAACATACATACGCGCACACATATATGCATGCTGATGCTACTGAGCAGGTGCCCGGTCACAGTGAAAGGGTGCTGTGTGAGCCGCAGGGGTTGCACGATATCACGCAGAGAGTAAAGAGAGGAGGAATGTGTTGCATGTAGGCAGAGGCAGAGAGTTAATGTAAGGCAAGAGGCAAAGGAGTCATGATGCTGATAATTTTTCTAAGGAGGTGACAGTTGGTGCCAAGATGACAGCTGTCTGATATGATCTGGGTAGCACAGAGCTCTAAAACAGATCTGTTTGCTTCCTTCATTAGGTTTTGTTTCACAGATACTTATTTTTTTCTGAAGGGATAGGCTGACTTCATAGAAATAATTAATAAATTAATAAAAGAACACTCAGGTCCTAACGATAAATATCCTACATTACAGGTATTTTACTACCAGCATAACCATCCATCCATCCATCCATCAGTTTTCTTACCCGCTTTGTGCCTTAAAGGTATCACAGAGATCTACTGTACACAAAGGCAGGTCAGACAGGCCGCCGGACTATTTCAGGGTACACGTGCACTATTTAGAGTCTCCAATTGACCTAAAAATGCATGTTTTTGTTTGGACTTTGGGAGGAAATCAGAGTACATGGAGTGAGTGTTCTCCATGTTCTCTGATTGGCAAAGCAAAGCCAGGGAGGACATATTAACTCCACACAGAAAAGCCTTGGTCTGACCTTTCTTCAAATGGGTCTGATATTAAGATTTTGGGTGCTGGTGGTTTTCTAGTTTTTACTCAGATCTGAGGCCACTTTCAAGCTTAACTTGGCTTAAAAGTAGAAGTATTTTCAACTACCTTTGAGCAAGTAAAAGAACAGGTATGATTCACAAAATGTCAAACAATCCCTGATTTAATCTTTTTCTAATCTTTTTTTTTACATCCATTCGATGATGCAAATCATTTTTCTTTTACCAGTCGCTGCATCAATACATGGATATTCTAAAAGGTGAGAGCCCTGAAGAGGTTGAAAAGAGGATTTTTGTAATTAATTCAAGTTTATTCTAATGTGGAGTGACTCAGGTTCAGGCTGTTTTTTTTATTATTTTATTTTAGTGGCTGCTCTGCACATTCCTATGCAGCTGCTGTGTGTTGGACAAGCACCAGCTGGGACATGATGATGAGAGAGAATGGACAGGCCACTAAAAAGACAGCTTGCACAGAGGCTGATGCATTTTAATGGATTGCCAGTGAAGAGCTAGATAATGTTCATTGTGGCTATGACAGAATTGCTGTTTACATAAATCAGGGCGACTTGTCCAAAGCTTTCACTTATCCTTTCCTTTTGAACTCTGAACCTGAAACCACTAAAATGAAAAACAGCAAAGATAGATTTTTTTTTTTACCAGCCCTGACTCTTTACTGAAAAGTAAAGTCGACTTCATATCATACCTCAGAAATGTCTTAGAGTTTTGTTATCAATGCCACACTTGTCCTTTGTAAATATAAAACCTCAATAAAAGCCTTTTTAACTGTAACAATAACACAGAGAATATTATATTTCTTGAGTATATTTTTGTCTTGGTCATGCATCCACAATGAGGCAGGTCATTACACTAGGTGCACACATTATGAATCAAAATGATCAATTTATCATTTTTGGAAGTATCATTAACAAGCAAAACAGATTCTCAGAGAACAGAATATTTCCAACTTGCTACAGACAAAATCGCATAGCCCAACAGAAACATTTAAGTGGTATAAAAAAAAACAAAGAAACTCTTTTTCCTTTTTTACAGTACAAAAAATTGGCACAGTATTCTTCAACCAGCGTTGCAGAGTCCTCTGGACCGGTTGTCAACAGAAAGCCTCCGTTTCACAGGCCTATGAGCAGAAAACCCTGAGAGAGAAGACAGAAAGAGGCGGAAAGACAGACAGAGCGGGGAGACATAGAAATAGAGATGTTACAGTCATTACTCATCCAGCGAGCAGGGGCTTTGATGGCCAAATGTGAAATTCAAGTGACAATCCACACAGGAACCATCGTCTGTGATGCATTATGTTGGTGCTTAATGAGCCATAGTGGCTATGTAGGGCCCTTGTTTTGCTCTCGTGGCAAGGGTATATGAAGTGCCTAATCTTGAATATGCACAAATAACGACGGAAACAAAAACAGGAATGGAGCAGAGCCACTCGCTTTCACTCTAATCCTGTTAGTTTAAAGGCCCTTCTCCGTGGGTTTCCATGGTTACGCACTCTGTTTTCATCTGAAGCGAGGGGCGATAACACATCGGCGTCGCCAACAACTACAGGTTGCAGATTGGAACAGGACTTGCAACGTCTCAGGCAGATAGTGCTCCTTTGGCAATGTCTCTAGCATAGATAAATCTTAATGGGCAGTGCCAAAAACACTTTTTTTTTTTAAACACGAAATATGAGCTAACCAGGTGGCGAGTAGAAATGAAGTTTAAAAAATGATAAACAACTTAGACAACACATCATAGATCTTGAGCATCCCACACACTTCAGGGGTGCTGCAGACAAGACAAGTAAATGATCCTGGTTTCATGCGCCATGCGTACACAATAGACATTACCATGCCTCTTAAAATCCAGTCAGAGATAAATAGGAAAACAGTGAACTGATGGAGGGAAGAACATTATGTATGACTGAAGGATGGAAAAAATTAATGTGAGCTTTTCCTTGGTTTCATTTGATGAATGAGATGCTGAAAAAAATAATAGAAAATAAAAACACAAATATGAGTCAGCCAGTTACCTCGGCTGCTTTTCAAATACGTCTGAGGCTAGCAGAGCTACTTGAAATGGTTTAGGCGTGTGGTCTGACTCAGTTTGTCTGGAAGGCCAGTGACCAGGTAACTGTCTAAATACTAAACAAGGAATTTTATTCACAACTGAAATGTTAAATATTCTCCTCCAAGGACAGATAATGCTATTTCAGCATTGCACCACAAATTGAACCCTCTCCTAAAGCATCATTGAAACCAAAAATATTAATGCTGCATGGTAAGGGTGTGTACTTCATAATGATGAGATAAAAAGCTATTTTTATTCTCTTGTTTTGACGCCCTTTCAGAAAAAAACAAACTAAAATTAAACCCTAAAGAAATGTAGAGAAAGAATGAGTCAACCTTCTTAAGGACTGATCAGATCAATATGAAGACAAACCACTTACTCATCCGTGTCTTTTTTGCTCTCTTCGATGTAAGCTATGGACTCTGAACGCAGCCGGTTGGTGACCTCGTAGGTGCGCAGGGTGACACCAAAGATGTCCTCATGGTAGCGGTTTTCATCCTGTGTGAAGTGAAAGTGCAGAAGACAGGGAAATCAAAGAAATTGATCAGTGAAGAGGTAATGTATCCACTGCATTCTAGTTTAAATTTTAAGACAAGCACTCGTTAATTGGCACATTGTCACGTGCCATTTTTTTTAGCTTAGCTTTTCTATCCATGAGAACAAACACAAATGAAAACAAGCCATTAGAGAGCGCTCTCTAACCTTTACTTTCTTGTAATTCTTACTGATCGCGCCCTTTGTTTTTCCAGCCGCTTCACGTTTTAGCATTCAGTTACATATTATCACGTGAAAAGGCTTGTCTGTTCGACTGGAGACTAATTGCATTACTCAAGGGCACTGCTGCTGCAACAGGGAAGAGCGCTTCACACGATCGTTCCTCCAAGCTGCTCAGTGGGGTTTAATCAGGAAAAAACGTTGATGGCGACTCACAAAGGCACCGCACGTCTCCCTCCGTCTTACCCGGAGTTTGCTGATGAAGAAGCCGGCATCCTCCAGACTCATGCCGCCCTGCTGCTTTATGATTTGCTGGACGGTCTTGAGAACATCCCCGGCCATTGTAACATCTCCGCACACGTAGATGTGTCCTCCCTCCTCCCTCAGGCACTGGTACACCGTCTCCGACAGCTGCTCGCGCAGTACGTCCTGGACATATTTCTGTCACACAGGCAGAGGAGGAATGATGAGTGTGTGGGAAGTAAAGTCAAATTTGCATACTGTGTACTGAAAGACTGTTGGGACATATGCTGTGTGTATAGATAGATCGATGGATACTGTGCAAGTTGGAAAAGACAGGGTTAGGGTTAGGCTAACTAACTTTAGGCTGCCTCTTTCTCCATTTTTGCACTCTTACCTTTGGTTTTCCGGGCTCTCTGGAATAGGCCGTGTAGAGCTCCTTGAACACCTCTTTGTTCTTGGCCTGAATGGTTTCCTCCTTATAGATGTGATCTATCTCAGACTGCCGACATCCAAACACCAGGATCATGGGACACGACTCAATCCCTACAAGTGAAAAGCACAGTTACTTTTCCTACTCAGAGATGTGGACCATATCTTCTCTGCTTGTCATGGGTGATCTAAATAGCTATTTCATTCAGGAGAAAACCCAGTGCTTCATGAGCTGGTAAGAAATACATCTCTAAGGAACGGAACCAACCTTTGTGTTCAAGGTCGTATAGTCTCTGTTGCCAGAAGCTTCTGAATGGTGCAATCCCTGTTCCTGGGCCCACCAGGATACATGGTGTTTGGTTGTCTTTGGGAAGATGGAACGATGGTGCACTAAAACAATTCAAGAGAGAACACAGAGGTATAATAACTACAGAATGACTAGAGAAGCTTTTGGTGACACATGTCAAAGACCATGTTAATTCATTGGATTTAGAGGTGACTATGGTGGATTTGTTAAGCTTACCCTCGGACAAAACATGGCACCATCTCCCCCTTCTCTATCCTGTTCAACCATGATGAACACACTCCATGGTGGATCGGTCCGCCTCCATCTAAAATGGGAAGATTATCAAACAAGGACTTTACCAGTTTCTCTCCACCTCTTACTTTCTGTAAGCGTGCAAACAGGACAAGAGTGGCCCTAACACATTTTCTCAAGGCTAGGGCCACTTGTGCCTCACATTACAGTAATTGAACCACTTCTCACACAGTCACGCTATCATGTTTGCACAAGTGCACATTACACGTTAGAGAATATAGTAGTGACAGATTCTAGTAATTTTCTGACAGCTTCACAGGCAGAGTATAGATTCTATTTGCAAAGGTGGATGTAAGTGCAAGTGATTATACGTACTAGGCACTAAATAAGCCCTATCTGCTAAAACTGAAACCAGTACAGCTAATGCATTTTATATACTGACTGGTACACCTGCCGAGTTTGTTAAATTGTGTTTGCATCCATATCTTCAAACAGGATCTGTGTGCAGATGCAGAGTCTTCCTGAGAAGTTTCTAAAGCAACATTTCTTGTAATTACAGTCATGGCCTGGCTGCCCTGTAAAGCAGACTGGCTTTCCAAGATAACTTGCAGTCGATTTTCTTTGAGCCATCAGAGGGTTTTCAGAGTGGCTGAGTCATTTGACTTTTCAAGTCTTTGCAGCAACCTTGAAAGAGCCACAGCATATTGCCTTTTATCCTTTTTTTTCCGTTTATCCTTGACATGTACTGAACTGAAGGAAAATAATCAAACAGGGTTTGTATGCAGTTTTTCAAGCAAAGCTGGACACATTTTTAGCTGACCAGTCAAAGATATTTGACTAAATTACACATTAAGTTTACTTAATGTTTATGATTAACGCAAATGAACGGTAGGTCTTTACCTTTGGCACGGTAAGAGACCACAGCGACAGTGAGGTGGATCTCTCCCGGATGCACATCTGATGAGGAGCTGATGGAGTAGTAGCGAGGCTGAAGCAGGGGCAGCTGGGTAAGGAGCAGAGTGGACGGCATCTGGATGGAGGGGAATTCCTCTAGCACCTCCACCAGCGTCGAGTTGTTGTACCACTTCCACTCTTCGTACTCCTGCAAACCCTGGGATGTCACGGAGGTGGATATGTTATTAGAATCCATTCCTGTCTCGGTAAATTAGTCGATTAACTGCTGCAATAACAAGGAAAAGAGTGGATGGTTTCCTCCCTTAGAACTGTAAACAGTTCTAACTTGGAGCAGAGCAGGAGGCAGCCACAAGCAGAGCCATTTGCCATACACATTTGTGTGTCATCGCTGACATTTGGAAGTGATGAATTTAGAGCGCTACCACCAGGCTGAATAAACTTTGTTCCTATCTTTTGCTTTGTTCTCAAGCTGCTAATGAGCGTCACAGTGCCCATTAAGAAACCCTGTGAGGTCTTCATTCAGTGCCTGAAGCACACTTTGGAACACCATGTGTACAATTAGTAAAATTTCAACAACTGAGGCACTTGAGGTCTGGGTTTTTCAACCTTGATACGCAGATGGAGCTAGAGGACTTCTAAGAAAATTATGTAGTTACAGTCTCCTCAGAAATATCTATATAATATGCATACAATTGTTCATCTTATATAACAGAAAGATAAAAACAAAAATGGAAGTCTGATTGGTCCAAAAATTTTTTTAAGACACATTAGCCTCCCATAATCTCACATAATAATAAGGATTTAGCGTGCATGGAATAAAAACAATCTACAGTGTTGAGTCTATTGCATTGCTTCTCTTGCTTCTCTTACTGTGGTCCTCCATCTCTTCCTCTTGCCTTGGTGACACTGATTCCATGTATGAGCACATGAGTCACTGCTTGGCCTCAGCCAGCCTTTTCCACACATTGACAAAAATGGAGAGTCAATTGTGGGAGGCTCTGCAAGGGGGAAATGGCTCTGGGTTTGAACGATCAACAGCTTTAATTTGGCGCCAGCTCGCTCCTACTGTACGTATCTCCATCGGTGCAAAGAGCATCGAATCTGTGTTCACACACGGTGAGCTATCACGTATATTTTGATAGCAAACATGAGAAATGTGCTAATTGTTGTGTCTTAAACACACGCTGAGATTTTATAGCACCCAATTCTTGAATAGAGTGAAAAAAATGCATGCATACATTTGGCTCAGACATGAGAAACAGAGAGTGCATATTTTTGGATCTAGCCTACACACACATCTACCACAGATCCCTTGTACGTCTGGTCTCGAACCAAGTGAAGCAGCAGCTGCAGCAGCAGCAGGTCAATAATTCTAAAGGTCTGTGTTAATGCTACTGCTGCACACTAAGTGAATTTACCTTACTGAGGATCTCTAGTTTCTTTTTCTGTTTGTCGTTGGTGGCCAGGGCTGCAAACTGCTGCAACAGCACGGGGCTCGGTGGGGTGGTGATGTCCAGGAAGTACTGGAAAGCTTGGTATATGGTGCAGGGTGGGATACGGGTCTCATTTGTCCAGTTGCTGATTACGCCTGCAGAAGAGAAGATACATTAATTCACATTTTGTTGCACTGATTTGGCCTTTTTCCCACACAGCTGTTAGCCAGTATGGAGGATGTGTATGGCTGCCTGGTCGTGTGCGTGACTGAGAGGCTGTTTCTTATTCGTGTTGTGCTTTGGACACCCTGTCCACATTTCAGACTGAAACCTTTCTGATTGCACGCCCACACTGTCGGTAAAGTAGCGTGACGTTGCTAATAGCATCACCCACCCAGGGCAGTGTTCCTCTCCTCCAGGAACTCCACTTTGACTATTTGATTGACAGGTGGAGCATCCTCCAGTTTATCTATGAGAGCCGTCACCAGGTCCTCGTGGTTGCCAGGGAAAATGCCCAGATGGTCGCCGGGCTGGTACCTCAATCCGTCATGGTTGTTTGTGTGGAGCCGTACAAATATGGTGGAGCGACTGCAAAAAGAGATCAGAGATGTAGAGAAAAATGCTGCATGATGTTCTGTTTATCTCTCACACCACAGGAAATGTGCAGAAAGGTAATGGAGCCTACACAAAGCCACTGAATATAGTTAACTACACTATGCAAATTTACAAAACAGATGAATATGTGGCTGAATTCATGTGACAGTGACTACTTACGTAGATTTGGAGGATTGTAAGTTTTGAGATTCCAGCATCTTTGCTCCATAAACCCTCTTCTTGTGAATGTTGTATAATGCTGTTGGTTGACAGAAGCAAAACAAATCTGATCTGATCCGTTTTCATTCAGTTTCAACATCTATTGATTTGAGTGCAATGATGTAACACAGTTACATAGCTTCAAATCCATCACAAAGTTGATAAAAAACCTTTAAAACTATTCAAAAGCAAACAAATAAATCATGTTTTCAAATAAGCTTCATTGCACAACTGTTGTATTTGATTGCAATACTTTGAGATAGGCAACTCAACACAGAGTACAACTGGGATATTAAAAGTATAAAGTCCAGGACTGACATTTTTCAGTTAGTTTTTAATACTTAAAGTACAATTTCTGATAGTATATTGCACAGTGAAGTTGCAGTGCTATATGGTCTGACAGAGCTTTTGTTTCACCCATTTTATAAGACCTGAAAGATCTTGCATCATCATTTTTCATTCCACAACAGGGGCAAAGATCTTAGCTCTGAGCGATGTAATAACGGGTCTTGTCTGATCGATAACATTGCAACCCTCCACAGATATATTATGGTCATTCACGCTAATAAGCACTGCCATGCAAATAGTGTCGCAGAGGATTATGATGTACCTTCTGTGAGGGCAGGGGCCTCCGCTGTGTACGTCAGGCGGAACTTGCTCTTCTTCCAGCTGCGGTCGTTGCTGATCAAGGAGTCATTGGCCTTCTCGATGTTCACATCATCACCGACACAGAACACGTCACAGGCAGCCTTGACACACAGCATCAGATTCACAGAAAACAACACAATGGTTATTCAAAGCTTCCATTCACACCTACACAGGAATAACAACGAATTTGGAAAATAATCTCTCGCACTCCAAGAAGTGCTATATCTGCAGCTCAAGGTTATGTATTTCCAAACATCTTCACAGTGCTCCTTTAAATGCTGGGGTTGTTTTGAATGGGACAGAGAAGGAAAAACACCCCTTTCACCTTGGCTTCATTGAACAACAATAGTCTATTGGTCTTAAGATGTACAGCAGGTCCGAAAACATAATTATGTCCTCATTCAAATGTAAATTTCTAATATTGAAATAGCAGCTAGAAAGTCAGTGACACTGAATAGAGACAGAATGTAACGTAAAATACATGTGTGATTTAAACCGCACCTCCTGCATCTCAACAGTTTCCATGTATCTGCCTCTCTTTAGGTGTGCACTAGTGAACAAAGGACCAGTCAGTGTACTGTATGTGCTCCTGTTTCTTCTTGTAGCCTTATAACCTTATAGCTTACTTATAATGCTGGATGTGTTCGCAGTTCATGGCTGCATTACTCCAGTTACCTTTTTGTTCAGCAAAATGCTACTAAGTCACATGATCGTTCACGTGAGTGGCAGGCAAGATTCAGCATAAGGCCTAAGTGTGGTTGACAGATCTAGTGGGTAAAGACCTGGACTTGCAAACCAAAGGTCAGAGCCCTTGAGCAAGGCACCTCACCCTAGTTGCCCTCCATTGTAAGTTAAAATTGCAAGTTCCTTTGGATAAAACCTTCTGCCAAATGCGTAATTATTATCATTATTATTATTATTAAGTATGAAGGGATGCCAGATCTGTGCAGAAAGAGAAAAAAAGAGCAGGAAAAGACAGAGGAGTAACGGAAACAGGGAAAACAGCCTGCAGGCTGTACCCATCTGAGCATAGCATGCCTTTATGACATAAAAAAATATGAACCTAATCAAGCCTAAAGGGTATAAGCCCATGAAACAGACCTTAAAAACCTTCTTGGCCCAAGTTCTGAATGACTCCTCTTGGCCACACAGCTCATCTCCTTCTCCCATGCGTAGGATGCGCTCCCCCCCCAGCTCTTCAAACAGCGTGTCCACAGCGTGGGCAAAGGCGCAGAAGTGTGGGTAGGCCCGGGAGCCAAGGCCAAACACTGAGAACCTAAACGGAGACACACACACGCAAAGAAAGAGACAGAGAGAGAGGCAGGTAATGTTAAAAAAGCAAAACATAAATGTAGACATTTGCAATGCGGTCACAGAGCCCACGACAGGAACTTGCCCTTTCTTCCCTCTCGAAAAAGCACCAAAACAGCTGACGTGTTTACGAATACTTGTCCCGTCTGGTTTTAGATAGATGTAAACATGAAATAGATCACTTCCCGGAGAGCAGACAAGTCACCCTACTACTGCTTCGCTGTGAAGCAGTCAAGCCGCATCAGGTTTAAGTCGGAGCAAAATGTTTGTGGTCCCACTGCTTTGACAGGTCAGCAAATCGTCCACTTTAATAAGATTTGTCATCTGTCAAAAAAAAAGCTTTTTCAAGCAAATGAGTCCATATGCACTACGACAAAATTGCAATTCATCAAATAAAATGTAAATTTGGGTCTTAGCAGATCACTCTTTTTGTAGAAAAGATTCTAAATGTTGAGGATGACGATTGCTGCTGGTGAGACAAACTTTAAAACTGTCACATTGTGTTTCTGCAGCTTTTTGCAGGAATATGGCTTCAGCTTCTAAGTGCTCTGTCAATACTGTTTCCATAGCCACGGTGAAGCTGCCGTGTTTTTCTTAACAATCCCATATACATCTAGCAAACTTTCCCATCTCTAACAATAAACAATCATCAGACACATAATGACAGTTCTTATAGATATGAGTCAGACCCTTAAAAGTAGACAGAGACCTGGGATGAATTATACCTCTGGAGAAGTCGATATTAGTGCTATTATAGCTCTAAATACAGCACATATCCAAACATGCATTATGGTTGCTTTCAGTTTTCCATGCGCTCGCATTGGTGCTTTTTTAGTTTTATAACTGCTTTTCAAATGCTTTGTTTATGTCTACCTGACATTGGCGAGCGGTCCGGTGCTCTCGAAGTTAATCCTGGCATCTGGCTCATCGCTGGAGGACTTGCGAGTGTCCGAGTAGGAGGACACACTGTTGAAGCGGACCTTGTAGCTCCTGGTTACCAGGTGAAAACAGAGGGATGACATGTATAACCGCAGGACGTAAAAGCACAAAGAGAGACTGGCTCATAGAAACACAGGCAGACTCAAGGGACTGAACTCACTTTCTATCCTCCGTGTTGGATGTTGGGTGACGCATCTCCATTAAGGCAGCTCCGAATTTCTTCATTAAGTAGAGAAGAGGTGTTAGATTGGATTAGATGTGATTAAACTTCATTGCACCAGCCAATACGATGCATTTAGCATCTAACTAGAAGTACGCGGGAGAAGTATTTATAAAGAAAGACAAATATAAGTGTAAAATTACATTGTTAAAATACATCCAGTCGTAACTAGAGCAGTTACGTAACATACACACCTCTCCATTTTCAGGTGGATCACCGTTACCGAACGTGCTGGTCACCACCAACACCAGCGTCTCATGCTCCAGGTCGACCACGTCATAATCATCCATTGAGGATACCTATGTAGCAGGTGTCAGGAAAAATAAAGGAGCATCAGGCAGAGGGAATCAGATTCTCCACTTAGACGGTTTGGCCGTCTCCTAGACACACACTCCACACAACAGATGACTCGAGCGTGTAAATTAAAGCTGAACACACACAGCCGTTGGCAGAGGAGGAGGTTGTAATGACCACTCTGTCCTCGCCTCTAACGAGATGATAATATGCTGCTGCCGCACAGCGAGCGTCCATGATGCACACCACTCAACATGATGGTGTTTGTCTGCCACGGAACGCACTTGCATCTCGCACACATGGAGACACTAAAAGACACACGACTGAAGGCGCGAAGAGAAAACAGGCTTTAGCCCCGCAATGACGCGGATTTGCCCCAGGCGCTCGCATCTGCCCTGTGATCCATCTACAGACACCCACTCTCAGTGACACACACACACATGCATGCACGCATCTCTTCTTGAATGATTGATCACACAGGAAAACAAGTATGATGGAAAAGCAGCCTGTTAAGCATTTTTTTTCCTCCCTGTTTTTCCTGACTGATTCGCACAGCATGGGATGCTTCAGGATCTTGTCTTAAACTACTGCACTGCTCAACGCTCCAGTGATTAAATCGCGCCTCCGACCCGCGGCACTTTGCCGCATGAGAGACGCAGGAATGTGACAAAAGACACACTTTCTTGTCCTACCCTCTCATCGCCCGTGCTCAACTGGCATCTGCTTGGCTTCGTCAGCCAGTGAGCTGGGAGTGGGGAGCGTAGCAATGACTTCTTTGAATCCCTCCTTTTTCAATTACACGTCCGAACAATGACAAGTGAGCAGGCGCACGACTTTCGGAAAAGCTGATGCAAGGCGGGGGCAAGCGTACCTTTGCGTCGAAAGCGTGCTTGAAGATTTCACACAGAGTTTTGGCATAATCTTGCGATTTGCCAGTCTCGGTGGCAAACAGTATGGTGGCCTTCACCCTCTTGGCCATGGCCTGGCCCATGAGCTTGGCCGAAAACTTCACAGCCCTGGAAGGGGGAAAAGATGGAGAGAATGATAATTAGGCGTGTGAGATAAAGAAAATGAAAAACCCCACAAGAAAAGAAATCATTCAGTCATGGACCAGCGACACAGTCCATAACCTTTAATCCTCTACCAGGACTTGGAGAAAATATTTGTTACTGGCAAGAATGTGGTTCACCTTAACAGACAAGACACGTCATGTCAAGGTACCGGATGGATGACAATTGTGATTACCTAGCTTGTCATATCCTTGAGGCAATTATAATAATAGCAGAACATTCGCCCGCATGAGTGCATGCATACGGCAAACAAAACATTGACAAAGCTTTGATTGCTCCCTCAGGGGTTGATTGGATGAATTTCAGCGCTGAGTACTTCGGCTTCCCACCTTCCCACGTGCCTTTTGTCAGAACTTTTGTCAGAAAAGTGATTACTTGTTTTCACCTTAAATTATCATATAGACCTACAGCATATTATCTTTGACATTTAGCGCTGAAATTGGTGATTTTGCAAGAAAATAAGCATGTTTTCTCTCCTTGATTCCTGTGGCTGCACACTCACTTGGCAAGCTTCTTGAAACCGATGGCTCTTTTCTTCGTAGGCGTCCCATTGACTCCTTTCCATACGTGGGTATTCCAGGGATCAGGCTTTTGCATAAGGAAAAACAAATAAGATTTCAGAGCTTTTTCTTGCTTAAGGTTCCAGCATACTGAGATATCATCTGTTATTTGTATTTATGGAGAAAATTGGTTTGAGCTTTTAGGATAATTTTTTGTGTCTGTTCTTTTCATATCCTGGGTAATGATCTCCAACTTTAATTGAACTCAGATATTCTTAATATACCGGAGCTTAGACGTTGTAAATGAGTCTTCCTCACCTGGTATTCAAAAGACGGAGTGAGGCGATAGTTGAGCATTTCTTGGTGGAAAACCGGTGTTATGCTTCCCGACATGGGGGGCACAATCCACACCCAGTCTCCAGGACATCCACCCCGCACCCGGTACTCGTTCTCCATGTGCTTCATGAAAGACTCTGTGGCTGAGTGATGGTCCACTATGGTCACTTTGCAAGTCTAAGAACACAAAACATAGACAATGAACTCTACGGTACTTTTTCTGTTGCTTCAGTCACGCAGATCTGAATGTGATCAAAGTTGGGCTCTGAAAAGTGATGTATCTACCTGGAAGCTGTGGAGAACAGCAATATTGATCTCCACCAATGCCTGGTCTTTCCAGAGCGAAGATGTCTTTCTAGTGTCTAAGGCCATCCTGGTAGCAACTTCCTACATTGTACAGAAAT
Organism: Karalla daura; assembly: GCA_029224185.1. Classification (NCBI taxonomy): domain Eukaryota; kingdom Metazoa; phylum Chordata; class Actinopteri; order Chaetodontiformes; family Leiognathidae; genus Karalla; species Karalla daura. The sequence continues at coordinate 20,413,249 of CM055192.1, forward strand.
AAAAAGAGATATAATACCTTGAAATGTAGCAAACAAGCAACAAAATGACACCTTGGGGAAAGTAATGGAAAAGTTAATCTGCCGTGGTCTGTACCGAGTGTGATGTTCAACAATGTTGTGAAGCAAATGATACTCATTGTAGTAAACACACTTTCTGAAGGGTCTTCACCATCTGTGACAACGGACCATTACACTTTAAGGTGCCTTCAATCTTACATTATCACTGAAGTTGTTTTGTTTTTCTTGCAGTTTGGTGGTCATAGTTTGCGACTGGGGAAACATTATCTTCTTATTTCAAATAATTCATGCAAAGTGACACAGAGAACAACGTACAAGCAAATAGCCCTCTCCATCAATGAATGCAGACATGATGTCATTAACTGTATCCCTGAAGTCTTGAAATTTAAAGATGGGAAACCCTCTCTTTAACTTGTCAGAATAAGATAAAGAGATGAAAAGACGATAGACAGTAAGTGACAGAAATTCAGAATTCAGAAATATTTTGCAATAATATTAACACGAAAATAGAATATTTTATGACAGATCAGCTTTCTTCTCTGTGGGCACAATTTGAGAAAGGACTGGCTTTCTGATTGGGTCATTTGGTGACACAACACATGCTCCCCTCTACACAAGGCTTCAGTCAATCTGTGCCTCTGATTTTTTCCAACGGAGCATGACTCCAAATTTTGGCATGAGACTCTACCTCCAGAATGTTGTAGCGCGAGCTGTCGCAGAAGTCCCTCACGCCAATCTCGGTGCCCATGTACCAGCCACTGAAGGGACAGCCGGTGAACTCCAATCCCCCAATCTCCAGCAGCATGTTGGAGACCGCTGGGAGGCCATACCACTTGAGGTCCAGGTCCTTGAACCACTCGTACCTGGGTAGAGCAGATGGTGGAGTGACTGTTAGGACAGTCATTTTGAGCACGGATATTTATCCCCGAAGCACATGGCGTTAAAGAGGAGTGCAGCCAAAATCAACATTAACAGAAATAAACTACTTTCGACAGCCTCCCAGTGTTGGACAGAGCAGGCAGGACCTCACTCCTCTACCCGCTCACGCCCTCGAGGGGGATTGATAACATCACTCTCTGTGTATTATTTGCAGAGCTGAGACTAATCTTGTGTAATGATGATGTGACACTGCTGGTGTTCGTGGACCTGTGCCAAGCTGCTGCCAGAGCTGAGGGCCAGTCCGTGCAGGGTTTGGAGCAAGAGATGCCAATTTTGGGGTAGTCTGGCAGGGAGATCAGCGCGTCGAGGGATTCTGAACTGCTCAATGTGACATGAAGAGGTGTAGTGATAGCTCTGCCTGCAACAGTGTTAGACTATCTGAGAACAAGACTGCTATGTCCTTCAGTATTATTATTGGTATTTCATGATAGCATCTTGATGCTGAAGATCTTAAGTCCGCTATGGCTTTTGTACATTTGCTAATGCTGGAAGATGTCTTCTTAAATGTGAATAGAATGAGAAACGGGAGGAAACCTTGAAACTTCTCTAACAAGCCCCATGGTTACCACAAAAGCTGGCATAGCAACTGATAGAATTTGGGTTGTCATACTTTCCGGGAATATTCAGCACAGTTGGAATGTGACACTATCCCAATCAGTCTTCTTGGTGTAAGAGCACCCCATTGTTTAAGAAGTGTCGTTAAGAGGAGTGAGTGGGTGGATGTCTTTTTGTGCAGTCCCCTCAGTCCTCCTTTTGGTTGTGTGTGTCATGTATGCTCAAGAAGCATTATTTCAGGGTGAAACTCACTTAGGATGTGTGATGGGCACCTCCAGGATGAGGTCTTCAGGGATCTCAAACAGCTCAGGGTCATTCCCGTTGGCTTGCAGCAGGAGAGGCAGGACATCAAAACGGCCTTTTGGTGCTTTCCATCCCAGCTGCATGCAGATCTGCTCACCAAAAGCAACAAATGAGGCTTTTCGGGCAAAGTGGCTTTTTTGACAACATGGACTTGTTCAAGCAGCTTCTTATGTTTACCTCTGTAAATTCAACATTTGCAGGGTCTCCCAAGATTTGTCCATCAGGCTGTTTGTAGCCTGCGTAGCGAATCAGCTGGCTGTTCCACACTCGATAGTCATGTTTGCCATCTGTCCTCTGAGGGAATATGGTGATGGCTGACCTGCAACAATGAAGAACAAATGAAGAAAAAGAAAACAATGAAACTATTAAAACAGATTCCTGAACTGCAAAATCAATCTCTGTACAAGCTGTTCTTGGATATCACACTCAGAAACAAAGGATTAACAAGTCTGAATCATTGTTTTAAGTACATTTATCGACTAGATTTCTAGCAGATGGTTTGCTATGTGCACATGATCTGGATCTAAATGTATTTTTAGTTATAATATGTCAAATGGCTCATAGCAGGAGCGAGGCTTAGCCACCTTAGGTCTGTTCTACATCTCACTGGTGTTTAATGCCATGACCGGGCAAAAGAGTTAATTCTGCTAAGCCGGTTGTAAGTCGCTGAGGAGGGGGAGCAGCTGGAGTGAATCTGGGCCAGTTCTGCGAGCAGTCTACATGTGCAGGAAAAAGCCTCCCAGCTGGGTCGCAGACACTGGTGTAAGCAGTGAAACCAGCCATCACAGTGTGTAACAACACTTGTTCATTGGTTAAAATTAATCATTTGAAAACTGCTTTTTTACCTAGTAAATAAGTTAGACATGAAGCAGTGGTAATTTTGTAACCCTAACCAAGTTAACTTTTTTCTGTTTGTCAATCCATTGTTTAAATAGCAACCTCAAAGCTGCAATAAATATTTATACCACTGGGGGAATAACTCCAGAACTGGCGTTATCGAAGGAGCAAAATAATTCCCTAACTATTGCAGAATGTTGCATTAGCTCCATATATGTGTTTGTCTTTTTGTTTATTTCTGTTGAAGTGAGCCAGACAAGGAGAACCTGGAGTGTTGATGTTGTGCCGGCTCTTATCAACATGTGTATCCCGGCTGTCCTCCCAAAGGCCAGGCTAAGCATAGTAATGAGTCAGACGCTCTTCATCGTCCAACAAGTAAATATGAGGTGTCACATAAGATTAGAACTTGGCAGAGAAAGTGAGCGAGCGGCATGCAGGTCTGACAAATGGCAGCTTGTTAGCGAGGTTCGCTGCCTCACCAGCGGGGCAATGATTGGTGACGAGACGCTAGCGGATAGACAGGCAGCAGATAATGTCGGAGACGGAGAAAAGAGACGGAGCGCAGGCACTGACAGATGGGACAGTGGGTCAAGTCAGGGGAGTCAGAGAGGGAGAGGGGTGATGAGAGTGGAGTGACAGATGGGGAGAGGAACAAGTGAAGTTGGAGGAAGACGGGCAGAGTTGAACAAAAGGAAACCAGAGCGTGGTAAACGGTTGAGCAGCATGTGTGTGGTTACCTAAGGTTGCCTTTGTTTGTGGCATACTTGATGTGGTTACAGATGTAGTTGTACATTCCATGAGCCGTTGAGCAGTCTCTAGCATCAAAAACCTGCAAAATAAACAACAATAATAAAAAATCAAATAGTGGATATTTTTCAGCTGTTTCATCCCCAAAGTGCTGTTTTTGTCACTGCCACTGTTGCTAAGATATGCTGGTGGCTTTTTGGTTCATGCAGAGCTCAGCAGCCATCCAAAAATGCAGAGCTCTGAGAGAGGTGAAAAGAAATTGTGACAATTTCATAAAGAGTTATAACACAGTATGAGGAGTGCTGAATGTTAGTAATGAGGAGAAACCATCAGGAGAGGAGGAAAGCAGAAAGACTCTCCAGCATATGTTGAGAGAACAGATCTAGTATATTATTTCAGGCTTTTACAAAGTGAATAAAACTGTAATTAGGACAGTGTTAACACTTGGTTTTCAGTGACTTAACAAAGGCGAAGCGAGCATACATTTGCACATTGACATTCACTTGATAATTACAGGTTAAAGGCAAAAGTTTGATGTGCTCTTGAAATAAAAAGGCAACAAGTGACTGAAATATATTTCAAATGCAGTGCTGAATCCATCTTGAAAGCCATTCCCTTTACTTGACAAATTGACAAATTGCTGTCTAGGTCTACTGTGAATCATTAAGTACCTGTAGCTTTGACCACTGGATCCTCCCCACGCAGCGTGCAGCATTCCTCCAGGCGTGCTTAGCTCCATAAATCAGCTCAGTGTCTTTCAGCTGGTAAGTTCCTGATGCTTCGATTTCTTTGGTCACCTCCTCCAGCCTGTCCACATGGGCCTTAGAGCCAAACCTGGTCCATGGTGCAACAAGGTGAGTATATGCACTCATATAGCATGGCACAACACATGAGAAGTGTGAATTTTGTGAGGATTGTTAGTTGTCTCGGTAATGTGTTAGCGTTGCATACTGGTTAATTGATATTCCCATCATTTAAAAGTAATTTAATTGTGTTACTTCTTACAACACTGACGCTCAAAACTCAGTCGTTGAGTTTGTGTGTCTGTCTGTGTTGATGATATCTGCACCCTGTTACAGAGTTAGCTTGACAAACAAAAAGTTGTCTGGTCACCACCCACCACCATTACTTCCAACATGTTTAGAGAACAACTGTTAGTAAACTTTTTTTTTTCACCTCACCACACCTGGCCTTCCCTACATCGTCCAGCATATTTACCATGTTTGAGCCTTCTTGTTTGAGTGTGCACATGGTTCAGTTCCGTTTAAATCCTCGCTGTGGTGTGACGTGTACAGCACATGTTAACATGTTGACAAAACACTTAACGCACTATGGAATTTCTTCAATCATTCATACTTTTGCTGAAGTACAGTTTTTTGTTCACTTGTGTAAAATGCCCTTCAAGTAGCGATATTTTCACGAGTGCAAAATATAGAAGAAAAAGTTTTTAGTTCTGGTCAAAGCTGTTCAAGTTGATGAATCAGGGGAACTCACTGATATCATCTACATACAAATATATATAAATAGGAACCACACAGACAAATATTCTAAAAATTTTGATACTGACACCCTCCTCCATCTGGCCCCATTTCATTTCAGTAATACTGCTTAATCCAAAACATGTTGACTGCAGACACCACAGCCTGTGCCTACCTTTTAATGGAGGTGTAATACTGGTCTATGAAGTCTCTGGCAAGGCGAAGGAGTTCCTCTTTGCCCCTGACCTCATCTGGTTTACGAACGTGTTGGTTGGGCATCATCACAGAGCCGATGCACACGTTTTCAGTGCAGACTGGCATCTGAGAGGAGAAACAGAGAGACAGAAGAGTATTTTTACAGTTTTCTCCTCACTAAAATGCCACCAACGAGCCAACATATGGTCGGATATTCTGCTTATGAACCTGAAAATATTTAGAAAATTGACATTTGCAAAAGCTTTAAGCTACCCATGCTCACTCCTTATAGATGTGCTCATAAGTTTGAGAGAAAAACACTTCAGGAGTCTGGTTCACTTACTTAGAAGAGACTATCCCTGTATCACTGTGTTGGGATTGACTGCCTTATGAGCGAAGCATGGCATCCTCTTAATTTACAAAAGGCAGATTACATTATCAGCTTTCTTATTTCATTTCACATTATCCAGCCGGGTCTTGCTTCAGCTTGATACGAAACAGGCCAAGACAGTGATAGAATTATACTTTAAGCAAATTAAATTCTTCACTAAAAAGCAGTCTTCCCAGTATAGTTACCAGGCACTGTATCCCACAGTAAAATCAGAATACATCTTTTTCCTTGTTGAAAAAGGTACAAACATTCCCATGAAGTCAACCCTGTGCAATTACATATTTACTTGAGGCATTATTGCCAGAGAGACACATTAAAGATCAGGGAGATCTGAGAGCTGATTTTAACCTCTGAGGTTTCCTGACTCACACAATTATCCACAATAAAAACATCTTCTTTTTTTAAATAACCTCATATTTCAGTACAAGGTCAACACACCACTGGTGGAGCGCATCTCCTGGCACTAAAAGAATTTCACTTCCTCAAAACAGTAATTAAAGTGTTCCACAAGATTCAACTAAAAGGTCAGTTTTTATTTTAAGCAAGTGCCGTTCTTCATTGCATTTAGTATTATAAATGGATATAATGGATCCTAACTGGTTTACAGTTTCTTTAATTATATCACTCACACATGGCTGGCACGTATGTTAATGAATGAATAAGTTGGTGAGTCATGGATTGGTATCCTTCCATTTAGCAGAGACAGGAAGACAGAGAGCGAGGGAGAAAGATGGAAAATAAGAAAACAGACAGATGCAAAGCGAAAATTGCTCATAGCTGAGAGCAACCTTGTGTGGTCAGTTTAATATGATTAGAGCTGAAGTCAGCTGTCACTTTAGTTTGCCTAAATGCCTCAGAGAGAGACCCAACGAGTGAGCAAGAACGGATGACAGAGAAGATAGCGCAGGCGTGCAGTCGAAGAGGAAATTTGACAGTGACCCCGCTGCTAAAATTGGCATGTTACACTCAACCACACACTTGCACTGTCCAAACACTCAGACGTGAACCGGCAGTCTGTCCAAACTTCCCCCCTGTCCCCTCCAACAAGTCCAACCATTGCTTGATGAAAAAACAGGCAAGAAATCTGTTTGAGCAAGACAGCAAACAAACTACCAAAGCCAGTCAAAACAAAAGGAAAGCGGGAAAAGGAAATTGAGTAGGAACCAAGAGCCAGAGAAAACGCAGATAAAAATAACAGGTTAAAAGAAAAAAGGGGCTATGAAAAGATAAGAGGCGGCAACAAAGCCAAGGCAGAAAAACATGAACGTTTAGAGGTGACAGTGTAAACGGGGGAAATGGATGAGTAGAGCAGAGTGTGTTAAAAATAAAACAAAGGAATCACTTGTGCTCCAGCACGTCCGTTCGTCATACCGCTCTGGGCATTCATGCCAGCCAGCTGTCCTTTTCGAGAAAGACAGATCATCCTCGAATACAGCAGCGTCTGTGATATATAATAAATCTGAAGATGCTACTACAGGCCATTCAGTGGGATGCACAGCCTGTTCGATAAGTCACCAAAGTAATTAAGCTGCTGTTTGCCGTTTATGAATGGCTGCAGTGTTTTGGGCTGTGAATGCCTAAACAGCAGGGTTCACCTTGTGCTTTGAGGGAGAAAACTTTGGCTGCATGATAAAAACGGGGGGAGGAAATGGAGCTGTTGATTGATCAGCACAAGACATCAATTTTCTTCCCAAAGTCTTTGCATTTAGGAGTTTACTCACAAAATGTTACGAATAGACTTTTTAAATAGAACAGAACCACTGCATCAGTTGTGCTCATGTCATTGTAAATCATGTGTGATCACCCCGGTGACCCCGGTGGTCAGAGTGTATTCCCTCACCTTAGGTGCTGGCATAGACTCAAGCAAACCCTGTGAAGCCAGAAAAGACGGATGTTTAACCAAGAGTTACACATTTGATGTTTTTGAATTTCAGAGATAAGCCAAGAAAACGCGTCATTGAGTTTATTTAGTTTCCTCACACAATACACATTGCCAACACCAACATGGCCGTCCTCCAGGAGGATGTAAAAAGTATTCAGAGTTGGGAATTTTAGTGTGCACTCTACACCCCGATAACGCCACAAGCATGGCTTTGACTCCATGAAATATGCCACAGACAGGTTGACTTGAGTGGAGCTTTTCCTGCGACAGACGAAAGACTGCATCATTGTGAGGCAGTTTTAAAAATATCCGCTCCCCATCGCATGTCTGATTCCTCCTTTCCTAACATGCTGAGTCATTACAGGACCATGTGAGTCACCGTGTGACCATGTGAGCTGTGCCCATACAGTATCTCGCAGCCCTGCTATCAGTCCTGTAAGATTCATTGTTTTATAACCACTACCCAGCTTTCCCGCAACCCTCTGTTTTTCTGGCTAAATAAGAGTAAGATTTCAGCCGAGAGCTCTCAAACGTATGAATAGTTAGTGCGAAGCTGAGAAAAAGCATGCCATGATGTGCTATTATTCTTCAATCTACTTGACTTGCAAATTATGTGTTAGTAAGTCTGCAGGCAACATTTTTTTTTTTCCAGTCAGCCAATAACCCTTATTTGCAACTCATTAGAGCCTTAAAAGCTCCATTAAAGCCACAGATATCAAATCTATAACATTTGTGGGTTGACATGCAATATAAAAGCTTTGGACAAGTGCGTGTTTCTGCAGAAGCTGACACACGTGCTGCACACGTTGAACCTGTTGTCGTGTCAGTAACAATGTTACACTCACACATACAGTGAGCTGTTTAAAGAGCAGCTTATTACACTGCATCTTGGAGAAATTTCTCTTATTGACCCTTGCAGTAGAAATTAACTTTAATATTGCTGAACATACAATACTGAATATTGATTTGACACAGTCCACATTGTTGCTATTCTACTACCTGTTTGTCCAACCATCCATTTTCTCAGCTAGCTTTGTGCCTTAACGGGTTTGCGGGGATTTGCTGGTACCTCTCTCAAGCACATATGGGGTGAAGTCAGTGAAAACACCCTGGGCTGGTCCCCAGTCCACGGCAGTGCATTTAACACACACCATTCACACTCACACTTAACGGCAGTTTAGAGTCTCATATCTACCTAAACATTCATATTTTTGGACCATTGGGAAAACCGGAGTATCTGGGCTATCCAGGACCTCTACTGTGTTTAGTAACAAACCCTGTTCTGGTCTGTTTTGGCCAACAAAGAAAACGGAGCATATTTACTCAGTACTGTTGTCTTACCTTGCTAGAGCTGTGGTGGAGTGTGTCATTGTAGATGGTGCCAGTCTCCCAGTTCTTTATCTTTAAGAAGCGGGGGCATTTGGAGGGGCTACCGTTTGGCAGAGACTTGGTGGGCGAGGTCCTGCCCTGTGCCGGAGGCTGCAAAGAGTACAAAAGCATTTATTTTAGCTTTTTTCACTGTTTTTACTCCAGGCCTTTGTTCAAAGCATCTGAGGCAACTTTGATGTGAGGTGGATAAGTTGTTCCAGACTGGGAGTCATATTGCGGACTAGTGAAAGGAGACGGGGTGTTCCTGCTGTGCTGGACTGGACTTGAGTGCTGCAATTTGACACTTATTGTTTAGATGGGAGCAACACAAAAATATCTCAGAGTTTTGGAAAAGGGAAAGAGAACTTTTGGAACCTTTGAGAAGCAAAGAGAATTTTCTCAATGGACTTCCAGCTATTTTTTTTTCTCATGGAAAATCATTTTTTCTTTGTGTTTAAGTGTTTCTTCCGCACACTTACACCCAGGAATCACTTACATTCTCTCCTCCCATATTTCCAACTGCAGGATGATGGTAATCAACATTTAACAGCAGGTTGATGGCAAGCTAACGCTTGGCTCACTGGGTTTTCCAATACTGTAGCTATTGACTGATGAATGCCTGCAATTTAACCCCAAAGCCAACTGTAAGCATTTCTGGAGAAAGACACCGACTGATTGCCTAAGATCAGGGTAATCAATCCCACACCTTGGAGGCTCTTTCATTATCTCAAACAACATTGTTTATCACACTGTGGAGCAGCTTCTGAACAGTAGCGACACAATCATCATGCATGCCAGGGAGCTGAATACTGACAGTGTCACGCCGGTTGTGTCTTATTGTCATTTTGTGTTCTCTCCAAACAGCAGAAAGGAACGAGGGGGTTTGAATTGGATTTGATTTTGCACACACTGAGAGTGAAGCCGAGCTCCCAAGTGTTCATGCTCCAACAGCAGAAGCCCCACTGTGCGGCTCAGATATGACACACTGTTATTGCTGAGGCTGTGGACAGGAAGGAACATCATTGGACCGTAAAGACACTTTCAGTCAAACGGGCAAAGGAAATCAGATGTGGGATTTTAAAGGGACAGTCAAAAGTTAAACGTTCATTTGTTTCTTCTCTTGCTTGTGGAGCTGTTCATCCATCTAGGTCAGGGGTGGTCAATTAAAATGTTTGGCTTCATAGGGCTGTTTTACATTTCCACTATTCATTAGTGCCAGCATCTCAGAACAAACAAAAGCTCTGTTGTAGGTTTTTAGATTATTCCCCTTTCCCTGTTCCCTTTTCTTTCACTCGCTCTCTTTTGCATCCTCTCTCGAGTTTGTTCCCTTTACACTAGTCTATCACTAGCACAGCTGCAGTATACAGTAAAGAGTGCATGCAGTACTAGTGTGAAATGCTGGCTCATGTAGGTTACCGTAAAAGGCAAGAAAAGGGGGGAAAATGGTTCAAATGGAAATGCTGCCAAATTGAATGACTCACTGATATGTTGGATAGCACTGCCTCACAACAAGAGTCCCCGGTTTGGGCTGGTTTGAGTGACTTGAGAGTTCAAGATGGCCATGTCCTGACATGTAAACATTAAAGATATCCTTTTCGGCTGAAGTGTGCCACTAGTTCGGCTATGAACTCCGATGATAAGGTTAGGTGAGTTGAAGCAAAATACCGCCTACAGGAAACTGCTCATGAGAAGATTATCTTGAGTAACTGGGTCATCGCTGTTTCCAAATGTGCTTGTTTTGAAGCTTGGAGCAACAATAGTCAAGTGCTATTTTGTTTAATTACATCAAAGAGATGCCAAACATCTCAATGGGTAAGCAGCACTACAGGTGAGAGGGAAATGGTTTTTGATTATGGGGCAAACTGTCCCTTTGGTGTAAAAAGCAGTGCAGTGGTGTATTTGAATATGAAGATGGAGACTTGTCAGTGACAGGAAGCTATAGCTTTGACATTTGCGATTTCTGTTAATGCCATATGCAGGTTTGCAGCGATGCCTGTTTACAAGAACAACTTGTAAATGTCACTCGACTTTTCCTTTTTTATTTGTACATGTGTACAGACGTAAATTTTAAATGTCAGCATCACAGTAGAAAGGACAAACATATTTCGTGACGTACTTCAACGCGGGGTCAACTATTAAATGATCACTAATTAAATATTCGAACAAGACAAGAGCAAGGGGGTAAATGGAGACATCGTATGTCAAACATGATTCTCTGATGATCTGACCTTTTGCTCAAATCCTTTCCTGAACAGAGATTATCCAGTCATAGCTTGTATACTCATTTGTGAGTCCTGATGTAACAGATACTGATTTACTTGATGATGAACGCATTTCTCACGCTTTCATATTTATCGCCATTTGCATTTTACATGTTGCACATGTACAATGCGCTGCAATGCCTCCATCATTCACTCACGGGTATAAACACAGTGTACAAGATTAACTTACACATTCAAATAAAAAGACAGTATTGTGCTATTTACTGTAGTAAGTTGGAGGTGTAGATAAGATTACGCTACAAAATAAAGCAGCACACAGAGGACTTACGCAAGACTGATAGCTTCCATTCAAAAAGCTATGAGGCCTATCACAAAACAGATGCACAACAGAAGGGATGGATTAAACTGTGTGTGTGTGTTTGCTCTCATGACAAACCTGACCTCCACTGTGAGTTGCTACGCAAAACGGTTAGACATGCTTCCAAAAGAACAACGTCACTATTAGCTTGTTTGTCAATACAAAAGCAAGCTGTATCTAAGACTAGATCATCTGCTGTGTAAAATTTCCCCAAGGGGAAATCTGTCATGTATGTGTACATTTTATACTTGGCATTTGCATTGGGGAAAATACTATTCAACCAACCCATGGAGCTCCCACTCTTTCAAAAGTATATAATGTGGATATAGTGACTCAGTAAAGTCTCTAACTAGAGATGACAAGAATGACATATACGGAGGGACTATGTTACCACATAATGATTCTTCATTTCTGTTTGCTGATCCAGAAAGCCCAGTCTGATTAACGGCACAGTCCTAACTGTGTAGTGGAGGAGTGAATTTGCTCGATGACATGTACACTTAGGGCAGGTGTAAAGCCCATCCATCCATCAACAGGCCTCAATGTCAGTAATAAGGTGTGGAAGCAACAGAGGGGAGCAGCAGTGGAGACGCATACAAAGATAATTGAAACTAATCGAATGATGATAATCATATAAGCCAGTGTAATGACCAAAGTCTTTCTGGTAAATGCAGTTACACGATAAAAGTTCCTGATTCTCCCATCAATTAAAACTTCTGAGGAGAAAGAGAAATGACGGACGCTGAGCAGGGGCCAGATGGGAAAAAAAAAAAGAGAAGAAAGTGACACAGTCTGTCTGTGGATGTTGCCTCTGTTAAATATGTATTTGCTTTAGTCGTGCTTTATAAGACAAGGGAATTCGTGATTTGACAGTTGGCCCCTTATTCAGTGATGATTAAGCTGTTGCATTTTTAAAAAGGAGGCACAGAAGCATATTGCCTGCTTTCAGTGGCTCATCAAGGGTACTGTCTCCAGAACTCACTTGCTGGTGGAGTTTGACGGAACATTCTGGCACCTTTCCTTTGCGGCAGGCTTATTAAACCTTAAATTATGCAGAAGCAGAAGCTCAAGCTGGAGGCACATGGACAATCCTTTACCAAAGTGAGAGAACTAATTTGCAGGCCATCAGCATGTCACTTCCAAATCCTTGCATATAGTCACGGTAAAATGTGTCCTTTAAGAAAAAAAAAAAGAACTTAGAGTCTGACTCGAGTCTGTAAAACCAAACACTCACCCATTAAATCAAAGCATCAGCGTTTAGCAAAACATCTGCAGGGGAACTTGTTGTTGCATAATACACACACGCTAAAAGAAAGATATGCACGTTTGTTTTTCTATTATTATTGAGAATGGAAAATAGTTTCCGGAGCCAAATCAAAATTTACCTGAATTAAATCCAAACTTTAATCTACACCCATTATCTTATCTCCAGCAAATACTGTATAGGGCAAAGTCAAAGAATACACCCTGTACAGGTTGCTCGTCTATCACAGAGTATTCGATCGGCCAAAACACAAATATTTTTGGACTGTTAGAAACACAGTTCTCACACAGGGGGAACACCTATATTCCGCATAGAAAGTCCTTTGGTTCAACTGGGATTTGATCAACAGCCACAACCTTCATCTGAAATTGTAATCATTTACTTCCTTGTGTCCCATCCATGAAGGGTGAGTGGTTAGTCCCCCAATATGACGTCATAAACATCTGCACAATGTGAATGACATACATATATGCTCTAAACACACTTCCTCACATAGCACTTGTGTTACCTCTGCCTGATCACCCACACCCAGGAGAGACATATGGCTTCTTACCACGTCGCACATACATATCCTCTCTAACCACCCTCCAGCAAGCATCATCTATATATACCCCCCTGCCCCCCCCTTCCCACAACACTTTCACACAAATATTCTCATAAGCACGCACATTAACACTCTTCTCTGCAGGTCTGATGGGCTTCATCATTTCAACGGGGGCCACATTTGATGGAGAGCATCGGATCAGCAGCTGCACGCATTCATTATGCCTCCCGGAATCGTTTTGCCCCATCCGGTCCCATTGATGGAGGCTCGAGCGACGTCACAAGTGGGTGGATAACGCGGACCATGTGCAGATTACGACACTATCCCTGTCAGTGACACTCAGACCTGTGACCAGACCCTTCTGTGTAGAAGGCATAAGCTGGATTTAATGCTGCACCAGCTTCCTCCCGGAAAGGATCTAATGCCTAGGTGATGGGATCTTAAGCAAAGGCTTTACTACCCATGTGCAAAGGAGGAACACAGATGTGCGTGTTCAGTTTCGGAAAGCATAGAAAGTAGCAATATTGTGGAATACTGGGGGGGGGTAGAGAGCCAGAGAGGCTGAGGCAGCCATGGATGCACATGTATTACAGAGCTGCTGAAGATTCACGCAGTGACCACTTGCAAACACACATACACACAGGGAAACAAAATGTTCAAGGATCTTTTCAAATCATCGATCGGAGCAAGTAGAGTTCCTTTGAAATGATTTCAAACGAAGCGATCGCATCTGAGGTGCGTCTCTTTCATTTTACCTTGTCAGTGGCAGTATTGCTGGGCACCGTCGGCATGTTTTCGGGCAGTCTGTTGTTATCTGACACCAGCTGGAGAGATGTGCCATTTCCCACACCGAGGTCCCTGGAAGTTAAACACAATTTTCCATCAGGTGTACGCACTCACAGGTGGAGCAAAGTAACTTCGATTCACATTAAGTCACCAGCAACACCACACACAGACACACAAACAAACACAGAGACAGTTCTTCTATCACAGACATCCAACACGGGATATATAATCATGGCTCCCACACAGGTGTTTCCTCCACTGAGGGGTAAATGGGTGTAGACAGAGCTTGGCTGGAATCTACTTACTTATTTGCACCTGTTGCAATTAACTGCAATAGAACAGGTTGTTCCTGTGTCCCTCCGATAATTTGTTACCACCAACTTTATTGTGACAGAAAATGGGTAGAAGGCACAGGAGTGCTTTAATAAAACACCTGTCAGGAGTTAAGAATGGGAGAAAGGGGCATCAAAGTTAATCGCAAAAGATGTACTGACACTGAGTACATGCGTACGTGTTGGAAAAAGAAAAATATGCAGAGATTTTTTTTTTCTTTGCCAGAAGCTCAGTTGTTTGCCTTCTTGCATTTTTCGGTTGCACGTATGAATCAGGATTTCTGTTTGGGGTATGAACCGTGAGAGCTCTCACTCTGAGCTGTAACTATATAATGCTGAAGGAGAAGGTGGGGGATGGGGAGATCCCTGTGGCAAACCACATGGGACATGAATAAATATGGAGAAATCATTAGCGTGTGATTTCAAGTTTGCATTCCTCTAATGCAAAACGCCCACACACATAACGCCCCTCACTGTCGTTCACACTCAGCACCCCCCATATTTCTCATGTGCATGCATCCATGCTAATTGTAAATCCTCACAGGCATCCCTTCTCCCTTTCACACTCCCTGTCACACTGTATCTCTTTATTTCCACAATTTGCATGAGCATATTTATCCCCACAGTTTGGAGGAAGAGCTCAGACACGCAGACACGTCGCAAAGTTGTATGTGTCGTGTGTCATTACTTCTGACTCTGATGTGGAGTACCATGGGCCTCATGCTGTATCAGGAAATTGTCACGGCTGCTCCCCTGGAAGTTATGATTACGATTCTGTTTCAGGCATATCGTTATCAGGAAATAATCTAATACAGTTTATGGCCCGAAAAAGCAGATATTGATGGCGTTCTTGTTCTTATTCTCTCTCTTTAGAAATGGTTTCTCTAAACTAAGACAAAGTATGAGATTACATTTGCCATCTCTTTAATTATGTTGACTGAACATCTGTTTTCATAGTGTCTGTAGGCTTACAACTCCATGCTGCCGGCCCTGTGTGGATGAGCCATTATAGCAAGACTTCTCAATTCATGCTTTAATACTGTATGTCTCCTTCTGAGCGCGTCTCACTGGAGATGAATCACTCAGGTTTATTTATGAGAGGGAGGAGGATGTGCATAGATTGGTCAAGAATGAGATATTGATTCACGGAGACGGCAGCCTCAATTTGATTTCAATTGGTCGTGGGAATACAAAAGTAGACAACTGAGATTCCAAATTCAACAGTGCACAGTGCGGACCGTTAAGCTGGAGGAGGGGATGGAATATCAGACCTGGCTGTGAACACTTTAAAGAAATAAACAATGAAATACAACATTTGTGAGTCTTCCCTGTTAAAGTTTAGACAGAAGACATGTTACGCTAGGACAGCTTTTATCAGCTGGTGAATGATGAATGCTGAATGTTTACATCAGGATAGCCTGGGGAGAATTATAAAAAATAGAAGCGTTTTAACAAAAAAGCACTTGCCATGCTTGATGATAAGTGTGGGGCCCTATGTATTTGACTGTGCACCTGAAAGACGTCTAGATTTTATCGATTGCACTGAGCCAAATCGCTGCTAATCAATGCCGGCAACAAATCAATCAGCAAATTAAAGAGCAGGGTCAGATCATGTGCTAGCAAAAGGTTTAGTGACTTCCGAAACTCTCCTATTACCTGTCGGCAACAATAAGAGGAAAGTAGCCTGTATTTACATTTGATATTTCTCCATTGTGAGATGAATAAAGGTACATTATATTGTATTATATTTGATTCCATAAGTAGCAAACATCCTTGAATGACAGCATCATTGTCTAGAAATGTTGTAGCCAATTTTTGTTAAATAAACTTATAAAGGTTTACAAAGCATTTGTTCCAGCCTCTAAAAAATAAAGAGTGAAATTGACAAATGCTGGACACAAGGCCCCCTCAACTGAGCTTTGTTAGAGACTAGCAGGTGGACTGTAATTATTTGGCACCGTGCTCTGAGTCATATTTGATGCATAAGGCATTGTGTGGTAGCTAATGTATCACAGCTGCGCCACGTACTTTGGCAACTGTGTGACGATAAAGTGAGGGGAACTTTCTCCCCCTGAGAGGAACAGGTGTTGTTCTCCAGGTTAGCTAATAACCACCTTGTTGAAGACCTCTTGACCTTAAACCTGTTTCTAATTCTACCGGGCTCTCACTCCAACCCACACCACAAGGAGAGGAGGATGCAGGAAGACACATTAATGGAGGGATCAATGAAGTAGTGTCACACTGTAAATTACCAGGCCACTTGAATCCCGGCGTCCCTCCTCCCTGTGTTCCTCTGGCCTTCTCCATTGATCTCCTTTTTGCTGTTTTTGATTAGGCGAAGCACCGGCTCGATCTCCTTCAGCAGCTCGTTGTTCTCCTCTAGCCCGTTGCACAAGAGACCCCCACGGCCTCCGTCTCTCATCAGCAGGGGGTCCTGGGTCTGGACGCCACCCCTCTGCAGGAGGGACTGGGTGATGGAGGGAGTGGAGAGGTTCTCGATTGCCCTGAGCTGTGGCTCCTTGTTGACCTGCTGCTGCTGCTGCTGCTGCTGCCCAGGGCCAAACGGGCTGAGAGGGGAGCAGTGCTCGTAGGACTTGGAGGCCGGGAAGGCGGGACGTGTGACCCGCACTGTGCGTTGCCGGCCGTCTCCGGACAGGGTGGTCTCCAGGTGGGTGGTGAAGCCTTCAGGCCCACGTAGGATCAGCACGGCATGGCTCTCGGGCGACACGTTCTTCAACGTCTCCAGGGCACGCTCGTAGGACAGGTCCACCAGGGGCTTGTTGTTGACGGCCAGGACAATGTCGCCCACCTGCACCAGGCCACACTCCTCCGCCGCGCCACCGCGGATCAGGTCAGACACAATGACGGGCGGCTTGGAGACCCTCTGCTTGACCAGGAAGCCCAGACCTCCGACCTTCCTCTTGAAAAGACGCACTGAGATGATGTTGGGCTGCAGCTGGCACACTGTGGGCTCTGACTCCTGCATGGTGCCTATTGTGTGAGTGTGCCTGTGTGTGTGTGTGTGGGTGGGTGGGTGTGTGTGTGTGCTTGTGAGTTTCTGTGTGTGTCCTCAGGGACGTTTCTGAAAAGCAACAGAAGGAGAGAGACGGGGGGGGGGGATACATGTTCTATTAGTTTGAGAGGAAATTACCTTGACTGCATGATTTGTTTACAGTGGGCTGATTTAACATAGGACAAAGAGGGTATATGAGTCATTAAGTGTTTTCAGAAGGAGAATATTACACACATAATGAAGTAGAGCAGAGCTGAACATGCAAAATATCATTATAGTTCAGAAAAAAAACTATGATCCCACTGTTCGGGGCTGCTTGTCCCTTTCATCATTATTGATGTCGCAGTTAAACACAGTATCAGACTGTGCCTCAAAGGCAAATATTTGCTTTGTTGCAGCACATGGACGGGGAAGAGTGTTCGCAGGTGCACAGCTTTTTGAAAAGTTTTCCATACTAAACCCCTGTGGTCTGTTTTCTCCACTGGTGAAGCATTTACCTAAGTACTGTGTGCAATCCATTTTCCCTGTTGAGCTTCTATATTTACTTTAGTGTACCTTGAACTCTTTATGTCTTTTATTTCTATTCATAAAATGGTTAAATGTTAAACTGATGAAATTATTTTAGTGCACTGACTAAAGTATTGTTTTATGCTAAATTACTGTCTCTTTAGGTATGTTTACAGCCTGAAACATTCATTACTTATTGGAATTGCTACCCTGTGGAAAATGCGATGGGTCCATCAAAACACATGGTTTTTGAACAGTTTCCATCTCAAAGCCATAAAAACAATGGCATCAGATCTGACAGCGAACCCTCAAACACAATACGTTAATGTGCCACAACCTATTATCACATATGTTAGAGAGGCAGTCTCAGTCTCAATCTATGTTCTATAACAATCACTATTCTTGAATAATTTGCATTTGTTAAGATTTCTCATTCTTCTTTCCCTTTTCTTCTACACCTGGTTGAGAGACATTACAGCCACTTTAAGAAAAAAAATCCGTCACACAAACCATGTTGACACACTTGACTCCTGAACAATATAAGGCATGCAAGGCTGAAGCTGATCTCTCCACCCCCCTGGCATCGCCTGCACCCACCCTACTCCATGAGCCCTGTTATTTCACACGCTGCCTCTTTGTCACTGCACTTGGAGTGAACTCCACGAACAAAGACAAGCGTTTCACTCGCTTTGATGCAAAGCTGAAACCAGAGAGTCAGTGGTTCCTGAAATCATTGCATCTGGTCGCGTGGGTGGCAGAGGCTGGAATGCATGAAATGTCAGACGCACACACACACACACACACACACACACACACACACACACACACACACACACACACACACACACCATAACTAATAGGGGGCAGCCTAAATGGGAAAGAACTGGCTTGTAACTGGAGGGTTGCAGGTAAGCCATCTACATCATTTCATCATGTAGACCATTCAGTCATTTTCCAAAGCATTGGAGAAAAGCATTCAAGCTCCATCACAAAAGAGATCATAACAAATACTGCTCTGCCCTCATCAGATGAGCCCACCATGGCTGTGGTTAAATGTGGACTAATTCCACTGTAATTTCACTCTACAGTGGCCATTTAAGACCACTCTGGACAATGCCAGCCTGTACAACTGAGTATTACCTGATGATCATCCACATATGAGTCCATCCATCTACCCATTTTGTTACCTGTACCTGCTTTCTAAAAGCCTCTGAGTTGTTTGTTAGCCTGTTCCAGTAAACAAAGGGTGAATGTAGGGAATACATTCTGGACAGTTTACAGTCTACAACTGTCTGTAATGTTTTTGGACTGTGGCCGTACCTGGAGAAACATGTGGAACATAAAGCTTTCGGCCTGACTGGGGAGACGAACCCAGGTCCTTCTTGCTCTGAGGGGGCAGTGCTAACCACCAAATTACTGTGTCACTGCACAGACAGTTATTGAACAAAATTACAATTTCTCCAGGAGCTCCAACATAACTTCAAATAGAATTTTAAATTGCTGCTTTGCAAAATTGCACTTTTTTTTCTTTTTTTTTTTTCTTTTATCTGGCCTTTATTTACACAGTTTAGACCCATTGAGATTTTACAAGGGAGACCTGACCAAGGCAGCAGCAGCATAGTTATCACAGAAAAGTTAGACTTAACAGTCACATGTAATACTTGCACACAGACAGCCTTGATTGTAGACTTCTAACTACCGCTTTAAATTCAGCATATAGGACAATATTTTGACATTGACATGTCAATTGTACATTGTCCTAAGCATTAGGAGCCAGAGCAAAAATAAAAGCTTTCTTACCAAGGGAACAATACATTGAATAAAGTCTTTAGATATTTGATGTGTTTGTTTTTCTTTTCTTCTAACTCATCTTGCTGTGCCCTGGAATCCGAATTTCTCCAAGGAAACCTCCCAATAAAGTTTCCTTTCAACTATCTACAGCTGGAAAAGTGTGTTTCCTTTCATTCAGCACCAAGGTCAGCGCTGCGCATTCACATCAGTTTCTTTAGAGATCCACTGTGCACACTCCCGTGTCCCTAACACTCCTCCACAACCCCAGAGCCACCTGTTTCACCTTTCCAAGTCTTTAGGAGGAACATGAAAGGAAACGACTTGGTTCTTACGAAAATGGATAAACTGGTTAGACATGATCAGTAAGGTGTTACAGAAGCAACAAGAAAACTATCGTCTGAGGAATGATTTCACTGCACATGTGAATGAAACCTGACTTTTTAAAAGTCATGTTTATGTTTATTTTTCCTTTCATGCCTTTGCTAATTCTGCATACTTGGAATATACAAGTAGGCAGCCAGTCGTAACTAGACCTCCTCCTCTGGTCTCCTGCTATGCATCCTCAAGACAGCTCAAGATCGCAACTTGAGGAAACTTGTTTGGAAAAGACAAACAAAAGCAGCAACACTGTTGCAGGAGTTGTCATCAACAACAAAAACATTGACTTTGAAATAACATAAACTAAATGGACAAAGGTGAAATGTATAGTTTCGATTTGATTCAATATAAAAAAAATGTGACATGGATCCATGGATGTTCAGTGCTTTCTAGAAAGACCTAGTATAGAGGCTGAATTATCTATCTATCTATCTATTTGAGAATATACTGGAATTTATTTATTTGGTACTGCAATATTCCCCCAGTCTATCCTATGACCCACCCCAAGTTGTGCCGTAAGAGCTGGACCTGCCTCTACCTGTCTGTAGACTCACCTGGGCCATCCATTGTGTCAGGTTTTTTGTTTTGTTTTGTTTTTTTTGTTTTTTTTCAACTAGGAGGGGGCACAAAGTCATAAATATCGACTCCAGTGTCCTGGGGGTGCAGGAATAATAAGGCAAAAAGACCCCTTTAATCTTCCCCCCATGCAGCTGCACCCCACCAAGATGAGAACCCACCAATAACAGATGTGAATATTGATGCACCTGTGCTCTGAATATAAAGATTCAGGGATTTTGCAGCACAGTCTGGTACTAACTAGTACTTTCTATATATAAGTGTCTGCAATAGGAGTAAATAAAACAAATCCAAGTTGTCCAGAAATTACTTATTTCTCCTTCATTTTTGTGTGATGCTGATTTCAGGGGAGTCTGACCAGGAGCCCCAGACAAAAGGCCCCCAAAGGTTTTTTTTTTTTTTTTTTTTTTGAGAACGGTCCAATTACCAACTGGATTCCGGTATCTTTTCACAACAGGACAAGGTGCCTCTGCCAGTGTTGTCATTTGTACATGGGCGTTTAGACAAGATGATGTTTAGATGATTGATGGTTTTCATCTCAAGGCAGCATTCCACAGCAACACAGTAAACTTAGAGAGCAGATGTCTGATTAGATGCAACATATGAGGAGGTGATGACTCGTCTCTGCCCTCACTCCCCTTATCCTTTTGTTTGTTTGTTTTGTTTTTTATTTAGTTGACATCCCAAAGACCAAACGCAGAGCCATAAACAGCTCCATATCTGCGTGTTGCCGCGAGGAGCTCAATGAGACGCATTAGCTCGAAAATGCAACTGAGGGACATCTTTTCCATTTGATACTATTTCAGACTTAAAATAAGTCACCACGCAGTCATTTTCCAAAGCAATCGATAGAAATGCACATGATGTCCCCACCGAGAATGAATATTTAGGACCATTTTTCTGAAGCAACAAGTTCTAGCGACACTTTTTGGGGGGCAAATATCAGCACCAGAGAGGCAGAAGAGTAATTCTGTGAAACATTTAACGTCCATGTACCAGCTACAGGTTTGTACAAGAGGCTCCAGACTCTCTTCTCATCCTCATCCACGCGTAATGCGCACCCACAGAAACAACAAGGATGGAGGGGGAATTTATATATAAAGTGTGCGTGAAAATTACTCACCCCTGAGCGCAAGCTGCGGTGAAGTTGGGGTAAAACTCCTGGGTTCCTCTTGCTCAGCTCCGCTCTCTCATCCAAAAGAGAAGACGAAGAAGAAGAAAAAAGAAAAGAAAAGAGATGCAGCTCGTGTGCGTGCGTGTGTCCAGGGTCTCAGCGCTGCGCTCTGCCTCTCTGGAGACGAGGCACGCTTGTGCCTCTGCGCGCACCACAGCCTCCTTATAAACACACAGACTGGAGACACGGGGACGAGCCGGCAGAGAGAGAGAGAGAGAGAGAAAGAGGGAGAGAGAGAGAGTCGTGCACGGGCATTTAAATCAACTGTGGGTGGGTTTTACTTAGGTCGACTATCGTCATCACTCAGCATGCAACAGCCACAAACACACACACACACACGCACACACACACGCACATACACACGCACACACACACACACGCACGCATACACACACATACTGCCCCAACTGCAGGCCCTTGGATGGAGGCAGGGGACAGGCATGGTATGCCGCTACCAACACACTGTAGAGTTCTTGAGTTCTTGAATCTGACCGGAGTCAGATTATGTGCATCCTGCGGCTCAGGGGTCAGTGGTTCAATCTCTGCCTGCTGCAGCGTATGTGCTCAAGTATCCTTGGGAAAGATACTGAACGTTAAACTGCCCCTGATGCTGCGTCATCAGTGTGTGAAAGGCTGAAGTTACTGGTTGAGCAGATGGAGTGTGCAGGGAGCTTCAACCACCAGTGTATCAATGGATGAGAGTTTGTAAAAGCATCTTGTGAAGACTAGAAGAGCACTGCATAATTATTTACACTAATAAGAACCAGTCTGTTTAAAAAAAATCAAGTGTGAATACTAAAATACTAGAAGTTATGCATTTCATCAGAAACACCTCAGACCTTTAGACCTTTAAAAATATTAGTTCGTGTTGTTGGAGTGAAACCTTCTATTTACATGTGCATGTTTAGACATGTTTAGTGCCTCGGGTAGTATTGGCACCTTTCATTTGCATGCATATGTTTGGACATTCATTCTTTCATCTTTATCCCTCCTTCACAGGTTTTTGTTTTTGCTTCTTGGTTTTGTTTGGACACACCAAAGACAAAGCACATACAAATACGCAGCTTCAGATCCGTGTGTTGCTGTGAGGAGTGGATCCTCATTTATCAGTGTGACGTCCTTTCCATTTGATACTGTTACTGGAGAGAGGCACCAACATTAAGGCACAAAGAAAGTGAGATGATGGATGGAGGGATGGATGGATGGTATAAAACATTTCTGCGGAGTTCAAGTTCATGCTTATCTGGCAACCACCCACTATGCTTCATACTGAATGGCTGTCACACATCTGATCCCATGCTTTCACATTTCTTGCTAAACCACAGAACTTCATTAATTGTCTCCAAACTTTGTGCTAACCAGAGCAATTTATATTTTATATTTTAGTCGTTTGCAGATTTTCTTTTTCTGAAGGGAAACGATGAGCAAAGGAGAGAAAAACATTCAAGTTAGATCACAAAAGAGACCATAGTGTAACCCTGAACACTGTCCTATCTTTTCTCAGAGTGAAGTGCAGTAATACTGGTGCAGAGTTTAAGGCCTAACGTAAAAAGAGAAAGCAGAAAGAGGAGGGTTAGGAGATGAGCGAATACGAGCTATGTTAGGTTAGAGAGATGTCGAGTTGAGTAGATTTTGGTCTTCAAGAGCTTCTTAATGGATGAAGAAGGATGCCACTGTTCTGGTAATACACTTATGGAGTACACACACATACCTCATCAAAGCAGGTCTGTGGGAGCAGGAATGCATTCACAGACATTTTACCAGAAACTTCACCAAATTGTTGCCCTCTCATATGTATGGGAGATGCAGGGTGGTTTGGAGACAGGGATGTCATTATTAATTGTTTAGCACTTGTCAATTTCTAACTGTTCAGATTTCAACTTCTATTCCCAAAATTTAGACTAGAATAGAAAAACTTTTTCCTCTATTCAACCCACAATGGGGACATTTCAAAACAGGGAAATTTCAATTCAGTGAGGATGTGCTCATGTTTTTGGACCCACCGTACATCTTTTGCTGGGAGAAATTATGTTATCCACCAAAGCCAAGGTGCTTTTTCATTTTACCTCCCATTAAAGTTGTTAGAGGGGCAGGAATACAGATTTTAGGGACAGTCTGTGATGGAGCAAAAATTACTGAAGGGGTGAAAGGTTTGGCTGAAAATACAACAAAGGAGTTTCGGTTCCAAATAGCCACCTTTTTTATTATTATTAATTTTAAGCTGCCAAAGGCTCCATTTTGCACCAGAAATGCAGACTAAAAGGTTTTACAAAAATACATTTTTTAGATTGTTGTCATGAGAAGAATACCTAACAAAAACTGATGTTGCCCAGCAGCAGAAGTGATCATCAGGAGACCTTGAGCAATGCAGAAAGCCCAAACACAGACTATACTGCCAGCCTTTTCACCATTTCATCCAGCGTTTTTTTTTTACTTAGCCTCACATACAAGAAATAAAAAAAGGCTAAGCATAGATAAGAATCTCTCATAGATAAGATAATAAAAAATATAAGAAAGACACCATTTGTTCAGGGTCTATTGTTTTCTGTCCGTGACCTCAGCTGACCTCTGTAGTTCTGTGTGCACGAGCAATAGAACCAAAGCAAACAGAAGCAACAATAGAAATAAGAATGAAAGATGAACAACGACTGAACAAAATTAAACCAGTTGCTTCAGGAGAACAATGAGGGCACGGGTCTGGCACAGTATGAGACTTTGGTCCTACTATTTTTGTTTTATTGTCTTCATTGGGTTTGTCTTTTTGTTTGTTTGTTTTTTTAATTTGCTTTCATTTTTTGTTGTCAATGGCAGTTGTTTTTAAATTACTTTTATTAATATGAGTATTTTCAACCAAGATCTGAAATCAAGTTTGTTCATTGTTTCTTCTATGAAAGCAGTGGTTGTACAACACTGACACTTTGATCCTGTATGTTCAAACAAACTATTAACTAAAACTGTTGTTTCAAACATATAATTAGCATCTCCTCTTTTTTTGTGTGTGTCTCAGTTTCAACCTCAGCTTCACCCAGAAACTGAAAGATCTGCAGTCAGATCGGGACTGGTGATATCCCTCCTAAATCTTGTTCTGTATGTTCCTACTTTTCTTCCTTAGTTTTTGAAAGGCCGACCTCTTGACCAACCTGATTTGAGTCTTTTGTGGTTGTGTTGTGTGTGTTTCACTTGAGCTGGATTTTCAGGTAAACTGCCAGCGTGTCCTTATGAGTACAGAAGTTAGTTATGAGCATAGAAAATGGTCCTTGCTTAAAAACAATATTGGAAGGAATACATAATATATGCAGTTCAATGTTTATTTTCTGTAGATACACACACACACACACACTCATATATCCTGATGCGCTGTAGTGAAATTGTTTTATCCTTGATTAATTGGAAAGTACCATCTCCATTTGATTAGTAATGACCTTTAACTAGGCCCCGTAGACAGTTTTATTTTTAACAGGCTGATGATTATAATCTCTCACTGTAAGTGTAAATTGAGTATCACCCTCTTGATTGTCATTCAAGGCACCAAATTCATGTTATTCTCAACCCTGGTTCACAATTTTTCCCAACATAGCAGTACCAGTGTTATGTGAGTATTAGGAAATCAGACACATTGAGATATCCAGTTGATGATTGTTTTTAAGGACAAAGGAGGCTCAAGTGAAAACCATGCACAAGAACATGGAAATATTCTATTTATGCTTGTTTTGTGTTTGAATCATGATTCATTTTCATTGATGAAGTAAAAATTTCCAATTTTCTCCAGTTGTTAAAGCTTTTTACTTCATTTTTTGTGATGTCTTTGTTATTTTCTTTTAATGCGATATAGAGTAGTTTCACCTCGAATATAAGAACTGGCCTTTTTTGATGAGAGGTGAAATCCAGTTTCCACAACCACCTTGGTCAGTAGTGACCTGGATGAACACGAATCGGAGTGACACACCCAATGATACTTGGGTGTCATTCAACAAAACTGAAAGCAATGTGTTGATCTCCTGACTGAGGAAGCCGCCACACGACCTTCTGACTGAGGAACCCCTTGAGTATGCAGATCATCCAGCTTCCCCCTCCCCCCTGATGTAACCGGGCCAAAACTCGCTTGTCATCCCTGTGTCTGCCTCACTTCACTACCCAGGTGATTGATTTGAGTCGAGACATTACAGCCTCTTTTTTTCTCTCTCTCTCTCTTTCACTGTTCTTAAAGTCCTCCCCAGAATAGACGAAAATAATTACCTCCATTCATCATAACAGGCCAAAAGTGGAGTCTCTCTCCCAGAGTTTCCTCTGTTATCTTTCAGATGATGCACAGACGTTTAGGTTGTTAGATATGGAGCCTGCTGGTGCAACATGAATTGAAGCGATCCAAGTCATGTAGCTGTCCAAGAGAGATATAACGTGGCAAAGTTCAACGTGTGTGTGTGTGTGTGCATTCATTCATTCATCCATGAGAAAAGGCTGGCGTTTTCCTTGCATCAGCTATCTCTCACAAGTCAACATCTCAACATCACACGCATACACATGCATGCATACACATACTTACATACGAGTCTAACAGGATTTAATGAAAAGAAAGGAGTGGTATCTTTAGACACACAGACACACGCGCTCTCAGCACACACGTACACCCGCATTCCACGGTCAGCCATGTCATTATGTCAATCACTTCCTGCTTGAGTGGTACCATCTGCCCTCTCATAAAGCCACGCACCAAGTGGATCACTGTGCAAAGCCCCTGCTTAGTCCCCTTACGTCGCACATTGCCCACAGTTAAGAAGCCCTGGTTGGAAGTGACATCCTTTTCTGTTGCATATTCCTCTTTTTCTGACTATTTTCTTTCTTGAAATAAAAAAAGAAAGCCTGAGCTTCATTGTATTCGTATGTGTGTGTGTATGTGTGTATATGCATGTAGCTATAGGAGATGTTTTGTTTGCGTGACTATATTTTCATGCCAGCATGGATAAATGTGCCAGTGATTCCCACGACACACATTATCTAGAAAGGCTGCAATTCACATCCCCTTGATTCCAACTCATTTTCATGTTGCATCAGCCTGTTGAACAAACAGTTCCTCGCCAGATTTATAAAACTGTACAGTGCGCGTTCATCCCCAGAGTCGGGGATCTGACTGTATTTGCTTTACATTCAGAGAAACAAGCAGTATTATCACAGCATGAGTGCAGGCATCTCTGTGGATGTATAGTGAACAATTATTGTATTGATTCAACAACTGGAGATGCATACACGTCATTGCATCCTATACTGTACGTTACACAAACATGTTATCCCATTGCTGTATTTTTCCTTTTTCCAACATATAAAAGACATCTAACTCGCCATGTTTAAGATGAGTTCAGTCTTTTGTTTCTATGAAAACTTTTAATTTGATATTTTTAATCATATTTCTACTCCCCGGTGAAGCTACTGAGACGAATTTGAAGGAAGTCTGCTAAATTAATATATCAGAAATCAAGATGAATGTGATTACAGCCAGTACTTCCATAGTATACAAGTAGTTTATTGTTTAGTTGTGGAACTGATCTACTAATATGAATATACAGTTAATGTGTCATTTAGAAAAAAGGCTGAAAGCACATTTTCACTGAGACAGTCATTAAGAAGAGAACTGTTCACCTCATCTAGGGGGGGTTATGTCATTATTTGGCTTTTTCTTTGCAGGGAGAATTTGAACTAATGCACAATGCCTATCTCCAGGGCGAAGGCAGGGAA
This sequence comes from Karalla daura, assembly GCA_029224185.1. Taxonomy (NCBI): domain Eukaryota; kingdom Metazoa; phylum Chordata; class Actinopteri; order Chaetodontiformes; family Leiognathidae; genus Karalla; species Karalla daura. Next base: position 20,440,637 of record CM055192.1, read on the forward strand.
TACACCCCAAACTGGGGTGTATTCACTGCAGTGCACACATGCTAGTCATTCTTCGCACACACTTACACACTCCTCAAATGGCTACTTCATTCTTGTATTCACACCTTGGGACAATTTTAGAGTCTCAAATAGGCCCTTAAGATGCAACTTTTTGGACTGTGGGAGGAAACTGGAGTGCCTAGTGAAAGCCCACATGCACACAAGAGGAACGTGCAGACAAAAGATGAAAGAGGTCTGGACCTGTCCATATTTTATAAATGGTAAACAGCCTGATTCTAACCACTCTAAGTCTCTCATCCACTCCATTCATAATCATTGTCATTCATAAAGATTTTTTTGATTTTGCAATTTTTTGACTTTGCAATGCTTCTTCCCTTTTCATGATTTTAACCTTTTTTCATGATTTTCAAATACTTATTTGACCTTTGTTCTTTAACTCTGATTTCTATTTTCTTTCCAACTCAGTTCTTTTTTTCTTTTTTTTTGCAAGGGAAAGAACTAGAAGCAAGCTTCCCATCCTGTCAATTTGGAGGCTGTAGACTATTAAAGAACATGTCTACCTTTACAGACAGTTTCATGTCTGTCATTTCAAGATATATTCTTGTCACTTATCTTGTAGAAGCAAGAGAAATCGGCGGTTAATTCAATTTTTTTCCAGACTTGCCAGGTGTATTGCTCAAGGCAATGCTCTCTCTATACAATACTTCTGTAAGCTTATCAATGTTAAATTGCATTACAAACCAAAGGGAATGAATGCACAGATGGCAGCTTTAATGTATATCTATTGTCTGACCAAACCCATTAGGAAGCCTCGAGCCTCGATTCAGGGTGTGGTTATGAATAGCCAGCGGCACAGCTATTCGTATTGCTATTGATATTGATCCTGGCTGCTGCAAACGACAAATATTCCCTAAAAACTGGAATAAAAAGGTTGATTTGTGTTTCTGTTTAGCTTGTGAAGCTTTCACAATTTGTGCTGATGTCCAAATTCATTGGTTGATCATATGTAAACTTGGCAGGGTTCAAAGGTGTGACGCAAACAAGTTATGTTTGTGAAATACAGATTAAAAGTTTCAGTTCAAACAACTTATCCATCAAAGCTGACATCCTCCGCTTCTCAAAGCCCTACAGTAAAATATTTAAACACCGGATCACATCTTGTTTATGCTACTTTAATTGATGGATGATGCCACAGTTTTGATAGCACGTTTCATATTTCACAAGGCACACACACAAAGACAGAATTAATGATTTCAGATTGTTTTATTGACACAATGGATTGTGAATCAATTGAGAGAATTGAAAGACTGTACCTAAGCATAACTAGGATGAAGACAGGGAAAACACCCTGGAGAGGTTACCAGTTCAGCACAGGGCTCACAGACATTCATTCACTCTCACCCTCACAGGAGCTACTCAGAGTCTCCAGTCAACCTAAACATGCTTTTTAACTGTGTGGAAACCGTAGGTTTGCAGACTTTGCACAGAAAGGATCTTGGCTCTATCCAGATTTGAACCCAGGACCTTCTTACCATGAAGTGACAGCTCTAAAAACAGTCACCTTATACTCACCGTATTTTTAATATATTTCTAATGTAAATGACAGAGACACCAATCCTATTAGTGAAAGAAAACTACAGCTTTCAAAAGTGTTTCTCTCATACCTGTGCCAGTTTAGAGTCATATCTTGCACCTGATTATATCAACACATACGGGGAGGGTAGGATCAAACCATTGACTTTCCGATCTGTGGACGACCACATTGGCCCTGAGCCACACTTGCCCGACAGTCCCTGTGCCATCTTACTCAGCCAAAACTCCCCAAAAGACCTCAAATTGATGACGTTCAGCAGGTGGGAAATTCTCAGATAGTGTGAGGTTGAGATGGAGTCTTTTTTTAGCAGCACCAACTCTCGAAGGGGACTTGTAATGTATTTTCTCCTCAGCATGACGGTTTGGGGCTGAGGAAGAACTGTTAGCTTTTTACTGCTTGTGTGGCAGTGCTGGAGAATTCAAAAGGAAGTGGGCAGTGCTGGCAAAACGGTGATAAATTGAGGAAGTCTTAGCATATGCAAGAAGGGGCCGGCGGTTTCCCACCGGCTATGATGCGGAGAACTCGTTCCTTTTGATGTGATCCAAAACACAACATCAGTGTTGATTTCCCAGTAGCTCTTGGGTGAAACTGAAAATCTGTAAAGACCAGTGGGCCACTGCGAAGCAGGAACACACAGCCGGGGAATTTCATGCAAATCTCTCACTTGAAAAGAAAACGCCCACTCTTTGTTGGCATTGAGATCGTCTTGTAACCAACAAATTGAGCACAGCTAAGAGGGTCAACGCTGCAGAGCCGGAGACAGAGGACTGAAAAGAGCCAAGGGCGACGTTGCGCATCGAAAATGCGCTTCTTGCACTTTGCCAAGGTCAACGGGCAGAATGATTATCAGCGCAGATGAGCTGCACTTTGTTTCCTGTTGCTCAGCTCTAGACCAGACTGTTGGGGAAGATAACGCGAGCCTGTGTGGTGTAAGCGCCAAAATGCTCGTGGGTGGTGTGCAAGAGCTCACAGTGTTTTAGATGTGGGAAGTCTTTTATCCAAACCTTATCATATTTTACTGTACTCCTCTTGACATTTTTGAATATTTCATTATGTACAATATGAGTCCTAATCTGTGCAGCAATTTTGTAAATCTAAATGATCTGTGTACGACACTCATTTGACTTGGATCCTGCCGCAGGGTATAGTAATTTTAGCTCTACCTCACACCATAAACCAGCATCGTTGGTATCGCTGCCTTCTCAGCTGAGCTCCTATAGTAGTGCTGGCTTATTATTAGAGGACTGTTATTTATTTTAGCGTTTGATCATTATAACCAGTCCTCAGGCCACTTAGCAGGTGACAAATGTCCCCGAGCGCAGGTGAAATTCAGAGAGCGATTAACAGGTGTGTCACTCCTGACACGCATGTCGACCCCTTTTCACGGTGGAAATTTTGACTGGGGGCAGAGAGGGGGGAGGCTTTATGTGTGATTCACATGTCAATTACTGATTGACTGCAGAGCGAAAAAAAGCCTATGACATAGATATGATTCAGCTGGCAACAGTGAGTCACTTAGGGTAGGTTGTACACCCCGAAATGTGCACATATACACTGATATTTAATCTTATATTACAGAATAAATATACATCAATAAACAGCTCTATCCACCAAGAGGAAATGGTAGTCAGTCCTATAACAAAATGCTTCTTTGCTCAACCTTCAGCTCACGTGAATGACCATAGTGAGCTGATCACCATCCACCAAAGAGATAGAACACATTTACTGATGATTGCTGCTTATTGTCTTATGTTTTTTTGTAAATACATTTGTTGTCGTTGCATCGTTTGTGACAGCCACATCTATAAGTATACATGATACAAAAAAACATATAATATTAGAAAATGGAGGCCACTTACTTGCCTCTTGAGGCTTCTGAAAGGAATCATTTCAGCCGTGACTGTAAAATCCTCCCACATCTGAGATCATTGGACATGATGATCATTCGTGAGGGAAACTGCTTTTAACTGCCCTCCCTTATGACTGGTGAGACCAAAGTGCTGGTCCGGTTTTAAACCTTTTAAAATCACCACTCTGAGACTCCTGTATGACCGCATACATAATAGTTCACAACGGGATGTTTTGACCTATCACATTAGACATCGAAATTACTTTCCCAAATTCCAATGAAGCACAATAATGGGCTCTGTGGGAGTGGCAAACAATTTCAAATTCATAATCTATAAGCCAGAGGATGAGCCCACTGGTGCTATTGATCTCCGGAACTTTAAATTAGTTTTGCACAAACTTCTGCCAAACGAGCGTGGGTACATATGAACTCGGTTTTGTGTTGCGATGGTCTTAAACAATTTATGTCATAGCAAACAACCATAACGGCTAATGCAAACATCTAGAAATGTTTTGGAATCTCTGTGGGAAACAGCAACAAAAACAAATTGCAAAGACGGCCTGGTCTGGCTAATGCCTCACATTACCATCCTGTTTTCCGATGGCAGTTTTTGATGGCTTGTGCAGGGTCACATCCATTTTCATCCCACCAGCAACCTCACAACCCGAGTCATCGGCCTCATCCTCCCATCTTAATGTAGGTAATTAAAGTTAAAAATGGATTTTTTTTTATGTCTTTACATTGAATTGTTGCACCATCTGCTGCAACCTTCTTTCAAAAGATGCTGCCAGGAGGAACGACGACTCCGCTCTCCCCCGAAAAGGTCAAACTTGTCATTAGCTGTGAGGCTCTCCACTGCATCGTCTCATAATTCAGAAGCCCTCCGCAAAATAATTGCCGTAGGAGTTCACCCCAGGCTCAGTGAGCTGTGCAGTGTCACAGAGCACAATGTCTTCTCTGTATTTTGTTTCAGGAATACAATGTTGCCGCAACTTTAAAGACGACTTGACTCTCGCAGTTGTTCTGTTTAATAGTGTGAGCCAGAGCTCTCGCTGTGGTGTGACAAATATATTCAAAACTGTTATTCCCAAATTACATGTATGAACTTTAAGTGTTATCTCTGGAGTACTTTACTAGAGTACATGATTTTTTTTTCTTTAACAGCGTTTCAGCTTTACAGTATCAACCTTGATCTGAAAGTCCTGGCGGTTTCCACTTGAGCCAGCTCATCAGGGAGACATGGACACAAGGTGAATGCAAGGTGAACCCAAATAACTGCAATTAGCCGTAATTAACTGTAATTAGGCAGCGGGGCAGAAAACCAGTAGTTCTCAGTAGATGCATGTGGAGCTGTGGTTTGCACTCCTTGAAACTGCATTGCATCTAGAACCTAAACAATGCGTCCAGTTTGGCTGGAGTCATTGCAGAAATATAGCGGCCATCAACCCCGAGTACTCCCGCTTCAATCGATGGACGTGTGGGAGGAAAGTGAGTTTTCTTAATACTGTAGTAATAATGTTAGCACATACAACACAGGTGTGGTGTATAAATCCTTGTGGTAATACAGATATAATGTGAATGTATCAAGGGAATAAGAACACACAGACAGGTAATAATGTAGATGTTATAGAGGCAGCTTCTGAGTAGTTTGTATTAATTTTGAATTTAAGCCTAAAAAACGACCTGTTTGAAGTCCTCATAGATAGAAAAGAAAGTATGCACAGAGCCTTGACGTCCCATCAGGTAATATTTCTTTATCTCCTCTTTATCTCAGAGTCCACAGACTGAGAGTGAACTGTTGAAAGATGACTCAAATCAGGGAAGCTGATGCACATTCTGCTCATTCTGCTGTGCTTCCTCTCATTCTCACTCCGCCTCCGTCCTCTCGTGACCTGGACATTGATCACGGTCCGCCATCGGTGAGGATGCTCCAATCTGTCAAATGTGAAATGCTCAGTACATGTGTGAAACTGCCGCTGGGAAAGGTAAATGGCTGCAGGAAGATTGGGATTAGAATGACCCACAGGTCAGAAGGTCAGCCGCATCTATCATGTAGATGTAGCGATTGCAGAGTGATGCAATCCATCAAACACATGTCCAGACCCGGGGAGAGGAGGCTGCCAAAGAAGATCTGAGGACATGAGAACTGGGCTCCATCCCATCAGCTGCAATCCCTAATTTGAGAAGTCAGACAATCTGACAGAATAGTCTAGGAAACAAGATGACAGACCTTGAGCAACCGATGACCTCAGTTTCTATTTTCATTCATATATATTCATTGAATAAAAATGTGTCTTGTTAGAATCATTGAATCATGAATGAATCATGAAATGAAACACCCCTTAAATTGTCACTTCTCTATCAGTCAGAAGTGTTGATGCTTTCCTTCTCCTCTGTTCCAACAGAATCTTGGCTCATTCAGGAGAGCTTCACAGCTCTGTCTTTCTTTCTTTTTTTTGTCCTCACCCATCAACCTGAGTATGAGATAAAAGTCATTCTTGCGTTCTGTTCTCTCCATACGCAACGCATTTTCAATCAGTTACACTCTGTGATAGTGCGACACAGTTATCTACAAATCAATCGTGGAGCAGCAGTCAGCAGGTGCTGGGAGTATTGCTTTTAAAACCGTTACCTAATTATCCCTGCTCATTGGATAGTGGAGATGCTGTGCGTCACGATCAATTGCAGAGACCTCGAAATGCTGCCCAGGGTGAGCAAAGATGTCCTGCTTGGTGAATTAAATTCCTCCATCATTGCCTCTCGTCCTCGTGTCTCCGCTGGGAGGAGCTGTGACGTGATTGGAAACAACCCGTGATCTGCATCTTTGAGTCTGTAAAACCGTAAGAGCACCTCTGACCTCACTTACCCATGGAGCAGACAACATATAAAGAAGATCCCTCACTGAGATTGTTTTTATGAACCAATATTCCATCCTACTCTTAGTTTATTTAGAATATTTCCAACAAAGGACAGAAAAGATTGCACAACCTGCACATACCTACTCAGCATAGTGCTTCCCCATCTTTGTCATTCTTTATTAGAAGCCGGATTAAAGGCATTTAGAGAGACAACACAAGTGCCTGCACTAGACTCCACATGAAAGGAGAGTGAAGCATCAGTTGCTGGTGGTCAGAAGGCAAATAGATATTTACTCAGGGTATAATTAAGATGGGAGTCCACAAAGACTGGGCAGTAAATTGAGTTTTTTCTTTTAATGTCCACTGATTTCTGCCCCCCCAGAAGACTGAAATTACACTGATTACATCCAACAGAGAGGTTTATGAGCCGAAAGACACATCTCCACAATTCTTTGTGGAGATCTGCGCTGATTTAGTCCCGCTTCAGGTTCATGTCTCTCAGTTAAGGTGAAGTGCAATCATCCCACTGGCCCCCGAGCTATGATTATTATAGTGTTACTAAAATGTTTTGTGAATGTAGAGGCCTAAGTAAAAGAGGCTAATTGAAGAGAAGTTAAGGTTGATCCTCAAAAACATTTCCCTCTATTCTATTCTGGTTTTGGCCTCAGCATAAGAGACACAAATCTGTTTGTTCCTGAGTCTGTGGAACCTCGATCCACTTTCTAAAGGTAAGTGCTTTTTCACATAGAATCCTGCAAGCTGTCACCTACACTTTAAATCCACATGGATTACCGGAGGTTTTTCTTGCCTCCACATTCTCAATGAAAATGCACAACGGATGCTTCATTTTCTTAAAGTACAACACATGAATGACCGTAAAAATGCCAGAATTTCAAAGCACCATTGCATACTCTGACTGCCGACTAAATTCAACTTGCGTATGTTATTTTTATTTGTATTAAATTGAAATTCTCATCTAAGTTCACTTTTTGATATAAAGTTTGATATATTCTAATATAATACGGAACATTTAACTTGCTAAATTAGTCCCAAGCCTAAACTTCACACGATATGCTCACAGAACTTACAACTTTTCCTTTACCGATATTATACAAACTTTAGTTTGTTTCTCAGTTGATTAATTCCAGTCAGTCCTTCAATAGTTTGTATTGAATACCAGTTTGTATTTTATACCAGTGTTGAAAATATAAACACACTCAAAGGAAAAACGTTTTACATATTATCTGTTACAAATGGAGCATGTAAATGTGTTCCTTTTAAGTATTTAGCTTAATAAACACACTGAGAGAGTCTGAGAGTTTGCTTGAGAGGAAGTTGTCTCATATAATCTACTTATATATAAGCATAAGAGCATGTGGCCCAGATCGGCAGATCAAAGATTATAATTGATTTACAGTTTTGAAAAGTAATACTTTGTCTGACTTTGTCCTCAAAAGGCAGCAGTTCACCCAGCTGAAAGCCTTTTTTTTTTTAGATATAAGATAGAATGTGTTGTGGTGGGAAATATCTAAGAATATCATGGTAACTGGTAAAACAAAATAGGTCAGATTGGAGACAAAAGGTGTTATCAGTGAGAACAAGAACACATTAGACAATGTGTGGGATACATTCCACAATCTGCAAAAACATATTATCTAATCTATTTGGGAGTATTCAGATCTGGCTCAGATATGGCACACAAAGCACAAGTTCTGGGAAAGCTAAGTTGACCCTTTGTATGAATGTGTACGTGTGTGTCAGTGCACGTGCGTGTGTGTTTTGTGTGTGCGTGTGTGTGTGTGTGTGTGTGTGTCACATGCAAAAACAAGGGTACAAGAGAGCTACAAGAGATGCTTCCTGTATGCAGGCATAACGGTGCCATAAGTCAAAAAACATCAGATGAATTCAGTTGATCCTCCTAAGTCAGTATCAGGAGAATAATAAATTATCTTCCCAGATTTAGTGTCAAACCAAAATAAACTGCATTAATAGCAGCTTTAATTATGTCTCGGGGCACAATATGAGTCAGAGTGTTTGCCTTTTCTTTAAAAAAAAAAAAGCATCAATCTTGTTCACAGACACGACGTAGATGTTGACTTCAGTGAGATGGATCTATGCATATGAGGTGAAACTTGGATCCTCTGATGAGTGTACAACCCCAGACTTGTTGTTCGAGCCAAAATATTTAGAAGACGCAAACAAAGCAGAAGGTTTATGACCCGCATACCAACAACATGAAATTAGCACTTTTTATTGACAATTTTTCTTCTCTTCTGGACAGTAGAACAAACCCAAATGTTGCACAAAAAACACAAATTTTATAACAAGGCCTGCAAATAGTAATTCATCCACATTCATTTGAACAGCAGAAACTAAATAAATTCTGGAAGGGTAGAAAACTTTTTTTATAAACTTTACTGTACAAATTATACAAATGAAGATCCATTACAAGCTTGAATGACAGATATGCTCATTCGAGACAGGACAGCCTTTTGTGCTGTTGACGTTATGCCCAGGATGATGACGCGGATGGCTGAGAGGTTGTGATTTGTGATGAAGGGGAAAAAGATTTGTCAAAATCAGAGGCAGGAAACTAGAGCAGAAGAAGCATTGTGGCAAAATGAAGAAAAGAGGGATGAGTCCATGGCCACAACACCACTCTCTATGAAAAGCAATATGACGGTGAAGCTGCAAGTGTGGGGTCCACATCTGTCCGTTTTTGCATGAAACCCTCCTGTTTGGATAAGCAGCTCAGTTTGACATCATCCAGTACATTCTCAAGTTTTCACAACTTTGACAACAGGATAGGAATCACCTTTTGAACCTTTCCTAGCAAAACCTGCAAAACAACATAAATACTGACAGAAGCCCTTTCAGTGCACTCTTTCATATAACAGTCAGAGAAATGTCATTCTGTCTTGCACATCTTGAGTGGACTTTGCTGTCCTCCTGGCTGAGTCTGGTTTTCAAACGAGTAGTTAATATTTTTGAAAAATGCATATACTCTCTTTTTTTCATGTAGCTCAAAGGATTGGCGCTACTCTCATGGGTGTAAAGAAAATTTGGAAAAGGAAACTAATTAGCTTTGCTTGACATCGTAACAGGGAAAAACAAGATCTGCTGAAAATCACCTCTTAACCTCAGCGATAAGTTCTATCTAATTTGGTTTCTAAATTTGTACAAAAAATTCTTGTTAATTAGTCAGATTTAGATTAGATCTTTCCTTTTTTGCATTTTTATTCAGCTGATGTGATGATGTGATGTGAAAGTCATATCAACCTTCCATCTAATTCTCACCTAAAAATATACACAATTATGAAATGAAAAACAAATGAACATTTCTTGTGAAATTACTAATTACTATGGATTACTAATTAACAATCAAGGACATGAACTTATTGATTCAAACCAAACACAAATGCATTTCTTTTGTTAGATCAACTTGTTTTAAATCAGTTACATGGGCCACAGTTGTTTTCTCTGTGAGACCCTTTCCTTCCACATGAAATGTTTGTCATCAATGAACAGTGACCGAGTAGCAAAACAAACATTATTTGCATTGATTCATCTGCATTAGTCCTGAAAAAGCTGTGTGACTGTGCAGCCTTATACTTCTGTCAATATTTTGTTGAGAGCGAATCGGGTAAAAACATCTCATTTTGCGGTCTAAAAAGCTGCCTTTCTACCTCTGCAAGCTGTGTGTGTTTTGATGTCCTGCCACTGTTTGATCTCAACAGGGCCCTATTAGCCAAGCGCATGTAGGAAGGTTAAGAGGAATTGCAGAGAAATACGTAGGTCTAATGGGGTTCATTCTCTGCCCACACCGTGTACACTCATACAAGATGCTGAGCGGCTTCGTCAAACACCGCTGTTTAAAACCAGCAGGAGCTAGTTAGGGAAGGACTTTCCAACTATCGGGAGCGTGGGCGCTAAGTTGAATTCGCTTTTGCGTCGTAAACAATGTTATTAAGGAGTACAGACCAAAGTTTGCGCATTTTGAATTGAAAGCACGACTGAAAGATTGAAAGAGCAAAGCTGCTGCTAATGCTGTGACGTGCTCCACTCTACATTACACTTTAAATGAGTTGTGATCAGAATACAGTCTCACTTTAAGTCTCAAGTTAAGGGATCACATGGTGTGATTTATTTTCTTCACATGAAATCTGGTCTGAAGAACCATCTCTGCTGAAAGTTTGTTGTTGTCATAGATTGTAATCATAGCCAACATGCCAACATATATTTGAGACAGTTATGTAACTAACATTTAATATTCTATGGGAATGCATTGCCAAATCCAATTTGAGACAAGTATTTTGAAGTCATCTTTACTCCCAACACTGACTCTCTAAATCTGTTCCAACTCCACAGCTTCAAAACCCTTACAAAAATCTCGAAAAGGATCATTTGATTGAGAGATATATAGAGAGATTGAGAATGCATAGTCGTTATTAATTACAGGCTGAATAACGGTGTGTCAGCGGGACATTTAAAATGGAAACCCTTCCACAAACCCGTCACAATGAACAAAAGATAACAACATTGGGGTGTTATTAACAGGACAGAGTTGCTACAGCTTGAAAACCATAGTGGCTCAATCAGGCTTGTGCTCTGCTTACATTACTGGCAATAGCTGTAATACTGTTTGAATGTAAGAGAAGCCAATCTAACAAATTAATGCAGGGTAATAATAAACCAGATTTTTCCCTATTTGCTCTGTAACAGAATCAGCAGCGGTGTCTTGTACAATGTACAGAAGGTAGTTCTTGTGGGCAGAAATCAAAAATTCTCTTATATTAAAGTTTGCAAGTGTACTGGTTAAAAAGAAGAAACTACTAGAAAAAGCAGTTAGGTCAACCAAATCTGCCTTTACATGAAATATCTACTTCTTAAGATACTGAACTGTTTTGTGACTTTGATTGCATAGCCTTGGGGTCTTCAGACACCTCCATGAGTGGGAGACGAGCTTGAACACCCAATTAACCCACCATCTCTCCCAAAACACAATTATCTCGATTTGGGCGTCTGTGTAGTTTGCTCACACAGGATTCCCGCTGTGATTCATAAAATCATCTCAGAGGAAAAAAAAAAACCCTCTCATTCATTCCACTGGAAGCAAATATCAATGGAAGTCTTTCAACATTCGTCTGGTGGGTTCATGGTTTTTCTGGAATTCATTTCATTCTTATTCACTCACCGGGAAAAGATTAATTTGTCAGTCCGCACAAATGGGTGTGCCCATTTCTAAGTTAGTAGACCATGTAATAGAATCAATTAAACCGAGTTATTGTTGTTGGGAGGTTTGATTCCCTCCACTAGTGTTGATTCCCTTCCATCTTTTCTCAAAAGTGATGATTTGCTGTAGCTTATCCGATAAAATTGAGAGCTTAAAGTCTATAAAATGATTTCTCACTTTTGTAATGAAAGAACAAATAAACAATCATTGGAAGAGGGATGCTGGCCTTTCTTGTGTCAAAAACGAGCACTGTGGAAGCAAAAATTTTCAAAGAATCACATTAAAAACACATAAAATCCCAGGATTAACTGGGAAAACCGAGATGACTAAAAAAGAACAGGAAAGAGATAAGATTCACGTTTCTCTTAATAACCTGCACTACTGAGGTGCCCTTGAACAAGGCACTTAACCTCCTGACCTGTGTCGAACAGTTGAGCAGTGCTGACGTGCCTCCATGACATTTCTGTCCTGTTTGTTTTCTCCCGATTATGCCACGGTATGAACCCTATTCACCGCCTTGTCTGGACTGTGCTCAGAGGCACCGTAGCTTTCAGTGAATGGAGTGCCGGAGGTTTGTGCTGCACAGGAGAGGAAGGTGGATGAGTCAGGGTTGATCGTGGGCATACTAAGTGGCAAACTTTGATGTCAGAGAATGGGGTTTGCATCTTGAATCCTGTAGTTCTGTTAAGGCAATGAAATTACCTTAGTTAATGTAGAGAAAAGATTGTGTAGTCTGTCTTGTGCTTCAAGCCACTTTTTAGTTTTATAAGTACTCAATGTTTTTCCAGACTTTAACAAATTGCTTATGGGCATTTAAACATATTTGTAAAGCTGTCAGTTATGCTCTTGTTGATACAAGCAGACACTGTTTCACAAAGGTGTTGTAGAGTACACTTGTAAAGACGGCGTCAATTAACATCTCACAATATGTGACAAGCTGAATATACTACAGCTTGTTTCCTCATTATGCACAGTATGCCTTATGATAGACTTCAGGTAAAATAATTTCTTCTATAAAAGGGATTTCTTTTGCAAATTAGTCATATATTACTGAAAGTTGGAGGAGAGAAAAACAAATGTGACATTACATGATGTTTGTTTAGAGGTACATTATAAAGTAGAAATACAAAAATTAAGAAAGTAGTTAAGATAAGACAAATGCAGAGGAGAATGTTGTGAAATTCTTTCAGTTTTTGCAGTAAATTAAAATGTGACTTTCAGGTTTGAAAGAAAATTTTCATCATTAAGAAATATATAATTTTCCAAATGTTCTAAATGTAGTGTGACAGAACCTTAAACGTGAGAGCGAGAGATGGAGGATCTTCTAACCAAAAAAGAAAAAAAAAATCTGACAATAACAACCTCAAAATGACTCCTTTGCATATTTCACACTCCAGGATGTTGTATTTAACAGTTTTGCAATTGCAATGATAGTGATATGTTGCACAGTCATGGCATTAATGAGACATATTTGCAGCTGAAGATGAGATACAGCGTGGCATGAATGTCGCTGGGCACATGTTTGAATTCCCTTAACAGAAAGACTTGGGTGTCACTTTTGGGGGAAGGGCTTCAGGCATAGAGCTGAGAAAGGCCTCTCTGTTTGAAAGTCTGCGGCACGTTTTGTCACCCACTCCATCAAAGTGGGTCAATGCCGACCGCTAAAGGGTCCGATCGGGCAGTTGGGGGGGGGTGAGTATGTCAGAGCTGGAGCAGAAGAAGTAGGAGGAGCAGGAAAGGTGGTGGTGGAGGGGGTTGTGGAAGCAGGGTGGGGTGAGAGAGGGTGTGCAGGCTGGCGGTGGAGCAGATGTGAGCAGAGCTGAGGACGAGCTTCACGCAAAGACACAGTCCCATCGATGCCTCCGTTACAGCCTGGAGCAGGAGGGGTGGGGGGTGGGGGGGGGAGGACAGAAACAACATTATCTTGCAAGCTCTTTCGCAAGGATAGCACACTGCCAGCAGGTACAAAACACAGGGCAAAGAGTGACGAGCACAAGCAATCACATTTGAATTGCATTGCAAAATGGCATTTCAGGTAATTTCTTAACTTATCCAACAACAGTGGAGAGAGTGGATAGACTCTATAGTGAATGTATTAATGATGAAAGCTGACACTGAAAGCCAATCAGTGGTAATGAATTATGAAAAACAAACATCGTCAGGGTCTGCTCTGCTCCCTGTCTCTCCCTTCCTGTCTTTGCCTGCACCTGCAGTGGAAATGTCCACCTCAGCCTAGCCACTCCACACTGGTCAGCTCGACCTCTCTCACCTGCTCACCACCACCAGTTACACCAGTACATACACGGCTCATAGACACTCACTCTCTGCCAGATTGTCCTCGCTGCATGCCTCACTCATTCGGATTGTCTTCTTCTTGCCAACCTGCTTTGTTCCTGACCTGCCCTGTACTCTTTTACCCCCAAACATAATCCATCTCTGCTCCGGGAACCCGACCTGCCTTCCATCCTCGACCACGACTTGTTCCAGCAGACTGACCTGCCTTTGGTCTTTGTCTGATCTGGAAAAACCTACCTGCCTTCCAGCCCTGGCTCCACATGCTGTCCACTGGCTGTGCATCTGCAACTGCCCACAGCTTTAGTGGGTCTCGATTCCATTTTCCCTGCCGGATGCTCAGAAACAGTCGGGTCTCTTGTATTGCATTTGGGTCTCCAAAGTTCAGTCCTAACAAACATGTTTTTAGTGTTTATAACTTATCTTGTGTCATTGTGACAGGAAATGATTCCACTGTTAAATTTCTGAGGAAGTCTCCCGAGGACACATAGAAACATTTTTTTTCTCAATTGGAAAAGTCTTTCAACCCCATAGAGTTTGGGCATGGTTTTTGTTTCTGCTTGTAGACTGTGTACAAAACACAGTTTTTGAAACCTCTGAATTTAGTTCTTTTATTTTTGTTTTCTAGTTTGTAGTTTGATGTTTGTTTTGATTATGATGACTTGGAGGGCAGCAAGAAAGACCTGAATTCATAGTGTGTGAGTGCCCTGCCATGGACTGGTGGCATCTCCAGAGTGTATTTCCTGCCATATGAGCATTAGGATAGGCTCCAGTAGACCAAAACCACTAGCTTGGTATAATGCAAGGGATGGATGGAGAAACCAGGTTCAAAGGGCAGGTTAAATAAAGAAAACTCTATGAGAAATGTATAAGAACAAGGGGCCATGACACCAAGTCAACAATCACATCTATTACTTTGACGTAACTCTCCATGACAATGTTGTACGATAGCGCTAAGAAAAATAAGAAAAAAAAAGAGGAAAAAAGATCTTCTTTCATAACATACTACGCAAACCAGAATTGAAAACTTTGCATACGGGATCACCACAATGGATCTTAGTGAGTCTGAGTGGCACTGTCGCTGCACATTATCTGCCAGATGGGCCTGCACAGGGCCTGCTGGAGGGGAAGACAGGGTCACATCCTCCCTCCTCTCGCATTATGTAAGATTTATTTTTGGGATGTACAGTTCAAACCAGTGTGGGTTTGCCAAGTGGCTGTCAGACAGTCAACCACTCTCAGGCTCTCGAGCACTATGTGAAATCACCACGGTTTGACCGCCAAAAAAAGTCTTCCTCAAATATGTCAGACAGGCTGCATTGCTGGTCCTAATTATTCCGTTGTTTCCACCTGATTGGGTAACTAGCCTATTTCAGGTCTGAGTGTTACGTTTATTTGCTCACCAAAAAACAGCTGCGTGGGATTTCTTGCAACGTACGTGAAGGTCGTGCCAGCATCTTTTAGGAGCCCCGAGGCATAACATACGTTACATTTACTGGCACGGCTTTGGGCTCAGTAAAGCTGAACCTTCAGGACGTCCTCCTTATATGGCACACTCAGCGTTGCTTTCGCACTCCATCTCTCTTTCTCTGTTTGTCTTCCAAACCTCTGGTCTAATGAAATACATTTCTAGCATAATAAGCCACGTGGGTGTCTTTAACTGAATAAAGAGAACCCCACAGCTCTTTGAGGCTCTATGACAGAGCTAATCTGCTGCTCTAAACTGGCTATGTGGCTCATTAATCTAATCAAGGTCCTGGAGAAACGACCATTTTCAACATGTTTGATGCAAGAAAGGACTCACTCCCTGATATCCATTTTTTCTGAATCTTTTTATCAACATAGTGTCTTTTTTCATCATCTTTGTATGTGAGCAGCCTTGACACCCCTTGGTGATCTCTCACATTTCCCACAATACCTTGTTAAAAGGACTCAGGATTGGTGGCAGACTTGTGCTCATTCATGAGACCACAAATATTGTGGATTATGCCGGGTGTAGCCTACATGATCCAAGCCTGACCCTGCAAATGGTGGGAGTCTGGAACAAAACGGCAGTTGGATGTGCTTTTTTAAGGTTTTAATTTAATGTGGCGCATTATCTGACTCTTCATTTGTGAAGAGCGTGTTTATGTGCATGTCTTTCCCTTATCTTCCACCACCAGTTTCACAACTTGTCCCAAATGTTGAGCAAGAGGAGCCCAAAAGGGCTGTTCCTCAAGGTGTGATTGATTTATCTAGGACAGCTTCAAGGCCCCTAATATTGTAACATGGCTTCGGGCCAACTTTGTGGCCTGAGTGTTCCAGTTGGTTAACGTTTGGCAGCCAGACATGCTACTATTGAGCTGTGGGTCTGCAACAACTGTAGGGTGTTCAGAGTGAAACGCAATAATGATGAAATTAGCAAGGATTAATGGGCCCTATTGCTTTTCTTGGCATTTATTATCACGTTACTCTTAAGTGTTTTGGGTTTTTTTTCTCATGATGCCCACAAACACAAAACTTGGCAATAAAGTCCAAAAAAATCACAGAATTGTGGTGCTATGATAAATCAGTGAACTGTTTTGCCATTGTCTCTTAAACATGGCTCAAGAACTGAAATTCTTTCACTTTTTGAATCTGGAAATGGATCTCTGTCTTTGCCTCACTGCTCTAAATCATCAACACAATCAGTACAAAGAGTCATCATAACAAATTGCAAGTTAGACGATGGATTTTTGATTTATTGATTCATTTTAAAGCACAGGCCAATCAGTTTTAATGGCAGGGCTCATTAATCTTCTTTTCATTTCCATTATCTCATGGTCTAAATATCACAAAACTATTATATTTTGCATGTGGACCTTAAAGTTCCATACAAAAAGGACATGCTATACAATAACTAAAACTGTCAATATCTCAAAAATATCTTAACCTAAAAATGGGAAATACAGGGTATGAACGTGTGTGAGTGTAGGATTAAAATGGTAGGGTTAGGGTTATCACATTTGCTGAGCATATTTGCATTTCGGGGCATATCACAAATATTTCAGGTCATGATTCAATCGACTCAAAGACATGAAGGTTGCTGGTTTTGAGTGGATACGTCATTGCATTCAACTCAGAGGCAGAGAGTTCTAATCCCTCATATGGACCATATAGACCATGACTCATGAAATGTGCTGCAGTTGTGGCCAATGACAGCAGGCTGCTTGAACCCTGTTCATTGCTGCTTGTGGCAATGTTTTGTTTTTGTTATCACCATTTGACGTCATCTCAGTAAAAAAAGAGGCTCTTTCTCATCTTATGCATGGTCTAAACAACGCAATATTTTTCAGAATTATCATTCAGGTCAAATGCAGCAGAAGCTGGCAGCAGATCTTTCATATTTGTTGAGATGAGCATATTTGCTCAAAATGTTCACATTTACCACAAATATTTTATAGAGATGCCACTTTTCGGCAGTTTACCTTGATTGAGACTCTGCTGCAAAGATATGACAGAAGTCTAAGATTGTCAGTTATTTTGCTATTGAGAAAAATGCGACTAAGCAAAAGAAGTTTCACTAATGCATGCCTGATCTCACGGCTATGAAACTTCTTATCCACAGTCTGTTTCTTGTACTTATATGGGCAATTTTGAATTAAGTACAGTGATGATGGACAAAATAATATCATGACATGAGCTCAACAGAAAGAAAAATACGTTTTAATGATCAAATATAAAGGAAATATGTTGTAAGTGATCAAATATTAAGTGTTGGGAATTATATTAGGATGAGCATTCTAATTTAATGTCGATGTTGAAATTTTTATTTTATTTAATATAGCCTTCAACTTTTTGGGGATTTTTCCAGGCTTTATACTTGTGCTACAAGGATCATGTTACCTTCATATTTCATTATATTTTCTTCATCATTCTTTCATGAGACAACCAATATTTGTGTGATGGCGCTGAACTAAGCCTTTAAATATACCTGCTTATAATGCCTCTTGAATGTTGTTATTTTTGTCCTTTTTTTTACCCTTGTGTCTATACGTACTTTAATAGGAAAAGCACTGAACCTTATCAGCTTTTAACACTTGTAGAAATCTCAGCAGTGCCCAAGCATTCATGCTCTGCTGGGCTTCAGCTTCCCTGAGATTGGGAGACGAGGATTTTTTACGCTTCGGCAGCCGGGGCTGGACTTCAGAGGTTGAGGAAAAAGAGAAGAAGGAGGAGGACTGCCTGTGCAGACAGGCAGAGCTCTCATCTGTCCATCTATTTATCTATTGTCCCATTTTCGAGCTGCATGCCCTCACTGACTCACTGTCTCTCTTCAACCAGTGACTCACAGATCCGTTACTGCATGCCAACATAACGTACGAACACGATCACTTGCATGCACACTCACTGTCATCCAAATACCAGCTCGTTCACAAAGAAGTTGAGACGAATGAGAGACAGGAACACATCCCCAGATTGGCACTATTTTGACAGTGACAGTATTGTTAGTTCCAAAACCCTAAATTTAGGCCAAATTCTAAGATGAATATATGATTGATGCAGTTTGCATCTGTAAGTGAACTCACTGAGCTCCTGCAGTATATGAGTAACATTAATAGCTGTAGAGTTGTAGGAGGTGAGAGGGTTGTTAAAATCCTACACTGCATTGGGATAAATGCACTTTAATTCACAAGTACAGTACTTGTAGAATAAAATGGTCAGACAATGTTATGTTTCTTTGTTTCTTCATACTGAACATGCATTGACAGGGTAAGACTGCAGGGTCCTACTCTCCAAGTTTTATTCGTCAACAAAGTGAATTTGATACAATAAGACTCTATCTAACCAGATATAATATGTAAGATATTTTCTTGACTTGACTCTGTCACAAAAACTGCAGATAAAGTTAGACTTTTTTTGCGCAAAATGAGGTTTGGCCTTTATCTCATCCATAGGATGAACTGTTCAGTAAATCCTGGAGAAATGCTTATACAGTGTATTAAAGCCACATTTTTAAAATTTGGGGGTTTTCATCTAAGCCAGAGCATCAAATGTTTCAATGGCAACAGCTTGGTCAAGGAATGGATTAAAAACATGTTTTGCATCGAGTCTATTAGACTTGCCTTATCGATTAGCAAATTGCAAATGAGTTTAATCCCGAAATTGGACAATGACACTCCCTCACTATTCAGGTTTCAGTTGACACACAAGATTTACTGGCTGACATGACAATAAAGCCCAGTGAAACAAACCACAAACTGATACTGTAGCAGTGCTTTCTGTGTGCATTTACACCTTGCACTGATATGCAAGTTTGCTTTGTGCAGATTCTGATGCAGATCCCACATCAGTGCCTGGTGTGAATAGGGTCTTTTCACACCAGGCATTTGATTTGGATTAACCGCCCCTCTCACTCATGGAGGGCAGATCCGAAAGCCAAAAAAAACCTCCCTCTTAATCAGACAAGATGGCAGATGGCAAATCAGTATTATTACTAGATTTCGCATGGTGTTGGTACACTATCAGCCCCTTCATTCTACATCATTCCTATAAAAAAACATTATTATTTTCTATCACTTTCACCCTCCATTTTGCTGATGTTTATTTGTGAGAAAAAAATATCAGTACAAGTGTGAGGGACTGTGTCAGAGGACGCGGGCTTGATAAGTGCAGGCTGATCATCTCTCAAGGAGGTCAACAGCTTTCTGCTGTACTTAAAAGGCTCATTTCAATGCAGGAATGGCGACTGTATTTTTCCTGCTTTCAGTCTAAACTTGCAAGTCCCTGTGATATAATTCACACAGGATGAAACTCTCCTCATGGCTGAACTAAACTCAGTTCATGGATGTCATGGAAACAGGTTCTCTCAGAGGATAAGTAGAAAAAATAGATAAAATAGAACTGAAATAGCTGTATACATAGATGTGTCCAAGCTGTGATTACTGAAAATTAATCTGGTGGGGGTTTTTTTGTTTTTATGTTTAATTATCTCGATCTCTGTCACATGGTTTAAAAGAACAGAAGAACAGCTCAAGTCGGTTTTGTCACGCACGACACTGTTTACCACACAACACGCTTGGTTTCTTCCCACTGAGGGCGGCTCTGCATATTTTCAGCTGGCAAGAAGTAAACTTGTCTGTTTGGATCATCGTTTCTTCATTCACAGAAAGCTGCAGAGTGGCTGCTTACTGTGTTATAGATTAACTTCATCAGCAGCAAAGTGGAAGTGGAATTAATTGCTGAAGAATTGCTTAAAATTGCTTAAAATAGTGGTTCATCATACTGACAAATGTGCTGTGCTGCTTTCTTACTGAGTAAAGGACAATAATATCTCACTCCGCATGAATACAGACAAACTGTTATCTCTCCAAAGGTAAATGAAATCTGCCTACCAGCACCCCTACAGTGGTGTCACTCCTCATCAAAAATGTTCTCAAGAAAATTCCAAGAAATGTGTTTGACTAGAGCCATGGATGTTGGATGGTGGTAATGTGGTTGATAACTGAGTGTTGCATGGACATAGAAACTTCAGATTACTAGGAGTAATTGTAAGCATTAGGTTTTCATTAGAGTGCTCTGGCCTAACACAAAATTTTTGCTATTTAAGGATGTGTTAAAAATTCCAACCAAAGTAAAATATGGATAAGGGTTGACTAAGATAAAAGATGACATAAAAGAAACAGAAAACATCCAAAATGAAAACATCTTTTTATTGTCATACACTTTGTAAAGGATGAGTGCAAATAAAAGAGCTTGTGATCAAAAACTACCTATCACTAAGCCATGGACCATAAGGCATCATTAAATACAAGCTTTTTGGAGCTATCATCTACAATACAAGGACGGAATCAAGGAAAAGGAGCAACACAGCATCAATGCTTATGCAATTAGAAGGAAAATGGAGCCAAAGAAATTCAAATGAACAGAAAACAGAAACACCAACAGAAAAACACAACACAATTTGTACATTCAAAAGAAAGGAGTCTAAAAATTCACAAGGGATATTAATAGTACGGCAGGTGACGACAAAACATAGTCTGCAATCTGTTATGTACACTTGGCACTAATGTTAGATCGTTGATTGTTGTCCCGTCAGGTTGTTGTCACCTCTAGCATGTGCACAGGTTGCAACTCTTTTATCTTTTATTCAAATGCTAGTCTAATCATTTATATAATCTATAAATATTCTGAAACAATCATTCTCTCAAACAATGCTGTTGAAAAATTTTGCAAAGCCTGACATAAAACTTCATTAGGTATTGAGATCAAACTGCTCAATGGACAACGGTTCATCAGAAAAATGCTCACATACTTTTTATATATAGTTTAGAAGGATTTTTTTTTTCCATAACAAGAATCAACCTTTGATAGTCCATCTCATGCACTTGAAAGTTGTAAACAGTACAAATATAAATGATCCACTTACAATATTTGAATCCCAGCAATTCCAAAATAGACAGACAGACTCAAAAAAACAGCAGCAGATTGTTTGTATGCGTTCTCCAACACAGAGATGTGTAAGTAATAAGGTGGAAAATGGCTATTTAACATTATCGGATTGTCTCTATCTATTTGACGTGGCTAGAGAGAATCAAAAGCAGTATACAGCTCGAGTGATGCCACAGCTTCCAATTTATGATGATATGACTCAGGTTTGTGATATCTCTAAAACATACATTTAAAATATATTATGATATACATTGTGAAGTAGAAAAATGGCCTGGGGTGGTCTTCAGCATCCTGATATGTTTTTTTTTTTCTGATATGTTAAAGGGAAATTCAGCCGGATTTAGGTTACATACTTGTGACTTTATAATCCTAGAATTCTCTAATTCACATTTCTTTCACCATTTACAAAACGAGAAGGCAGGTTTGAGATTTGTTTGTCCACTTTCAGCAGTGTTGTAGTCGAGTTAATGCCAAGATGAGACAATGTCTTTATGAATACAATTTGACAACAAAAACAGTAAAAAACAAAGTCAGCATTATGGAAATCTTGACAATTACCTTGATAGTTAACTGGAAAAAGCTGCTTGACTTTATATCCGACAATGAGGATTTTTTTTCAGTTGATTTATTTGTCAGTAAACTTTCCTAGGAAATGCTTAAAGGTATAGCTTTACTGCCAACTTTGGAGTTTTCAACAAAAGATAGAGGCAGTTATTTTCATACTTCCACCATTTTGTCTATCTTCTAATAACCTTTCTTTGTCCCATATGGTCATAGTTGGGATTCCTGGTTTTCACTCAGGTGACCAAATGGAAACTCCCCAAGGGATCAATAAAATCTCTGTATGTTAGATTTCAAAACAGTGACCAAAATGAACTGATCACTGCATGGGTTATGTTAACATTAGTTCGCAACTGTGGCTAAATGCTAACAACGTAAAATCAACTTATGTTTGCCTCAACTTTCAGTGTTTAGACTGTTTAGACTTTTTTTTGACCAAGAAATCCTATTAGGTCTGAACACACTATTATATATTGGCCTAATGAAAAAGAAATTAGACTTTTTTGAGGAGATTCGGGGTGACTACAACACGGCTTTGAAGCAAATCCAAACAAATTCCGACACACTCAACCCTTCGGATTTGCCTTTTTAAAGGTCATGTGCTCTAGCTTTACATTTCTAACAGTCACACCATTACAAAGATCGGATTCTTAAAACTCTGTCCCGTACGAATCCAAATCCTTCTGGTACTGAGACCCAGACTCAATAGCAACAGGTCTTCGATCCCTTTAGGCTTCCAAACTATTTTATAAAACGGCATCATACACTACCTAGAAAGGATGTATAATTTCAATCCACTGTCATGTGATTAGACTGTAAATTAAAGTAACTTAAAATTACTGCACTGACTATAGAGCAGCGAGCTTTAGAGTTTAATCTGTACCTATTGTATTCTCTTGCCTACATTGCCTATTTAAAGCAAAACATTATACATTTGCCTATAGGAAATGGGATGTGGGGGTGAGGGGTAATTAGTTCTGCAACAGTTGGCGAGATACATTTCAAGTGTCAGCAATTTCACAGAACAGCGTCAAGTGAGGGAGTCCTGGTCTGACCAGCGGCCATTTTCTCTCTCCAGTGTTATTGTTCAAACGTCTCGCTTATGTTCACAGTCAACACCCAAAGCCGATCAGAGAGCAGTCTCCCATCAAAGAACTGCGCCAACGGATCCCCACACAAACAGGGATGCTGGCTTCTTCACATTCAAATGGTACGGTGGAAATCAGAGGACAGTTTTTTTTTTGTTTTTTTTTAAGTCAAATAAAGCTTTTCAGACAAACATGGAACCCGGTACAGACATCCACACAATGAGAGACCAATGAGGTTAAACACTGGACAAAATGGTCTACATAGCTGACAGACATAAGAAATGGCAGGACAATGTTGTGAAACTATACAATGTTTGATGTACAACAGTTACATTCATTCAAAACATAAAGAAGACATGGAAAACAAAAAAAATCGACATCGGTACTCAAACATGTTTTTTGTTTTTTTCGTTTTTTTTTTTCTCATGTCCAGGATGAGGTGATCAGTCGAAAGTTACAAGCGAGATACATCCAGGAAATAAATCAAATTTTATGACGGGATCAAGTCGACTTCAGAAGACAAGGGAAAAAAAAAAAAAAAAAAAAAGAAAAGATAAAGGAAACACATCCTGTATGGTTTCAAATCAAACCAAAGGAAAAATGAGTCCTGGTTGCTGTGAGAATCTGGACAGTCAACTACTGTACACACACATGCCGACATTCCATGGAAATACACACAGCACGGGCAGTTTTCATCACTGGGCTGGCTTTAGGATTCAGTGCATTCTTTACGGAGGTGGGTTATTTATGTGGAGATATGGCGGCTGTTATTTTTTCTTTCTTTTCTTTTCTTTTCTTTTTTTCTTTTTTTCTTTTTATAGTTGCGTTTTGTTTTTGTGTCCCTAACTCATTTGACATACTCAGCTGACTTCCAGAAGTGCCCTGGGTGGGAAAGGCGGCGGTTCCGTTTTGGCAACTTTTCCAGTAAATCTACCAGCTTGGAGAAGCTGGGCCGCTCTTCCTGCTTGTACGCCCAGCACAGGAGCAGAATGTCCTGCAGAAGAAAAGGAAAGCAAAAAGAGTTTCACACTGAAATGTAATTGTTTAGACTCCCACCATCTAAAAACATGTATATTTAGGACGATTTCTGATTCTGCAGTAAATTGTTCTACGTGTGGGTATGTCATTACTGAATGTGCAATTATTGGTCACTTGTCCTGAATACTTATTCAATATAAAATTATAAGGGAATTGTGTAAGTGATAACATTGAGAAGCAGATATGAATAGCAGCCAAAAAAGGAGAATTTCTGAAACTGCATATTACAAATATGGTGAAAAAAGTCTTACAAAAGTTTGACAACTTTTCTTAAATAAAGAGAGAAAAAGAGAATTACATTCCAATCTTTCTTGTTCATCAGTAAACATGTTCTTTTTTACCACTAATCTTTACACTTTGTGCAAGACTTTGTATTAGTTAATTCTTAAATTGAATGTTAGCCAGTTAAATTGCTTTTTCACACATCTAAAAATCACCACAGTCATTGAAATGCATTTGTTCTGAATTACATGATGAAGGCTTGAAAGTTTCTAATTGTGCCCTTTAGAAAGTTTTTAGTTCCCAAAAGTCCCTGTACAGGCCTTCTCAGAAAAGATACACATGAATCCAGCCTTCAACATCCTTTCTTGTCTTTCTCATGGCTATTTTTCTAAATAAAACAAAGAGGTCGGCACAAAATGAGTCCTGGACGAAAATAGAGTAAAGATAAGAGCAAAACCGAGTGACTCATGACAACTCACTGATATCTCCTTCCCCATTCCAGTTTGGGAGAGGTTGGGTTTCATTCCACTGCCAATCTGCCAAATGATCACCTCTGCTGGCTGACTCTTGTAAGGCCACTCACGTGCATGTAACTCGTACCAGATGGTGCTGTGAAGAGGGAGGAATGGGGTGGGTCAGTGCTTTGGACTCTCTGGTCAGGAGAACAATAAACCAGACCTATCGTGGGCAGTGCTAATTAGCAGGTAAGACGTCAATCACAGCAAAGCAATGGTCGGGCGTTGTGAGGAGGTATTGGTGCATAAACTGCAGATGCAGTTTGTCTTCAACATTATACTTTGAAGGGCAGTCTCACCACAAGTTAAAGAAACTATATAGTGGCATCCACCCCTGCCTTTTGTAGAGGAGCGGGTGTTTTCATATCGCGCCCACACGTCATATTTGAGAAGCATAAAAATAGCCTTTGCCAGGAGTAGTCGAAAAAAAAAAAAGATGGCTGATGGTTGATGAATATGTAACACAGCCATGGGGGTCACCTCTAGGTAACACAAAGGCTAACAGAGCAGCTGGACATTGTGCGCCAGCACTGCAATCCTCTTTCTCCTCCCTTAAGAATGATATGGCGGCAAAACCTCCATATGGGGGACCATCTGAAAAGGCAATTGTGCTGGGAGTCAACTGAGCAGGGTCCACCCCCACAAATGAATCAGTAATGGCAGCAGAGGAAGAGCAGCCGCCGTGGGGATTTTTAATCAACTTAGGGCAAATTTAAAATTGGACTTTGGAGGCTGAGGAGGAGGAAGAGAAGGGAGGAGAGAACACCTTGGTTTGAGAAACAATGAGCGACGCTCAGAGAGAGCGAGAGAGAAAAAAAGCAATCGATGTGGAATAACTTAGTGAGTGAGAGATGATTTGAGTCGGAATGAGCCAAGTATTCCCACGCCTGGTCGCCAGAATAAAATACAGGCAACTTCAACCTTCCTGCAAACCACAGGTAGGTTAAATATAAGTATCTTACTATATAAAGTTAAAGCATAAAGTTCCTGCACCAGTTATCAGTTCACATGTAGAAGCCCAGAGTGGGGGGCCGGGGCGTGCAATGGTGAAGTATCTAAAGGGATTGTTTTCTGGATCTTGTTGCACCTGCTGTTGTAGTTCTATCTTTGGATTCTAATGACATAGAGCCAAACTTGTGTTAAAACAGATAGAGTATTGAACACTAAGAAGAGTCCGTCATCATCTGCAAATGGGATGAGGCCGCCATTTTCCTTATTAACATAAAGTTGGATTATTTTACAGCAAGTAATAGTAACTGTGGGTGGCTCAGTGTGCTAGTGGGTTAGGTTAAATTCTGGGTCTGGATCGATGGACCTTTTTTTGTGAAGTTTGAATGTTCTTCATGTGTCCAGTTTCCTCCAACAGTCAATTGAAGGCTTGACTTAGACTTAACCTAGATGTGGGTTTGTGTGTGTGTGTGTGTGTGTGTGCCCTGTCCCTGCAAGACCCTCTAGATATAAAGCAGGTTATGGAAATGACTGAATGAATGAATATTTGCTGCATGCTCGAAGTGCTAGGGCGGGCCAGCCTCTTCAATAGTCACACATTTAATCATGTTCCTGCAATAATCTTTATCTGCTCCCACAAGCGTCTTTGAGATCTCAGTGTCTTCCGGCTGCCAGCACTTATTTGTGCACCATTTCCTCCTTCGGCGTCACCATAACCGTATGTAAACCAAGTCAGGGGTCTTTACTGTTTCCGAGGAAATGGGCTTTTCCCCACAATCAGCTTTATGGAGCAGAGTGTGAGTCTTTGTAAAAAATCAGATATTTTTTTAAGCAATTAAGTTTCAAAATTGTTAATCCAGCTCTCATTAAATCTAATTAAATGCTTGCCCAAGTTGGATATCTGAGGTAGAACCGTATCTGGGACAAAATATGAAATACTACATTTTCTTACATTATCGTTGTACAGTAAATAGTGAAAAATCGGTATCTATAATGAGATCTGAAGCCTGTTAATGAGAGCGGCTACTTTGTCAACTTATGTGGAGTTTTAGGTCACTGCTTTGTGAAAGTTTATGTGACTCATGCACATGTTTTGGAGCTGTAAACCTCTGAGGAGACAGCTTATTGTGCGTCATTACGGTTGGAGGGATAAGGTGCGAGGATGCCTCACCCAAAAGCAAAGACATCTGACTGTTTGGAGAAGGGGAGCTTGTCCTCCTCTGTGTCTGGAGAGAGCTGCTGGATGATTTCGGGGGCCAGGTGACATAGCCAGCCATTAGGGATCCTCAGTTTGTCTTCTCTTCGGCTGCACAATGAGAGGGAGTGAAGACGGAGACTTGTCAGGGTAAGTCACAAAGAGATGCAGAGGGCAGCATGGGAAGGAAATGCATAGAGATAATTAAAAATGTGTAAATCAACAATCATGACTTTGTAGATTAAATCATTATGACAAAAAAGTTTGTTTTTTTTATCATAAAGTAGCAGGTTTTTCAGCCATAGCAAAACCCACACCATGACCCAGACCATGACAATGCTGCTGTAATGCAGGTGCATGTAAAACTTTTCAACCACTCACAGAGACTTTGATAAAAGTGGTCAATCACCATCAGACCCAGCCAGCGATTATCCGTTAACTTGGCCACGACATTGCAAATAAGGAAAATATACTTCAACGTCTTTTGATTGTCAGCAGTGACTCACTGATTTCTTTGTGTGTCAGAATTTCTCTGCTCATCCTTGACCTGCTCATCCCTCTTCTCCCCTTTATTTCTATCTCTCAGATACTTCCCTTTAAGGCTTGTGCCCTTCAGCGGGGGACGGGAAGTTACTTCATGGCAACAAAGGAAAATGGATGCATGTAACATGTCGGTTCTCTGGATCAAGACGTCATTAGAAATCATTCGTAATAGTAAAAACTGACTGTTACTTGATATTGATCTATTTCTTGTCAAAGAAAAAAAGTATTTTGGTAGAAAGGATAAAAGATAATTGTTGGTTTGACACAAGTTGTAAAACTAAAACCAATGCATTTTCAGTCTTTTGAGCTGTTTACTGCTCATTTGTGTTCATAAAAAAATATCATAGTAGCATGTTAAGGAAGGTGATTGGAAGATGAATCATTGACTATTCATTTACATTGAATGTTGTGCTGTCCTTGCCCCATTTGCTTGCACTTTTAAGAGCTGAGTTTCCATCACCCCTCAAAATGCATAAAAGCTAAATAATACAATAGAAAATGGTAATGTAAACATCTACATTTAGAAAACCTCATCTCGTTTTTATGCTCTCAAGGTGATTTTTTGTTGACATCACTTTAGACAACACCCTTTCTTTAACGGATTACATACCTGCCAGCCTGCAAAACACCAGATATGGTGAAGAGTCCAAAGTCTGTGATGACGACTTTACCGTTGTCATAAAACACGTTTTTGGACTTCATGTCTTTGTGTAAGATCCCCTTGGCGTGGAGATAGCCCATCCCCTGAGGAGAGAGGGAGAGAGAGAGAGAGAGAGAGAGAGAGAGAGAGAGAGAGAGAGATGGGCGAGACGTGAGTCTCTTGTAACATGACTGACCAGCGTCAGTGCTGACTTGTTTTACCTTGACCATCTCTTGTGCAATCTGTCTGGTCTTGTTAACATCCAGGACAACCTTGGCATCTCGCACCACAGAATAAAGTGTCCTGCCTTTACACAAGCTAATGGAGGGAAAAAAAGACATGGGCAGGACGTCAGTTTGTTTCAACACACTTCAAAACCTTTGATGAAAATCACAGGGTGAACTTCCAATTACACTCACGTAACGAAGAGTAAGAGCAAGGAGTTGTAGCTCATTTTAGGTAGCTGTCAATCCACGGTATTAGTGGGAACAGATGTTGTTTACACTGACCTGCTTAGTGGACATTTTAGACAAAATGATGTGGAAACTCAGATATTTTGAGAAAGTCTGTGTGCTTTTGCTGTCAACCTGACATGAACATGGAATAAAAATACTAAATAAATATTTTCAACCACTGGGAATGCAGATTATGGGTTCAAAGCGGGTTCACGGCATCTATTACTGTATATGTTTCCACAAATGTTCAAGTAGAAAATATCTCTACTTAAACAGCCCCCAGGCTTGCCGATGCCTTCGAGACTGAAGGCGGAATTCCTGACAGTCGCCTTTGAAGTACTGGTGACACCACATATCTTTTTCACACCGCTCCCCTCATTTAACCGGTCATCCTCTAAAGTGCTTTTGCCGCTTTTAACCCAGACGGGTGGGCTTACACTGCACGTCCCCGTGTCTGTGTTGGAGATGCTGTTGGAGGATAAAATGTCGAAGTGAAAGGCGAGGGCCCGCTCGGTGCCGGGGAGGAGCTGCGGTGCACAGAGGTGCTGTCACATTGCTGGAGGGGGGTGCTAGCTAGCCTCACACCTGAAGCCCTCAACCCCGACTGTGCCACGCAGGTGACCAACAAAGGACCCGGAGCCACCAGTTCATGCATATTCATTCCTGAAGATTACCTGACAGCAGCTGCATTTTTAGTAGCTCTCTCCTCCCTCGGGCTCTTTTTTTTCCCTTTATCAACACAGGATTGTGTTTTTTTGTGGCTTCTCTGTCACTTCAGCCGACACCTTCATGTTAACACCGCGTCTCATGCCAACAATTACCTCTGCGCCTCAGACAACCGGCATGTGTACATGTGACGGACTAAGTGCACAGAGGCAGCATGTCACCGGCCCTGAGCTGATGGAAAGCTAATGAGGCCACCTCGACGAGCCCGGAGCCATCTTTGAAGAGGACGACGAACGCCATTAACATAAATAAACCCCGGAGGCAGCATCACAAATGACCCCCGCGTTCTGTATGTCGAAACAGTCGAAGAATGAAACGAAACAATCGATGTTTCCATTTCCATTAGCACAGCCTGAAACCAGTTAACGGCACTCAGATTTAAATTTCCAGACTTGTTCTCTCTTGTTTCTCTCATTTCTAAGTGTCCAACAGGAGAGGCAAGAGCGTCGGTGAATAACAAAACCACCTGTTGCAGTGACATTTGCTATTGTTTTCAGCAATCAGCCGCGAGAGTTTCTGAAAAGCGGCTCCCCTTGCACCCGCTTCCCCCCAACTTCGGCTGCAATCAGGGATTTTAATCATCATCAGTCAATCAGTCAGTCGGTTTGTTGTTTGAGACATGTTAACGACCACACTGAAAGTGAAGGGAGCGGAGTGAAATCAATTCATTATTACTTCTGGCTTGGTTTGCCGAGGCATTTTCTAAACTGTGAACCCAGCCCTTTTCTGCCTTAATAGAGAACAGAGGAGGAACGATTAATTTCTTTCCCACTGCACAAAGACGAAAAAGAAGAAACAAATGGCTGGTTGTTTTCGCTCCAAGCCTGTCTTGATGGCAGTGGAATGGTGCCAAATACTTGAACAATTTCCTTTTGAATATTATTAGCCGTGTACTAATTAACTTAATTGTGTTCTTAGTGATTGTCTTTAACAGCCATGTCCTCCCTGATACGAATGAGACAATACTTGCT
Source organism: Karalla daura (assembly GCA_029224185.1). Taxonomy (NCBI): domain Eukaryota; kingdom Metazoa; phylum Chordata; class Actinopteri; order Chaetodontiformes; family Leiognathidae; genus Karalla; species Karalla daura. Next base: position 20,470,775 of record CM055192.1, read on the forward strand.
GCAAAGAAAAAAATAATGACAATAAAATGAAAGAAAATAATGACAGGATTAATTTAAATTCCCTGTGTGCTGTAGTCAGAACCGTTACAGTCTGCTTTACTGATTCGACAACTAATGCAAAACGTCTGCATGTGTCACTGTTAGTCACTCTAAACTCAGTGTTTCTGAGGCATTTTGTTCTGGGTTTGACCTAAAATGCAACCTCGGGGGCACGAGGACCGGCACCAGAAGACAGACATGCAGATCCCACCACAGAACGAGCTCTGACAACTCACAGATTCCACGACTGGGATGAAAAAAGCTTTTTTCCGCTGTCTCAATTTTGGGAAACAGTTTTCACTTTTTCTGTTCACACTTATAATGTGGGTACATATAGTTTATGTTGCTATATTCTATATAGATTTTCCACATTATAGCTTATTATAGCATATTGTACACACATACAAAAATTGAGTTATCCAAACATATCTAGGATGAATTATATTTATACACCCAAATCAAGCTCTGGCAAGTATATTTCCTACTACCTTATTGAATTCTCTGGACATGACTATGAATATCATTGGTGTATTTCTATACTGTGTGCTTTAACTATAATTCCAGCACTCGTTGCCTCATTGCCAAAACGTACAGTGTTTAGCTGTATCGCCTACACATTGTGCATTGTGATATAAACTGATATGAACTGGGTGTGATATAAACTTCCATCCCAGTTCTGCAGCACATACACTGCTTAACCTGCTGTTTGTTGACTTGCTTGTCTCAGCTCATTTAAATCAGGGCTGACAACCTTATTGTTTACTGCAGCTTTCCTATTGTGTCAACTTTCAAGTTTTTGTAAGTTGCATTTTAATGTTTTATTGTTGTCAGTGTGTCTATATAGTATATTTTTTCCTTGCCTCTGTAAAGCACTATGGATTTCCTTTTGTAAGAATGGTACTCTAGAGATAAACCTGCCCTGCCTTGCCTTGTTGGATGGTTAACTTTGGAGCACGCGGTTGCTCAACATAACAGACAATGTAATTTAAAGAGGAGGTAGAACTTGTTAGATTGCCGAGTCTGACAACCCAGGAAAGGGAAGTGTTATTAAAATGTGCGAACGCCAAAGGTTTCTGCAATCACAACACCCTCAGAGTTGATTTCCCGGCTTTGTGTGCAACATCGCCCTCCGCCTACGTGACACCGCCTGCCACTTCTCCGTCCTCACCTGGTGATGATGGCCAGGTGCGGCGGGCTCATGCAGGCGCCCATGAACAGCACCACGTTCTCGTGGCGGGTGTTTCGATAGGCCATCACCTCGCGCTTGAAGGCCTTGAGCTGATCCTCGTTGTCGCGCTCGATGTCGATGAGGCGGATGGCCACCTCGCCGTGCCAGCGCCCGTGGAACACCTTGCCGAAGCGGCCCTTCCCGATCATCTCCCCGATCTCCAGCTGCTCGAAGGGGATGTCCCACTCCTGCAGGAAGATGCTCGTCTGGCTGGCCTTGCGCGGGAAGTTGCGTGCCGACAGGAGCGACAGGTTCATCTCCTCGAACTCGTCGCCCGAGTCCTCGTCGTTGCCTTCCTCGTTCTGTATAGAAAGTCAAAAGTGTGGCTGTGGATCTGCATTGCCATCTAAATACCCTTAATGGGCATAACGTGGTGTCGTTTACATGTTCCATTCAGAACCAGGAGGATTACATCTCTTTAATAACAGTAGGAACAATAACAGTTGAGGACCTGAGGTTATCAGGTCAGGCAAGTTTCTAAATACACACTGCCAAGCTGTCTGCGGTTACTGTCAGCATGTTTTTAGATCTTTTAAGTCTTAACAAGAAACTTTAAGACCTTATCGATATTTCAAGCTGGAATCATCACATATCTAACATCTAACATCTAAACAGTTGTAGTTTGTAATTAAATCTACAGAGCACAACCATACAACAGATTCATACTAGCTGGGAGGAAACAAAGTTTCAAAGAATAAATTAAACCCAAAATTTATTAAAATATATCTTTGGTCAAAACAAGTGCGCTCTAAATTATTCATCATCATACACCATTTGAATATGAACTTGAATACCAGTCTAATACCTTATAAAATCAGCCTTTTAAATACTTTTAAGGACCTTAATTGTCCCCCCAAAAGGATTTATTGACTCTTAAATACTATTTAAAACCCTGCACCAGTCCTCAGTGCTGTTAGATAACAGTGACTATGTTCTAACGTTCACATTAAAGTTACCTCCACGCCTTCCTCTAAAATAGCATGTAATATTTTTACTGCTGAGTGTGTCTGAAATCCTGACTGCAAAATGAGAGTTATAGAAAGGGAAAACTTCAAGGAGAGAAATTTGATTTTGAATGTATGTATGTATATATGCACTGCAGAGGTGAAAATGACCCACTGAGAGACGACGTCTGGACTATAATTTGAAGCAATCTGTGTCATATTTTAAGACTGCAGGAATCATGTTACAAGAGTAGCAATGATGATGGGAGGAAATTGTTTTTTTTTTTGCTGCTTTTGACGCACAACTTCCATGGAGGCTCCTCAAATAGATGAGCCAAATTACGTTAAACAGCAGTTTTCTTTTGTCTTCTCTCTGATTCATTTGTCACACCAACACAACAGACATAAACATGGACAGCTAAAACAATGGAGCGATTAAAAAGCTTGCATTCACACTATCAGAAACCAAAAGGGGCACTCACGTCTGATGTAGGTTCAACTTCGATTTGAAGTAAAGGGTTTCCTTCATTCCTGAAGACAAGAAGATGAAACAGAAATTAATTGATGAGAAACAGTCTGGATGTTAACCTCTTCATCAGTGTCTGCCTATCTTTAATGTTACACAATGCGCTGTGTATGTTGTTATGTTATGTATGTTATGTCACTATGCTGGCTGTTGCTGAACCTGCAAACAAACTTTGATGTGTGAAATCGGCAGTGTCCTCAAGACTTTGTACTGATCAACACAGATTCATCATGTTACATTCTGACCGACACCGTGTCTGAGAGAGAGCCTCTTCTCAGATCCACCCTACGGGCGTGTCTCCATGAGGACCCTCACCTTTACAGGCTGTGATCAGGGAGTGTGATCAGACACTATGTTGATTGCCTCTGTCTGGTATTTTTAAGAGGACTGATATCTTGAATGAAACTCTGTCAGTGACGTCATGTTTTCTGAAGTACTGAAAGGCTAAAGCACTTGAAACCGGCTGCTTCCTGATTTTGTTGGTAGGTTTAAACTTTTTTTTTTCTTATGTAACCAAAGAGACTTTCTGTTGGTACACCATCCTTTGGTTCATTGAATTGAAGACATAGATAGATAGATAGATAGATAGATAGATAGATAGATAGATAGATAGATAGACAGACAGACAGACAGACAGACAGACAGACAGACAGACAGACAGACAGACAGACAGACAGACAGACAGACAGACAGACAGACAGACAGACAGACAGACAGACAGATAGATAGATAGATAGATAGATAGATAGATAGATAGATAGATAGATAAAGCTAATAAGCAGTTAAGATAATGATGAATCGATGGTTTGAAACTCCATTTTCAAGCCTCATCATTTTTAACATTTCACCATTCATTTCTCAGTGGATTTGGCATTCATCACTAATCTGCTCGGCCAGGGTGTGAGGTTTCCTTCTAAAAACGCCAGGATCACCATGTAAAAGCGAACTGAAGCAGAAGCTTTTATACTGTCCATCACCTGCGGTGGTGCACAGGTGGCATTGGCACACATCAAGACAATTTGACAGAGAAGTGAATAAAATGTGACCAGATTTAAATGTAACAAAGCCCACTCCTAATTACTGCCATATTCTTATTTCTAATTTCACAGGCAAATTTAGAGCCTTCAAGCGCATTCGCGCCCTCGGCCCTTATTAATTTCTGACCCCGGCATGTACCTCGTCACCCACGCCGTGGGTGCCAAGGACACGACACAAACGAAGCCACTTCCCTCCTCGACCCCTCCTCCTCCGTCCACATAACTGGCTGTGTAACATCAGTGCGTAACCCCTCGCAACCTCTCTGTGGTATATTAACACAGGTTCTCACAGCAATCCCAGACAAATCCTGGGCAAAGACCACAGCTGAGGCGGCATATAGAATAATATGTGATTCCTGCGGCGCTGAAGGCCACTGGCCGTGGTTTCGATCTGTGCTCTAATGAGGGGTACCTGCCGGGTGATGGGGTCTGAGACAGGCCCTCATTAACCCTGGGATGAGGCCATTAAGGCCAGAGAAATCTCTTGGCTGTCACTGCGAGAGCATACAAAGATGTGGGGAAGGAGGGACAATAGCCTTAATTAAATCAGAGGAATACGGCTTTCGTAACTAATTACAAATGCATTCAAAAGGCAGTCGTCAAAAGGCAGAGGAAAGACTGCAAGAGTGAGAAAAGGAGGAATGGGGAAAGCAGGAATAATTGGAGCCTCAAACATATGGGTTGAATGTGGTCATGTATGTTTTCATTCCCATGTGATGCATTATATTTATGTGTTTACAAACTTTCTGTGCAAATAGCATGCCTAAGTGCCCATGCCTACTACAGAATTTCATCGTCCACCCCTCTTTTGTTGTTACGTACACTTTGTTTGGAGTAGAGCTGTAAAAGTAAAAGTGAGCAAACCAAAGCCTTTCGCTGTTCTACAGAATTTTCATTTCCCATCGACTCTTTATTTAACTTTTTGTCAACAGGAAATGACCAGTCCATTGATGGATTTGCACTCAATATCCTGACTGTTTCAGTCAACTGTTTCTTTAATCATTTTTAATCAATTTTGGCCAATTTTTGCCTTATTTAATGCAACCTGCAATAAATAGCAACAAATGATCACATCCTGTGATTTTAAATCATTTATCTGAAAATTGAGTGAATAGTCTACTGGTCTCTTGGTCTGATATATATGTGACAATTGTTCAGTGCACACATATAGATATACATATGCACACTGATTTTTTTTCACAAGACACATACATGTTAGTTCCCCTAGGGCCTGCCCCCAGACCTGATGAAGTAGAAAACATTTCATAACTTAATCTGTTAAAACGAGGGTCTATTAAATCCCTAAACGATCACTTTATCTCCACCGAGTTACGACTTATTCACAGTAAACCCGGGTGTGAACATTAAGACATGTCTGCCGTCGTCTGATAATTCCTGCACACAGGAACCGTAACTGTCTTTGCAGTTCAATGGCCGGGTATAATATGAACGCGCTAAAAATGATCTTTGCGTCATATGACTGTGATTATGGAAATGGATGCCTCCCTCAAACATTTCCTCATTCTATTCTATTCAAACACATTGGGAGCCTGCTGTGAAGTGAGCATATCATTATTTGTGGTCCTATATATCTTCTTCTGATTCTTATTATTTACAGACAGTGCTTCCATTTTTTTTTTTATCTCAAAGCTAACAGCTGCCACAGGGATGTGGCATGAAGACATCAAATGCATTTTCGCGTGCCCTATACCTTAACTTTAAAAAATAATAAAACATGCCCATAGCGGTTGCCTCCGTCTGCCTAGGACCTTTTCAAGACCATGTTGATATTTTGAAAACAAAATTAACAGTGGCATTATTTGCTATTGATGAAACCATTACAATCTGTGTGCGCGGTCCATACTTCATCACAGCTGACCATCCGCCTATAGACGGAGGTTCTCTTGCCCTGATTCCCGTGATAGATTGAGATCCTAATCTAATTAACATCTGGGTCGAAAGGCATCTCATCACTCCTCCTCCTCTTCCGGTTGTTTTCCCGTGACCACTGGCTTCCTCACGGAGCCACTGAAAATCTGGGTTGGCATCCCAAGTGTAGCGTGAACTAAAGGCCATGCTAACATTAGTCCCCGTGTATTCGTCATGTCGGGCCTCACATTGAAATTGTCACCCAAATATCTGTGCTCCAATAAGTTTGACTTGACCTCTGACCAGCGGCCGCAGAGAGAAGGAGCAGAGGGGGCACAGAGTGGAGGGAGACGACTGAGAGGACACAGAGGGTCTCATGATGACCAGAAGCGTCTCCTTGATGTCTTTAAATGTAGGATTTGTTAGAGCAGTGCTTGTGTAATGGATGCTACTCACCCTGGTTCAGACAGGACGGGGTGCAAGATGACTTGCGGTGCTCGGCTTGGAGGAGCTTCTGGAGCAACATCTGGAAAAGAAAAAAAAGTAGAGATGCAGAAGGTCAAAACCTATGAATCAGAATCAAAATCCCTTTTTATTTTAAAACTTAAAAGGATGTAGGAGGATATCAAGATCCAAACCAGTTATGGAAAATGCTTTTTTAGATTGTTTTTGGCTGCTTGTGATTGTGGCACCAGTGGACTTTAATACTGGGGTTAGGGGCGGGGGGGGGGGTTATTGTGGTTGTCCACTTATTAGGTCTGTGGTTCGATTCTGACACATGCAGTCTACAAAATAGTTTGGCCAAGACACTAAACATGTGAATGGTTAAAACTACTGGTTGAGAAGATGGACCGTATGACTAGGAGTCAATAGGCGAGAGTGGCTGGTGTCTATAAAGCACTTGGTTGGTGGATACAAAGACTAGCAAAGTGTATAAGTATAAGAACCAGTTTGTTCATCCTTTACTGTATGTTGCACCAAATCTCTGTTACTCATCCAACTTAGAAAACTAAACAAGTGACTGTAAGAAATGACGAAAAGAAGTCAGCTTGGTCACATGTGAAACATCAATAGTTTTGCAGACTATATGCATTTATTTGACTATGAATCAAGACCTGACATGAAGAATGGTGCCGGAAACAACAGACTCTAGGTTCAGTCCTTAAAATGTACAGAGAGACATCAATCTGCATATTCTCCAAATCAGATTCACAACACGTCATTTGATTCTGTATTAAAGACCTCAGTCGGTGTAGGATGTAGCAGCAGGTGCGAGCGTCATTATCACGCTCATAGCTTTGAACATATGTCTGCATGTAGATGTTTGCCTGACACTCATTATACATGTACAAAAAGAGGTGTTACCCACGGCAGTGTGCCGACCAGTTTCTCCAACGTCAGAACAGCTGCTTTTACGTACAACGGTGGCGCACCGCGGCAGCTATTTATACCCGCTATACCATTAATTTATCACAAGTGTCTGAGAACCATCATGACAATGTTATCTCAGTCATTACTATTCAACGTCAGCGGGATGAGTAATAATTATTCCGCAGACCTTATGCTGGAGCAAACTTAATAATGTGCTTCGCAATTTAAGAAGGAAAAGATCATTAATAATTTAAAATGAAGTTTCTAAATGTGCCCGTGAGTGACATTTTACAGGACGCTGCATGGACAGCAACATATTAAATGAACAAACAACCTCTTCATCGATTAAAGTACAGCTACCTCTTGAGAAAGGCTTGAAAAAACTGGTCTCGAGTCTCTAGTGACGAGGCAAAAGTCCACTTTCACATCTGGTTCAAGGTCTAGTGATCTTGGCTATCAAGTTGCCTTATCTTATGAAAAACTTGAAGTTTGGCTGATGATTTTGTGAAGTTTGTGCTCACTTGAATGATAAATTATTTGACCTCTGCAAACTGTCAGCAATGTGTTTTTCTTGAAAACGAAACAGAAAATGTAATTCACCATTGTAATGGTCCATTTAGCATTTACCAACTAAAGTTTTACAAAACGCTTCAATGCATCTGAATGCATTACACAACAAAATGGATGCAGGAAAATGGACAAAATGGACAAACACCATCACATTTTTCTAACTATATTCAATAAATGTGCCTTCACTTTGCCTTCACGACATTATGCGTATGGAAATCTATCATCAGTGTAGAGAATTCCCTCATGGTTTGAGGTTAAACATACGTGGAATTTTTCTGGATGTGTATTAAAAGCAGTGTATAAGATAAGGGTAATTTCCTTTGATCGGCGTAACAGAACGTAGAGCAAATTCAGCTTGTCACATTACGGAGGAAGAAAGAGAAACAGCAGCTCAGATTCCCTCTGCTATTCTCGACGAGCGAGGTCAGATGTTGCGCCGCAGCTACCTCTGAAAGACATCAGAGGATTCGTCGACACGGTTGCCACCTGTATTGGTTCGCTGTGACAATTTCTGACACAAAGTGGGAGTCGCAAAAAAATAAGCACACGTTCCCTTTGTGGCATGGTGCATTAGTAGCTGGCACCGTTGGCCCGCGGCAAGACGGACGTGCTTTTGTTTTGTGTGTGGAGACTGCATGGATGTTTGCATGGATTTCATCCAAAGACCATCAAGCCAGAAGGATCGGAGGCTCCAAATTGGCCAATGGTCTGAGTCTGAGCCAGTCGATCTGCTTCTGCCTTCTACATCAAGAAATACGCTGGGGTACACATGAGCCTCGGTCGAGGCTGAATGGGAACACTTGTGTAAAATTATATTGTAACTGGCTCTTTTTTTCAGATTCTTTTCTTTTAGCAACAATGGCCAGAGTTTACAGTCAATTTAATGTGACATTAGCACGCATGGACAAAACAGAAAGTTGCTGAAAAATAGGCTTTCAATTACCACAGCCTCGGCCCAGCGCTGGGTGCTGAAAATTTATGCATTTCATAAAAAAAACCTTCAGTCTCTTTAGATCTCAATTCCGCCCTATTCTTTCCAGCACACACTCTTCAGGTTGTCTGGGCTGTAATAACCTGCCAAACAAGCAAAGGCTGAGTGCTGCCAGTGTGAGCAAAAGTGAAAGAGTTTGGTCCAAATCATTAGCAGGTAAAAATGAGACCGGCAACAAGTGGGCGTAGCAGCCCCAGGTGGGGATACGACCATCACCAGTGACATCAAAAGACTTCACTCGCTCCCTACTTTCCCTGGGCTGATTTCAGTATATTACGGGTGGTGATCAATCATGAGGGCACTTACCTGGGAAGATGAACTGTTGCTTGTATTTGAAATAACTGGAGGCTGTGGGAGGAGACACAGGAGAGTTTGATTTGAAGCCATGTGGACTCTGCTTCAAAGCGCAAATTTATAGTTCTCACAAAATTTTCTTCCTCAAGTATTGATTTGTTTATTATTTGGTTTTTTTTAGATATTATTTTCTCAGTCAGCAATGAATTAACCAGGTGGGCTGTAGGGAACAAAGTGAATCTGTGCATGACTGAGTTATGCATGTCCTGAAATTGAAATTGAAAATTGTTCAAAACTTTGGTCCCAGCGAACATATTTCATGCTGTATGTCATTGCAAGGGCTCAAGAACTGTCTACACTCGTGCTCCTCAGAGGATTACTTCATCATCCATCATTTTTGTACTGTTATCATTAAGTAAAAAACAATGCTTGCTTGTTGACCATAATGTCCTCATGGGGACAAATGTGCTGTGGGCTGAAACATGAGTCACCTTTCATTACCTAAATTTGTCAATTTAAATGAGAAATCAAAGGTTTTTGTTTTGGACTGTAAACACGTAAAAAGAAACAAGTACAAGTTACCTTTGACACTGAAGAATTATGTGGGATTATAAAGCAAATTCTTCAGCTGTTTTTGAGGTTTTAGTCAAGTGGTGTCTGGCATACTCATATCTACTGATGATACCTGTCAAATTAAACTGTTTCTGTTGTCGTGCGGACTGCGGCGAGGGGTGTAGCGGTGATGGGGGCGTGGCGCTGCTGGGAAGGGGCGGAGCCGGAGAGGACGGGGTGGAGGAGGTCGTGGACGAGGGGTTACTGCTGGAGTCCGGCTGGTACGGGACCGAGATGTGATCCTGGAAAGACACGGAAAAGACGCTGCTCAACATGGGCTTTACCTAAGTTTCAAAATGCTTGGACTCTGCTTTAGAGCTGGATCGCACCACAGAACGTTTGATTGATTTTATAACTTCCAGGCAGCACTAGGTTTTCATTAATTTCAGTTCTCAATGAAAATCAACTTGCAGACTTGAAACTTGCTCAATAGGTGTAATCCATCACCATGAGAAATATGCTGCCTTTATTTTTTTTGACAAAGTTACAGTTTTGCTGTGAAGTTGCTGCAGAAAACATTTCAAGAACTCCTTTCAGTGGTGCATTCAAGGTGCTCCGACAAACAAAATAACTGTGTTGTTTTAGAACGACACACATGCACACCTGCTTTCAACAAAGTTACTGTTAATTAAACATTTTTCTGCTGTGAAGTTGTAAAACTTTTTCTAAATCTAATTAAAAGAAAAGCTAAGAAAACCACAGAAACACAAAATGTTTTGAACATCCATCTTCGACTTGTAGGACAAGAATCTATGAGATTTATGGGATGTAGCAATACTAGATGATACCAGCCCTTCAAAGGAAAAACCTGCAAGTTGCATTTGCACAGTATCAAACCTTAAAGAATATCGCTGTTATTAAGTAGAAAATGTAACTGAAACACAACTGTTGTTAAGGTACTAATCTTGTAAGACAATTTATGGATGGACCGATGAAGTATGACTGACATCTTCATTTACAATCAGCAAATGATCTCTGTTGTTCAGACTGTTTCAATCTAATTAGTGAGGAAACACTGCTATTATACAATAATAAAAGAATAAATAATGAAAAATCTTCTGTTGAGCGGCCCTGTCTGACCGTAGCAATAAAACTAATAAAACATTAAAGAAACAGTCACACACTGTTTCAAAATGATGGATTATCTTGTGGAGCAAGTTTTACGAGTTGATTTCTATAGCCTCCCAACACAGACGGGAATCAAACATCATCCTGAGGGTGGGAAATAAATCAAAGGGTGTGTTTTGAAAAAGGCTCTGAAATGATGTAAAGTATGTGCAATTGATATGAATGAGCAGAAATTGTTATTCAACCACCAATATGGATAATCTTATCTTACCTGCCCAAAGACTTTGGACTGCAATTATAAATCATCATGAGTCAAGAGAAGCTATAAATCATTTTCCGAATTATAGCAGAAAGTGAGAAAAATGGTTGTGTCACCAGACTTGTATCTTTCGTACCCTTTAAACAATAGCATTCAGTGTTTACCAGGCTATTTTCTTGGCAGTTTTAACCTTGGGAATTTGGCTTCACCAATGGTCTTTTCATTTCCTGAACAACCATAAAACAGGGTGCCATTTTAGGTTGCGCTCATATTTGGTCTTACAGGTGAGAATTATATTTCTATGTGCTGCATATTCATTTTCATTCAAAATCATCATAACAAATCATCTGCTGTGCAAACTTCTAAAAACCTCAAACATGGCATTTTGATACTACTGAGACAGACTCATATCAAATAGATCTCCGTTTCCAAAGATATTTCCACATTATCTATTTATTATCTAAAATCATTTATCATAACGAAACACACCAAAGATGCGTATTCTGGTATTTTGTGTATGTTCGCACCCACATTAGCGTCATGCTTGTTTCACAAGATTTCCGTCATGGTGTTACCGCCATGCGATAAACTTATTTCCTCTGGAACTGAGAATTTCAGAAGTGGCTGGCTGCAAAATATTCAGTGTATGAAAACAAATCCATCTGTGCAAACATCAATACTGCTGAAGATATTTTCGTACGGATTCATGATCCCCTGGGACTGACACGATGACTCAGAGCCATTTTCCTGGCCCCAAAAATGGAAGAAAGGTGGTATGTAGGACAGGATGCACGCAGATTGTAATACGAGGTTCATGTTTTTATGCTTACCTTGTTGATTTTGTTGGTTTTGGGGAGCGTCTGACTGATGTGCAGGTCTGTGTACCTGAGCGGGTTGTTGATGTCACATGGCACTGATTCAGTCCTTACCAGTCGAGCTACTACAAAAAGGAAGCACAGACTCAACGACACTCACAAATAGCTTTGGGATAATTAGTGGAAACTCTTTATCAAGCCTTGCTTGTAATGTGAAAAAATGAACAAGCTGCCCTCTCTTGAACACCATCCTTTTGTTATCACAAGCAGACACTTTGTTCAAGAAAAAAGTTTTGTTACGCCATTCTATGTCATTAAGAAAACTGTCACTTTTCTCATTAAAGCAGGGTGGAACACGACTAATTAGTGGGTTTTTTTTCTTACCTTGAGTTGTTCCTTGGTGGTCTTATTTTGGTGGAGGAAGGGAGAGGGGGAAGGCAGAGAGAGAGAGGACAAAAGAATCTCAATTCTGATAGCAGATAATGGGAATTTTTTTCGTTGGTACAAACAGAACATGACGCAGTCGCTTTTAACAAACCTAAGTGGCTTAATTAATCACAGATAACCTTCTATCTGTCGCTCGCTGTTTTAAATAGTCTTGTCAGTTGTTCTAAGGACTCAGAAAAATTTTAATAAATGAATAATACATGAGTAATGACAAGGGCTTAATACACTGATTTAATATCCCCATAAACACGACTCATTTTTAAGGCTCTGGCATCCTAGTTACAGGCTGGGCTGGCAGGGCCACTAGCTACTTGAAATTTGTCAATGCTGTCATCAATCACATCATAGCATGTTATTTAATTATACTCTTATTTAATTAGTCAGCAGCTAAACATTTGTTTGCTAAATTAGACATGGGCTGTTGCTATTGTAAAACAGCTCTGTCAAAGGTAATGCAGGAGTTTCACAGCCACACAAAATATGACTTACAATATTATGCAGGAAAATCTGTAAGTGAACTGTAGTCACCAAGCATGCAAATGTGCTTTTTGAGGGACATTTTAGCAATCTAAATAATTATACCTCAAGATGCATTCAGACAGAACGAAAACCATAAACCATGTTTATGGAAAGGAATGAAGGCAGACATGTAAGTTCCCATGTAAAATTAGTGCTTAATCTGGGTTGTGATGAATCTTTCCCATAAATGTATAGAGTGTAGGGGCAAAGAATCATATTACAAAAGTACAAAAACAACATGTCGTACTGTATATATTTGGGACACACACATATGTATGTATAATATACCTCTGAAATATTCCTTTTTAAGCTGCTTGGTTGTAGACGTTCACCTTCATACAAGAGGATTCTCTAGTTCTGACTGAAGACCAGGATGTAACCTCAGTGAAGTCATTAATAACAACTTCACTAGAGGCTTAATCCTGGGCTTCCTCACCAGCCAGTCACAACTGAGAAAGCATCTTGGATGAGGGTCTACAAGTCTAGTTAACATGACTCTACGACTCGATTACCTGGACAAATAAGAATCTCCACAGACACATCAATCAACACTGCACAAGAATAAACGTGAATGACGTCAGGTGAAACGTCACCCTCTGCCTGAACAAACATTATTAACCTTTCAAGCCTTCATCAAACCCCGGCAACAGCAAGTAATTACTAAATCACCAACAGTTGTCAACACACCGTTGCACAAAAGAAACATTGATCGCCACATCTTTTTTCTTTTAGCTCATGAAAAGTGAAATGCCACGTCAAAAATTACCTTTGAGGGATTCTCGTCCGCCTCGCTGTATGATCAGTAAATGGCAAGGTGGGGCTTCTTTGGTGCATTTGTTGTGGCACTTCAGCCTTGGTGACATGAAGAAACAGGGATGAAGAAACGTCTGGCTGTAGTAACTATTCTAATGCTGGCATGTATGCATCAAGGGAGCATTGACTACATATAAAGAAAAAGCATTAGTACATTATTCAAAAATTATCAAATATTTCTGGAAAAACAATCATTGCAAAAAAAATGTAGAAAATAGAGGAGACATCTGTAGTAATAAGCAAATCAGAGTCACTGATGCATTAAGTGGCACTCTGAGGCTAACACCGGTTTTGATACTTACTTGCAGTTTTTACATTTCAGTCCAAACAACATTCCCTTTCCACATACTATGCATGTCTGGGACATCCAATACTTTGTGGAAAACCTGCGGGCAAGAGAAGAGAGAGTGAAACAAGGATATCTTAAAAAGCTGCGATGTCACTTTCAGCTACATCTATATGACGAGGGCTGTGGATTACCTTGATAGCACTCTGACCTTTTACCTCTCGTGATATTCTCTCTTTCTGACAGACCGCTTCTTGGCGAGATGAAAGCGGAACCCCACGTTCCCCCGCGCAACCTTTCTGCGAGGATAATAAATGCCCGGAGAAGCTACTTCTGTGAAAGTGTTTACCTTCCTAATCTCCCTAACCTGCTTATTTGATTTGGGCCCATTTCAATTTCATCTTTCTCCAAACTCCCCCATCTCGAGTAAATATCAGTCGCTCTGCAGTGCAGGACAGAGGCCACGAGGTTGTACATCATTACCACAATCATACGGAGCTCAGAGGCCTGGGCCACGCTTAGAGGGTGCAACACAAAAAAAACACACATATCTGTGATGTGCTGTGCAGTGGCAACCAATCTCCCGCACAGATTGACTGAGAGTTTCTGTCACGTATGCAACTGTTGGCTGTAGTTACTCTTGTGCCACCGCTCGCCGGCTAATCTCAGGTGACTAATGTAGTCTGACAGAGTCTGAATCTCTTTATTAGGCCTCTCCTCCGCCTCAAGTCGAGAGGCACGACTCAATCCAACCCCCGATTTTTTTGGTTTCTTTTTGTTTTTAGTGAACCTTGCTGTCAAATGTAAGGGTGATGTGACATTAAGGGCAGATTGTGCATGAAGAAGCCTGAGTGATGCATTGTGTACCGGCCTCGCAAACACACTTATTTCAACAGGCCAACAATGCGATCAAGGGCACAGGTTAGAAATATGTAAATTGGCACATCAAGGAGCCTGCTGCATCGAATAATGGCATTTCTCTTAAAAACAGCCTTAATCTTCAAATAATAGCCCTATAAATTACACTAGCGCTAGGTTTGGCTGGGTATGATGAAGATTAAAGCCTTTCTGTGCACCTCGCTGACTTTTAGCAGGCAGAACACCCACGTTCTGGAGGTTGCTGAGATCCCACAACTAATACGGCATTGTTTTACTTTTCAGATCACTAGCGTTTGGAGTCAAGCAGGGTGAGAGAGAGACAAAGGAAGGCAGCCAAAGGGAAAGAGAGCTGAGAGATGAGTTATGCAAGAGGCTTGTTTTAATTAGACTGGAATTCTATCACATATGAGTGTATATGCATATTAGCATGCTCACACACACACACACACACACACACACACACACACACATGCACGTTTCCTTCAGGCCTACCTGTGTTTTATTGAGTTTCCCAGATCTCTTCGGGGAATCTGCGGGGACCAGCGAGGCACTGACAGTGTGTCTGCAGAGAGATAGACAGGTGAAAGCTTATTACAGCAGCATTTTTTTTTCATTAAATCTTAGTTAAATGACAATACTGACTGAATATCTTTCATAATTGACTTCATGTCCTGGATTAAATATTCCATTTAGCGCATGTGAGACGTCGCCAAACGGACCCATCTATAATAATGACAAATGACAGTCGGGTGTCACACTTAATCAGTGCTGCTTGTGTAACATATCCCAATAGCCCAGACAGACAGACAGACAGACAGACAGACAGACAGACAGACAGACAGACAGACAGACAGACAGACAGACAGATAGATAGATAGATAGATAGATAGATAGATAGATAGATAGATAGATAGATAGATAGATAGATAGATAGATAGATAGATAGATAGATAGATAGATAGATCACTTCTTTAATTTTTTCATGGCAAAAACAAAACAAAACAAAACAAAAAAGCCATTCGCTTGGTCCAGTGAATACAGTCAATCCTCTACAAAACATGAAGCTGAAATGGAAAATATAATCATGGCACGACCCACAAGGCACCGATGACCTTGTGATGTTGATCCAAGTCAAAACTTGTCTTGAACAATGTCTTGATGACTGCACGACTCAATCACCTCTCAAAAATCTGCCAAAAACAACAGGACCAACCACATACCCAACCTTAACCATCAGGCAGTAATGCATGAGTTTGAGTCAACTTATCACACCTGGGTGTGTGTGAAGGTGGCTGGATATGCCGGTTGTGCACTGAGATGATAGCACACTATAATGATGTGCCGGCTGCCAGTAATTCCATGACAGAATAGCCACGTCGACGAATGCTGAGACTGTCATAGGTCAAATGCACCATGCAAGATCACTTTGCTGCAGTGTTTTATTTTTATTACTCTACATGAAGAGGCCCATTTACTTTCTGTTATATGCTGTCCCACTTTTGACAGTTCAGAAATGAATGAATGAATAAATACAGTCAGCCTCTACAAAACATGAAGCTGAAATGAAAGTTTTAAACACGACAGGTGGTCTTATCAGATGAATGACAGGAGGAAGGACTCTATCACCTGTCACAGGTAAATTAAAATACCAGCCAAAAACCACTGACCACCACATTCCCCAACTTGATGGCATTGTTATGTATCATCATCAGTCAGTCCTCTACAAAAGTTGAAGCGGAAATAGTGGATAATATGATCATGGCACGACCCACAAGGCACCGATGACCTTGTGATGTTGATCCAAGTCAAAACTTGTCTTGAACAATGTCTTGATGACTGAACGACTCAATCACCTGTGACAGGTCAATAAAAAAGCTGCCAAAAACAACCGGACCAACCACATACCCAACCTTAACCATCAGGCAGTAATGCATGACGGTTAAGGTTGACAGGCAATGACAGACAAATCCATGTGTTTTCTGTCATTTATGACTCTTCAAGCTGAAGCTGCAGTAGTGGAGGGAGATGACAATCTAACTCTGTTTATGCAAACTACTTTTTGTAGATAGTTATTTAACAGTGACCAGTTTCAGATTGTAGGCAAGCATCATTGTGCTAAGCACAGCGTCAGCAGCAGATAAGACGGAAATGAAACGTCTGCATGACTCAAAATTTTCATATGGTGAGAGGCTCAATCAGTCTGGCTAATTGATTATGAGGCTGCTCTGTGCTAATCGCCAGGTCCTGGTGCCATATAGCATTTCCTGGTTCCTGAAACACCCTTCCTCTCTGCCCCTCCTCCAGTCTCTCCAGAGGCTTTCTGTGTTCCCTCCGCACTCCGATGCATTTCTCAATTACACTCAATCAAGTTGATAACTCAATACAGAGGGGAAACTGACATCATCTGCTTCTTGTCGGCCTTGCTGGCGACTGGCAGATGATTGGACATGTCAGCCGCGTGGTCAGAGCTATTTGTCATTCTGGTTGCATGCTGCTGACGTCCCTTTCTATCCTCCACAATATTCTTTGATGATCCTGCTATCCCTCACACGAGTCATTGAGAAGCACAATTATGCAGAAATACACACAAATGCCCACAAACCCAAGCCTTTTGTCAAGGCATCAAATGTTAAAATTGAAACTGTGGGCTGAGCTGTGCCCTTAGATCTGTCACTAATGGAGATAAGCTTTACTGAATAAACCTTGGCTATTGTGGCATGTAATAAAACGATCAACTTAAGGTGCAAAATATCATGTAAATGCCATGTACTACCTGTGTGTGCGTGACTCTTTTCCACTTGTCTCCCAGAGTCCAAAAATATGCATGTTTTGGCATGTTGGTGACTCCACATTATAACCTGACAGTATGTGCCTTCACTGTGCCTTGACCTTCTGTGCTCTGATAGGCTCCTGCAACACTTCAGATACAAAGTAAGGAAAATAGGTGGATGTTTCACAGTTTCTGTGTAAAGAAAAATGAGAAAATAACCGCGTAGCAAACATTCCAGAATGAATTGTGAATGAACTGCCAAGGGTTTGAGTGGCTGCCCTGTGAACAGATATCTCTTCTCTATTACTCATACCATACATGAAATCAGGCAACAGGGTACACATGGTATCCATAGGTGCCAGCCTGGACTGAAATGTCAAGGGTTAAAATGTTTGCCCCACATGTTCATCACATTGTTTAATTACTTTTTTATCACCACACAAATCAAATCAAATTAAAACATCAATGATGAAATCCTCCTGAAGAAAAATGTGAAACAGGTTTCTTTGGCGTGACTACGCTGATCATAGGCTGGCTTTGATTTATGAGACACGCAGCGCGTATCTTTGTGCCAAAGGGTTGTCCAATTTGATTACTTCTCACCACCTGACATCAACAACGGAACAAAAAAGAACAAGGGAAAACCCACCTAGAAAAGTTGTGTTTATGGTTCATAAGCAGCAGCCAAGCATCCAATCATCACTTGCACAACACAGTGCAAAAAACAACACAACAAAACTGCGTGAGTAAAATATTTGAAGCTCACAACTTTGATGCAGATCTGATTAATGAATCCTATCCTATACATTTTAAAGAATACTAAACTGTTATACCAAAGCAAAAAGGGAATGTCTGGTTCCTGCGTGCATGCATTTATGTATGTGCTTGTGTGTGTGTGTGTGGGTAACAGATGAGCCTGCAGGAGCCGGGAATCTGTGAGGCGCCAGACAACTGTGTACTCCTCCATCTTTCCTGATTGGTTTCAGCCTAATTAAGCTGAGCCCCCCCCTCCACTGACCACGACACACAACAGGCCATGGATTGGATTTGCTATGTTTGCGTGTGGATTGAAGAGAGAAAACATAACTAAACCAAAAGATCATATATCAAGATCAGGTATATGTTTCTGTCCGTGTGTGTGTGTGTGTGGATGTGTATGGAGCTAAAGAGGCTACTTGAGTCTAGGAGCCTATTTGGAGCCAAATATAGTTTATTTGATGTCTAACTCAAATGCCTCTGCATGTGATTGACTGAGTGCTAAACACTGCTATTCCCTATGGAAGACAGTTTTGTTTTTTTTACTGCTGATAAAAAACAGCTTAAAGTGTGAGAGTCACAAAAAACAACAACACAAGGCACAAATTAAAAAAAAACACACACACACACACTAACCCTGATTATTCTCATTCCACACCTACTCCTGTCATTATCCGAATCATCGAGGTCGATGGGCAGAGCGTAGCACTCATAGAAAAAAAGCTCCAATCAACTGGTTGAATGCAATCAACTGCATCACCATCATTATCAAAGCGTAATCAATAATTGAAAATGGAAAACACACAGGACTGCAGCACATCCACGAGAAGCCTGTTTAACTACACAAGTGTCTGACATTATGCTATATATATATATATATATATATATATATATATATATACACACAAACACACACACAAACACACACACACACATGCACACGTACAGTGGACTGTGCAGCACAGCAGAAGAAGTGAAAAGGATTGTATAAAAAAAACTGTGTGGGCGTTTGTTGCACAATGTGCTGCATTGCTGAGTGTTTTAGGAGCGGTATGTTATGGGCTGCTTCTCGCCATATTCTTATGCAGGTTACTCATGTGTTTTAATGACTTTACACAAGGTGAAGACTACACAGTTATCAGTTTGGAGTGGCAGCATAAAACAAGCTAAAGTGAACGGTAGAAATAAACTATTTTATCTTTCTTTTCCATTTGAGGGTAAGGGGAAGAAAAAAAAACTCCTCCAATGAACACGAGACAAAGCCAGGTTGCTCAGTTGCTATGGCAACTGCTACACGCTGATCAGCCTCTTTTGCAGAATATTGTGCTGTCATCTTTGATGAGAGAGCACACACACACACACACACACATGCTTACAAATAACCTTCGTATACACACACACTCAATCCCTGTGATATACTGACAGAGGCAATCACAGCACTGGAAAAAATAGCAATTATACTAAACAAGTATCTCTGCACAGCCTTGTCGACAGTGGGAGTCTTTTGAGACTGTGTGGTGTAAAGTGTGCCAGTGAGACAGAGGGGGGAGGAACGGGAGAGAACAGATGATGCCTGGAGGTCGTACGGCTCGGTGGCGACTTCCACAGTGGGAGAGCTCTGACGGCTTGGAGCACGAGGAAACTGGCCGACAACCAGAGCGGGTTTCTGTGATGAGGCCGGTCTGACGTAACACCACGACACTCCACAGAGGTAACAGATAACCATAGAAATGGGGGAAAAAAGTTGATATTTTCTCTCCCATACTTTGGAGAAGAACATGTAAAAGTTTTAGAGAATACACATCAGGACTGGGGCACGTCTGAAGACTTTCCAAAGGAACGTTCTAGAGCCAAAGACTTTAACTAACTAAATAAATAACTACAGCGGAGTGAAGAAAAGGTCATAAAATATATACAACATAAGTACAAAATTCTACAATTCTACAGGGTAGAATGCGTAAAATTATGTAGTGTATGTTTAGGTTGATTGGAGGTTCTTAACTCCCTGACTTCATCCTATGTGCACTGGGTCAGGCTCCAGCAGACCTCCATGACACCATAAAGGTACAAAGCAGGTGAGATAAGGAATGAACTAAGTTGATATAACCTAAAGATATAATAGACACAATACTAGACATGATACAGAAAGAGAAATAATACAGCATATCCTGGAGGCTATAGCTGCATTGCACGTGATGTGCCACTTTGTATTGTTGGTGTCTGTATCTATTGCTTCAGCTGCTCTTCCTACAGAAAGACTTGTGGCATTGTGAAAAGGACTGGATAAATGTCCCAAAGTTAGACTGGCAGAAAACATTATTTGCTTCAGTGCTGCTGGCAGATGGGAACCTCAAACATCCACATAGCATTAGTATCACAACAAAGCAGGCTTCTCTCTTACAACATGCAGCCACTCCAAGTAAAGGAATGCACCCGTCTGATCTTACTGCAGTGGGAAGTTGACTGTGAACATCTGTTGCTTTGTTGCACTCCCTTGCTCACTTGTTGGCCATTAAGACCTAAAGTTTCTTTAGGGAAGTTGAGCAGCACTAAAGAGATTAAAAGGCAATTTAGCAATTTGGCAATTTATAATTTGCAAAATTGCAAGTGAAATACATGGAATTGTTTGCCAAAAAAAAAAAATCTGGAGTGACAAACCCCCCCCCCCATGTGTCAGTGTTTGAACCACCAGTGTGGTAACCTATTGACCAGTCCACCTCTTTATTGAGCGTGTTTATGACCTCCACCGTGGGGATTCATTAGTGGAGGAACATGAGAGATTGAGGCGAGAGAGCTGTGCTAGAAAAGGATTCAATTTATTCCCACTCTGACAACATACAGTACACTACCTGGAAAACACATTCCAGAACCTCATCATGTTTACTGAGAAGACTGAGACCAAAGTGTGAAGAAAAACAGAAAATACGTCACATGACAGAGATGAAGAGAGCTCATCTTCAACTAAGATGCTTAACTGCTGCTTTTTGGTCCAAAGATCACAGTTTTAAAATGTTTGGGTTTGTAATAGTAATTGTAGTTTTACTTTTTTTTTTATTTGATGCTGACTTGACTATTGAAATTACCTTATTTTCTAATTACCTACATATGAGTTAAACCTTGAGATTTATGATTGAATTAAAGCCATTGACTACAGTTTAGATTAGCAGATAATAAGTATTAGATTTGAAGTATATGAAATATTGGAAGTAGAGGAGTAAGAAAAACGTGTGGCGTTTGAACTGAAGTCAAGGTGAGATTTGTCTGAATTCTTATAAAAATGTCAAAAATAAATAGACACATAAGATAGCAGAGCTTGTTTGCCTCTACAAGAATGACTATCCACCTCTGAAGGGACAGCTGAATGACAGAATTACCATAAAACTGTTCATCGTTAATGAAATGCTAAATCAACGCCAACCCCGGCCTCTTTTCTCCAGTCTTTCTCCTCAGCCCGGTTTAAATTTAGCCATTACTTGTAGCCATTTTTGTTTGCCAACTCTCGAAGGGACCTCCATTGTGGTGCCACAGCGGGTTGCTAGGAGATCTGTGACGCAGCTGCACAACGTCTTTGCAAGGTTAGGGCAAGACGGCAGCATCACTAAAACATGAAGGAAGAGAGCGGAACATTTAACTGCTGCTTCCATAAGCACACACTTGCACACTCCTACACTCTACACACACATATACACAGATTCTGCAGCATGTGTGTGTGTGTGTGTGTGTGTGTGTGTGTGCCGGTTCCAGGCACGCTTGTGGAGCGCCAAGTGGACACGAGGCATCACCACAAGCCAGAGAGTCTGTTCGCTGAGACTCTGAGCTCAAACAGCCCGAGGTGCCTGAGGTGAGCTGTCCGTGTCTCTCGACAGCCTCCACAACTTTTCACACTGGAACAAACAATGACTCTACATGAACAATGCGAACGCTCCGAGCCAGAGCCAAAACACTGAAAAATGCAAAGCGTGTTATTCTGTTTGACCATGAGGGAAAACGGACAAAAAAAAAGCAAACAAACAAGGGGACCCTACTAGCTTTGAAGGAAAAAGTGAAATTGTGAAAGTGAAAGCATCATTTGTGCATAAATCAACATCAACCTGAGAGTTAACAATGTGTGTTCAGAAGCAGGTGTGTGGTCCTCTTTGAAAGCATGTGATAAGCACAGTTAAACAGGCAAAAAAAAAGAATCCAGATATCTGAGGTCTCAGGCACCTTCAAGAAGTGTTTGCTGGTAAGGCCGAGAATAGCTGCGCTGGTGATTATGTGGCATTCGGTATTGCAGGGAGGAGAGGTGTAACAAAGTTGACAGGTGTAATTAATAACATAAAAATATGAGCATTTTCCATTTCGGTTAGTCAGATCAGCTCACCCTGTACACTCACTGTGCTACGTCTAATCAGCCGAAAGAGGTGTAATTACCTGTGTGGGTTATATACCGTGTGTGTGAGACTTTAAAGATATAAAGATATAAACACACATATTTTCAGTCGGGACTAGGCGGCTCATTGTGATGCCATTGTTATTGGTCCCTGGTAATATCATTACTCTCTAAACGAAAACGAAAATTATCAGTCCAGTAGCAAAAGTGTCATATAGAACTCCTCTCCCTCTCCAGTTTTCACTTTTCCTGTCTCAAGGATGAGGATGATGATTATTGTTATTACTGTTTATTATTAATTCATCTTAATTAATTAATAATTCATTCATTCATTTCACACCCACTGGTGTCTCCAGCTCACATAGGGTGAAAGAAGAGACCTATTTTCCTATTACTCACTTATTGTTATTACTTATTATTTTCATTATTATATTTCAAACTACTTAAATTTTCCCTGTTACTGTTACATTTGTGACTCCTTAGTATTCATTATATATTATTTGCTGTGAAGATTCTGTGTGGACTGTTGTGTGGCTGCTGAACAGAACAGTTTCCCTTTGGGGATATATTAAGTATTTAAATTATCTCATTATATTATATAATGTGCCATCTAACCATGACTTTGCTGGCCAGAGAGTCCATTCAGTTAAAGTCTGCCTGAAGAGTCAGTGTTTAGACTGTTCCAGGCTGCTAACATAGCAGACTCCCTCTGTAGCAAACAGGGGCACAGCAATTCATAAAATCGTGACTAAACGTTATAAATATATATTCTTATTGATCCGCCCACACTTGACTTTTAAATAGACTAAACCTCACTCGGTATCAGATAACTGCAGACTTAAAACGCTATCTATCACTATAAAGTGTCTCTTCTCCAGAACACAGCAGCGCGTCAAAGGTCACCCAGGCAGAGACAGAAGAGTGTGAATCTTCTCTTGTAATCTTGGCCGTATCGTCAACCAGTCTCTATCACAAACGGCATCTCTGGGTTGAGAGCCGAGCAAGGCTGTGACGTCTCGGCGTAGACTCTCCACTGACTCATCCCGAGCAGACAGCGTTTGGTCACCTCAGCCCTGTCTTGTGGGTCCGCCGCGTGTTTTGATCCAGCCGACTGGAGAGATGAGCGCTAATGCTTTTGGCTGCGAGGCCCCTGACGTACGAGATGGCAGTGACACCATAATCCCAAACATAGACGCGGGGCAGATGTCTAGGCCGGCTTACCGGGTGCACACACGCTTGACCACATGATCACACACAAACACACGCGTGTGCCGTTCCTAAAATAGGAACCGGAGACCTGAGGGCAACGGAGAAGCTCCACAGATAGTGAAAATATTTTTTTCAGTTTTTTTTTTCCTCTACCCAATTATTTACAAGTAAGCGAAACGAGAAAGGACCGGTCCATGTCTCATTCAGTCAGTTTTGTTTGTTTTGAAATTGGATCAACATCATGTAGCGCTGAGGGGTCGCTAAAAGGTCAAGGCAAAAACATCCAGAGAAAATCTTAAGAGTGCAGGATAGTTTTCTGTATTATGGTAAAATTGAGATGAAAAATATCACAATATAAGGAAAATATAGGCAAGTGTCAACACACCACAGGCCTGGAGAGAGACTCTCATAATAGAGGTGATAAACCTGCAATTAAGTTTTCTTGGGAATAATTATTTCTCAATGTCTGTCATTAAAACAAGCAAACAAAAAAAATAAATACAGAGAACTTGCGAAAATCACATCCGTGACACCAACACCTGTACAAACAAGGTGCTCGTCAATTTAGCATGTATTTGGACAGACCACTAAACATGCTTCAGGGTGATGAAAGCCAGAAGGAGAGTCTAAAAAAAAGAAACAAAAAAGAAAAACCGCAGGACTTCTTCAACCTGCTCCGTCCACAATAGACGGTTTATCTTGGGTATCAGGTACATCGGCCGGCTGCCCAAGCAAGCTGTGATGCCTGCCGTGTCTAATAATGCTTTCTAGTACATGGGGGTAAAAAAAGCAACGTGCACTTCTTACGTAGACAGCAAGTTTTTAGGACTTGGAGGAGGAGTACAAGATCTGCTGTAGCCTGGAGCGGACGCTGTTAAAAAAAACTCTGCTGCTGCAGCTCAGTGGGTTGTCAGTATGCGCTCCCACGCATGTACAGGTGGAGATGGCTTCATTTTGAATGACCGGAGGCCTGTGATCATTATTTACAGCTTTGTGGTCACTGCAATATTCATTTAACATTTCAGGTTCAGATACCCAGCTTCCTGTCCCTATCAGCAGGTTAAAAGACAATGATTTGCTGCAGTGATGAGCCAGTCCCACAAAACAAGCAAGTGTCCAAAATGGACAAAATGGTTAGTAAGGACAAAAACACAGAAGTGCAATAATATGTATAGCAACAAATAAATACTAGTTGATCTTTGACCAGGTTGAAATGGTCAAAGATCATTGCTGTTTCTTTGGCGCAGTCTACTTTACTCTATTTTAGTGAAATACATAACTTAAAACCCACAGACATTTGGTCTTATTCGTACTAAGGACCAATCACTCTTATTATTGCTCACAGTTCCTTGTCTTTTTATTCCTCTAACTTTAACTTAACTGTTAATGGCAACATAACCATTGAGAGCAACGTCATTTGCAAAAAAAACTGTGAAAACTTTCCCAGAAGAAATTTAATAAGGGGAGAAAAATTATATTCTACAACTAATACGACTACAAATGGTAAAAGTAGCAGTAGTAGCTTTGTGTTTAATTAATTCTAGTTAAAAGTGATCTGACAGGAAGTTATTTGTAACTGATATTCATGAGAAACAAAGCCATTAATTGCTGTTTGGATTAGCATCTTTCTTGAGCATGGCATGTTTAAAAAGAAAAAAAGAAAAAGGGCGTGGAATTTGAAGCAAACATCACTGCTATCCTTAACACATATACACACCCAAGCCGGGAGGGGAACCACACCAATAAATTCACATGTCTGCAGCGATACCTCCACCGCATATCTTTTGACATTCAAGTGCCAACGCGTCCGCCCTCTCATGCATACGGCGTGTGATTATTCGCTGCCATGCCTCGGCCCGCAAGTATGCACTGCCTTGCCCCGCATACCTGTTCGTCAAGATCGGCCACTATTCACAACACTAAGCGACGCCCATTCATCAGCGTCTTCCTTGACACAGCTTCCATTGCTCCACGTTTCCTCCTCAGTCTAATGGGCTCCTGGAGCATAATGCATCAGCCAATAAGGCTACCGATGTGCGGCAACACACCACCTCCAGTCATTATGGCGAGGCCTGATTGCCCATTTATCGCTCTGTCCAACAGAGCTGTACTTAAGTATATTCTTAACAAACAGAATTACGGTGGTGCGAGTGATTAGAGTCTTGTTGTTGGTAAGCCACGTTAAGACTCAACAACACAACAACAACCACTTGACAAAGCAACACAAAACACGCGAGGATAGTTTATCTGTTGTAAAAATTCACTCGTGTTTTTTTTTTTAAGAAAATAAGAATAATGAGGACCAGATCTTTGTTAAGATTCAAGCTGAGTTTGTTTTTCCAGCCACGGTTGCACTAGACTTTTGAACCTGGCAGAGACGAGAATGGCCTCTCCGAAATGAGGCACTGCCTGAAAACTAAATAAACTGATGTCAAAAGGGATTAAACATTGGATGAGATGTATTGAAAGTATTTGACGAATGATTTGCAAAGACTAGAGTGTGAGTGGATAAGGAGGCGGAGGAGGAGGAGCAGGTCTCTTACTTGCAGAGGGTGTTTCAGCGTGGACGGGAGGCGTGGAGGGGATGAAGGAAGGGAAGAAGAAGGACCGCAGAGATCGTTCGGTGTGGAGGGGCGAGCGCTGTGTGGGCAGGTTCTCACAGCTGCCCACGCTGCTGTGGATCTTAAGGTTCAAGGGCTTGGTCTTCTTCTTGGCTCTGAGGGAAATAAGACGAGAATGAAAACAATGAGGCTGATCGATGACCTGCTTAATGGCAAATCTGCAACTTTGTTTTTCTCAGACAGATAAACAGTTTGACAATGTTATCTTCGGAAATATTAATGAGTACAATTTAAACACTGTGTAGAACCTTGGAGTGATAAGCTGCTATTTATTTTAATGGACAAATTTGAAGAAAATCGCACGTTAGCTGTGGTTGTGGTTTTTGTACAAATATTAATGATAACCAGAGGATAGAACAGAATGGCTAACTCTTCGATGGTGTACAAAATGCCTGGGGATTCAGAGAGACTGCAGATTTTGCAGAATATAATTCATCGCAGCTGTGAGGTGTTCCCTTTCGAGTTAGTTCTATGATTCTTTTATGGAAAAAATCTCGCAGTTCATGCCAGTAACTGTCATTATTATTCTCTCCACCTACACATACTGTACACCCCACAGCTGACTACAACAAGTTCACTACAGAGCTCGGAGAGGTACGAAAGTCACATCGGCGGATAACGCAGGGTGAGAGAAAGAAAGAAATGTTCACCGGGAAAAGAGAAACAGATCATCTGAAATATAGCTGTACTCTCTCTAAGCTTTTCTTCAAGAGTTAATGATGGGTTTAATGTTTGGATTTCAGGGTTGTGTTGTTGATAAATTACTGTTGGTTTTCCTGACTGTGAATTAAACACACAATTCACATCATGTGATGTGATTATCAAAAGTTCAGCAGGACTAGCACCTCCTCCGGGGCATATTTAAGCACTGCCGCACGTTGAGCTAAATGATAATGACAGCTTGGAATGAGGCGGGCAATGACAATACAACTGATTGACTCAGGGAAGTGGGGACAGAGGGAAATGTTTAATGTTCTCCTCCCTGCATAAATACAGGTGAGACACTGTTAGAAAAGTATAACAGTATAAGTAAGAATGTAATCTGGAGGCCTGATGAAAGGTCTTGACAGAAAGGTCTTGTCCATCCATTAATCAATCCATCCATCCATTTTCTTAACCAGTTTTCCTTTCTCCTAATGCCAAGAGAGCAAAGGCAAGGAACAGACACACACATACACACTATTCACTCCCAGACTGACACTTATGGGTAATTTAATCTCCAATCTGCCAATACTTGCATGCTTTTGGACTGTGACTTGGATGAAACCCATGTCTACATGATGAGAAGAGGCAAACTCTAAACCCAGTCGAACCCCTCTATCTGTGTGCAGCAGCGCACACCACTGACTCAATGTGTTTCCACTGTCTCGGACTGTAACAGATACAAATGAAAAATCATTCAAAGATTATTGTACCTGATAGTGGATCGAGACAAAAATGAATGACTTCAAATGTAATAGCAAGGCATCAAACAGGGTTTCAGTCTGGATTCACTAGCAGCTGAGATGCTGAAAAATCTAATGTTGGGATGCAAAGGTCTTAATATGGGAGTCCTGCCACATCTTAGTTAACTTTGTTTCTGTAAGGCCATTATTCAATTCCACTATAAAGTATTTGCTTTGGACGTCGATGTTGTAGATACCCAACAGAAATAGTGAGCTGTACTCAAGTATGTGTGAAACTTTTTTAAAAAGCCAGGTGTTCAGGGTGAGAGCCATTCATCTTTGTAAATACTAAACTTTTTGACAGCTTGTGCATGTGACAGCTGCTCAACGAACTCTTTCGGTATGATATCACAGGGTTTGGTTTATTTTGTGGCAGGAGTGACTGATCAAAGATCAATGAGCTGAATTTTTGCACTAATGTATTAAACAGCTGCGTAGTTATGTAGCCCTGTTTTTTTTTTCTTCTTATCTTGTAAATTAAGTTCAGAGCACATCGTAAGAGAATCAAAATGATTTTTTTTGTGATAAATTGAGAGTAACCAACAATTTCCCATAATCGCTGGCTTGTGTTTGTCATCTCCCTTTTGGAAGACCTGTTATTTCATCCAAGCTTTAGATAATTAAGCTTTTGCTGTAATTTACCTTTGTAGGTCTGTCGTGCAATTTCATCTCATGAAATGATCTTTGTGTATTTCGGCGCGATACCACCTGAAAGTACACACATTCTCATTTGACAGTTAATTATGTGCTGAGTGAAGTACGTGAGACACCCACACAGGTTGGAAGCGTGATTATATTAAAAAAAAAAAAAAAGAAAAGCCATTTGGTTTAAAAATATCTGGACTGAGTAGTCTGTTAGAACTGCCTGCTCAGGCTTTCTGGGAGTTAAGAACCTGGGTTAACGTCTACAGATCAACATGTATCAGCGTGACCAAAAAACAAGGTAATCATCCGTACGTGAGCCGAACAGATGCCAGAAGTATATAAAACACATTAAAACCAGTCACTGAAAGGATGAGATCCCAGAAGACTGGGCTTAGAGCCTTAGAGATATGGTGTTCAGACATCCCAGAAGGGAGCTGCAGACCCTCTATATTACGAAGATGTCTTGGGCTTCTCTTCTCTGATGGAAACCGTCAATCACTATCTATTTAAATCATGTCACCCTAACCTTTTGGTTTAGGTGACGTAGACACTGAAGGAAACTATAAGAGACAGATTCCCAGGTAAGCTCTGAAGGATTGCGAAATGCATGTTTAATTGTGCAGTGATATTAGTCAAAATAAGTCAAATTCCTCTCTGTAACTGTATCCAAGAGACAGATTCACAAACATTTCTGACTTCATCAAACTTCATCAAATCATCTACGTGGTCTCTGCCTTGTAATTTGTTCCCTAAAGAAGGAGATGCACATCTCAAGATGGCCTAAAATAGGAGAACAGTTACATGACATGAGATTTGTGTGCTCACAAACTGAGTGATGCACTTCAATATTCACAGCGTAGACATCAACAGACGAGTCAGAGAGATGCATAGAGGAGACAGACTAGATAGAGAAAAGGTAAATATATATGGATATATGTGTGTGAATGTATGTGATACAAAAAAAAGAAACATAGAACAACAGGCCAATAAATAAACAGGAATTAAGACGATAAAGGTAAGTGATTAGCATGATTTTCATGAAAAACTTAACTAAAAAGTTGAAATAAAAACTCCCAAAAAAGACTGTGAGTCTTTGCTTTTCATGCAAAGTATCACTCATTGAGTGTTAAACCTTACAGGGCTTTTTTCTACCCGATGTCAGTTTCTCACTCCCTAAACTGAGTCATGCAATTAGACCTGTAAACCAGCGCAGCACTTCACTCCCATCTCCTGCAATAAGGAAGCAGCCTGCAGGTTATCACTTCTCCGTCTTAGAGCTTTTGTCAGCTATTCCGATTAGGCCACTTTATGGCATTTGAATCTAAATTAAACCATTCATCTGCCTCTATGCATGCCTTTATCCCCTCTCCCCTGAATGATTTGTAGACGTTGCGTGTGGGAAAAGTCAAAATGAATGTGCGAAAGAAGGGAGAGGATTCCCAAATTTGGTTTTCAAACGACTGCCAGCCGAGGCGGGTGGGCGGGCAGAGGGGGGAGACTGTCAGCTCCACAGTTGTTAAAGCACCTATTCAGATACCTTCTTCTACTCGGCGTATAAAAAAAGTTCAAGGAAGAAAACGCGATATGGAGAGACAGAAGACGAGCAAGGTGGGTGACTTGTCAAGTGTCAGGGAAAATCAGCCAAGGTGTGAATATTAGAGTCATCTTTTGATCCAGTCTGGGATTGTACATCACGATGCATCTCTCTCAGACGAAAATCACTGCCTGTTTGTGTCACATCTCAAATAGCATTTTTGAGTTTTTAATCTCCCCGGGGTCCTCCGTACCGAGGAAACAGGAAAGCCAAAGTTTTTCTTCTTCCTCTTCTTCTTCCTACTGCAGCGGCATCACCCGAGATTTCCACTCAACATGTTGGAGTGATTGAACTGCTTATTGTCTCCTGTTCATTATTGGGTGATTTGCAGATTTCTTATTGCTGATTTGAAGTCAAGAGCTGGGTTGGCTTCGTCTGTATGAACATCTGTGCTGGTGAGACTTTAACCGAACCTTGAGCACTTTCATTGTTGAAAAATAAACTTATAAAGTCTTGATGAGCAAAACACAGTGGATCAGTGGCTGCCACCTCACAGTGAGAGGCTTCAAATCTCTGCACTCTGCACTCCTTCAAAAACATGCATGTTCATGTCAGGGGTTGTGCGTACGTGTGTGTATGTATAGGGGTGTGTTTACCCTGCGATGGATTGTCAAGGGTGTGTGCCTTGACCCTTTATGTAGAGATGATGGGCACCAGCAGACACTGGTCAGGGTGAAAAGTGGTTAAAGTAATGGATGGATTGATGAATGGATGTATGACCCATCCAGAGCTGTGAAAACTGATCGATGTATAGACTCCTAATAAGTTAGTAAAACAACAGATTTTTCTGATCTGTTTTTACCAATTGATTGGAGCATCACTGTTGGAGGCATAGATACATCACCGCCACAAACACTCTTTACTGAGATACATATATTCTCCACTTGTATTGGTATCAATATGGAAACTTTCTCTTTATTAGTAAGTATAAAACATTCATAATACTTAAGACTCTTTTTCCTCCATAACCTTCTTCTTATTGATAATGAGAAAGTTGTCATTCGGCACCAAAACTTGAATAAACTCAACATAATGAGCACTTTACGAGGAACTAATTTTCTATTAATACATAGGCTACTGAGAAGCACTTCAAATGTTTATCAAGCTGAATGAGTCGAGTGTGGCCTTTTAAAATTATTCCAATCTCATTTGATAGTCTGTGTTATTTTTTGGAAGATGAGGTTTTCTACTTCACAACAGGCAAGCGAGGGAGGGAAAAAAAAGAGAAAAAGACTGACATCCATGCCAACACAAGCTCACATTAATCCACCCACTCCCTCCACACTCTCTCACACACATACACACAGTTGCAGAGAGACTAATTACAGTGACACCTTTAAGTTCCAGCTTCATTTGATCGAGGACAGCAGAGAGCACTGGAGAGCAGCAATCACTCAAGTGACACGTTTCTTTTATATTCCGACATATGAAGAGGATTTGGAAAAGGCAGGGTCACGAATACTGCACAGCTCCCTCCCTAACTAGCAGTAGTCTCTCGCTATCCAACCGGCACACCTCAACAGTGACGCTGCACAAGAGCCAAAACACTCGAGCCCTGTTTAATTAACACTCGCATCCATCTAGGAGAGTGGATTACTTACAGGAATCTATCTGCACAGCTCTGCTTTTTTACTTCAGAAGTATGCAGAGAGCTCTGCTGAGACCCATATGGCGAAGAGAAGCACCCTGTTGCTTTTTATGCAAATGGGGACCTGTGGAATAATATCTCTGGCAGCTACCTCTCTTTGCTGCTTTAATAAAGTTGGTAGAAAATGAAATAAAGGTGGCTGGAATAATGATTACAAGGGAGAATTACTGTGAGCCTTTTGAGCCGTTTCATCCAGAGCGGGTTGCCTTGCATTCAGGAGTCTGTGGTGTCAAGCCTGAGCTGAATAAAAGCTGGCAGTCTGCTACCCTGGGAAGGCTTTTTATTTTTCTTTCCCGTGGCACCGTTGGGCTGCAGCTCGGCAAGCATACTCTTTCAGTAATTACAAAACTAAACAGGTTTTGTGCACTTTAAACTCTTGACATTGTGAATTTTCTTTCCTAATATTTACATTGGACATCGTACATATAAAGGCTATTCATAGATGTGTATGTGACATGATGTTTCAGCCTTATGGGGTGGGAAAATGAGGATTATCTATGTCAAAATTTAGAAATGGTGAACAATTCCCAACACCAATGTGGAATGTCAAAAAAAAAAAAAATACATGGAGCAAAACAAGTATCACATAGAAAACCGAGGGAAACCGTGCTATTACCCACTGTACACATCAATCAACACTTACAAATGAGTTTTTCAAAGAAACTGTAAAAAGAATGGAAAGTCATTACATCACTGCTGTGCGACTTTGGCTCGACTTCTATTGAAGTTAATGGGGCAGTCATGAAAAAGCCCATTAAAAAAACTGACTGATGGTCCTTATCTGACTGAGACTGTCCTTTTTTACGTGTTATTGCTCTGGACAGCAGCTGCTTACAGCTCAAACCAAGCCGCTGGTCTCGACACAGCTACATCATGATACGCATGACCAAACAGGGTAAGTCTGGGCTGTTAGCACAGACCAGACAGCGAACGTAACTGGATAAATGTAATGGGCTGGACTCAGTGATAAGAACATTCAGACCATCCTCTTAATGCCACGCTAGGATTTGATTTATCCTGCATCTTCATAAAAGTGTAGCCCCACAGACTGTGGCCTCACAGTACGAAGGACCTGGGTTTGACTCCTTAGTCAGACTGAGGTTTCTTTCAGTCTAGAATTTGATGTTTTCACCATGTCTGCCTGGGCTTCCCACAGATTTTCTCCCATGGTCCAAAGTTCAAGTCTTTAGGTCGATTACAGGCTCATAACTGCCCCTAGGTGTGAGTGTGAGCATGAACATATGTTGCCCCTCTACAGTATGAGCTGGGATTGGCTTGTGTTGACCCTTGCGACACTGGATATAAAGCAGAGTGAGACATAATTGATAAAATCAGCTTTTCGGAACACAGAGGAAGATAATGACGACAAACACACACACACTGTCATGAACCTTCACTGCTACAGGCATCAGTGTTATAACAAAACTCTCTCACGCTTCGTTTCCTTCTCTAAATGTCATGTTTTCGTGTCAGGAAGAGATCAGAGGATCACCTTCTGTACGAACAGATCAGCAAAGCGACTATGAGACACTGGTTGGGGGCTATCACTAAATATAACAACTTGTTTGTGGGAACGTGTGTCGCTGCCTGCCCACTAGTTTTGTTCTGCCTGTTGTTTGATGTCTCATCATCACGATATTTGCTCATCACCTGTTGTGGCTCGATGATAATGACATGATTTAAAAAAAAACAAAAAACATTTTCCTCCACTTTGCCTCTCTGCCACTGTCAGCGTCTCCCACTGAGCTCTGGGGTTGGTGTCGTGTGCTGTCAGGGGCCGGGGGAGGCACAGCACTCCCAGGAGAGGGGTGGGGTGTGGGGGTGGGCTGGGGCAGAGATACATGTGTGTCTGTTCTGGGTTGAAATCTAACGTGATGCTGGGGAAACCGCAAGATGTCAGCAAGATGCCTGAGGCAGGGGTGAAAAGGAGGGGAGTTAAAAAAAGTACTGAAAAGGAAGCCAGCCTAAACAAGAAGGTGTGTGTGTGTGTGTGTGTGTGTGTGTGTGTGTGTGTGTGTGTGTGTGTGTGTGTGTGTGTGTGGATGACCACATGGGGAGTTGGAGCAGTGGTTTGGGACCTGGGAGCTGGGACGGAGGAGTGACGAGTTGACAGGAGGGCGAACTGTGACATGTAGTAGTCTTTCCAGCAGCTTCTCAGGCATGTGTGTCGGCTGCACTGCACAACCTGTCTGGTTAAAATAGCTGCTTCCTGCTGTTCTGAGGGAAACTATTTCAAATGGTGTGAAGTTGTTGAGAATTTTATAGTAATATAAAGCAGTTTTGTCTTCTGAAAAAAAATAAACACCCCCCCATGGCCATCACCCGCCCACACCTTATTTAGGGGAGGGAGCTCATAGCTCGTTGCCTACCTTATAGTTCATTATTCCTCCTCTGTGCACTCTCCCACAATATATTTGCACTTTTTTACTACTTTTTTAATATAGTTTAAGTATATTTATAACCTGACTCTCTTGACTTTACTTGTTCTTTTTCCATGAGTCTTAATTGGTAAAGGCGATAATTTCCCTATGGGGATAAATTAAGGACGTACTCATCTATCAAAGACTGACCTGTGAATGGATGTTTCTAGAAACTCCAGTATTCTTAAGTATTTGGTTGGATGATAAATCTTTGGCTACTGATGACCTAAGCAAAAATGTCCAACATTTAAGGGTTTTAATTCAAAACAGCATATGCATTTTCCATTGGTGTTTACATGTAAGTTCATCATATCCAAACAGATCCCTTCACTTTTCACTTTTTTCCTGGTCCAGACCAAATTTTACAGAAGTGGATGAGAGCAGCAGAACGTGAAATCCATCAGGGTCAAAGTCGGGACTCTGCAGACATCCACTACTTAGCCTGCTCCACTGTGAATAAGCATGAGATCCTAAGAAAAGATAATGTGCCCTCCATCCACGCATTCATTCCGGTCATAAATTTAAATTTAATTTGGAGGCTATGAGCTGGAGGCAGCATTCTTCGGGTATCTTCGGTCTAAACCCTAAAATTAAACGATCTTTGTCCGCCACGGGTGAAATACTTGACTTTGAACATTGAATATCAGGTTTCTTCTGCTATCTTGACCAGACCTCCCTGGCGGGGGTTATTGTGTCTCTGTGTATTTCTGGTTCAATAGAAGGATGAGGCAACAAAAGAAGTATCTCACACAGTGGAGTGGGCACAGAATGGATAAGTGGTTATGTGGCCTTTGCATGTTCTCCCCAGGTGCACGTGCATGTGCATGTTTTGGGTTTAGCCAGAATGGAGACAAAAAACTGTTTCTATGAGTGAGTGTGAGACTGAATGTGTGTGTGCGTGTGTGTGTGTGTGTGCGCGCACCCCTTGATGGCCTGTTTTTATGTTGTAAGTGAAGCAGTGTGTAAGCTTAATTCTGTAAGACAATAGATTTGTACCCCCAGACATACAATAACACGTCTACAGTGTGAGGACTCTTTAATTAATTACTGCATGCTCCATTACTGTGGAACTGAATGCTACACACACACTCTCTCTCTCTCTCTTTGCAGGGCGTTCTAAGCTCCACTGTTTCAGACAGTATAATGGAACCAAGTCCCTGGTGTGAGAGTGTAGGACGCATACGGTATAATAAGTGTAGACAGGGGAGAGAGGTGTTGTCATGGAGTGGAAAAAAAGCAAATGGGATTTGGTTTGTGTGAGATTGGCATTTTGGCATTATCACTTTTAACCTTGGTTGAATCAATGCTATGAGATGGCCTGAAGCAATTTTTTGGTAGATGGGTATTTTGTGCACACACAACGTCTGAAACCTGGCATGGATTTTCTTTTAACTGTCCGGCCAGGGAACTGTTTCTTCAGCCACCGTTGTTTCCCATCATTACAAGTGCTGTAATTTAGGCCGGTCCTCACACCTGGTGATAATTTGTTGTGTCAAGAGACACTTTGCAGCAGCACAAAAGACGACACAGTTAACTGATGGCTTGGCACACGATGGCAACATAGCTCTGATAGCGCACAATCAAGGAAAGTTGTGTATGGCTCAGATGACATCTTTTGGCATCAGCATCTTGGATACTTGCCACCGATGGACCTGATTCAGAAATTGCCCTTGTGCCTTTTGAGCATCTAAACACATTGTGTTCTTCATCTACTGCTCCATTGTTTGGGATGAATAGAAACTAAAATACAAACAGGTGTTCTGAGATCCTTTGCGGTTATCATTCCCGCGTTTCCTTCTTAATTTGCAGACACAGTGTGAAATGTCCACTGAAGTCTGGCTGGTGTGTTATTTGAGGATGATTTTCTAACAAGGACTACTTTGCTTGCTCTCTTGGAAGAACGTGAGCAGCATGTCGATAAGCATCAATCCATCTATGTAGGCTAGAGGTCCACCCACATCCAAGGCCCCAGCCGGTGCCATGTCTCTCTCTCTCTCTCTCTCTCTCTCTCTCTCTCTCTCTCTCTGTCTATTATATTAAACAGTGTAATGTTAGGATGAAAGTGTGAATGGGGAATAAGGTGGGAAAAAACAGAGGGGTCACCACAGTCATATAACTCACCAACACAGATTGTAAACAAGTCTTATTTATCACCCATATGAGAAAAAACGGATGGACTGGATCTGAAATAACAATGTCACACGTAACCTGGATCTATATTACATGTTTTTCTTTGAGTTGTGTAAATTACACAAACTTCATGATCTCATATCTTAACATGTGTATTGGCCAGTGCCGTTGTATTTGTTTACATGTTGTGTTTGAGTGCAAGCAGAAAACAGAGACATGGCTAACGATGTCATCTCGCTGTGAATTTGTGAATGAACGACTGCGTCACATCCTGTACATGAATGCATCAATATGTTGAAGAGCTCGGTTGAAAATGGAAACAGGCCTCGCAAGCGTCACACTGGCATGATAACAACCTTTGTTTGTCAACTGTGACTAATAGGACAGAGGGAGAGAGAGAATCATCCATTGACAGGATGAGTGCATGTGTGTGTGTGTGTGTAAACAATTTTGTAATTTCTATGCATGACATGAAGGTACAAATGGATGGTTTACGTATCGTCACCCTATTGTAATATATTATGTATTGTAATGTGTAGCAAATGGATAAATTCAAATCGTGATCCCTTTTCACACTGAAACTACATAAAACAGCGACTTTATAAACAATCGAGGGTCTTAAATGTCTCATCGTGTTTCAGCCGCTTTCTCTTACCCAGCACGCACACACTCCAGCATCTCTGTATACACTGTATATTTTCCCAAGGCATTGAGTTGAATGAGAATTTATTTGCTCAATTCAGTCAAAATGAAACCATAGCTCAAACCTTAAACTCACTAATCCAAGTATTAAAGCGAGCGCAGTAAAAAGCCAGACCAGCTATCTGGCCCACAGCCGTGTGGGTTAAGTGGTAGTTTCGAAGCACAGGCAGAGCAGTAAATGACGGCAAGCCTAAAAAGAAGGAGCAGGTCAGGGACAATATGGAACCTGGTGCTGATATTATCTGTCTTTGACTCAAACATCAAAGAGAAACGCTGAGATGAAAGCCTCCACTCGATGGCCCGAATGATGAATGATGGTAATAAGTCCCTTTATGGTTGTTGGACAGTAAAACAATCTCGCCGGTTCAATAAATGAGACAGTATCTGTCAATATGGCCTGTTATAGTCGGCTCGGTCTCTATCAGAGCGCCGTTTGATATCAGATTTAATGTGTGTGCGCGTAGGACATTTTGCAATTAAACTTTAATGATCATGCTGGGAAACTCAGGAATCATGAAATTAATTCAAAAAGCCTGATAAGATTTCCACCAAATTAACTAATTGCTTTGAGCACGGGTGTGTTTTTTTCGTCTTTCATCTTAGAACAGAATCACATTGAAAGACAACTTCTAATCTCCCACTCGCAGCTACCACTCGCTCACAAATCACCGCAGAAAAACCCCATCAGCCTAATAAATCCATTCTCCAACGGCAACAGTGGCATTTGGGACTAGCGCCACTCCTAAACACTCATATAAATTCATAATCATGACTCCAATTTCTGGGCCGCCGGCCTAGGCCAGGATGTGCGCTCATTATGGCCGATGGATGGGTGGATGGATGGATGGAGGGGAGCGTTGGCAGCATCTGGCTTTTAAGGGCCTGGTGTTGACATCCCCTCTCACCTGACTTGTCATTAATGGCAAAGGGACCAAAGCCCTGATTAACATGGATGAGCTTTTGTCTGTGGAGAGAAGAAGATACACACTCACAAATCTCCTGTCTTTCGCTCTCTCTCTCTCTGACACACACACACACGCGCACACACACACATACACATTTTGTTACATACATGCCCTGGCGCAGCAGTCTTAACTATGCAGTGAGCATGTGGGACCGATAATCCTGCAGGGTCAGAGGTTGCTGGCTAATGTGGCGATATGTGTGTCCTGAAAGGAAGCTCAGTATCTAGATCAGTATCTCGGCGGATCCTCTGGGGAGGCAGTGACATCGATTTGACGCCGACTGAATTTTCATAGACCGCTCATGAGTTTTCATCTTCAAAATGAAAAGCAATAAACGTGTCCTCCCGTTACAGAGTGCTCCAAGAGCAACGCGCAAGCCCCAGTGAGTGAGAAGTGAGGACCTTTGGTCTTAGACTGTACAAAACTGTAAAAAAAAAAAGACTACTGGCAGAGTAAGGCAGGCAGATGAATCTGGTTGAGTCTTCATTCATTGATAAATTTTGACTTTTTTTAACCGTCATACCTGGTTCGTTCTTACCCTTAAGAGATAAAACTGTCCTCGTCAAAACCACTGTAAAAGTAGTGTCAATATTGTGCATGTTATAGATAAATATTTTAATCAATCTCAGTCCTGATCACATTTATAAATGTTTAATTAATTTCACAGTTTTAACTGTTCATATGCCAGTGTTTGTGATGACATCACAAATTCATAATAATAATAATAAAAATTTAAATATTTTGAGTTATGTTGTACTTAGATAAAACACTTGCATATCGCCTGGACTTCTGTAGTACTTTTAATTTGATCAGTGGTTTCAGGTTTTGAGGTTGAAGTGCAGATTGAAGTTGAAAGCTTTCCTGCCCTATTCAGTTCTTACTTAAAGAACAAATTGCAAATGTCCATTGAACAAAGCTTCTGCAGAAGCTGCGACAACCAATCAATACATCAACTACCAATTGACTAATAATGAACAGTTATTACTTAATTGATTTAAACATCTAAAAAAATTGAGAATGATTTTCAGAAACTAAGTCAAAATCCTCTGATCTCTGCCTCTTAAATGTGAAGATTTTCTGTTTTTTTAGTCCTCTATTACAGAATTAAACATTTTGAGTAAAGGATGTAAAAAAATATAGACCATACCTTGGCTTTTGTGGAACAGGCATAAACCATTTTTTACCGTATTTTGCATCATTTTGTAGACCAAGCAACTAATCGATTAATCAAGAGAGGAATCGACTGATTAAATGACAGTTATTGAATTTTTTTATGTAAGGGTGAGCTGATCTGGCAAAGGCATGTTTCAACAATGCAGATATCGAGGTTTTGTAATGCATTGATGGGTGCACAGTTGGCTGTCAGTCTTAAACCTCCCCTCTACATGCCAGTAGTTCCTTATTAAATCACATGTATGCCCAGCCCAGCAGGTAAACCACACGCTCACTCAATCTTTGCTTTGCAGTCTACAAAAGCAAAATAATTATAGCACATTTGCTGGGGTTAAATGTCATTTCTCAATGTGTTTTGCCTTATCAAACACCTGAAAATCCATTTAAGACTAATAGCAAGTTCCAGTCATGTGCAGCGATAAAACCTATTTGTTTACATTTGCATCCATGATGGTATCAACCTCTTGGCTGCCCCTTGGTGAATTCTCTCTCTGTGATGTTCAACACTTGATCTCAGTCAACAGCGCCAACACCTCATCAGTTTCCTTCACGCCAGTGAGAAAAGTAAATCCAATAAAAAATGTATTTTCTGTGCGTGTTGCGAGCTTTTACGGATGACTGTAAAATAACACATTGACAGGCTCTCAAAAGAGACGCATAATGAGAGGGGGGGGAAGACGGAAAGAAAAGGAAACGGAGAGAGAAAGGGGGAAGGAAAAGGGGGGAAGAGACGTATATGATGTGTACACCAGCTCAGTGAAAGCAAACAGCTAAATTAGTCATGGAATGGATGCAAATTTGCTTCCCCTGAGCGCTGCGTGGAAGAATTACCCCGAGAGGAGCAGAGGGTGAATCATGCCAGCCCCCGGCACCATGTGATTTATTAGCAAACATCCAATTCAATAAGAAAGTGCTTAACATTCAAAGAGAGTGAAAGTCTCATAAGGTGGCATTAACGATATGATATTACCATTTCCACTGGCGGGGGGAAGGCAAGACAGGAGACGGTAAAAGAAAACCCAAAAAAACAAACACGCCCACTTT
The DNA here is from genome assembly GCA_029224185.1 of Karalla daura. Lineage (NCBI taxonomy): Eukaryota > Metazoa > Chordata > Actinopteri > Chaetodontiformes > Leiognathidae > Karalla > Karalla daura. Next base: position 20,510,836 of record CM055192.1, read on the forward strand.
CCACGAGCGTCTTGATGTGACGTCGCCAAGTGGAACTGTGACAGACGGAAAACTCACTTGGCCTTTTCCACGCACGCATGTTACTACTCATTAACATAGACAACGAGGTTCATTAATTGACACTCCAGCCCGGAGAGCCTCTAGGCTTTGAAAAGGGCACCGGGGGGTGGTGGGAGGTGGGGTGAGTGTGGTGGGATGGGGTGAGGTGGGGGGAGGGGGGGGGGGTTGTTGAGAAATAAAGATAGGAGAGGGAGAAAACATAGAAAGGTTGAAAACATAAGCTAAATTAAATTGCCGTCGCACTCCTGTCTGGAAATAAAAGTTTAAGTGGTGCTGGGGTTTTTACTTGGAAAACACAGGCACGACGGAGCTCTCACAGAGACATCCAACCCACAAGCTCCTCTGCCGTGTTACATATCATCACTTTGTGGCGGTCGCACATTTCAAAAGGTATTATTTCCATATGTGTTTTCTCTCAACCGGCACTGTCAGTTTTAATCGAGACCTGGGTACTAGATCCAGGAGTCCAGGACCAGAGAACCGTGTAACACCATATTTTGACATGCATGCAAGTATCTCCACAACAATGCTGACAGCACCTGTACACAAAGTGCTCTTACGTTTTGTTATTCTAATATCTTTGGTTCTCTTGCTCATGTTTTTAACCAGCCTTTGTTTCTGAGTCTTTTTTCTCCTTTGTCCTTGATAGCAGCATCCCGCTCTGCACTGTTCTAATTCACCCATTGTTTCCATTTTGTGTCCATAGTGATTCACTGTTTCTGTGTTTGATGTTACGCGTTTTTTAAGGTTGGTCTTGATAGCTGCAATAGAAATGCTCTTTATTGTTGCTGTATTATTGCATAACCACATAAGCAAGTGATTATGTGGGATGTTGACTACTTTGATGTTGGTCCATTTAGTTCCTTTGCAGTTTCTTTTTTTTAAATTTCTTTGTAAAACTCTGTAAACATTATACTTGTAAATTATGAAGTTACAGTGTTGTGTATTTCTAGAACACAATGATAGCACATCTGATGATGTGTCAGCATTATAAGTAATACATAGTAATGTACATAACGATAACAAATATGAATGGAAAGTTAACTGTGGCTTATTTCAACTTACATAACACACTTAGGTTACATAAGACATGTACTAAACGATGATGTTGTGTGTATTTTTGTTACTAAGTAGTTTTGGTGCCTAAACCTCAGTAAACTGCAAACCATTTTACAGCATCGGCCCCGTGACAGAAAAGGTCAGTACACCTGTCGCTGCCCCTCTCCATCATTTATATAAGACGTTTCGGGAGTCAAAGACAATCAACATATTCTGCTACCTGATATCGGATTCAAACAGGCAGACTAGCCGTCTCCTGCAGTATATACACATTTACTGTGAGTATAGACTGAATGACTCAGACTGATTTCAAAGTAATTACTTCCCTAAATTACCCTAAACTTGGCACCATCCCCAGACTCAGCATATTGTTTTTCACACTGAGACACATCTTATTAATAAAAGGCTGGGGAATGTGTTTCCCAATTTATATTCATCGCAAATTGACATAAAAAAGAAAAAAGAGATGCAAACAAAAGGCTTGACGAGGTTCATCAAAGTCAGGGATGCCTTCTTTTTCAGCCTTGGAACAAGGCTTTTTGAGCCTTAACAAGTTAAAATCTGACAGACCATTGGCTGTTTTAACATACAGTGATATGATGTGATACAATGCAATCCGATTAGTAAACATAATCAAAGATCTTGGGTGTGAATGTTGGGTTAAACCAAGTAAAAAGAAGCAAGACTTCCTTGATGGCTTGAGATTCTAAGGAACCCAAACCGTATCCCTTGCATATGACTTCACATGCGACTATTTGGCGAGATTGTGCTGCTTGTTAAACGCAATGCCAAGATCTATTTTTGCATTGCATCTATCTACTAAGAGCCTGAGTCATTACCATAGGAACAAGAGGAAGAATCTGCTCAGTGTCTGTCGACAAAGATCTGCTAAACATTCGCACAATACTGTGTCATATGGAATGAATGGCACAACACGGAGTGGAAATGTTATCAATACTGGTGTCTATGAAGATTCTCATTCATCTGAAGACTGGAAATGTTTATACGTTCTTGAGGATGCCTCAACTACCATCCAAGAAGATTCTTCAGTGCACTGCTTTGATCTGTAACTACTTGATTCATTTCTCGAATTGTGGTCTTTGAACTTTCAGATTAACATATTTGTTCATCTCACAAACACGCTCACACACACTTACACACTGTACACTCTTACAACAGGTGCAAGTCCTTCAAATTTCACATCTAAATGCACTGTATACATAAAGAATTTCCTGATATTATATGATATTTATAATTCACATTAAGGGCAGGGAGGCCTGATATATCATTGTTACAATTTCTGCATAATGAATATCTGTGGTCATGTCTTGATAGAGGAAACAGGAAAACTAATGCTATATGGGTATAAAAAATCATTATGGGAACACTTTTCTGAGTATTTCTACAGTACACTGATTTAAAAAAGAACTCATTGGCATTGGACAGTTTTGCTTTGTTAGGCAATGACACTTGCAAAAGTGCAAACTGTTTCATCCCAGGATACTTAGGTATACGTGAACACGGAGGGAAGCAATTCGCTCATTATTTCTCCGGATGGTTCAGTGCAAGCTGAAAGGGAAACACATTATCACACTGGCAAACACATTAAACCAGGACGCACAAAGCTATAAAGCCATAGATGAGGGTCCACGCAGGCAGATCAGAGTACCAGCTGAATGTTGTGTTAGCTGGAGACGAAAAAATATGGAAATAGAGAATATTGTGAGATTGAATGGCCATTAAGACACCCTGAACGCACTTAGTGCTGACTTCATCAAGGTAGAACACTGTAAGTGAAGTAATTAAATACATTTTCAAGTATATTAAGCTGAAAAATATGAATAAAACCAGCATGTGAAAGTATGATATCTCCTCTTCACAGACAGAAGGGAAAATGCTCCTGCGACACTAAATACAACTTAAGCTGTATAATGTGTGATAGAGAAATTGAGTAATATTTTATCTGCAGAGATAATGGAAATACTAGAATGTTTCCCAGAACAATGGCCAATTATTGGATTTCTTAAAATGAAATGTCACTTATCTTTCAGTGCCAATACCTCAGCACGTCAGCTTCCCCTCACCATGGTATGCTAAGTATTCCTGAAAATTCAGCTTCACTGTCTTTGTGCCATATTATGCAGCGATAATGAGATATTAGCCCATATCTCATTAAGATAAAGGGAGAAACATGTCTCAAGGGGTCAAAGGGTAATCCCTGGTTATTGTGTCCCGGCCACAGTGCCAGGCAATTAAGTAAGAGAAAATGAGGACCCGAGGAGCAGTGTGAGCTTATTAAAATCCTGAAGTTGGTAATAGGGGAAGGAAGGGGGAGTCTGGAAGGAAGAGACTATCGCAGAATAGCAACTGTTAAAGAATGAGAAGGCAAGTTATGTGAAATCTTCAGTATTTTGTAGGTTGCTTTTCATCCCGGGCCAGAAAAAGGAGAACACAATGCGAGCAGGAGCGATCTAAGAGCAGGATTTAAGATTCCATCGCATGGCAGGAACTTTCAGGCTTTTCCAACTTTCGGTATTTACTCCTATATCAATAAAAAACCAGACGCCGACTTTGAAATGAAGCCAATTCCCTTGCACACACCGATATGAAACAAACAAGCACCGGTGCCTCATGCCAGAACTGAGCCACCGACTTGATGCTTGCCAGCGCCGTCCTCCAACCGATTATGATGTATGATGAGAGGTACTTGGCTCTTGGAGAAGCCAGCAGATCTGCCCCGTCTCGATGAGTTGCAACATTTCCTGGCGCACACAGGCCATTGATTAGCAGGGACTCGACTCACAGCCTGCAGTCTATCAGCGCTCAGGGACCGGTAATCAATTCTCTAATGCCGTTTGAGTCTATTCACGGTGGCTATGATCCACTCCCCAATGCGCAGATACAGATTTCAAGGGTCCACGTGCACAGCCGGACGCTGCCCTGTCCGCAGACCGAGCGCCCTCCAAATGTAACCCAGATGGCCACTGTAAAAGCAGGGGACACACTCCCAAATATTAACTTACCAAGTGTAGCAATGATAGGGCACTGTCGTCTAATGGCATTATCAAAATGAGTGCAACTCTCCTGAGGCGGGCTCTGGTTCCTGATTACGTAGCGGTGGTGGATGCTGTTTATGGCGAAATTCGATCAGCATAGTACCAGACGCAAGCACGGCCGGTCAGGAACTCAGCCTCAAGGCCCCTTATCTCTACCGGCAGGCTGTTGGTTCTTTATGTGCAATGATGTCCTCCTACGAATTAATCTGATTGGACTTTGCTGGAAGATAATGCTGGAGTAAAACAGCTGAAAGGAAAGGTGGGGCCCAAACTTCCTCTCTCTCTCTCTCTCTGTGCTTCTTGGCCCAGATGGAATTACATTGTGAGGCCTTGTCCAACTCAGGGAGATGGAGGAGTGAGACTCTGAATGCTGGCTTCAGGCGAGCTATCTGCTGAAATTGACTGACCAGTAATAACTTCTTGTATTCTTGTCTCGAAACTATATAAACAAGATAATTTAGACAGACAAAAAAAGTATGTGCAATGAGCACCACAGCCTCGCTCCGGGAATTACAATTGTGGACATTTTGTATCGTCTCGGGCGTCCTGAATAACTTAAATTGCCAGATATTTTGAAGGAAAAATTAAAAAGTTTCCAGCAAATAACTCTAGTGACTGATCTTTAGTGGTGGTGAGCATTCCACATACAAAACGCAGGAGGAGGAGTTTGGTAGATGTGATGCACGGAAAACAATTTACATCCTTGCACAAAATAATTACACAATCATGAATGGTCCAGGAAAACAAAAACAGCAGCTTATTTCCTTAAATGTGATTTTCATTTTGCAGTATTGTTTCTCTCGGTGAAGAATATGCCAGTCATTATAGAACACGTGCAATTTGCATATTCTGATTATACTTTGTATAAATACATACGTGCACGTATATGTAGTGCATGTGTGCTTGCTGGTTTCCACTGATTTCAATTTACAGTTCATCTTGTTTTCCTGAATGAAAAGGCCTGTCCTCCAGTTTGTGAGTGGCAGCAGATTCAATACTTGGAATCTCAAGACCTCATTTCTATCACTTCTCTCACTAGGTGCGTTTCCATTATCCCTAGAAATGCGTAAAACATAAGACAATTATATTTCGAAAAAACTCCCAAACGTGGCAAAAACATTTTTACACTCTCGAGGAGGTTTCTTAGCCAGTAGAAGTTCATCGCAAAAAACAAAAGAAACACTGATCACATGACCCTATTAAAATATGTAATAAAACAATGTTTTGGATGAGTTAGAAGTCTTGCAGGACGAGATTTTCAGAAAATTATGGGCAAATTATGGAACAGACTTTGGTATATAGCCTTTAGTTTATAGAATGGAGAATTACAGCCCATGTACAAAATGCCCTCCAATGGATTTGGTCTATGGTTTTACTTAAGAGAGATATCACTTTTCATCATTTTTTTAAACTTCTGTGAAGCTGCCACACAGCTCTAGGCTGAACCTGCCATTAAAAACCCACCGAATGCAACACTTACTTTGGTGTCTGTGTGTCCTCCAGGCGGTTCCCCAGCTGGAACTCATGGGATTTGCTGCGGTGCAGCGCCGTGAAGCCCGGCAGCAGGTGGATGAGCTTGCGGCTCGGCGGAGGCGGCGTTCCGGGCGCCTTCACTTTGTTCCTCCGCCGCATGGGAGGCGTGCCGGGCGGGGTCATGGTGTTGACCACCAAGGGAGTCCGAGGAGGCGTGTGGCCAAAATGCCTCTGGCGGGGTGACGGGGGCAAGGAGCGGTGACCAGAGTCCAGGGGCGGGAAAAGCCCCGCGGAGGGGCTGTCGACGGTCAGTCGATCGGCGTATAAAGGGGGCGCCAGGGCCTGGGGGCTGTGGCACATGTGCTGGTTGTACTTGGACTGGACTTTGGGGCTTTGGGAGAGCTGGAAGCGGATCCACTGACTGGCCTCTGGTTGACACACGGGGGTGTTTTCTTTGCCTGATTCAGAGGTGGGCCACTGGATGGACCAGTCCTGCTTTGCTTGGCTCCCTGTGGGAAGAAGAAAGACGAGATGAATGTTACACATTATCTGTGCTTTAGTCACACTGTACAAACAGCTCTGTTTTGATTCTGTTTTGTTTTCATATCTGTCCAGAAACTATCTACTTAAAAGTAGAAAAGAAAGAAAGAAAAGATGAGAGCCTTTTAAAATATAATTGGAACTTCAATCTTCAATCTAATTGCTATTTTAATAAACCAGATTTACAAATGACTGAAAATAACAATTTGTGTGGTCCTGCCCCACAACATGTGCAGCATACAGTAAGCTGTGCTTTTTTAAACCCTTTAGCCCTCACAGAGAGTAAAGCTCTATGAACATCTCTGCAAAAGAAATCCTGTGCCAATGAAATCAAATCCATCTACATTTGAGGTGAATCAGAAAATATGCTCTCCTCATAATTTGGGTGATTATTTTTGTGTAATATGTTTGTATCAAGTTAAACTAAATTGGTTTGGGGCATGCACTTAACACTAAAACATCTATTAGCACTCTTTCTTGATTGCCGTGGTAAGAGTAATTGTGGAAGCAGGTAACATTTCAACAAACGTGCTCTCAATTTGGATAATGAAGAATCGACTTTGGTGCTATTTGAAGAGAAGCGTGTTAGTAGTACAGCAATGCTGATGAGGGACAGATTAAGCATGAATGGATGGAACGAGAGAGTGAGAAAAATGGAGACGTGTGCCAGAACACAACAGCACAGAAAAGCCGCATGAGTCAGAAGACGAGCCGATATCTACAGAAACAAAACTTTCTGTCCAATGAGAAGCAAAGGGAAGAAAAATATCTGAAAGGTGTGCAGCCAAAATGGGTGTTTTGAGCTCAGATGACAATACTTTACCTCCATTACTGTGCAATTTATCCTCCTCAAGTTGTTCTTCAGAAAGAAAAAAAAAGAGAGCGTATTTATTGATCGAGCAGAGACACAGTTGAAATAGTCTGCAGTATTCCGTTTGTCGCTCCATCTGCAGTTACGCATAGCCAAAAGGCAGTTCAGCAAAACAAAACATAATGTTGGTGGAATTGATCCTCGTTTGATTTAAGTAGACGCTGCATCTCATACATTCCTGAGTCGGAGCATAAACTGACCTCGCAGACGTCGCGGCCACATTTTATGCAAATTTCTATCAATAGCTCAACACTTTATGTCTCTTTTTTTTTTGCTTTGTGTCATTACTTTTTCTTCCTTGTGACATCGTCTCTGAGGAACTACACGTATCAAAAACACAGACTTCAAACACAATATCAACAGCAGCAAACATCAAATGAACCATAGAAAAAATCTCTCATAAGAAAAAAAAGTCCCGGAAGAATTGCAAAACTTGATGGGGAAAAAAAAAAAAGGCTGCAGGCTTTTCTACTCAGTAAAGTTATGAAGGAGAGGCTGCCAGGAAACATCAGTCTTGGGGGCATGATGAACATAGTGTATAGGAATATTTAAAGATTTCATTTTCATTCTTTAAATATATTAGTCATCTTAATATGAGCATTCCTAGATTATGAGGTTTTCATTCAATAGCAGTTTAAATACTGACAGAAATTTCACTTGAACAGTGATAGTACTGCAGTCTTGTGACCAGGAGGGTGTAATATTGTTAATATGGCAGCAAACGAGTGTAACTCTTTGAGAAAATCTCAAATAACCATAAAAGAGAAGGTTAGAATTTATGTGCAAAAGAGCAGAAAGAGCCTCATGGTACTCTCCAACCTGTTTGTCATATCTCCATAGTAATGAAATGGGAATACTCAATGCTCTGTTGCATGCACAGAAATTAACATATGCACGTTTTTGTCGTCACCACCTAAATGACAGCATGTAATGTGAAACAACAGTGTCAATCCATCTGCTGGAGACTTTGCCAGTATCTTTAAAGTCATTATGTTTGTTTTACGGTCAGTTTTATGGTGCTGCGTTCTCACGCTCTACAAAAGCATCCATGTAAACTTAACAAAAACACTGATAAACCCACTCTTCACTCCCTGCTGCCAGCGAAAATGCTACAATCATCACAGAGATCCTTTGCAAATGGTCTACTATTTGAGAGCTGAAGAGGCAGACAATATCAGGAAAGGGTGTAGACGCAAAGAGAAGAAGAAAAAATAAATAACTAACTTTCAGTGCTAAAGCTGTGAGACATGCCAAGTTTAGATCCATTATGATTCGTCAGCGAACCCATGTTCGGAAAATCCAAAAACGACTGGCACAGCTACGCTGTTGTGCTTGGCTCCCAGTTGCAGCTACTTGCAGCTACTTCTGTGTTCGCCACAGCGCCCAACTTTGCGCCTATGGTGTACTTGTTCATCGTAACAGCTGGTGAGGCTCGTGGGTATTGTATAATTTAAAGCCATCTGCCACATCAAGCTGACAAAGACTAGCAAATTCTCAGAAACAGAGAGAGGGAATCAAGCTGTGCGATATTTGGTAAAGTCGGGTGACGTGATGACACAGAGCACATCTGTGTTTGACTGAGCAGAGGAAGAAAAGACTCCCTGGTTTCCTGTTCTGCTTCACACTGGTCGCATTAGTTGGTTCCGTTTTCACATTTTTTCCTTTAATCCAACAACGTTACAGAGGTGCGCTCCTAATCCTGCCGTTAGTTTACATCTGTACCATCCGCCGGAAAAGCCGAACATATGTCCACGGCTCCGGAAAAGTCACTGTCTAATTCTTTCTGCTCTCGGGTTGAAGTTTTCACATCAGTGGAGCCGGTGTTGTCGTTGTCGTTGCCGTTGCCGTGGAAACCGTCTCGTTTTCGACACTGCGCGGCACATGGTTATCTGTCCTCTGCACACGGTATGTTTCTGTGAAAAGTACAGAGTACAAAATGTGAACCTACGAAGACAGACGTGCTGCTGTCGTATTAATAGCATTAGCCGTCTGCGTTTTTTTTTTCTTCTCCTGTCTGATGTTCCAGAAATACAGATCCCATACGCAAGAAATCAATTAGTCTCACGGACATTAACCCCGCTGACAGCCGTGATTCACACCTATGGGTATTAGCCAGTAGGGTCTCTTGAGTTGCTGTGGTTGTGCCCTCCGTGTCGGTGCCCGAGGTCCAGTCTCACTCTTGTGTCTGAACCGCTATTAAGAGGCCCCACATCTGAACCCCTTCAGAGGGACATCAAGATGCAGAAAGGACGAGTGGGCCCGAAAGAGTGCTCATCCACAAACGTGGAGGAAAGATGAGGTCGGTGCTCAATCAAGCCTCCTTTATTAGTGGGAATAAAACCACATCGGGCCCTCTCAGAAATGCAAAAGTTCAGCTTGACCCCGCATGAATGACTACAACTAATCAACAGCCACTGAAGAGTTCACACCGCTGAGGCTGAGATCAGGGATGGGAGGCAACAGAGAGATGATTGCTTTGGGTGAGGCCTAGGGGTGTTTAATGCCTGACACGCGATACCGATATGCACCGCTCATTTCCAAAACCGTACCCGCTACGATCGAAAGAGAGAAACGCCCTCCAATCACCTTTTTCTTTAAACTACGAGCTTCCCTTCGGTAATTGTACTCCCGCACGAGGCTGCCTCACTTTAGAAATGCTTTTGACAGTACTCATCAAGCTGATACCCAAGTGAGATTTCTCTGCGAGGGATGCAATGAACTTGAATCACACTCATGAAACTGTTGCTTCAAGTAATGAGTCAATTCATCAAGCACGCTAGTATCTTAGCAACTGCTTCTGCAATATAGTAACAGGACTGATGATGTCTTGTTTCACATGATCTCAACTAAGTGAAAACCCTCAGACGCACATATATATAAATGCTGGACGCAAAAAGCAGTCTCGCTGTTAAATGAGAGGAAGAACACAGAGCACAACCCCTTAAAAACCAATGATTTTAGTAAATTTGCATTGTGTGCTTGTTAGTGAATAAGTTTCAGAAGTTTTCATAAAGTGTTGTATCCAAATTGAGCCTAACTCCCTGGTATCAAATTCCCACTCCAGTACTGGCACTCTTTTACTTTGGCACTTTGTTTCATTGTGTTACATTACAAGTGTTGAAACTGTATCATACTACAAAATGATCAAAACACATTTTCAAGCACTTTTCATTTTCGACTGTGGATGGAAGAAATTATGCTGACACATGAGCAAGCAATCACTGTCATATTCTCCAGCCAAATTGCAAAATCATATAATTGTGCATCTTGAAGTATCACTGGTATACGCTAGACATTTTTGCTGTCTGTCTGCTCTAATTAGCAGGATTAGTGCCTCTCATGTGAAAATGGGACTTGAAGAGAGATTGGTGAACCTGAAAGAGCTGTGAAAAGCATCAGAAATAAAAAAAAAAATGCTGTGAAGATCTGCTGTCCAGTGAAATTTGGTTTAGTGTCTTCAGTGGAAACCTTTTCACATGCAAATTGGATAAATTCAGGACTGCGCAGAAGATTGGATTAATGCTCTGATGTGGAATTCACTAATCGTGTTGAAAGTTTCATAGTAATTGCTGATGCTCAGAATCAGTCTCAGTTTCTTGAGAACTGTGTCTGAGAAATTGACAGACAGTGATCAAATATGCATCTAACCATCCTTTATAGTCCCGCTTGCCACCAAAACTGTGACACTGGAGTACATATAGGACACTATTCCATTAAAAGGTACACATATCATTCATTCTCACAAACCTAGGGGCACTTAACGGTCTCCAATCGACCTAAACGTGCATGTTTTTGAACTGTAGGGGAAACTGGAGAAAACCTGCAAAGTCCACACAGAGACCCTTGGTCTAACCAGGAGTCAAACCCTGATCCTTCTTGCTGTGCTGCTAATCACCTAATCACCATGTCACCGACAACTGGAGTATCCAGGTCCTGCAGGATCTTGATTAGGAAAGCAGGATTTCAGGATCTTCACATTCATGGTACTTTCAGTAAAAACTCAAAATGCACTGAATGGAAGTCTTTATTATAACATGAAAAAATCCTCCAGACTCCCAGAGCACGTCTATGTGATGTAATTTTGGAGACGCATCATCATCAATCTTCCATTGTCTCCTCTCACCTGAATAACTCTCTATCTCTGCATCAACTGTCGATCCTAACAATGCGGCAAGCATTCTCGAGTGTGCCTCCTCTGCAGTGATTAATGCAAGTCGCACAGCCCAACACCATTAATAGGGCAATCTTAACATGCAGTGAGGCTTTGAGGAAGGCAGATAACAGCCTAATAATTGGACTAATTACCTCCAGATGCATTGCGTCTTTGGGCTAAATGGCAGTAAAATGCCACTGGGACGGGGGCTGCTCTGTCTCACTGCCTCTGTAAACAGGATTTGGCGAAAAGGGCAGCGGCTACGTTCAATGAACCAGTGTCCCTCTTTTTCATCCCGACTCTTTTAAGTTGAGGGTTTGTGGACGATCTTGCAGTGTAATCAGTGGGACTCATAGCCTGACTCCTGCTAATTAGCTAACAGCCAATAAGGACCCCCCAGGGGTGCTCAGGAAGACGGGTGTTGGGGGTTCAGTCAATGCGTTTTCTGGTCGTTTTCCCTCCCCGTTGCATCTGATCTTTTCTCCTCGACGTGACTACGCTTCTTCCTCACCTCCTGTCGTCACTGCCGCTCTCTCAGGCTAATTCTCTCTCATGTTATTCCATGTCCTCCTTCCCCCACATGCCTCCTTCACTTTCTTTCCCTCTCCTCCCTCGCATATTCTGCGACTCTCTCTCCTCTGCCTCTCTTCATCTCTTCCTCTGGCTGATGGCATTTGAAGCCAATTAGGTGTTTTTGGTGCATGCGACTGTTTCAAGGCAGGGCACCGGGACATTCCTTGATACTGCGAGAGATTACAGAGGAAAGCCTGAGGAGATCTGACGTCCTAGAGAAAGATCAACTGTAGCCTGATCAATTAGTCTGATCGAGAAATTCTCCATGTGAAACAGTTTGCATGAGCACAACATATGTGTATGTGTGTGTGGTCTTGTCTAGGGAGGCGGGATGGATAATGTGTGTATATTGCGGCACAAAGGACCAACTGGCTGCCTCCGAATTGTATGACTCATCCTCATTGCAACTCATGGACTGCAATCCATGAAAAAATTAACTGGCAATAGTTTCCTCCCTTTACCCCAACATATATTGACTTATTAAGGTCTCAGATGACGTGATATATAAACTGCCAGGACTGTGAAGTGCATGACTGTCCATGTCTGCCAATTCTGACATAATTTATCATGACTCATAAACTGGAACAACATATTTTCTTTGAAAAAAAAAAAACATGTGTCATAAATCTGCATATCTTTTTTTGTGCTCTCATTCATACCAGTTGAATATATCTGTACTTTTGTAACAAATTCTCGGTTAATAAATGGGAAAAAAAAAAACCTTTAAAAAGAGTCAAAAAATGTCCTCCGCTTCTTGCTGGCTGTGTAACCCTTTCCAAAGCACATACACATCTGTTACTCTTGCATACGTGCTGACACACAGGTACTCACGCAGGTTCCCACCAACGCACACGCACTCACACACACACACAGATGTGCAAATGGGCCGGTGGTGTTTCGACGCTATGACATATCTCCCTCTCCAGGCTCCATCTGGGTAAGAATATGAAAAAAAAGGAACGATGCCACACACACCCTTTATTTCTCTCAGCTGAAAGTGCCTCTCACCGCTCTGTGTGGGGGTTGTGGTGTTGCTGTGGTGCATTCACACATCTCTAGCCAGTCCCCCTTGTTAGAGAGCCCATTAGTGGCTCTGTGTGGCCAGACCCTGCCTTTGGAGAGCCAGTGAGAGAGAGAGACCGAGGGAGAGAGAGGAGGGAGTCAGAGAGCGGAGAACGGTTGAGGGAATGGGCGAAGAAGATAGACGGATGATAAACAATAACCAAGATGATGAAGAAAAAAAGGGAGAAAAGGAGTAGTGAGCAGGGTAGAGAGTGAAAAAGAAGTAAACGCATACAGAGACAAACACAGAGAAATGCTGCTTCGCCTCAAGCTGCCTGTCAAGTTGCAGCTTATATCGCCTTCCCGACTCAGATAGTGAAGACTGAAGGAATTTAATAAAATAAATTAAGTGTATTTTTTGGTAAGATGGAAGTAATCTCCGCATTGGAACTGATATGTATATTTTCAATGAGTGTCTTCCAACGAGAAACACACTCACCATACATAAACACTGTGTTTACATCACTCACTCAACTTCACCCTGGGATTGCAGGGTGAAATGGAGAATTATGTCTAAAGGCAGATTTTGTGTGGTCACTGTGAGTTTTGAACCTCTGACGTGCAGACTGTTATCAGTCTGAGAGTTCACAGGAATTATATAGTAGTAGTTTTCTGGGTGTTACCCACATGTGAGAGCTTGTTTATGTGTTAAAAGAGACATATTGTGGTAATCTCTCCTTCACTGACATGATTCCTTAATGTCTAAAAGTAATGTTAGTAACATGCTTTGGTCAAAAGCCGGGTTCTCTACACACCAGTTCAACAGCCCCGCTCTGAATGCTCAGTTTTAGTGCCTTTCCATTGAATTGCTAATGAGCTCAGTGTGCCCCGCCCACCTCTTCCTGCTGGGCAGGGTAACGGCTGAGCGTAGGAGAGAAATGGCTGCTGGACTGAGGTGCAGCCATACAGGAGGAGACTCAATCAAAATGGCTCGTCTGGAGACAGATTACTGAGTATGACAGTTTACTAAATAGTGACTTAGATGTTGAAACTGACGTTTAACAGGTCAGGAGGCACTCTGGATATGCAAATCTACATACTAAAGAACGAAAAAGTTGCAATTGCATAATATGTCCCCTTTATAATTACTATGTGTAATTATATGTCATTTCTATTCATAATTTGCACTGTGTGAGCACATGAACCTCTCATTATGTGCCGCTATGGGGGCTTCCCAAAAAATAAAAAAGGACCCATTGCACGTCCTGTCGCCCTCAGCACTGTTCTGTTCATGGCTGGAATTATTCCACCATAAAATCATGAAAATCACAGCATGGCCATCCTAACCAACCCCATGGTGACCAGAAATCACAGAGCGATGAAATTACAAAAGTGCAGCGTGACAACAGATCTGAGAGGTGATGTGATTTGACATCTCAGCGAGGAGGAGTTCAGTGCCATTGAGTCAGTTTGGTGAGGTAGAAACAGAATGATAAAAATCTGGAGAGGATCCAGACTAAAAGAAAAGATAAGTCAGACCAAGTTATCACTAAAACACTGCAGGATGTCTAACGTTACACCCTCCAAACTAAAAATCAGCACACGGAAACAGGAAAGGCTGGACGTCTGCGAGCACCAGACCAAAATCAAAACTCATCAGAGCATCGACTTGGAAGAGGTCAAAGGTCGACCGGCATGAGTCAGTGGATGGCCAGAGAGAGATCAAACAGGCCTCTTTCATCTAAACATTCAAACAGAGATGAAGTTGGCTTGTGGTTAGTACTGGCATCTCACATCATGGAGGTCTGCAGTTTGTGACCCGGTCTCGCCGTGTGTCTTCATGGGTTTCCACCCATAGTCTAAAACCATGAATTTTTAGGTCTGTCGGAGATTCTTAATTTCCCCCAGGTATGAGTGTTGAGAGAGTGTCTCAAGCTCCAGCAAAAGCATATCAGCATAGTCAAATGTTGGCCATGTTTCACCTGACATCCTGCTCTGGGATGAAAAGTACAAAAACAGTTTTCAAAAAGGGATAAACTCGATGACTTTCCATGTCGTATAAATGTGGGCTTTCTGAAAAATAACTGTCATTTCATCCAAACTGCTCAGCAGACGTGACATTTATGACATTAATATATCCCCACAGCCACATCTTATCGCCTCTTCATGCCGCACTAAACAAAGAATTTCACCCATTTCGTGTTGCATGCAATCTGTAGGAAGATTACGCAGAGCGTTTCTGAGGCTGGGCGAAGTTGCATTGCAAGCTTGATCCACAGATTGCGTTTTGCAGTTGCAATGAGCCAGTTTCCAGAGCCGTGAACACCACCTCCTGTTACAGGAAAGTGTGTTTCTCTAATGCACGCCGGTGGTGAGAGGGCTGGGGGCTTCAGGAAGGAGGCAGCAGCTGGACAATTACCCTCCCCAGAAGCTTATTCTATTTACCAGGCTGTAGTTACAGTAAGCAGGAGGCCATAGCCACTTTAGGCCATACAATGCGAAGACACTCCTGCAGTGGAGCATCTGGTAACAAAAGTCGAGCATAAACCAATATAAATGTGGACTAATAGTGAGCTACCTTTTTCTTTTACCACTCCTGACTTTGATGTAACTCAAAGAAATCATTGTGTGACTATTTTTCTTGTTAAACAACTGAGCTCTGCAACCTTTTTTGCAAACTTATGACGTAACTGGAGCAGTACAGCTATGCAGCACGTACACATCCAGCCTTATTTGTTTGATTCAGAATCAGAGGAATCCGATATTGAAGAAGAGCCGGGATCTCGTACACTGACATTTCACCTGTATTATATGCTTTCATTTACTTGTGCACCTGAACAAACGCAGGTATGTGCAAATCATATTGTAGGCGTGGAATGGTTTGCATTACATTCATCTTTTATGTCATTCTGTGCATGTTCAGATTCACACGTTCTAGTCACATCTTTTCTGCAGACTGATCTCAAAGCCAAGATGAAAGTGCCTTTTCATTCTAACTTTCCTTTAAATACATTTTGCTAGGCCTAATTGAGTTCTCCATTGTTCAGGTGAATGATGTCACATTTTAGTCTCTGTCATGATGAAACTGGTTCATTTGTATTCATTTTGATTCTCCAATCAGGTGCATGGGTTGGAAAAAAAACAACCTAAATTGGAATATCTTTTAGACAGATCGCAAACACAGCCAAAGTCCTAGACAGTCATGGCAAATGAGATGTGGTCTCCAGAGGCGCCTGGAGCCTGAATGGTCTGAACACAGCTGGACTGGAGGCCTGGGCGGCTGGAGTTGCCTGACAGACTCTGCCAGGGGACTCCTGCCAGCCTATACATCTGTCTGTCTGTCTGTCTGTCTGTCTCTCTGGACTACATCCGCCTCAGTCCCCAACCAAGCCGATGACAGAGCGATAGAGAGAGAGAAAGATTGGAAGGAAGTTGGACAAGTGTAGAGGAAGGCGAGCAACTCCGGCAGTCTGACAAATGAGCACTGGGACCAATAGGCAGGTGTGAATATTTCCAGAGCACAGCTGAGCACCTGCAGAATCACAAACAGCCTGCTTTTATGGAGGTCTGAATGTCTGAATCCTTATTCATTATGCTAAAAAAAAAACAGCAAACGTTTTTAAGTAGAGCCAATTTAAAGCTAATGGCACATCTTTCTTATAACGCAGTATTGTTGAGGACACGGCAAATAAAACGACTCGTCAAGTTAAATTACTCAACTATTTAGAAGAGCCTTCAATCTGAAATGATGCCGTTACAGAACAAAGTGTGTGTGCGTGCATGTGTGTGTGTGTGTATGTGTGTGTGTGAGTGTTGAGTGGAGGTGGAGGAGAAACCGATGTTATCAAACGAGTTTACAAAAGGTTGTCTAACCGACTGAGGCAACATAACAACCTAACAGACCAGTCTTAGTGATGATCTACTGCCCCCTTCTGGTGTATTTCTATTATTGCAAAGGTTTAACCCTAGAGGACGGAAGAGAGAGCGCGGCCTGGAGCGCCACCTGGTGTTCAACCACGACAAAAAAAGAAATGCATCCACAAGCATTTAATAGGTGTTTTATTACGCTTCTTTTTTAAAATCGTGGCTTAAAGCAAGGAAAGTGTTGAGTTAATTTGACAAAGAGAATAGTTATGTTGTGAAAAAATCTGCAGACATAGAAGAGGAGCAGATAAAGTAAAACAACAATTATTTCTTTTGTTTTACTTGCGCCAACAAACTGGAATGATTTCACCGCATGTTGACACAATGATGTAGTACATAATGACAATGCACTGTTCATAAACTTCAAATGCAAATCTCTATGATTATAAATAACTCCTAGATCTTTCAGATAATGGTGAGTTTTCATCTCATTGAAGTCCATCCATTATATTACTGACTTTTTACCTTGACATTATTGCAAGGCTCTGCCTATCTCCAGCACACAAGAGAAGGGAGGGAAGACACCACACACACCACTCACTCTCACACATCTACATTTACATCTACTAAGGGGAATTTATCAGCTCCAATCAGCCTAAAAATGCATGTTTTTATACTGTAGTACCAAGAGAAAATCCAGGAAGAACATGCTAACTAAATAGAAAGATCTTTGGTCCAACCAGGAGTCAAGCCAAGAGCCTGTGAGGTGACAGTACTAAAAACTTATTTAGCATGTGGCCTTTTTTATGTTGCCCACTTGTAGAAGTGACCTTAATATCTGTATTACTGTAGGTGACAAGTTATCACAGATTAAACTTCAAAATCACCCATTACAGAAAAAGTATGATAGGAAATGACCTCATGACAGATGTAAACATCTGTTGTTGATTTGAGACCCAGTTAAATATTGTTATGATAAAGATGTGCATGGGACAATAGGTCTGTGTTGACTAAACTATATCTTTTTGGATGAAACCACATGCATTGCTGCAGGATACATGCATATGTTTATCAAAATTGCCCTTTCATACCCACATGTACTTTCACCTTGCATGGCTTTACCTGATACGACAGAGTACACTGTAGGCGGACCATGATGAGACTTTTGTGAATTCAATCCCCTGTGCTTCTACAAATGCATTGCAAAGAGTTATTCCCTACCAACAGTACTGTGACACACAGATTTACCTCCTGTATGGAGTGAGGTGCCTTGCTCAAGGGCTTCCTGTATTTACAGGCTCTTTATAGTGCATTATGTTGCTCTAAGGAGAGTGGTTAACACATTCAACAAGATTTAACACATTCAATATCTGAACTGTCATACTTGAATTCCGGTTACTCATAAAATTCCTGTCTGTCTGTCTGTAAATATATGAATACATATATGTAGACACATTCACATACATATATTAAATACGTGATCATTAGCCATGCACCATAAAGCAAATCATTTGTATGTCCACAAATCTTTTAAAACACAGTCAATTATTGTTTTAGACAAATTGTAGTAATAGTCTAAGTCAAAATCATTATGTATCCACTTATCCATGAGGACAGATGTTGCCTCACCTCTGTAAAACATAATAGCAAACAAACCACAACGGCTGAACATGAGGAAAACAGTGCCACCTAGAGAAACTGAATCAAAACTGTGACACACAGTGCCAAGTACAAGTACCTCTCTAGGACAAGTAGGAATCTAATGCCCAAATATGCCATGAACAGTGTTTAAATGTAACATTTAACAACATAGCACCAGCTGGGCTAAACATAGAAGTGTTAACTGTCAGAAATTTGACACGGTCAGCCTTTAAATGACAACAACTGCTATGAATATGATTTGCACTGCACTCATGGATAATGCTGTTTGAACAGAGTGGGCTTGAGAGCTAATGCCCCATAAAAATGTCATAAAATAATAAACTGCACAGTGTACTATAGTTCATCAGTGTAGTATTAGTTCATCACGTATACCGTATTCTCTGGTACTTTATTCATCAGACATTTATATCATAAGAATCCAAAAACAATCAGCCTGGTGCCACTAGGGCAATTTAAACTTAAGAGCGCTAATTGTAAATGGTTACGCCGTAAACCAGGTAGTTTGTTATGTCCATGGAACAGATCCAGCTGTTAACAATGATCTCTTGTTCAAACATGGCATCAAGCATAGTAATCAAGAAACACTATTTATATTTTTTTCATATGAAGCAGTTAAATCTCAAATGAACCACTGTTAAATGTACTATATTTATGTAAGGAAATCTAAATATATGTCATATATTTGTAATCGAATCTTATATTCTTTGTAATTATGCAAATACAGATAATTGGGTTGTTTTTCTCTTTCTAAAAATAAAGAAAAACCATTTCTGCTCTTCTGAATTCAGTGAAAGACTCATAATATGTCTGACGTCATTGTATAGAATCACAAGCAGGGTAACAAGGTAATTGTTGGTTATTGGGACATCAGGATGTAAATAAGCATTCGTGTCCTGCCTCTTCAATGTGCTTCACCTTTTCCTCTTTAACAACACGTTGTAATCATTTTACATCTCTGCAAACCGGTTTTGACTGTGTGCCACTAATTTTCAGGTCTAGATTACTTCCAGCTTTCTGTGCTGCCACTGGCTTTCAGAGAAATTTCAGTTTGATTAAAAATGTAACTGTAGGGTTTCCAAAGACGCACATCATATATCATACTTAAACTGCTGAGTCACATTTCAGAGTGTCCTTGAATGCAACAGAAAGATGAGCCTGTTTCAAACTATATTACTATGCAACTTAAAGGTCACTTAATAATAGACAAGAGTAGCAAAGTACGTTCTTCTACAAATTATTTTCCTCGAGAGACAAGATTTTAACATATCATAAAGATTAATTTATCACATAATACATAGTTAATTGATGCAATTAAAGGCAGCCTGAAAGTTGGGGAATCAATAAAAAAATATGATAACTTGTAATTATTTTAATTAATAATAGAAAATTGCTATTAGAAACTGTAGATAGACAGTAGTTCTGATTTACATCGGTAAATCACTTGATTCTAATCGACATCATCCTCAGTGTTGCACAGTCATGTAGTTTCTCCTTATCTTTTAGATTTCCATTATATCAATTTTGATTTTTAAAAAAAGCAACTTTTACAGGATAGCAATATTGTCCCCAACAACAACATCACCAAAATACTTTGTGTCGTTGTTACTTCACTTGATAGAAACACAACTGCACACGTTAGCAGTGCCTTAAGTGAGTTTCACAGATGCGTGTGTGAATGTGTGTGTCTCTTACCGAGCTGGTGGGCCTTTCTGAGGCAGGAGAGGGAGGCGTTGAGTCGGGCACACTCTTCTTCGTTGGCACCAAACTTCTGCAGCAGCTCACACACCTGATCCTCGCTCATCTCCAGCAGGCCCTCCAGGGTCACTTCGCCTGGGCTCATCTCCTGCAAAACACATACCAACAAGACCGTGGCACAGTTGCAGTGGAACACACACACATGCATATGTGGTATTAATATAAGGAACAATGAACTTTTAAAGCTGCACTGGTCAGCAGCAAGTGACAATAGCTATAGGAGCTTATTGTGAGGTTATCATGTGAGAGCACAGAGATGTTGAGAATACATCATTTTTAAGGTATTGGTCCTCTGTGTTTAATCAGTTCCCTGATCTTGTCTGCACAAAATACCAATACATTAATTCACCAAACTGTGACTAAAAGTCAAATATCACATTTCAGTGTGTAGCTGTCTATGGCAAAGCTCGGTTGTATTTCTTGACAAAAGAGGTTTTTCCAGAAACCAGCAGTTTATGGCCACCAGGGGACCTAAGGGACAGAACCCACAAGCAGTGGCTTGAACACTGGTGAGCAATGACAGTGAAAAAGAAATAAACGTTAAAAATGAATAAAAACTGTCTGCACCTGTAACATGTCACAATACAAATAAACCACTATATTCAATTCAGAAGTCCCAATGTATTTTACACCCATTTAACAAACTTTCACTGACTAATTCCTGGACGATTTGAAAAGTATGACTTACTTACATTATCATATCACATTTATATTAATATTCACCTATATAAACTAAAAATATTTGAGTTATGATGGACAACATGGTGTTTTAGGGAGACTGAACAGGCGCCTGGTTGCGTTTACCTGTGTGACCTCCTTCCTCAAGTTGACGATGCGGAACCAGTGGCCAAGGCGAGGGAAGTCCTCCAGCTCGGCACTGCGCTCCTCTAAGGCCACTTTGCACTTACAGGACAGCTGGCGGCTGAAGTACTTCACCAACTTCCCCTGGGAACACACACACACACACAGTGAGGGAGGCCTGACATTAGATTCGTGACTTTTCATAGCATGAGCTGATCGTTGGTCATCATTGTGTCATGGGGCAGAACAAATGTGAACAATTAGCGCAGTCGATTTCTAACCAGAACAGCAGCTTATTCTGGAACCAACCCGAAAAAAAAAAACCTGACCTGTTTTCATCTTTTTCAGATGTCCTCGTTACTAATCTCTCATGCAATCACAAATCATGGAGGAATATCTCCTATCTTCTTTCTAGATGTTCTAGATGTTCACCTTTTTACTGGCGAGACACAGAAATCCCTGGACAGCTTTAATAGCCCATGGAAGATACTGCCTGTTTCAGTCAAGCTGCTCCATGTCTAGTGGTTGAGAGCTGTGGTTCTACTGGTGACTGATGCAGCATCGAAGCAGCTGCCGTGGGAATGCGACAACTATGTTGGGACACTCTCCAACCACAAACACAAGCTGCTAGGAGGGAGTTTGGTGCTGTGGTGTTAAAACAGTTGTGCAAGATATGTAGCATGCAGAGAGAAAATACTGCACTTTGATGGCATTTGAAAAGCTTGCTTAACTCATTTACACTGATACAAGCACAATATTGCATACATAATGCACATAAATACACCCATTTTCTCAATTTGCTTTATATCTAACTGGTGTCCATCACAGGGCACACACATGCTCACACATACACATCACTCACTCTCACAGGTAGGAGCAATTTAGAGTCTCAAATCTACTTCAACATGCATGTTTTTGGGCTGTGGGGGACAGAGGGGGACGGACACAGGGAGGACACGCAAACTCCAGAACTGCAGAAAAAGGTCCTCTGCGCAACTCAGGGGTACCCAGGTACCTTGTGTAAGATTTACACTTATTAAAATAGCGGTACCCGAAAGTGACACACGCCCCAGTACTGAAGAGAAGAGGCAACATCACGGATGACTCCGCTGCTTCAGCATCACGCATACAACATCAGATGCCTCTGGGCCACGGTCTGGGCCACAGATTCTGACTCGAATAAACCTCGATCAGATAAAAGATCAATGAGTCAGACAGACTGACACAGACCAATTCTACAAAACATCCCCTCTGACCCCAAGGTCTCCCTCTCTCTCTCCCTCTCTCTCTCAGGGAGACTGATGTGTCCTGGCCACTATGTTAAATATATTAACGCATTTCATGATAATATATAACGTAAAATACAGTTAAATATTACTAAATCAAGGCATTTGTGTATTTGTGCTCATGTTTGGTTGCTGAATGTAACCTTAATAACCCTTGAGTTACTCAACAGTCAATTTATGCTATCATGTAATCAGCCCCTTCCCCCACCCATAGAAAAAAGACCATGGATGTCTCTGTTTTCAGGAAAAAAAAAAATGTAGGATGACAAAACATATTTCACACTGAACCAGAGGAACAGACAGGGAAAAAGTGACAACAGGGGACTTCTGAAACCAATCAACCTAACAATGAATGTAACTGTACACTTGTAATGATAATGTTTCTTTCAGTGGTCACTGATTTGAGGGCAAACAGCTGTATCCTGTTTATGACTCTATTCACTACATCATCCTGTTCCTTGTTAGTAGGTTTTGCTTACTGTAAGTATTATGAAAATGTACCATAATAATATTGATATTAAAAGTGGAGGAAAAAGACCCTGTGACCTCTAAAAATGATCTTATATTAAAGATTATTGTTATCCAGGTATTAATGTCAAAGCAGGATTTTACTGTCATCGTAAAGCTGGAGAACATTTGACATTTGAATGTAACTAATTGTTTTGGGTTTTTTATATTCAGGATTAACCACATGATTGTTTTTTTATTATTAGGTTGTTCTAAGATAAGATAAGACAAGATAAGATGAGGTACAATAAGGAAATTCCCAGCAGCAGCAAAGTGGACAGTGAAAGACACAGGAAGCTAAGTAGAACTATAACATAAATAACACACAAAAATAAATAAACACTGCATACAAGAGCAAGAGACAGGACAGTTGTATTTGCATGAATTCTGAAAACACTTGTGGAGAAAAAAAAAACTAACACTTGAGTCCAAAGTGACTTCACAGCATTTGTTTTGTGCAACCACCAGTCAACACCTCGAAGTTATCAACATAACTGCAGAAACAGGGAGCCAAATCTAACTTTATACCTCTATACTCCACCTTCAAAGGGAATTTCAACACTTTTTCCATCTACTAATCATTTTAAATATCATTATTTTTAGGTAAATCAATTCAAATATGCCCATATGTGACTTGCACATACTGCACGAGTACAAAGGACACTCGCGGCAAGAGGCATGTCACACTTTGGTGTCTCTACTTTGACATGACGACATGGTCTGACCCACCCCTGCTTACATATTGCTAACTCAGCTCTTGAATCGAAGTTGTCTACACACAAAAGCCCACACAGTTAAAAAAAAATGTATTTTTCCACTTGAAAAGCCTTCATTCTGAGCACACAAAAACCAAGAGAATGTGATTAAAGACAATATCTGACGCCGACATGTCCAATACAGACGTAATAAGGGAAAAAAAGCATGTTTGTAGTGAGCTGAAACAATCGGTCTGATTGAAAACGATGGCAGAACAAGGTCCACAGTGGCTGACGTGATGCATGGAGACTTAAGGATGATACATTGGGAATGGCCCCGTTCCAAACATACACCTACAAAATGACTGCTAGAAATTAGACAGCACTGGCCTACATCAGTGCATACCAAAGTAGAAACCAGTGGAGGAGGGACTTGCAAGTCACCTCTGAATACAGAAAACCCTACAGCAGCTGCCCACGGCTGCTCAGTCCACACCTACAGAGAAGCACACATTCATCCTGCCGAAATGTATTGTATGTCATATTCTTGTATTATAGTCTACATCTGCCTCTGTTAAATGATCACATAGGTGCTGAGAATGTCAAAGGAGCTGCTGTTCTGTGCAAATGACTGAATGACTGTGAGAAAAACAGAAATGGATTTAAGTCGACATCTACTTGCAGTTCATCTCATACACATTTTAACTCCTTCAAATTAGTTAATTTCATTTTTTTGCAGGGACATAAATGTTGTCAACACTGAAATATGGACTGAAATATCTCGACAAACATTGGATGGATTACACAGCATTTGGTTCAGACTTTCGGGATGAACTGTACTCATTCTTTCTGTTTATTCTCTGACAAAACCAAATATTTTGATATTATGACCAAATGAAAATGAAAGCGGTTCCTCCTGAACTCTGCTATTTCTACACCAGATTTTGCTATATTTCTAACTTTTTTTATTATAAAAGTGAAGGGTGAAAAGAATAACCAGCCTGACCAAAATTTCCTCCAATAGAATTAATTAATTCACTGCAGTTCAACATAGAATTGTTGATTTACCACAACACGACACCAAAATATCTCTCAAAAGTTCCATCCATTTTCTTAACCTGCTTTAAAACAAACCTGTTTCACACATTGAGCGAAGGCAGGGAATACACCCTGGACAAGTGGCCAATCGATCACACCATTCACTGTCCCACTCACACCCAGGGAGAGTCTTCACTCGGCCCAACATGCATGGACAACTTGGACTGTAGGGAACACCTGAGTGCATGGAAAAAACTACAAGGAGAAAGCTTCTCTCAAGAAGAAATACAGGTGACATTAGGCCTAAGTTGACACTGAAGGGAGGTGAAGGGCGGTAAATCGGAGAGGAGGCAGAAGCTACAAAACAGATGAACGCATCATCTGCACACAAAATATTTAAAACCAAGCACTGAGTCCCTTCATCATCTAAAAGCAACAATCAGAGGAGATATGTCCCTTGCTGCGGTGAATAGCAGAAGGGACTGAATTGTGAGCAGGTGTACAAGCATACGCTGCCGGGGCTAGCAGGGTAACAAAAGCACACCACAAGCTGAAAGCTATGCCTGCTTTTTTTTTTTTACACTTTAATATCTTTACCTTCTGTCTCTCTCGAGTGCAAACTGCTAGATGTGCAGAATGCCGTTTGTTGTTTTCACTATGGCATTAGAAAAATGTAACACTTAGCACCCTCTGAGGATAAAAAAATAAAATAAAAAAAAATCAGGCACATGGTCTTTCTCTTCAAGCAACAGTGAAAATCAAGTATGTTTCAATAGCTGCTAAAATAATGAAGTTCTGAATGTAGCTTTATTGGTAGATTAGGAAGTTTTATCCTAACTTATTATTGTTCAAGCTTATCAAACATTTAGGGCTTTTTTTCTCTGATTCATCCTAAGTCCTACTAAGAGCGTTCTAATACTTCCTCTTAGCGCTACAGGATATCTATCAGAACTAAACCAGCCTGTTCCTTAAAATGATAAAATGATCCTTTGACAGACTCTCGAAGTAGATGATGCAATATGACACTACTCCCCTTGGAGACGTGAGCCGAGCCACAACCGCTCCACTCGTAGTTAATCCAGATCAAGACTTAATGAAAGTACAGCAGTTGGTAACTTTAACACCAGCTCCATCTGATCTGTTGAACTACTGACCCGTCTCCTATTTTATTGCTCGACTATTTCAGCAACGGTTCGTGAACTTCAATTGAACGCTGACACATCCATGTGTCATAAAAGAACACAATTCCACAACTATTAACTGTTATTGACTACCACAACCCAGGTTTTGCCGAGAGTTGCTGGGCTCTGTAGTAATTACAGATTTGTCAGGAGTGTGTGTGAAAAGGCTTGCTCAGTGTACAGCAGTGAACGGCTGTGCAATACACAGTAGGTACTTTCTAATTTATTAAATAGTTGTTTGGTTTATAAACTGTTCATGCCTGTTTAACAAAGGACAAGATAAGGCCTTAGAATTCATTTTTTGTCCCCATTATATTCTTTTTTTTGTCATGGACTAAAGAAAGCAGAACATAGTTAGATAGTTAGATTAGTTACTCATCTTCTAAAAAATGTGGTACATCTTTAACAAAACTTTTTGCTGAAGGCATATTCTTAAGTTTCAGTTTGTTCTCAAACGTCTCTTGTTTTTATCTCACTTATCATGTGAAATCATCCATATTTTAGAAATAAAGATAATAATAATAATAATACTCCTGAACTTACTTCTGCATATGGCTGCATAATCAGAAGTCATGAGAGATAATAATTTAGTAGCACAGTAAAATCTGGTCTCTGCTTTGCCATCTGTCTTGTGAGTACTATTACACAATCATGTTTGGGCTGGCTGTGGAGCAAAACAGCACATGTGGAAAAGCCAGCAAAAAAACTGAGCACATAGACCAAAATGCAGTTTCATAAAGCATCGACCTTCTTCTGTCGACAGTTTAGCTTTTTCATCAGTCAGATGGCGGAGACCAAAAACAGAGCTTAATATAACACAGATATTTAACAGGGCCATGTGGCCACAAACAGCTCTAAATGATTTCTTGTGGTATTCCCCATATTAGTTCAGCATCTCATCTTCATAGACTGACAATGTGCTACTGTGCAGAAACTGGTCAGGTGCAGATACAAGAGGAGAAATTAACAGCAAGCTTTTCACACACCCTTTACACTCTGACCTGGAATCAAATAAATGCCTCTACCTTCGATTTAGGGTGTATGAATTTGAGTACACACTGTTTTGTTTCAAACATTAGGAATTCTTTGACCTTCTTCACTTCATGCTTTAACTGTGCCTCTGAACTTTTGACTCTGGGTGGAAAGTATGTCAGTTCCATCTCTGATGCAAAAGCAGAAAGCCGATGCTGACACTTGTTGCTCGGATGTTGTGCAGCCTTCAGTCTCAAATACTTGAATACAAATGAACGACAACACTTGTTTTGACCTGCCCACTTTTACGTGACATGAAATAAATAATTGCATCGCATGTCATGTTCTATCACATGTCTCTATCTCTACCAAAGCCTCAAAAAAAAGAGGGTCATTCATCATGTGCGTTGATCATTCCAGTGTATCCAAGGGATACCGACCACAATGCATAATTATAATAATGGAAACCAGTATTAGCACTTCATCTGGGTAATAATATAGGCTGCTATTCTTGGCAAAGCCGTTGGCTAAAGCAAGGTCAGTGCTCGATGCCTCGGGCAGATTGTGTCTGAGGCGCATTCTGGGTCCTTCAGGTTAATAACGGAGATGGAAAACAGAGATGTCGTAGAGGAATCTCCCATACACACAACGCTCATTAAAGACCGGGGGAGGTTAACGAGGAGGACCTTGCGTACGACTGACGTCACTGTGGTCCTGATCAAAACCCCTGGTGCACAACTCATTTGTCGTTGAGGCAATAAGAGGCCTGCCATCCTGAAAGGCACTCCAACTCCCAGGATCTGAGGAAGATTAGACACTACTCAGGACTAATTCCTTTGTTGCATTTGTGAATTAAATGTTGTTTGTCCTCATTTGTTTCTATTACTGCGGCCTCGCTGTCGAGCACTTCTTTTACATATTGGTTTATTTAAGTTCTGCCTGGGAAAACCTTGTGAAATTAAACAGGACACACAACACGTGTTCATCTGTAGCTGATGACGAATCTGTACTGGTTTGCAGGTGGCTGGTCTTCTCTCACCACTATATAGTAAATAGTGCTAAAATGCTAGTGCTAGAGAGACAGAGAGAGACAGAGAGAGAGAGCAATTATGGGGACATGAGCTGGGACAAGAATACTCCTGGAAATTCTCAACTTGTCTCCAAAGTTAAGTCTATCGATCTACCTATCATACTTAAATGCATATACAACTATAGGAAAGTGAGTATCATCAAGGACCTGTGAACACGACACAATGCCAGACGTGGCAGGAATTAGCGCAAAGAAATCAATCTTTTCGAGCGCAACTTTGAATCAGAACTGCATTAACCTGGAAATGCTTTGTTGCATATCTCTGCTGTATAATAACTGCACCCATCAAAAGGTCTCTGATATTTGATAACAAACCAACAGACCAGAAAGCTTCACCTTACCATATACTGCTCATACAGTGGGTTCACACAGCGAAACGTCAGTGTAATTCAAAGGAATCAAAATAAGTAGGAACTAAGCTGCAGCAACTGATTGTTTTTGTAGATTAATCTGATGATATGATCTGATTTACAGAATGACTCAAAAATGCTAGAAATTGTTTCACAAAGGCAAACAAAAGATATTTAAATGCATTTTTTTGTCCTCATCTCAGTGGCAATCAATTTTCTGTCATTGAGGACTTAGGAAACCAGAAAATATCGATATAAGAAGCATATGTCAGAGGATTTTGAATCAATTTCTTAAAATCACTCTCATTTTGTAATGTTTAATCAGTCATCTAAACAATTGCTAATTGTTTTATTAGTTGATAAAAAGTCAATTAATCAATTTGTTGTTGCAGCACTACTACACCAATGTGGTCTATGACAAGTTTGGGAACAAGCAGAGCCACAAAACTTACTTAAAAAAAGTTCTTGCGATAGGTCTGCCTCACTGAAAATGTGTAGGGCCATGGACGTGCATTAGGAGGGAAGTGAAACCGATGTGCTGAAGAGATGTGGCACAGCACAGTGCCACTTTAAAGAACTATACTCTGTTAACAAACCGAAGCCAGATGCTTGACTGTTGTGATGCATAATAAAGACTACAACTGACCCCATGCATTCAGTTGAATAGAACATGTAACAGATGAATAACTTATGAATGTTGTGAAAGCTGTATTGTCTAGGCAGAAGTGCCCTGAGTGGA
The DNA here is from genome assembly GCA_029224185.1 of Karalla daura. Lineage (NCBI taxonomy): Eukaryota > Metazoa > Chordata > Actinopteri > Chaetodontiformes > Leiognathidae > Karalla > Karalla daura. The sequence goes on from CM055192.1 coordinate 20,539,563, forward strand.
CTTTTAAAGGCCTTTATTGATGGAACAGCTGGAGAGTGACACAAAACAGAGGGAGAGGGGGAATAATGTGCAGCAAAGGGCCGGCAGTAGGATTCAAACTCTGGTCACTGCAGCCTGTAGCCTCTGCTCATGGGACAGCTGCTCTACCGACTGAGTATAATGCCAGCTCACACTTTAAAAAGGAGAATATTCACCTGCATCACAAGTGTTCATGTTCAGAGAACCCTTTGCTTCTGAAGTCTAACATTTCATGTACCTTTTCACAGTGTATCCATCCATCCATCATCTTACCAGTTTTGTACCTTAACAGTGTTGCAGGGATCTGCTGAAGCTTTTCCAAGCAATTTAGAGGCTGAATATGCACATATTTGGACTGTCAGAAGACAGCGGAAAAACCCATACAGACATGGAGAAAAGATGCAAACTCTGCACAAAAAGGGCCTTGATCTGACTGTGGCTCTGACTAGGAGCTTTCTTACTTTGAGGCAACAAGATTGTAAAAAGTAGCCACACAGTGTGTGTGTCTGTGTGGGTTACACAGACACACACATGCGCAAAATGAGGCCACTTTTTGCAATGTATTTTGCAAAACAAAAAGAGCCTGGATGACCACAAAATGTCAAACTAACCTTAACCCGAGAGAAAACAGCACTCTGAATAAGTTTCATGTGCTTTCTTGGCCATTTTGGACATAATGCCAGAATATCTTTCTTATAATAACTTCTGAGTACAGAAAGAGACTGCGGTCAATCAGTCTCTTGATTGGCTGTCCCATTCCACAATCATGACACAAAAAATCACTTCCAAAGAACTTTCTAACCATTGACAACTGCAGTTGTAACAACTCTCTGAAAAGCAATAACAAACTCTCCCCACTTTTCAAACCCAGAAAACACGTTCACTTCATGTATTGCATATAGCAGCATAAGCCTGCGCTGCTGGACAGTGTGTGGCACTCACAAGTGACTTCACTTTATGGCATTTTTATGGAATATCTCAATTATATCCCCCCACTGGGACTTAAAGTGCAGTGATGGGAGTTTATGGCGACCTTTATGCACTTAATGGTATTTGTTTTAATCTCCTGAGGCATCACCATAACATTCTTACAGGCCCTGCATGCTGTCATGTGCCCACACCGCTCAATAGTGAGTTTTCAGTGACCTTATCGCTCTTTATGGCATTTTTTAATGTCCTGTAACAGCCTCTTACTGGTGGTGGTGGTGGTGTTGGTGTGTGTGTTGCCAACATATGTGGGGAATTGTTGGGTTTATGTACATGTTAAGAAGAGTTTGGGGCAGACCAAATTGAATTTAGATAGGAGGATAGACAGATAGATACTTTAGTGATCCCTTGGGGACGTTCCCTTTGGGCGATTCAGGCTCCAGGTTACACCGTAAGTTGGAAAAATCACACTTTTTGCGAAACAATAAGGCAGAATACCCTTAAAGACAGATGAAACTATCTCGATGGTCTTGATAGGGACTTCAAAGCTGAGACGTGTGTGTCTGTGTGTGTGTGCGTACGTGTGTGCGCGCGTGCGCTGGAAGCGGTAGTGGTGGTGGGTACTGGTTTAAGTGGTTTCACAGTCTGATCATCTCCCAACACAAACACAGGGGATATTATGGCCATTACGTAACGCAATTTACGGAGCACCACCACAGGCCAATTAAAAGGATATTTTGCAACAATGTCAGTAATCTGCTGTGTCTCTGTCCCTCTCTCTCAGTCACTCTCTCTCTCGGTCTCTGTCTCTCTCTCCTCCTTGCATAACAGCGGGGCCTGGACAGATGCGCAGGGCTGGATTGTAAACAGGGGCTGCCTATAGGCCTCAGATATTATCCTGATGGAGGAGAGCCACCTTCTCTCCCCACCACCTGCAGAATGCGCAAGTCTCCAGCAGCATCAGCATCACCAGCATCAGCAGCAGCAGCAGCGGCAGCAGCCCACTGCAGCCCCTTGGCCTCCTCCTGATTTATTGCTCTGCACAACACTGAATGCACTGGCTTTTCTAGTAGCGCACATCTTTGCACATTGATGCAACACAGACAGCATGAGGAGGAGAAAAGAGTGTGTGTTGGCAGGTGAAAAAAAGAGGCGAGGAGAGAAATAATGCAGTGGCCTAGAAATGTAGAAAAGCACAACAGACGGTGGCAGCCCCCTCGGTATTGATTGAGAGACGGTGCTTACCTCCAGCGTGCGGATCTCTTTTTGTGTCAAGTCGTTGGATGTGGCACATTTGGTCCGTAAACCCTCCAAACTAGAAATGCTTATGTCTATCATGTTTTGCACCAACTCGCACTGCTGCAAGGCTTTCTGCAAACTCAGATGCTTCTCCTCGCTTTTGGTCATCTCCTCGTTCATAGTTTTCTCGAGCAGTGGTGGTTATATCCACGTTGCACTTTCAGGAAGAAAAATAGAAAATAAATGATAATAACGTGAAATAAAAGAAAATAATTCAGAAAGGAAACGTGGGGGAGCCCACGGAGCAGAGCAACCTGCAAAACGCCATGAAAGGAGATGCTGGAGGTGGTTCACTCCATTGCAACAACAGTCCTCGTAGTTCCTGCTGTTTCATCAAGGTGTCTCTGTGTGCTCTGCTCTGCTCGCAGGATAGAAATCAAACACAAGACGAGGGGAGCGAGCGGGGCTGCATCACAGCATCCATCGGTTGTTCGCGTTCAAATGGATGTTGTCGGAGGAGACAGGGAGCAGCTCGGAGCATCCTCCGGTTGGGTGAAGAAAGCCTGGTCACAGGTGCTGCTGTGCGGACTGGATGCAGGTAGTTATCCCGCTCTCCCCTGGCAGCTGCTGCATCCCGGTTCGCTCCCACCACACCGACATGTTCCCTGTCAATCAAACCCACAGCAACAGCATCGGGGGCTCAGGCTCCGCTGCCGTGATGTGATGAGCAGGGAGAGGGGAGGGCAGGAGAGAGGAGAGGGGGGCGAACTCTCGCGAGATTTGCGCGCAGTGCAGGTGGAGAGCGCAGCACGCAGTCGATCTCCAAGACTAACAGAGGAACTCCAGTTCATTTTGAAAAACTAACATTACCTGTAGTTGTGTTTTGTCGTTTTGTTGTCTCCAATATGTCACCATTACGAGATTTAAACTTTCATATTCACCTTAAAAACAGCACTAATTACATACTAGATAGATAGATAGATAGATAGATAGATAGATAGATAGATAGATAGATAGATAGATAGATAGATAGATAGATAGATAGATAGATAGATAGATAGATAGATAGATCGATAGATAGATAGATAGATAGATAGATAGATAGATAGATAGATAGATAGATAGATAGATAGAACCCCCACTGTTGAGCTTCTCAAGTATTCATCAAAGGTTTTTGTTTCTTTTTATTGTTCCTTTGGTGAGACCTGAACTGAAAGGAAAAAGTACAGGTTTTTGACTGAAACAATGTAAATGAGTCTTCATCTTAAACACACTGTTCATTTTACTGAATGTAAAGCACCATAGAAAAGAATCTGTGTGTAAGTGCTTTGTGTGTGTTGTTTTCATGAAACATAAACATTATTATTAATGCTTGCTTGTGTGTAATGGTGGATGGTTGACTTACTCAAATACTGCACATGAGGTTTGGATGAGAATACAAATCTCAGCAAGTCTGTTTCTTTTGTTTTCAAAAACGAGGTGGGCGCCTGCTTTGGTTCCTAAACGGTGTACAATTCAGTTATCTTTGTCACCTGCGGATTGGGTTCAGCCCATCTCAAAATGTGTGTTTTCACAAATACCGTTTTATCATTCAGTCATTTTCTTGATCTATTCAGATGGAAAGACAGAGACAGCTTGGTTGAAAATTGCAAACCAATTAATACGTATTTGGTGTCTCTCACACACTATTCCCCACCATACTGTACCTTCGGGATATGTGAGATTTCCAGTCTAACTGAAACATCCTTCTTTTGGATGTACAAGCTCTGCACACCTGCAGTTTCACCCCACAACAAACTTTCTACGGCGAGGTGTCCATGGCGCTGATGACACGCCCACAGGAGCCGACAGCCCAAAATCATTGGCTGTGCGTCGTGACGTTGACGCACGTTTTGTAGTTTAGCGCGCCAAACAGCAGACGTAGAGAGGAAGTGGCTGCATGCCTGTAGCTCTCTATTAAAGTATTAGCCGAGCTAAGGGCAACACTCATTGTTCAGTAATACATGGCTTCAACAACCAAAACGACTCCACAGGCCAGAAACCTGCCATGGTGAGTTCAAACCTGTTGAAATATTCGGCGCACAGTTTGTAACCTACTTCCCTTGTGTTAACGCTAGCTGCTAGCTCTGTGATGTGTTGTTGTGTCCTCAGTGTGAGCTGTTATCTATCCTGAAAGCCATAATACGGTAATTAGGTCAGCTAGACTTTATAACTGCGTACAGAGCAGCTTGTTACTGCTCTGTCTTCTCCTCGTTTCCTCGAACCGTATGTTGCAAAGTACGAGCCATAAAAAGTTGATTTGATTGATATGAATGGTGCAAAATATGCATGCCGGATTCGAGTCAATTATATGTACAGTTGTATGTAATTGAATTTTCAGTACATATTTATACTAAAGTTGTCATTGTTACTGTTAGGTGTGTTGTAGTTAATTTAGTAAGAATTAGGTTTTTGCATGTAGTTAAACATGTAAGTGTCCCAATGGAGGTATAAATAGGGATTAAAAGTTTGATACTAGTCACTACTGCATCACAGATATCCCATTATGTAAATGAAGCTCTGAATAGTTCCTAATAGCTGATGCACACACAACATAAAGACAATATTAGATTATTAAGGTTACCCTCTTAGCCTAAACAAATGCATTCAACTGAAGCTAGAGCCACTTTGTGCCACTATAAGTGGTCAAGGCTTGCAATCAAATGTCATTTAGAAATGTTTGTTAAACCTGTGGTATGCTGTTAACTGCCCTGTTGGACGATCTGTTTTTACTCTAATCCAGGGTGGAGAAATACCGACCTCAGAAACTTGATGATCTGATCTCACACAGAGATATCCTAAGCACCAGTAAGTATGTGATGTATATACTGTATAATGCCTGTTCATAGTGTGTAGGATGTGTTTGTAGTCCCGTGATAATTGGTGATGATCCCTACTTATGAGTCATAAATCTGCCATATGCCCATGTTTCACATTTTATTGAAAAAGAAAACAAATAATACATTAAATATGAATTGCAGCAACAGCAGGTGACCCTATGTGAAGAGGAGTATATTTCAATTGTCAATGTTGCTGACTTTGTTATCTATATTCAGACTTAAAATATCATTAATAATTGATCAAATTAATAAAAAACATTGTTAGCACATCTTTGTGATAACTATTCTGACTTTTATTTGTTACTTTTTTTAAACAATTGTTGTCTTAATATTCAGTCCAGAGGTTCATTAGCGAGGACAAGCTTCCCCACCTCTTGTTCTATGGCCCCCCTGGAACTGGCAAAACATCCACCATCCTGGCCTGTGCCAGACAGCTGTACAAGGACAAAGAGTTTAACTCCATGGTGCTGGAGGTACGTGACAGCGTCTTATGACAAACAGTGCTGTTATTGGAGTGGGAGGGCCACAGTTTCATATTGCATCTGACGTTTGTGGCTCTATGATTTGATATTTGACTTGATCTTGCTGTGCAGCTGAATGCATCAGATGACAGAGGCATCGATGTTGTTAGAGGTCCCATTCTGAGTTTTGCCAGCACCAGGACCATCTTCAAGTAAGAACTGATATTGTAATATTTTTTTTAATTACGATTATAATTAGGAATGTCCTAATTCTCTTCTCCTGTCATAACTGAGAAGGATCTAATTCTCTAATCTGTTCCCTCTTACAATATGTCTGTCCCTCTCCTCTTCCAGGAAGGGCTTCAAGTTGGTGATACTGGACGAGGCCGATGCCATGACCCAGGATGCCCAGAATGCATTGCGGCGAGGTAAAGCCATCTGTTCGGCCGGGCGTCTCCCACTGTGAGCTACACGGCTCACTGAGCAGCCAGATCGTTCGGCTGCCCGTGAATTACAGACTATCTGTTTTCATTCTCATACGCTGTTTATACCGACAATTATCTGAGGAGCGGTCCGTAACTGTCTAGTTAAACTGGAACATGTTGTCTCTGTGACGCTCGTCTACTACAGAAGCTTAGCTCTGCCGCAGCATGTTTCTCTGCTTGATGAAATGTTGCAGCTGTAAGTGGGATCATGATGGAAAATGTTTGTTTCATTTCCCATTTAGGAAGTGGCATCATATGAAAGTGTTTCAGTTTAACCTGGTTACTGATTAAGGGCATTGTTACACCATGAAACATGTTTTTGGGTATAATTTCACAAAATGTCTCATAACGTAAATCATTTTAAATCTGAAAGGTTGCGACATTTCAAATTCTGCAAAAAAAGAAATTCATTTTTGGGGACATTATTCGACAGCATACCCCAAGAATAGAGGCAATGATTGTGATTCACATTTGGTCAGATGATCAGTTCGTAGTATGTGTAGATGGGTAATAAGTTACTTCGTATCTCTCTCTCTGTCTTTCTGTCTCAGTGATTGAAAAGTTTACAGAAAACACGCGATTCTGTCTGATCTGCAACTACCTGTCCAAGATCATCCCGGCCCTGCAGTCTCGCTGCACCAGGTTCCGCTTCGGCCCGCTGTCCCCAGACCAGATGATCCCTCGGCTGGAGTATGTGATTCAGCAGGAGAGGTGAGTGTGCGTGGAACTGTGTCTTCTTCTTCTACCGTCAAAATGATTCGAGGTTGAAGGGATTTCAGCAGGGCTACAGCAAATGATTATTATCATAGTTGATTATTTTCTTGTTTCACAGAGACCATGTTACGTTTTTTTTAAATACTTTCCCAACAAACAACATTCAATTATCTGTCATAAAGGACTAAAGAAATCAGGAAATCTGCATCCAAAAAGAATTGTTCTAAAAGATGTTTTTAAATGCTCAAATCGACCTATCAGTTATTAACGTAGCCGATTATTCGATTAGTTGTTACGGGTCTAGATTTTGAGATGACATGAAATCTTCGTCAAAGAGAGACAGATTTCATCATGTATTGCTACGCTTATTGTAAACCAGTCAGACTTCAGAGAGCTGTCAGAGAGTGATACACGTGTGAGTGTGTGCCTGCCTGCCTGCCTGCCTGCCTGCCTGTCTGTCACAGCTGGGCTTCACGCTGAACCTTCTGATTGCAGCATCGACGTCACTCCAGATGGAATGAAGGCCATCGTCACCTTGTCCCAGGGCGACATGAGAAGGTCGCTCAACATACTGCAGGTTGGACCAGCGTCGGCTGAGAAAAAGATTTGGCTTGAATCTACCGTCTGTTCATTGTAGAGGAGTGTTCTGCATTGACTGTGCACCCGCCCTCATGTGGTTCCCAGAGCACCAGTATGGCGTACGGGAAGGTCACAGAGGACACGGTGTACACCTGCACAGGTCACCCGCTCCGCTCAGACATCGCCAACATCCTCGACTGGTCCCTCAACAAAGACTTCACCTCGGCGTATAAACGTATCCTCCAGGAGGGCTGGCTGTAGGAGAGTCTGCTGCGTTTGTGTTGTGAACAGTCTTTTCAGTCGGTCTCCTGAACACCTTCCCCCACAGAAATCCTCCAGCTCAAGACTCTGAAAGGTCTGGCCCTGCACGATATCCTGACCGAGGTTCATCTGCTCATACACAGAGGTAAGGAAAAGGACTTCTTTTCAGACTGAATGTTTAACTGTGTCTAAATGTATCCTCTTATTATATCTTTATATTTATTATGTTTTATCAAGGTTTTATCCAAGTTTTGAGACCCTTAAGTATGGTTAGAAACTTATCTCACATCTACTTCAGTTTCAAGTTCAAGCAGTTTAACAGGTAGAGGTAATGATGATAATAATACATGGTACAATCAGGCCAAAGCCCTGAAACATATACTTAAGATGATGAGTTCACTTTGTCTTTGGGTATTTCTTGTCTGTAATAGAGATATTTCTCCTCTTCCCATGTTTAGTGGACTTTCCTCCCGCTATTCGAATGGGCCTACTTATCAAACTGGCAGATGTGGAGTAAGTGTGATCACCTCTCATGAACAGACATCAGACATGCAGTACAGGCACGTCATTGATAATCGATCACAAAGACTAATCCAGTGTGGTCTCCCCAGGCACAGACTCGCTTCAGGAACCGACGAGAAGATCCAGCTGAGCTCCATGGTCGCAGCGTTCCAGTCAGTGAGAGACCTGGTGGTCAGCGAGGCTTCATAAGATGAAACGCTTCACTCCACAATGAGCCTTTCACAGTCCTTGACGACTGCCCCCAACTTCCATTTGTGCCAGAACGAACCCAAACAATTTGCTTTTAACAAAGTCCTTCCTCCTTGAAAAGAGAGTTTGGTCTCCGTTTAGGTCTCTGCCATCAGTACCACAATCCAGGTCCTTTCTCCAAGTCTGTGTTCTCTCATTTATTTCTCTGCCCGTGGCCATAGTGTGCAGCAATGTCATGAGAATAGGTAGCCGCTCGATTCAAGCCTTTGACTCCGAGAACGGGGTGGAAGCACTCAAGTTTGTTTATTTGGAGAGAAAAACAGATGCCCCCAAGTGTCTGCAGCATGTTTGCCCACCACTGCTCCACTGAGCTGATGTACAGTGCAGACGCAAACGCTCGCAGCCATCTGACTCACTCACATCATGCAAAACTGAACAGAATGGAAGACTGGAAGACTCCAGTATCAAAAATGATCTCTCCTTAGGGCACGTGGACAAAAAAACAACACGTTTAGCTACCAGTGTAGTATTAACTGCAGCTTGGAAAATGTACAGTGAGGTAACAAACGTTGTGTCCAATGTACGGTGACGTCAAAACAACACAGCTTGAACATGTTTTGTCTTTAAATCTGTTTAATAAAACTATTTCCTAAGAGTCCAGTTATCATTATTAACAATTAACATGTGCTGATGATACAGTAGTAGTGCATGTGCAGTGTCATGACGATAAACACAAATTAGAAACACTTAAACGTTTGATATTTACAGAATAAATTAAGTACAAAATTGTGATATTTCAAGTCAAGCATGTGAGCACTGAGTTAATGTCATCTTCCAGCAATTAGTGCAATAAATGGATTTTTAAGTGTAGGAATGTTGCATCTAAGGTAGATTACAGTGAGAGGTGCATCCTTGTGCTATATCAGTCGTGGGGAGCATCTCAGTCGGCAAACAAAAGCAGTTTTTTTTTCTCGTAATAATGAGGATGAATAACAATCCCTCGCTGTAAATGGTGGTTGTTGCATTGCGTTGGCATTCCTATTCAGCCCGCCCACTCCTCCTCCTCCTCGTCTGAGGAGCAGCAAGTCTTGAGGCGGTCGGGGATGTTCCTGTAGGTGAGGTACTCGAGGATCCTCTTGGGGAGGGGCAGTGGCTCCATCTGGTGGGTGGAGACCGAGTGGCGCAGGATGGATCGGCACAGGTGGCACAGGCTGGGCACCGTCCGCGGGGCCTTCCAGAACCTGACGTGGCCGTCCCTGGTTCTGTCGAAAGATGAGGGAAGGGGGAGGGTTTAGTGTCGCAGCTGTACGGTGGCCTGCAGGGCCTCTCGCACTGAGATCTGCTGCACGGATATACCTCCAGGTGGAGAGAATGTAGTTAAAGACGGATTAAGAGAGGAGTTCAGCTACAGCAACAAAGATTTCAGAAAATCTGTTCATTTTTTAAAAATATAATATTGTCTGTCTTCAGATACTACCTATTGGTTATATTGTCAACCATGTCTTGAGAAACTCATCTACTTGGAGAGCAGAGTTCGCTGCCTGAGAAATTAGACCTTACTGTCGGCAGTCGGTTGCTGATTAAAGATAAATATATCCATATATGTAGTTTCTCCATCAGCTCTGGTTACTGAGATAACTGTATATACATAACATATACATACATATTGTGTCATATGTATGATAAATAATAAAAAATCTCAAAAGATTGGAGCTACTAGAAATAAAAGAAAGGTAATTTATTCAGGTTTATTCGGTGGATTGAATATGCCTGGTGATTAATATAAGGCACCCTCAAGAAACTATTTGTGCTCCAGTGTTGCCTAGCCCTAGAATTATGTTTTAATGCCTCTTTCCATGAAACTGAGTCACCATTTGATCCTCTGTGGCTCCAGCCATAATTCTCCACAGGCTACAACATTTCTCGCTAGCTCCGAAGCGCTGATATTAAATGGATGGTTACCCTGTGGCAACCACGCCCCCTAGTGGATGGTAGTTGCAGCAGAGCCCGTTGGAGCCTCGGTCGGCTTTGGTCTGCATTGCCATCCCTTTCTTTCCTGGCTCCCAGATCCGCAGAGGTCTGCAAGCACAAAACATCGGCCTGAAGTCACTCTGAGCAGAAGCGTTTTGTTCGTGTCCTGATCTAAAAAGCACTACCGACCTGTCATCTGTCACGATTGCTAAGTACAGGCCGTTGGGGGAGAACTGTATTGCCGAGATTTGGTTTTGCCCGTAATCTTCAAAGTAGTCACTGTGCATGGAAAAAAAAGAGTTACTGAGCTTGTCACAATTAAGGCATGACTTCCAAACGCAATTTCACCTTATGCAAAAAAGAAAACTACAAAGAGGACAAAGTAGGACACCGGGACATGCTTTCAGGCAGTGCAGCAGGTGTAAATAGTGATAACCACAGAGCTGGATGCATCGTCCTGCTGAAAAATGGTGTCAAAAGTATAAAGTACCTACGGTGCTATTTACTGAATGTGTCACAAAAGCCTTTAGATGTCACATTTTTCATGGACGTGCAAGAACTCAATTTTGCAGAGTCAATCTTTCGAGCCTGTGAGATGTAAACCTACACCAGAGTGGCCAGCTTCTCTGCAGTGTACGGGTCCCACAGGTCGATCCACCAGCTGGAGCCGCTGAAGGCCGCGGTGGCCAGCAGAGCTCCGTCTGGGGAGAAGTCGCAGGAGGACAGGAGGTACAAGGTCTTGTGGGTCCCTCCAGACAGGTTCCTCATGAAGGTGTACGAGCGCAGACTCCACAGACACACCATCTGATGAGGGTAGTAATAATTCAGAAGGGTTCAGTGTCGAGGCTTTACAGTCCTCTTCATGTGAATGAATGTGAAGAGCGCAGGCTGGAACATGCAGAACACAGTTTAAAGTGTCTGGGAGGAGAGTGTTAGAACCATCTGCAACATGACAATATCCCCATCTGTCTTACAATAACAAAAAAATAAATTAAATGAATAATTCTGTGTCACAAACCAGCAAATGCATGTAGCTGTTAAATGCAAAGCCAAATGATCATAAAAAAAACACCTTTTTGAAGGTTAAGTCCCCTGTTAAATAAGGAAACAATCAGTCAAAGTGACCTGAAAGTTTACACTTTTAACACAGATACTGATGACAAGTGTCACTAAATTCAGTTTTGTTTTGACAAAAGAAAAACGTCCATTACAGCTGCTGAGAATCGCAGCTAAAAAGCATTAGAGAGCGGGATGAAAGGGGGATTTGTTTCAACAGATTTGCAGAGCTGTGGTTTTAAATAGACACAGATGAAAAGCCTATAAATGCGGGGAAACGGCACATGCATTAATAAGTAGTGCAACTGTTTGCACAGGATGCGACATCCTCCGGGGTGCTGTAACTCACTCTGTCGAAACGTCCGACGGACGCGATCATGCTGCAGTCTGACGACACGCTGCAGCAGCTGATCCAGTCTTTGTGGCCCGAGAGCACCTGCACCTTTTTACCTGCAACGTATGGAGGGGGAGGGGGGGTGAGACGAACTGTAAAAAGCCTCACTGTGAGAAGGGAGGTAAGAAGAAAAAAAGGACAGCGTGTTGGGGAATGTGACTGCTCAGGTTTGGTTGGACTGTGCGGTGATGGAACACAGAGGCGAGGTGAGAAGTACACAGAAGGAGGGGGAGAGGACGATTTAGCGGATCGTGATGAGCAAGCCGAAATCGCTCATCCAAGGCGTTCACACCCCCACCCCCCCCCCCGCACCAGCAGTGCACACAGTGAATGCTGTCTGCAGACCCTCGTTTACAGGGCTGTAGATGGGTTAATCAAAGCAGCCAGATGATGAGGGCCCCTTGATACGAGGCTGACTCTCAGTGAAGGTTTTCAGATCCAGAAATATACTAGTAGAGATGAACCTCAGAGTCACCCCAGTAAAGCCCTTACAACTGGAAATTAAAGCACAAATACTGAAACTGCAACATCACTGTGTATTTGTCATTGGATTATTGCTGCGTTCATACAAGATCGAGATTTGGAGCAGCCATGACACGACATCATGAGATATGATGATAAAACACATGTGAACCCTTTATGATGCTGACAGTGTGTATTAATGGTTGCCAGTTAAAATGACTGGAAACCCGATGATTTCAGCTCCACTTGTAACTACTCAGTGTGCAAATCAGTGGAAATAAAGCCCACTTCTTATTTGTTTCGTGTCTGAAAATGCTAATATTTTAAGATAACATTTCAGACGAGACCAAGACCATTTCCCTCTGAGGTGCAAAAAGTCTCACACAATGTAAAAGTATGTCAAATCTGGACTTATTGACTGACTACTGAAAGGTTGTTGCTGAACAATAAATCCATGAAATGGCCTACGCTTTACTTGATAAGGCTACAGTAAGTGGATTAAAACATGTAACTTATCGTTCCACAATGGAATACACCCTAAATGTAAACACCTCTCCTTGCAGTTAGCATTGTAGTTGCAGCATTATTTCAAAAGAAGGCGAGAAAATGTTATCCCAAAGTGCCCAACACACAAATAATGTACACACACCTTTGTGCGTCAGGTCCCAGATCCTCAGAGTCTTGTCCCGAGAAGAAGACACAAGCGTGAGGGTCCCGTTCTGTGGGAAGACCAGGTTCCTCACCACGCCTTCATGGCCATGCAGGTCAAACACAGCATCACCTGGGACAGTGAATTAATAAATAAATGAGCTGCAGCAGACCTGAAGAGATCCGAAGACCGCACAGCTGATGTCCTCCCCTAGCAGAAACCCAACCTGTTAACACGTTCCAGATCTTGATCACCCCATTCTCCAGGCCCGTGGCCAGGAGCAGGCTGTAGTTCCCTTTTGGTCTTGTTCTGGCTGAACGAGCCGCAGCTGCAGATTTCGGAGGCCTCGGCCCGAAGGCGAGTCCCCAGACGGGATGACCGCAGCTGAAGCTCTTGTCCCCTCGGTCAGTCTCTCCGTTCTGACTGTCCCTGGCAAAAAAAACAAAACACATGGAAAACTCAGATGTAGGAGGTGTGAAGCTAGAGTTACAGATGTTAAGATGTAAAAATCAGTACTGTTTATACAATTGGAGAAGTTTGGACTTCATGCTTCGGTGGTTTTTACGGTTTATGGGAGAGAGATGGAGTCAAATGGTCTGATTCTCTGAATAGTGCCCCTGCTCCATCTGGACCGTGTTCCCAACATTTATTGCAGCAGTTTTACAGCTGATGTGCAAATACCAAGGGTGGTTGTCAAACCTCAACACATTTGGAGAACCATCCACTCTGTGTCCACAAGACAGAGCACTACAAATGAACCCTAAATCAATAGCTGGCAGGGAGTGTCACATCCATCAGCTTGTTTTCGCTCTTATGTTCTATCCAATGACAATTATTTGTTTAAAACCGTTAAACTGGGCATTTTGTTTCACTGTGAACACTGTCCCTGAAGGCAGCTTACTGGCATTGAAAAATGGAAAATTCCAAACAATTCTTAAGGACCACAGGGAGGCTTGTGTTCATGATCAAATAAATAAATAAGTCAGATACTCTGCAAACAAATGAATTCATCTCGTTTTTGTTTTTGTCCACATAGCAAAGCCATAAAAACTGTAAAACGATCCCAGCAGTGTGATATCGGTTTGCTGTGATGAAATGAGGGTTGCAGTGGATTTTATTCCCAAATGTCATTCTTTCAAAACTCTTTGTGTCACACCATATTTGCACCCTCAGTTGATCTCTAAAACAGTCTCTAAAACTCTTAACTGTCAAGACAAACAGTCTGGCTCATGATGTTTTACATATTTGTTTCATCTGATTATCATCAGTCTCAGAAGAAAAGCCAAGACACTACTCTCCCTGGTCACTTTTACCAGCTCCTCCAGGAGGACCCCAAGGTGCTCCCAAGCCAAACAAGGTCTCCATAGTGTCCTGGGTCTCCTCCCAGATGGACATGTCTGGACACTTCCAGGCCTCTCTGGAGGCCCGAGCAGGCATGCTGACAGAGTGCCAAAACCAGCTCAGGGACAGTGGCTCTCCCACATGCCTGCACTCCTCATCACCTTTCATGATAAACTCGTCACTGGCCCTTTGTTGCTATTGTTTTATGTTTAAGGGTTGTTGCTGCAACCACAGAGTTGTGGTAGTCATCTTCAGATGACTACCACAACTTCACAATTTATTCATATAATTTATTTATTTATCAATTATTAGAGCTTGTCATTGTCACATGAAAATGTACAAGGCACTGGAGTGAAATGGCACTGTGACAGACCTGATATAAAATATGCATACATTTTGTAACTAGGACAAGCTATGTATCATTATTTATAATTATTATCTGTAGACATTTATAGCTATTGCCCTCTAATGTTACTGTAATTTTTAAAATCATTATTATGAACTGCTACTATCATCAATGGTAACATTCCATCACCATTATATATAATTTAGTATAATTAGCAATGACTGTACAAGATAAAATATCGTATTAAATAAGTAATGTGCTTATTCTGTATAGCCAGCTACATTTGTATGTGCTATATTTTTGGTTTATTTGTTTACATAGCCATGGTCCCCACGGTTATGTCATCACTTAGTTATGGCTTAAACTGGACTGAACTAGTCAAATGAAGCACAAGTCAATGTTTTACCTCCTGCGGTACTTTGGAAAAAACAGCCTACGTTGTTACCTCAGTAACCGTGCTTTCAACAGAAACCACAAAGTACGAGTGGGCAGTGAACGCCTCGTCGGTGTAATGGTTAAATCCAGGTAAACCTACTCAGAGTCCAAGGGCCAGGCGACCACCCACACGATCCCGTGTCCCATGGACCAGGCGAACCAGGCTCCGTCCGGGGAGAAGTCCACACTCCAGGTCTCGCATCCCGCCCGACCTTCCAGGGACGGAGGTCGACGGGTCTTCAGCTCCAGGATGAGAGCCGAGTCGGAAGCTGGGAGGATAGGAAAGACGAGAAACATCGACAGGGTCACCTCTGTCTCCCACGCTATGCACGGACACTTGAACGCAACATCTTTCCGACGTCGCGATGACAACGCGACACTGAGACGATTAATCACAATATTACGTTACTTACATGTCGCTGGGAGCTCCGTGCTGCTTTCCGGGGAGCACATCGTGTCGCTTGTTTTACATTATCTCCAGGTCCTTCAACGCGTCGTCGTCCGTGTTTGAAGACGCTTTCATGTCCGTACGATCCGCCGCTTTGGGACAAATGTGCAAGAAACTCGGTGTTCCGCTGGTTTCCTGTTGTCTGACTCACTGTGTACCATTGGCTGCTGCCACGCCGCTCTGACGTGGTCACGTTTTTATGTCATTACGTAACACCACTATAGCCGCGACACGCCACGCCCACCTCATGTAATAATAATGTGTGTGTGCTTGTTCCTCTATGGATTTGTCGTGTAATAAAAAAAAGAAAACCAGAAAGGACAAGAGCACACAATAATGGGAGAGGTGTAAACACAAGAGTCTAAATCCCTTGGGGCTAAAAATAGAAAAAAAACAATGGAAACAGATCTGAGTATGTTCAAATAGAGATAAAAATAGATCCTACTACCACTACTGTTTTACAAAGCTAAAATGAAATCGAAATGTGCAACCTTATATAGCTTTTAAAAATTGCTTCATTAAGTCAAACATCTGTTTGGTTTGTCAATGACCACTCAATTGATACTTTTCTGACCAACAAATACTCAGATTGACAAGAAACATTAAACACACATAATGTGTGCATTCACTTACATTGTTACCTTTTGCTTCAGATCCTCAATTTTGTATTAATATGATAGGAAAATATTTTCAACATGAAAAAGATTTGGTATTTATGGTCTGTAGGTCTCAGTGACTCAAGGTTATACAACTTGTTTTTGTCAGTAAATAGCATTTAATTGTTACTATTCTGACCATAACAAATATATACTTTGAGAACAATGCAGGACAGGGATGTTTGTGAATCAAAGAGGCGGCAGGGCAGTGTTGAGAGCCATCAAAAAGATAACAGCAGTCATATTTTCTTGAAATATCTTAATTTACTGCATCAATCACAAAATCAGAGCCACATATTCAAAATTCTGTACAAACAAAATCATAGAAATAAGCTTACAGACCCCTGTTTATAAAAAATAACAAATTCAAAGAGTTTTTCTTTTAAACACAAGTCTTCCACCAATTTCATTCACATTTTTGCTGGGAGTAAATGTACCTAAAATACAACACTTCTCTATAAAACAAAAAAAAAAAAAAACACCAGCTACCTAAAATGTGACAAGATCTTCCTGGTCCTCTGTTTCTGTGTGTGCGGTGTCTTCCTGGTGCTCTGGACTCGTTTCTAGAGTGTCTCCATCTTCATGATCACCTAATAAAATCAGAAGGACATGTTCTCATTTTCCATAATTTGCACAGTTTAATTTACAGACCATCAAAAACCATAGTGGGATCGTACTCGATGGGATTCGATGGATCTGGACAAGCGTGGTGTGCCTGCCGTTGGTTATAGGCGGCAGCTGTGGAACGGTGTCCTGAAAGATCTGCTCATCGTCGGACTCCACCAGACTCAGGACATCTCCTCTGTCCTCCTCCATTTGCCTGCAAAGCGAATACAGTAGGGCATAACCATGCCAACACATCCCTATTTGGCAAAAGCATTCTAAGAGTTCCTCTGTGTTGCATCACCTAGCATCTAACACCTGCAAGCTGTTATCCCAGGAACACTACTAGAATAGGAGACTAGTAGCACCATGAAGTGGCACTTTTCAAAGGCAGGGCTCTATCTGAATCAAACTAGAATGAGCTAGAATGGGATCTAGAATGAAAAATCACATTGTAGGTTTAGGTTTATACCTCGACAACAATTCCCAAAAAGTCTGCACATTCTCATCCATGAAAAGAAAAGTATTGAAATGCAGCAAAAAACAGCTTAATCTGAACAGACAGAGACATACACCATACTGCCCCCAGCACTAAAATAGTTTGCACGTAGCAACCTTTGTTCAGGCACGCAAGTGAATGAAGGCACACAATTGCAGGGCAGAAGTTTCTGGAATGTTCTGATGAAATGGCTCAAACATTTCCTCTGATTCTGCCTCAAACATAAAAGGCTGGATGTGCTCCACAACTGGCCACACCTCAATAGGAGTTTAAAGAGGCTTGTAAAATATCATCTGAAGCATTTCAGATTAAACTGATATTCTACATAAACAGAGAACCAGAGTGGACGAGAGAACAGAGAGCAAAAATATATACTATATTCAACCATTCTAGGTTCCCTTTAAATTGTTTCCCCATTGCACTTTGGTCTTTTGAAGCCAGAGTTAACTGGTATAACAAAAGCTTATAGAGATTATGATGTAATATGATAGGTGCAGGATGGAGGAAAGACAAAAATCCCAGTAATCTCTGAAACTCAAAACAAATCCTGCTTGCTGTACATAAGATTTGATTTGATCCCTTTCCTTGACTGGAGTGAGTCACTGAATGAGCTCACTCACACCTCGGATTTAATTTAGTCAAAATGAGCATGCAGTGTTAGATTAATAAATATGACATACTCACCCAAAGCCTCCTCCTGAAATACAAACAGAGAAATAGGTGAAAATGTCATTGGTGGGTTTTTACAGTTTATCTTCAAAATAAAAAGACTTTTCAGGACTTTTGGGACACGTTTGTCACTCAGTGTCCACTGAGTTTCGGGGATTGGCGTCACATCTGTCAGAGCATCTCAGACATGCTCAATGGATGACACGCCCAGCCAGTGTAGCAACCGCATTGGAACCGGATGTTTCCACTTCTGTGTGCATGGGACGGATTCTCAGGAATGAGGGGCATGACGGTGATCTGATGACTGCATCGCTGTGTCATGTTCACACAGTCAGGTTCACATCAATGTGAACACATTGTTTGCACCTCATATCTCCCTGCACCATGAGTCCATCTGCACTATGGAGCATGCAAGCCATTTGCCCACGCGTCATTGTCTACCTGGCACATTGAAAACACGTTTTCATGCAGAGTGGACCTCTGATTAGACTCACACACCATTCAACGAGCGTTTCTTGTGTGAGTACTCCTGCTTTCCACTTTTCTGTCTCATCCGTGATGAAAATAGGTTCATAATGTTTCGTACAATGAGAAATAAAGACTCTTATAAAGTCAGATGCAACAGCAGAAATACGAGTTTCTGACAGCCACTAATCTTTACTTAGACCAGAGCTTGCACATGCTACTGATTTTGCACGGAAGGAAACCGGATGAGATGTTCAGCCACTGGATGTGCTGCCAATGTCTCTGGAAAAACCCTTAAGAGTGCTTACGGCTGTGAAATGAACATTTGGTTCAGGGGCAGGAGCTGTGGTGGACATTCCTGCAGTCAGCACATCAACTGCACGCCCCCTCAACACACGTGTCATGTGATAAACCAGCTCATTTTATGCTAATTTTATCTGGATGGCAAACGAGACATTTGGCTACATTTTGGATACAAAGATAAAATTGTTGACAGAAATAAGATGATTTGTTTGCATTGGAAAAGTTGAATTCAACTCAGCTCCAGAAGACAAAGGCTTTCTCGTGATAATTTTGCATTCTTAAAAATAACCTGTGCATTAACCACAACATTAAAATGAGCAAAAGGAGTCCTGCAGTATTTTGCATGCATTCACAATATGTTGCAGAGATGAATGAAAGCTACCCAGGCAAATCCGGTGCCGGCTGGAATAAGCTGTTTTAGCCACGATTGCACCTGATCCCACAATCAGCGCAGCGATAAAGATCCCGACGATTGCCCCTGTGTACGCAGACGAAGCTGTGGAGACAAAGGAGAGGATTATGAGGCAGAAGCAGGGTGGAGAGGCAGGTTTATCAGCATTCCAGAGGTGACACCTGCACGGGCAGACGTGCCGTCTGGTTCATTCATAAAAAGAACGAATGCTCCCTGTTTACATTTCTTTAATTGGTATTCTCCACCTTCTACTAACTGTTTATGACCCCTTCCTTCATCCCAAACTCACTCCTCACACTGAGGTAGACTTCCAGCTCTCGGACTGCGAGCGGGTTCTCACTGCGGCAGAAATAGACGCCCTCGTCGTCCTTGGAGATGTTCAGGATCGTCAGCCTGAGGGTGGGGCCCTCCTCAGTCAGGACGTACTTGGAGCCAGGAATGATGGGCTCCTGCAGGAGGCCTTTTCTCCACGTGGTGTTCGCAGGGGGGACAGACACAGACTCGGTGCAGGTTAGAGTCACGCTGGTCGCCTCCTGAGCTGCAGCCAGCGGCTCGCCCTCGGGAAACGGCAACTCTGGAGGGAGGGATAAACAGAAAGACTTTCAGGCTGTATCCTTAAATAAACGTGCCAAAACGATTTGGTTCCAATGGGGACCAGGATGTTTACAGGTGGGCTAAGGTGAGGCTAGTTAAAATACTGAAAAAAAGCATCATATACACAATTTAGTCAAGGAAAACCCACTACTTTCCTATTGGCTGTTTTGATGGTAGTAAGGTCTCAAGTACTGTAAAGCTGGTCTGCACATAAACCCAACAAACCCCCACACTATGGTGATCTATGGTCATCTATCTATCTCCTAATGTCTTGTGTTTCTGTCATACATTCTTATTACTTAGACTGATATTCTTATTATTTACACTGATATTTGCATGGTTGGCACCAAACATTTTTGTTGTCCCCCACCCAAACATGTCGTCCTTGTAATACCCCTGTGAGGGGAAACAAACAATTTGTGTGTAAGCCATATTAGCAGGCATCACAGATTATCCTTGTGCAGTAGGTCTAATCAATAATAATATGTAATAATATGTAAATATGGAGCCACAAGGACACTCAGCGTAGCATAAACAAAGGGTCGGAGACAGCGACTGAGTTAAGCTTTAGAAACAGCAAAGTACCGTGATGAGCTGTTGGACACTGCTATGTGTCATCTCATTTTTGTGTTGTTGTGTTGCCCTTCCCCTGACAACCTTTACACCACTGAGTGACTCATACACACACACACACATCACACTCACATGTTGCGCATGCGACACTGTCCTCACAGGCTGTGCCTGTCCTTGCAGCAGAGCTTAAAGTCCTATTAATATTAATGACGTGAGTTAAACAAGAAGCAGAGAAACACTGTTGTTACACCTAAAGTTTACACAGCAGCAGAGCTCTGCAATAAAGATGTGGCCTAGGTGGTATTTTAAGCCACATGCCTGTGGTAACGATCTGCTGTTTTAAGGTGTGTAAGTCCTGACAGTGACCACATTAGTTACACAGGGACTGTTTCTTATACCAATGCAGGCAAGTTTCACTCACAGAAGCTTTGAGTTTTTTCCAGTAAATATTGAAATATTTGCACTGGGACTCTTTAAATCAGGCAGGAGTGTCAATTACTCAGTGGACAGCGCACAGATAAGACCTGCATAGAAAGAATAGAATAGAATATTCATCATACAGTGGGGAAATCATTTTGGGGGGGAAAATCCCATGTTTTGGGGAAAGTTCCACAACTTCCTATTGAGAGTGGTGATAGTTTATCTTCAGGGCCATCAAATGATCTTTTTTTAAAACTCTTATTTCAGTCTCTCTTTGTTCAAAGGCAGTGAATGCTTCCCTCACACTGTGGTACAGTAGAGAAAACTTCTGACACAGACAAATCCATGCATGGCTAAATACACACTGACCACATAGTGTCTCTGTTACTCAAATGTCTTAAATGCCTCAAACTCTGCGACTCTTAATTTTCTCTGCTGCTCAAAGTACAGGATCTTGTTGCTAAGTTGTTGAACTGTAATTTTCAACAATGTTAGTTGCAAAAACTCCTATTCTGGAGCCAGAAACTTCAAAGACACACATCTCTCCATCTGACCAAATCCTTAAACCTGAGACTATGTGACCTTTTCAATTACAGTGGGGCCAACTTTAAGAATCCTGCATGCGAGCAGACAGCATCCACAGAGGCTGAGGTTCGGAGGCCTCCTCAGTGGAAAGCGCATAAAAGATTCAGCAGTTGCACATCTCGGGATTGTTAAGAGGCTCGTTTCACTGCAGCCTGCTTACTTACTGAGGGTAAGCGAACACGACTTGTCCTCCTCTGCAGCGAGGGCCTGGTGCCGGGCCGTGCACGTCAACGTCTGCCCGTCGGACAGCAGGGTGTGGTTCAGAGTCACCGTCAGGCTGTCTGCCTCGCCCGTCACGTTGACAGGCCCCTGGTCTGACCACAGGCGAAGTGTCGGGCTGGGGTACGCTCCCAACCAGCTGCAGCTGAAGTGCACCTGGGTGGAGTCCGACGGGGGGTCCCACATACACTCCGGGTGTCTGTCGGGGGCGTCTAGTGAGGGCACAAATGCATCATTACAAAAACGTTGATTTGTGGGAGAGATCTGTATACAGCTGCAAAAGAATCAAGTCAATATTCTCTGATCTCATCTTCAAAAAAACATGAGTATTTTCTGGTTTCTTTAGTCTAATTGACAGGAAATTTAAAAAAAAAAAATATATATATATATAGTCAAAAAACATTAGAAGACCTTACCCTGGCAGTCTTTGTTGAAACAGCATTATCAATTTTCACGGTTTTTGTGTCACTTCATAATCCAAACAACTAATCGATCAATTGAGAAAATCATTGACAGGTTAATCAACTACAAAAATAGCCCTAGATCAGTATGTCATTTGGTAAACAGACAGCTACTGTTCTTCAAGCACAGATATTCTTTAAATATGAAATATAGTATAGATACAGTGAAAAGGTAAAGAAAAAAGTCATAGAAAGAATCAGCATTTCTCACTGCTGTATGTTTTCATTTTTTCAATAGTTCAGGCACAGTTTAAAGTGACCTACGATGACTGACATAAAAGCAATGGTTTCATCATAAATGCCTCAGATGCTTTTTTACAAGGCCTATAGTCTGATCTGTTTCTGCATAGTTCCATGTTTATCTGGAAACAACATACACACTTTATGGTGGCTGGCTGCCTTATCTGCTACTCTTATGAATGATAATGGGATTTTACAATTCTTGCTTTATAAAAGAGCTTGGTGAAGTTTTCCTAAGCTAATTGATAACTGGTGTAATACTGCTATGGAACATGTACTGTACACATCCAGCCTTATATGCTTGAGCGGGATGCTTGAGGAGGAATCTGATCTAAAATGTACACATGAATGAGAAGCTGATTCATTTATTTGCAATGTACTGTAAATCTTTGGCCGGGTATAGAGTGTTGTATAGAAGTGATTTATCATTCTAGATCTCCTTTACGGAAAAAAAAAACGTGTTAACGTGTTTCAGGGTTCATTAAGTTTATCAATAGCTAGAAAAGAAACTCAAGGAACCAAATATTTTTGCAAGTTATAAAGGATTTTAAAGGAGAGCTTTCCTGCAAGGGCTGTGGAGCCCCCTCTGGTATTTTTATTTCTTTCAAACCTATTTTCTGCTTAAATTTATGTAGTGTTTACACAGTGAAGTCATACTGTTGTTGAAGAAAACTACAATTTGGCCATCATCTGTGTGCTTCATTTCACATGGCCGGTTTCTCCTTCTGACTCTTATGATAGTCTTTCACCAGCATACATACGTCAGAAACATCCTGTGTTGTGAAACATTTTCAATCGGTTATGTTGATGTATGAAATGTGCAGCCAGAGCACAGAGAGCAGTTTCCTCTGCAGACAAACCGCAGATGCCACGGTTAATAATTAATATATCAGCAGCTAATGCAGATCAGAGGAAATCACAGGAAGATGAGGCTTCAGTGCATCATTAGCTTGAGTGCAAGATGATAAATTATTTTAGATCTGTTTTCTCAACAAGGAACACAGATTGTTGCACCACAATCAGTTTTGTGTGATTATGTGTTGACATCATGCTCTTTGCCTGGCGTGGCTTCATTTTTCAGCTTTCCCACCTGTTTCATAGTAAAACTGATAAGTAAAACTATGGACTTTTAAGACTTTATGAACTGAAGCTTTACAACGCCTGTTTCTTTTTCTTCTTCACCTTTTCCTTTTTTCCCTATTTCCTCTGCCAACACCCAGAGGCATTGCACTGGTTTTAGAGTTGAAGATCTACACAGGAACACATCATTTTCTACAAATAAAACCTACTCATTACTGATAAAAAGAAACGTGAATTCCTCAAACGATTTGTGTTAGAAAGCATTATTCGGCATCAGGCTGAGGTTTCAACCTTAATGAATGAAAACCCTCAACCCTCATTTTGCTTTGGGAGCAGCGTATTGTGAGTGTCCTGCTGCAGGTACTTACAGTAAACGAGCAGCTCTGTGCTCTTGTTGACCGCCTGCTGGGACAGGGGGTTGTGGACGTTGCAGGTGTAGACGCCCTGAGCGCTCGGCTGGACGTCCTCTATCCTGAAGTCCAGCCAGGGTGCGGGGCCGGAGGCCAGAGACCCGTTACTGCCCGAGGATCCATTGAAGGCCCAGGTGAGGTACTGGAAGGAATACGAGGACGCTGAGCAGTTGAAGGAGACGCTCTGACCCCGGATGACGGTGAGCGTCCCATTCGACAGGGCAGCGGTCGGACTGACAGTGAGGGCGATGTTTTCTGCACCACCTGAGAGGAGCACAAGCTCTCATCGGTCACAGTTATGTAGAACAATGCTGCTTGTTATCATTCATCCATCAAATACATTCATCCAAAACTGTGCAATGACGATATTAAATGTATTGAAAATTGAGTGACAGGGTTCTCTGTCTTCATCTTGTGTGTGAGATTATGGATAAGAAGCTCCTGGATGGATGGAATGACTCAACACAGACATGATAACACATAGAAAACACAACAATGAAAAGTCACTGTAGTGCATTGCAGTACAAGTAAACAACAACAACTTACAATCGCTGTTTGATTGGCTGATCACCTTTATTATCGTAAATAATAGAGTAACGTTGTGGAATGCAAGAAGAGAAGATGGCATAAAGGAAAAATGTGTAAAAGTTGACACAGCCTCAAAAGTCAGGAGTCTTTGGAGAAACGGAGGGGGAGAAACCAGAAAATAAAGCCTGTGCCAGATAAAGAACATGAACATAAATACAAAGCTTTCAGTAGGCTACGCCTACAGGACACGTGTCAGTGAATCAATAAACCAATCGATAAATTAAGTACTTATCTTATCTTAGCATAACCAACAAAAAGTTTTGACATGCATTTTGTAGCATCAGCCTTAAAATGTCACAATTTCCTCCAGTGCATGTAGGGCAAAGGCAAGAAATACTCCCTGGACGGGTCAGTCCATCTCAGGACACACACACCATTCACTCCCACACTCATACATGGGGACAATTTACTCTCCATTTGTCTTAAATATGTATGGTTTTTGGATTATCGGTCCGGCTTTCCCTACTTCACTGCTGGACAAGGATAAGCGGATGAGGCACTTATGGTGATGTGGAAAAACCAGTCTGAGACATCAACGAAAGTCACCACCTCAGTTTGCTTCCACACACCTGACCCGTGCAGGACACACCCGCACAGCTCTGCTGCTGACTTGAAGCACGTGCCCTATAGGCGTATCCTCCCGCCAGCAGCATGGGGTCTGGTGTTTACGCGATCATTTCATGTTCTTAACCTGGCACAGCTTCTTCATTTTTTTTTTTTTTTTTGGTTATCTCCCCTCAGTTTCAAGAAAGAAGAAGAAAGAGACATGTGTCTCAGTGGGGAAATTTAAGAGTTCAAGGTAAAAGGTGAAAATGATTAACTCCTTACTTAAAAGGCTGCATGAACTTCTTCACCTTTTCCCTTTACCCCATCCTCTCTTCAACTCTAAAAACATGTGATGCAACTGAGTTCATGAAGATTTCTCTCTCTTCCTTTTTTATTATCTTACACGAGCCTTTGGAAACAATTCATCGAATACTGGCTCTTTATAATATAGAGGAACACATTACATCACTTTTGACACCATTTCAATTTTTTTCCCCAGATTATGGATTTGTTTTCTCAAATTGCATTTCCAGCACAGGACCTTTGCTTGTAACTTAGTATTTTTTTCTGTCTTGACCTAAAGTGGAAACTTTCAGTAGCTGCTGCAGCAGCGCCTGACATGTGGAAAAACCAGTCTGCGGGTGTTGCTTACCTCTGACTTGCAGCAGGACTCTTGCCCTGTAGGTGTATCCTCCCTGCAGAGTGGAGTTGCACAGGTAGGAGCCCTCATCCCCAGGGACCAGAGACCTGATGTTCAGGCTGCCATTGAGCAGCACAGACAGGCGGCTTCCTTCACCTGCGGAGCTCCAACCAGGTCCTCCTCTGATCACCTCCTGCCCGTTCCTCATCCAGACCGTCTGCGTCGGCGGGTCCGTACCGACGCTGTAACACGGAAACACCGCGACGTCTCCCGGCGCCCGTGTCACCACCGTTTCGGTGGAGTCATCACCCGAAACTGCAGCTGAGAGCAGGAGGAGGAGGCGACGAGACAAAAGCACCGTGAGAATGGCTTTCCTCGCGCACCTGTGTCACCTGTGCTTACCTGTGCGCGCGGACACTCACCTGTAGCGCAGAGACACAGGTATAGGAGCGCTGCGGCCGCCACGGTCTTCATCATATTACTCTGTAGAATGGCTACATCGCCCTCACAAGAAGTGAACAAAAGGAGTCCAGGTGCAAACCTGTCTGACTAGTCCACCTGGAGCGCACACACACACACACACACACAGAAAGAGAGAGAGCGAGAGACTCACACACACACAGGCTGTGTCACATTGGTCACCAGTCTGCCCATACTAAACCACAGCTCACAGCCTACTGGTGCAGCGCTGTGACCAGCATGACATGATGGTGCTCCCTCCGTGTGAACGTGTGTATGTGTGTGCCCTGTTTACCGGAGCATGCTGATCCGGAAACCTGGGCAGGAATAAACCGCACCTTGAGTTCACCTTTTTAAAGGTGCAGTAACACTGTAATTACCTCCTCCAACAAGGAGCTACTGTGTGTGTGTGACAGGGTCTCTGGCTGCGGATGAAGCGACAATTGCGAATGAATAAAATCAAGTTAAGGAACTTTTTTGTGTGTCTAACACCTCAGTGCAACACCATATGTTCATTCGTGTTTTTTCATAACACAAGGTAAGATAACATAAGATATTTCTATTTTCTATTGTTCCCACGGTGGTGAAACATAATATGTTGGAGTAAGTGGACAACAGCAAGAGCATGAATATAAAGTAGGGTCCATGAATGTGCACACACACTATTAAACTAGTGTATTAGGAGAGAATAGTAGCAAAGCACATTATTATCATAATTATTATTGTTTTTTTAATTAATACCACTTTTATTATAATCTTTATTATAATTCTCGCCTAAAACAATGATAGTCTTGAAGGTCACTGTGAATTTCTAATGGATAGTGCATAGAAGTACAAGGCTTATGTTTACTCCCTCACTATAGTATTCAGCCAATGCTACATATTTATAGTGTTATTCACATACAGGGAAGCAATGCAACAAAATCTCATCAGATCATGTGAATGTGATTTGAGGCATGCATATTTCACCCAGCACAGAGCCGAGGAATAAACTATCACAGTGATTCATGAAGACCATCTATAACTCCCGCAGAGACACTGTGTTGCATCTTTAATGAAATATCCCTCTGTTTTGACAAGCACAATATTCCCCAGTTTACCCAGTCGATTTAACACTGTCAGGGCCCATTCTAAACTGGGACGTCTGGAAAGAGAAAGTGTGTTAATGGAGCATGTGGGCTGGTGGAGGAGGGTCGCGCTAGGACAGAGGTGATTGACTCGGAGCTCAGCGAACCACGATCGACAGGGCACTGGCGCGACTCCGACCTCTAGCGGCCGCTTAGAGCTACTTCACTTTGTGGCGTTCATGAAAACCGGGAGAAATATACTTCACTACAATATTGAAGCATAACAAATAATATTTCGTCAATTTACTGTTGATTTTACGTACTACTTATCCTTAAGAAGACGTATTTGCAGTTATGAATACTAATGTGTCATGAATATACGCTCAGCGGCCTGAGATAGTGAGAACGGTGAAATTACACTTAAACATCAGAACTAGCCGATGTTATCGTCTTTAAAATAGAAAATAACTCAAAGTGTATGCTAAAGAACAAGTATGTTGTTTTTTTTATAGATTTAAAAATTTGAAATGAAGCTGCTTGGGTAGCTAGAGAGGTAATTTCTTTAACGTTTTCACACGTCTCTATAATTTCCGGTGGAACGTGAACGCATAATTTCTAGTTCTTTTCTTTCTGTGCCTGTCAGAACTGTTAGCTGTACAGCCAGCGTCTGCAGCCCGACTCAAAGAGAAGAAATGCCCGTAGATCTGAGCCAGTGGAGCGGGCCTCTGGCCCTCCAGGAGGTCGAGGACAAGCCTGCACAGCCCCTGACCATCAAATACGACTCTGTAGAAATCGATGAGCTCGGTAAAGTGCTCACACCGACACAGGTTAGTGTGGGGTAACAGCTGTTTGCTAGCCAGGCTAACGACCTGTCTGAGAGCTGTAGTTCTGCAGCTGTGTTGACAAAGTTATTTTAACAAGTGTTTCTTTTCATAAACACCACCTAGCTATCGATTATGTGGCCACAGAGTGCTTGCAAATGTGATGAATCAGGTTACATAATTCCTGCAGCGTGTTTGCAGCTGCGTTCAGTGGAGGCCAGCGCGCCCTAGTGGCCACAGAAAGTATCGCTCCAACAGAAAGTTGACTCGGCTGATTATTTTGGGGGATGACTAGATAGAATTTATTTAATGTTTAACATTTCGTCCGCAGGTGCAGAATCGACCCACCTGCATTGAGTGGGAGGGATGTGACTCCAGTAAGATGTACACGCTGGCCCTGACAGACCCCGACGCTCCCAGCAGGAAAGACCCCAAGTTCAGGTGAGGCACGAGGTGACAAGATCATCAGTCATTTCAGCTTGGAAGCTTTTCCAATCATTGAATTTGAATGTTGTGTTGTTGAGTTAAAAAAAAAAAAGCTTAATTTTGGGATAAAATGCATGAAAATGTGGAAGAAATGGAGAGAAAGAGATCAGGTCCAGTTTTGCACATTGACCCCCGTGTGTTTGTTCAGCAAAGCGGCTGAACACAAAGTTTAGATATCCTGTTTATAGTACTCCACCTGTCATGCTCTTTTAAACATGAATGAATATAACACTTCTTCATGGATATCCACCAGGCGAGAAACATATCCACCCTTCCTTATTTACACCCAATATTCCCAATGGATCAGACCATAATTAAGTCATACAGATAAGTCTACAAATTTCTTTTTTTTTGCCTTTTTTCCCTCAGAGAGTGGCACCACTTTCTGGTGGTCAACATGAAGGGGAATGACGTCTCCTCGGGCTGCGTCATGTCTGACTACGTGGGCTCTGGTCCTCCCAAAGGCACAGGTACACTGCGAGTGTACAGGCACCGTTTTCACTCCACCTTTATAAAACTCTTAGACACTTTGATGTTAAACTCTCGCTCTGTGTCCTTCAGGTCTGCACAGGTACGTGTGGCTGGTGTACGAGCAGCCGGGCGGTCTGTCCTGCTCCGAGCCCGTCCTCACCAACCGATCCGGCGACGGACGTGGAAAGTTTAAGCTCCAGAGCTTCAGGCAGAAGTACAACCTGGGAGCCCCCGTGGCTGGAACCTGCTACCAGGCCGAGTGGGACGACTACGTCCCCAAGCTGTACGAGCAGCTCGCCGGAAAATAGACGACCACGACAACCCCCTGTAAAAGCACTGAGCACTAGGAATTCCCCACAGAGGCTGCTGGTCTGTAGGGATCTCCCTCTTCTTGCAAGAAGCAAAAAAATGCTAAACAAAAGTGTTACTTTTCTCCCCCATCAGTGTGCCTATAAATAGTATTTCTTTTCCACTTTTTGCCTAAACACGCTGTCACGAGAACAAACCCCCTCCCCTTGTCACCGGCACCATTCAGAAATAAACTGTTGCTGAAACGTGTTGTGGTCTTGATGTTTTCTAATATAAATTAAGTCAAATTCACCACAAGAAATTATAATTTTATCATAATCATTATGGTGTGGAATAAATGGGTTTGTTCCATCAGTCCTGTAGAACCTGGAAAATAATTGACAGATTATACAGTCACAGAAAGAGAGGAAACGGGTCGAATATCCCAGAAATTCACTAAGCTTTGTTCCTACCAACGAATAGGCAAAATATTGTTGTGGAGTCACCTCAGCCTGATTCAATCTGCTCAGAAATGTGAGATTTTATCACTTGCACACCTGATGCACTGAACTGACAATACACATAAGAGGACAGAAAAATCCAGAAGTTCTACCTGTAAAGGAATTGACATATGTTAAAACTGCATTGCAAATATTGCTTTTTGTTGTTTCACATAGCAAGGAAATGTAACTAAGTATATGTAGTCATACCCATATTATACAATGTATTTCTAACATAATATAATGACAACAAGACTCAAAAGTCATAGCTAGGCACCTGCTGTTGAATTATTGCACATTGAGAGTTGGTCATGTACAACAACACGGTCTGGGTTTGTGTGATGAGCACTTTATTTACAAATATAATTAAAAGCTCTGACAGATTCATGCTTTCTTTTAACCTGGAAAAAAAATTAAAGTGCATGCAATAATAAAGCATCATACTGGTCTGGTTTATAAGAAAATACACAGCTTGAAGAGTTGTGTAAAGCAAAAAAAAAAAAAAAGAAATCAAATGAAAATCCCACTGATAGATGACTCAAATACTATCTCAGGAGGGGGGGAGAAAAAAATGCGCCATTTCGCCATTTAAAAATTCTTTTTTTTTCTGATTCGAGTGACAGTTAAAATACAATACGAAAATAAGTAAAAGCTCTCCATAAATCCTTCTATACACAGAGTACAAGTCGCCCAGCCCCCCTGTTTCCCCCTCCCCTCCCCACATGAAGCCCTTTGTGCTAGCTGGGAGTTCACGTGTCACATGTATGATCATTATTCACATTGGCTGCCAGTGCAGAGAAATCAGTACGATACACACACACACACACCTGGTACCGTGATTCACCCCCTCCCCTCGGTAATCAAAGGAGTCACATTTATCAGAAGCGTACCTGTATGTACATTGTGATAACTGACTCTCCGAGTATCAAATTGCTCAAATTTCGTCGTAAAAATGTCCTGATGGATGAATGCCCCAAAAAAGCGTGGAAAGAGGCGGCTGCTGAAGGGTTTTCCCGATTTATCGCTTTGAGAGAAGTTGTTGCTGTTGTTATATTTTTTTGCACCAAAAAAAAAAACAAAAAAAAAACACCGAACGACGAAACGGATTGCCCGGAATAACACGTGGTGGCCAGAGAGAGAGAGAGAGAGAGAGAGAGAGAGTTTCACTGCCCTCGTTTTTTCTCTACCTCCTCCTCCTGTCTCCCACTTCTAGTCACATCAAAAGTGTCATCATTGCACAAGATACGAGAAACACCGTGACTATGTTATCATTATTCGTACAAAAACATGACAACTACAGGAAGTTCTCCAGCATATATATATGTTTTTTGTCACCTCGTGACACCATGAGAGGCGAGGAGGAAGTTGGGGGCGGGGCGGAGGAGCTTTCGTTGGAGGGTTGCACTAAAACCGACTCCATGTGACAGATTCCAGAGCCGGTTTAATGTTACCTTTTTTTTGTTATCGTTTTTGCATGTTTTTCTGTGTGTGTGTGGTTGAGTGAGGGCGTCAGCAGCAGTGACGACCTGCTCTGTCAGGCCAGGTAAAAAGCAGAGGGGGAGGAGGAGGAGGAGTAAAGAGGAGGGTGGTGGGTTGTGCTGAGCCTGGAGGAGGAACCACGAGGAGACGGTAGG
The DNA here is from genome assembly GCA_029224185.1 of Karalla daura. NCBI lineage: Eukaryota > Metazoa > Chordata > Actinopteri > Chaetodontiformes > Leiognathidae > Karalla > Karalla daura. The sequence goes on from CM055192.1 coordinate 20,570,628, forward strand.
TGAGGTGGCTGCGGAGGGGGCGGCGCCTCATCTGTAGTCGTCCTTGGGAAGGTCCAGGGTGCCCAGGTTGCCGAAGCCCAGCCGCATGCTCTCCATGTCGAAGCTGTCGGTCTCCCGCTCCTGGCGCTCCAGCAGGTGTTTGATCCGGTCGGTTCGCTCCTTCTGAAGGGAAACCAGCTCCTCTTCAATCTGAGGCGCACAGAGGAGAAGGGGTCGGTGTTAACACACAACAGATCCATTCACTGATCGGTTGTTTGATCTATAAAACACTGACACCAACTGCGTTGTTTTGAATCATAGAAAATATTGAAATTTAAGAAGCTGAGAGAGAATTTTAGCTTCACGGTCAACATTTGTTCAATGCTCATATCAACTAATTGAAAAGAGCTTCATAAGTGTCCTGTAACATTAGTGATCTGGTGCAAAGCACAGCTCTAATCCAGTACTAGCGACTTCAGTCTAAGTAGGATGAACTCCTTATGAGGCAAAGACAACAACCAGAAATGTTATAATATTTACTTGGAATATTGAGTGTATCTCAATAATAGTAATCATAAAAAAAGGTTTCAGACAAGCATTAGACAGACCGTGGAGAAATAGTTCATTTTACATTTGTTAGATGGATTTAAATTTTCAATACCAATTGACTGAAAATTCAGCCTTACATCAATTTAATTTCATACTTTGTAATGTTTTATTACACTTTGTGCTGTACTTGCTCTCTTACTTTGAGATTATTGTTGTTATTTTATTTAAATGCAGTTGACTATGTAGTTGACACATGACTCCGAATAAAGTTGTACAACCTCCTGGCGAGAAACACAATCCATAATCTCTCAGGCTTCCTCAAAGTAACGACAGGTAATTAGCCTCGTGTTAACATGAGAACCCCGGGCAGAGCTGATGACATTATTCACAACAGCAGGGCCCCGGACCTGGCACACATAAAAGGAACGCGGCCATTACCGATGGTATTAACATAACCATGAAGCCGAGTGCTGTTTTCACCCCTGTGTGTGTGTGTGTGTGTGTGTGTGTGTGTGTGTGCACAAAACGACTGCAGAGCACATTTCAGTCTCACAAAACATGTTGCTGCTCTGCAACACAATAGTGACGTAGTGACGTGTATGTGTGTGTGTATGAGGAGGAAGCATGGACCCTTAAACTGAATGTGTAAGTGCGGGAGCCTGTGCAGAACCAGGCGAAGCCGTGGCTCAGATGTCGACCCCATGACGTGGTGGATTCATGGGCGAGCTCACACAGATTGGATGCGGGTGGAGGTTTGCTGGATCCCATGAAACATACATGATGCATCTGTCAGTGGGAATGATACATGCACCTCCTTCCTGTGCCGACCTTTCCATTCTCGCCGTCGTACTTTCGAGGCAGACGCACGGTAGATTGAGTCTGCCTCGATGCACGGATGAAAAAATAAACGTACGAAAGAGCTGAGCCGACACTTCTGACAGCCGCACCGTAGCTTTACAATGGTGGCTTTACACGTCGCAGGACCATTGTGTGGCTTTCATCAGACTGCAGAGTCGCTCGGGCTATTTGGATCCACCCCCCCCCGTTGCTATTTTACATCATTAGATAACATTAAAGATGAGTCCAACTGTGCTGCTGGATGGATGCAGCGCCTGCAAAGGTGTAAATGCGCTGAGTTTTCCTCATCAGACTGAACCCTCACACACACAGACACACACACACAGAGACACAGAGATGTCGACGCGGCGCACAAATCCACAGGTGCAGACACAAAGCGCCGCGTGGTGCAATACGGCAAGCCGGCCAACTACTGAGCATGCACAGAAAACTCCAGACTTTGACCATGAACTGAGCCGGAGGACAATAGTGCTTTCTGAAAAGCATGACATCATCCCAAACCCCCCCCCACCCCAACCAACCATCCCCCCCCCGGCTCTGCAGGTCCGCACGCCGCCAGCAGATGGCGAGAGAGAACCACCGCAGAACAGAGCCAGAGCCGGCAGAACTGGATCAGGGCGGCATTTCAAAACGCCTCATCCCTTTGTTGTCGGAGTGCTGTCTACTAGACTGTGGCCATGACGTCGGTCACTCTGGAAGAAGGTGCACACACACACACACACAGATACACACTCGACCTAATCTCATCTCACACACACACACACACAAACCGTAGGTAGGTACATATGGCAGGCAGCCAGAGGAGCGTCTCAATCAGGAGTGACATGCACCCAAACAAAGGGATATGGACTGATTAAAGTCAGTCACAATTATGTCGAGGGAAAAGTATAAAAGCTACTCGTCCACATCACGTCTGCCCCTTCCCGTTTGATGGATCAATCGTGAAACTAAAGCGATGAAAATATGAAACCCTGTGTTTCAGATATGCCATGATTCGGCGGGATGGATGCGACATCCTGTGAGGACGGGCCGTTCAGATGAGCCGCCGTTTTAATGACGTCTTCTTGTGGGAGAGACGGAAAAGAAATGTCATGGGGGGGAGGGTGGGGGGACGATCCTGTCATGGGGAGATTTCATCAGCATTAGGACTGTACGAGAAGAGAAACGGCTGTGTGCTCCCCACAGGAAGGCATGCCACTGTCATCGCCACCTGTGGTGAGTGAAATCTGTGTGTGTGTGTGTGTGTGTGTGCGTGTGTGTGCAGGCTCATGAATGTTGTCTGTCTGGGTCTGGGCCTTTCAAGCTGGCACCGCCCGCTGAGGTGGATGCAAATGCGTATCCGGACCTGTTAGCTTAAAGCGCCGAGGCGTGCTGGAGGAGGCAGCGCCGGACTGTTTGTGTTTCAACTCGTCGTTGTTTGGGTAAACACGCACTTTCTGTACGAGACAGATAGAGCAACAGAGGACGATTCAACTATTATCGGGTGCTTCTGTTTTCAGTTCTTCAACAGGTTGGAGATTTTTTGTGGCATATCCGTGAGGTCTTCAGTAAACTATGGTATGAAAAAGAAGGGTTTGGTATTTATGTATTGAGAGGGATGAAATCAGATAATTTGAGCGGACACGAATGAAGAATGTGAAATGATGCCAAGATGACTGACTCAGCTCTTACAAAACACTGTTACTCAATGGCCTTAAACTGGGCAAACTTTGCCTGTTGTACTTTGTATTTATCTTTCCTTTAGGTTTGAAACACAAGTTTCATGCCAGAGGATTAGTTTGTTTTACATCTGAGAGGAATTTTTGATTATACTTGATTATACGTGATAATAAAGGCAAACAGACCCCAATCCCAACTATTAAACTGATCGGGGTTAGATATCCACTCATTTCGGTCAGTTTTCTTTGATTCAGTTATTCCCTCTTGATTAGATCAACCTAACATCCTTATACAACATGTTGTTGTACTTATGTTTGTTGAATAGACAAATCTCTTCTGTATCTGGCAAATTGTTGTTTCTCTTTTGCATAAACTGTGAGAACTATATTGCGTAAAGAGGTAGAGAAGTCTAGAAACTGTTGAAGTGAGTAACATATAATGGAAATAGGGAACGTATATAGAAGTTCATACTTATAACTAAGAAATGTGAGGAGAGAGAAATGTTAACGTTTCACGTAAATGTTGAACACAATTTATAACTAAACTTAACTAAACAACTTGGAATGCTGTATTATATTTCATATCATAAAGTTAAACGTTCCTACTGTAAAAAGGAGCTTGTGTTGAGATATCATTCAGAAACACTTGCTCCATTGTGTGTCTACATAGCCTATTGATTGGGCCCCTCCGTGCTCTGAGACACATCCAGCCGGGCAGTAGAACACATGGAGAAAAGGTCTGGCTCCTTTAACCACCACTTTAGAAGCGCTTTCCTCCACCACACCTTTTGTTCCAGGTGAGCCCGGCGCAGCGACACCTTCTGCTCCAGCTTCTGCAGCTCGCGCTCGTGCTGCGCCTCGGTCTGCATCTTGATCTTGCTCTGGTAGGCATTGAGCAGCTCCATCTCCTGCTGCAGCTGCTGCCTCAGGGCCTGGCACTCGGCTTCCTGGGCCTCGTCCAGCCGCAGCTGACACAGCCGAGGCATGGGCCGCCACGGGAGAGAGGGAGGTACAAAAGAAGAGAGAGAGAGAGAGAGAGAGGGGGAGATGGGGAGAGGGAGAGGGGAGAAAGAGGGAATAGAGGCAGACAGGACAGAGAGGAGGGGTGGGAATGTGGAGACGAATGGATGGGAGATGTGAAAGGGCAACGGGGACAGACAGGACAGTGGAAGGGGAGAGGAGGAAGAAGAGGAGGAGGAGGAGGTTGGAGATTTAATAAACATGAAGAGAGATTGTAAGTGGAGAGCAGAAGGACGACGAGAACGAACAAGGAGAAAAATGTCGAAGCGTGAGCAACAGGTGCGAATATAAACAGATTCTACAGACCAGAACTGCAACAACTAATCAATGTAGTGAGTGTGAATCGACCAGTTAAAACTCCAACTATTTTAAGTATTTTAAAACTTTTTCTTAGAATGATTTTAAGAAATGAAGTCAAAATTTTCTGATCTCTATCGCTATCAGAAAATGAAAATGGTTCAGTTTTCTCCTGTTCTCATGTTGGTCTTTATGATACAGGCATCTACAATTTTCACCGTTCTTTTATCATTTTACATCAACTGTTGCTCCAGAACGTAATGCACAACAGAAACGACGGTTTGGTGGTTTCTGTTGCGTCTTTCGCCCGTCTCCACTCACCGCCTGCGACGCCATCATCTCGTTGATGCTCTGCTCGTATTGCTCAGCCAGGATGGCCAGCTTGCGGGTCTGCTCATCCTTCAGGGCCTTGAGCACCGTCTTGTGCTCGGCCTTGGGCGTAACTTCCATCTGGTGGTGGCGCAGGGCCTTGTACTGCTTGGTCTGCACCTTGCACGTGTCCTGGAACTGCTTCTTGATCTGTAGCTCCAAAGCCTGGTGGAAAGGGGTCGGAGAGAGTGAGGGAATGTGGATGGTTTCATTTAGAGCTCATAAGACTGCTGCAAAAAAAGGTTAAAGGTTCAAAATAGCCCAGAGGAAAAAAAAAAAAAAAAAAAAACTCCAAATTTCAGGCTCTGCAAAGTCCTGTCGTGACATTCGCAGATGACACATTTTGCGTCTTCTTTCACCATCATCCCCCACCACCAAATTAGTTACATCCATCTTGCATCAGTTTTATCAAATTCTTCCAAACGCATTAAAGACGTTGCTCACGGCTTGCGCCATCTTAGAGGCGGAGCCAACTCATCTTTTCAAAGAGACATAAGAAATCGGGGGAAACAAAAGCATTTTACCTTCTATTTTTCCCATTTCAGATTGCACCCCCCCGCCCCCCAAACACCTGCATCCTTCGGAAAATAACCCGTGCAACTCAACTCACTTTGAGGTTCTTGGGCTGCTGCCGGAGCTCCAGCACGTGCTTGCGGTGGAGCTCGCGCTCACGTCGGTTGTTGTACTCGATCTGGTTCTCCAGCTCGGTCTGGTGCTGCAGGCGGATCAGGTCCATGCGCAGCTTCTGCAGCGTCTTCAGCTGCCGGTGCTCCAGCTCCTGCATGGACTCATCATGGCGGATCAGCATGGCGTGCTCCATCTCCTTCTGGGTCTTCTTCTTGTTCAGCTCCTGGGCGGAAACGTACAGTGTTTAAACGTCACAAGCGGCTCAGGAAATCAATAAATATCGTACATTCTCCATCTCTGTGTAATTCTATTCAAGCAGCTCCAATGCTATCAAGCTTGGATTCGACAACGTGACGTGAGTTTTTTGCGAGTTTTCCCACGGAAAGCTCCTGGATCCTCTGAGACTAACCTCCAGATTTAAACAACAGCTTTGCAGATTAACACATTGTTGCTTTGCTTTACTCCGGATGAATAATCTTCTTATGGTTAATAGGAAACAGATCCAAAGAACAATAGATGTAATTATCGAGGACTTGCTGCTCTTTGCAGGGAACAAATATTTTTGCTTTTTTTCCAAATCACCTCAAGCCTTTTCACACACAACAACCAAAAAAACATTGATTGACTGTGAGAGTTGTACATTCAATGAACAACCACGATGTCAATATATGCCCCCCCACACACACACACACCTCTCGGATCTGCTCCTGCTCCAGGTCGTGCCTCTTCATCATGACTTTGCGCTTGAACGCGCGGCAGTTTCTGTCGTAGTAAACCCTCTGCTGGGACAGGAGGTGGGCCTCCTCCTCGGCCTGGGAATGCTGCATGTTCTCCTTGTGCTTGGAAAGTCGCTCCTGCTTCTCCTTCTTGGGTGTGCTGTGGTCCTCGTTCATCTCCTGAGAAGAGATGAACCGTGTGAGATACACGACAAAGGAGTTCCTGGTCTGTGCATTTCGTGTTGGGGTCAATTGATATGTCGATTACTTCATGAATCAGTAAGTTGATTGGTTTGTAAAATGATTCCAAAAATGGTTGATGTTTGATTAACCAAGGATGAGATAAGGTGTCTTTATTGTCTTTGACTCAGTGACATTCAATTTCCTAAAGGAACCAGATAATATTCACATTCAAGAAGCAAGGAGAAATTAAATAATTTTCACACAATATATTATATATTAGATAAATATATTTTTTATAATGCTGAAATCATCAAATCAATTATTAAAATAGCTGTTGATTTCTTTATTAGTCGATTAATAGTCACTGAATAAACCATTCGTTGCAGATCTACTGGGTAGTGTTTCAGAGTATGGATTTAATTGGTGAAATCAAGGCAGAAGCTGGTTGTTTTTGGACTGTTATTATGAGTTTGTAGTATTAGCCTTTACCAGTGGCTATAGATATATATATGGACATAGAGGCACATGTGTCCAAAAAAAGGACAAAAAATGATCAAACTAGTTACTCTAATGCTACAATTTGAATGTGAATATAAACCGAGCCTCCACCAATACGGTCTAAATAAAGTGTGTGTTCTCGGCAAACTCTAGTTGACCTTGTCTCCCAAACTGCAAATGACTTTCACTGCCAGAGGACGACTGGATAAAACACAGTCGAATCTCTCCCTCCTTTGTATGACTTCCCTATTCTCTTTCATGGGCTTTAAAGGTAATCTACAACTCGAGCTAATGCACTCAACACGCAAGCCTGATCCCCGCTCTCTGCGGTGTCTAATTCCGTTATAGCCCCTCAGTTGGTGGGAAATATCTCTCCCTGCCAGCGATGCTTTCTTTTAACTGCGCTGACCTAATTTTGGTCACTTATCTCGTCACTGGAAACACAGAGTATCGCTCTCCCATTCCGCGGGAGGATTCGCTGGACGCAGCTTCCAAACGCCCGCGGAGGCGCTCAAAGGCGTGCTGCGCGTACAGGCCCGTGCTTCTCCTTTGTTGGTGCATGTACACAAGTGTAGGGAGGTGGAGAGTGGGACGGCCGGGCGGACTGACTCAACCCAACTTCCAAAAGAACACTTTGGCCATACCGATCGCACGTGTTTGTGTGGAGGAGGGCTGATTCAGGACCATGCGTCACACACACACACACACACACACACACACACACACACACACACACACACACACACACACACACACACACACACACACACACACACACACACACACACACAGGAGAAAGAGAGAGAGAGGCGTTTGAGGGGAATAAGGGAATTGACAGACGTGGCACACCTCCTTAATCTTCTCCTTGCAGAGTTTGTACTGCTTCTTTTGATTATCCAAAAAGGTGGTCAGCTCCTTCTTCTGCTGGGCCACGATCTGCTGCTGGAACTTCTTCTCATCGGCCAACGCTGTCTTCATCTGGAGAGGGGGGGGGGTAAAGGAAGAGGGAGGGAAGGGGGGCTGTTATATCTCCATGGGAAGGGTTTAACTGAATACAGGCTGGACGGGCAACACATGAAGTCATACTTGTGACAGTCAGACAGCAACAGCTTGTCTGACATGAGGATTTGTTGGGTTTCTGGTCTCATCTCCCATTATGTCTTCTCTTATCATCATCACACACATTTTGGGGATTTTGGAAGTGTTGACTGGACATAGCAACATATATCATGTCACCTTGAAACCACGACAATTGGGAAAATAATCCCCAACCATGAAAAATGTTCATCACAGTCGAACTCTTTACATATATGTGTATATTGATGTTGTGATATTTTGTGACACATTGTCTTTTGTCTTTATTTTAACCGAACACTAAGTAAATTCATCTCTGTAGGGCAATTTATTCTCTCAGTTTGATCTGATGTGCAGCGACACACCAGCATATGAAAACATTACAGTGTGGTGGCGTGACCTGTTACTCATCCATCCCACGTGACCATGCTGTGTTTATGTTGCTGTTAAGGGGTGCATGCTATCCACTGTATATACACAGATACACTATCTCCCTGGCTGGTCTGGCATGCTGCGTGCTAATCGCAGAGATATGCAGCTTGTTTTTCAGTGTCTGGCATTCTCTGACCCTTCCCTGTCCTTGTGTCCCATCATCCTCTGTATCGTTGGGTGGCAGCAGCGTGTTAAGTCTGACCCGAATCCTTCCTCAGAATTCAACGTGTGAGACTGAGGTTGGAGCTCAGACATGACGACTTTTTAAGCCCACTATTGAATCAATTGAACTTGGACAGGTCCTCCCAGGACCTGCAGACTACATCTACAGCCACCTGTTGCATTTAGGTCGCTCTGATAGTCGTCTGTGAAATAACTTAGGGGTTGCTGTGTTTGTGCAACCCACGCCCCCCCCCCAACCCCTTCCCAGTCAGAGATCCCACCTCCTTCTCGGTGTGCACGGCGTGGCGCTTCGCCAGCTTCTCCAGCTCGATGTAGGCGTTGTTGGCCTGCGTCTCCACCTCCTTCTGGAGCTTGAGCCGGTGCTCGTCCATCTCGGCCTTCAGCTTGTTCTCCAGGGCGATCAGCTGCTTCTGGTGCTGCCGCCGCATGCGCTTGTAGCCCGACATCTGCTCCCGCAGCTCGCTCTCCTGCTCATGCTCGTGGATCTGCTTGGTCACCTGCGGAGGGGGGAAAAAATAAAAATAAAAATAAACAAAAACAAAAAAAACAGAGAAGTTAGGAGATATGAGCGCTCCAGTGTCGGATTAAAACCTTTAATATTCAACAGCAACAGATTTGAAAATATGAGGCGTGTCAAAATGTAGCGCCTCAAAAGTCACCCGTCCTTAAATATGCAAACGTGGAATATTTATTCCAGGGTGTCTTTTGTAATAAGAATGGGAAATTTCATGCGATGTAATAAAAAAAAAAGACATCTCAGCTGCTGCAATCACTCAGCAATGCCGTGCAGCGGAGGCAGGATAAAAGTTTCAAACAGTCAAATTAAGACTTTAAATAAATACTGTCAAATCCCCTAGGATGAAGTTACCAATGGAGCAAAACAAAAAGCGCTTTCATCTGACCGTCAAACGTACACAGTCACTGCATAGATCGGGCAGCCGCCAAGGAATGAAAGCAGATTGAGTGACACAAAACGCAGTTTCAGAAATCAAGCAGCTATGGATCTTAATCTAATACAATCAGTATGTCTTTAACAACAATCATTAGTGTTTTCTTTTTTGTCATTTTCAAGAAAAAAACAAAACAAAAAAAAACCTGCATCAGACACACACCAACCTGTGGACAGAAAGGGTTCTCCACGTCTAGGTAGTACTCGCTCCGCATCTTCTCATAACTTCCACCTGAACTCCTCAGGCCAAACATGATGGCGACTTTAGCCAAGTGCACCAGCATCCAGGAACCTTGTGCAGCATCCTATGCCTGACAGAACCCTGCCTGAGGTTCGATGCCACCCTGAGACCCCACCCTTACTGGACGCCAACCCCCCAACCCTCCCTCACCCCCGAATCCTCACCCCCTTTCCCCTTAATTCGCAGCGGCCGAGGCAGGCGTGTGAACTGTGAATGAGGCAGGCTCAACACGCGGGCCAACAAGAGCACAGAGCGGCTCTTTAGTCAGGCTAACGCTAAGCGGCGGACAGCAGGTGGGTCACATGAATACCTCATTGAGAAAGAGTGAGAGAAGTTGGGGAGGGAGTGGGGGGGGTGGGGTGGTCAGAGAGGAGCGGGCAGAGAGATGAGGGGAGGAGGGGGGTTGCGGGGGGGAGGGAGGGCAGTAGCGGAGGAGAAACAGCAGATGGAGTGTGACTGGGAGCGAGTTAGAGGAGGGAGGAAATAATGAGATATAAAAAAGGAGCGTTTAGAGAGAATAACAAGGCGGGGGTGGAGGGGGGTATGTGGAAAAATAGGTGGAGATTGAGTCCCCCCGCCTCCACCCCCCCACCCCGTAGACACCCCACCTTCTCCTTAATCTGCAGCTGAATCAATACCCCACTGTAACAGCAGCTCCCAATCCTAGTCACTTGCCTGGCTGTGGCCCTGCACGCTGCCACAAAGGGCCAAGTCACGTCATGTGACGACTCTTTCACACAAGGCTCAGGGACTGGAGAGGAGATCATATTCAGGGAGAGGAGGGAGTGGGGCTGGGGAGGGTGAGGGGTTGCCGGGCATGCAGGCGAAAGGTGAATGTTCAAGTCAAAGCAGCGGGAATTGAACAGCTCAGTTATTTCTGCTTAGTCTGCAAATCGCAGCGTTCGCACGAAAACAGCGAGCCGCGGTTTAAAGACGTGATTTGTCGGATAACAGAAACGCTCTGGTGCTGAGGCCTGATGTGACTGCTCAGCTACAATGTGAAATGATAATTACAGGGAATTCATATTGACTGTTAACTCGCTGCTTTTTAACATGTTTTCTAGTCACATCCTCAGTTGTTAGACATTTCCTATTCACTCCTTATTCTGTAAGGCCATACTTTACCATGACTAAAGGCCATTAAGGAAATTATAATTTAACTGAGAGTAAGTGAAACATGTTTAACTGTGTCTAATTCTGTTCTCTCATTTTTCCTAGTTGTATTTATTTTATTTCTTCTCATTCTTTGTATCTATTTTCATTTTATTTGGCACATTACTCATAAATTAAGTATTATTTTGGTTGATGAACATGACTCAAACATGGACCAATCAGGCATAAAATACATGTGTCCCTGGGTGTATTGTAATGACTGTAAATCGAGTCTTTTCAGAGTATATACTGCTCTCTAAAGTTGAGGTCTTCCTCTAATTTACATCACATATAAACTAATGGATGTTCCCTGGTCTAAAACTTCCTTCTCTGCAAACTCAATAAATCCACCACAGCTTCTTTATTTACTATGAAGCAGAAATGAAACTTGGTGGACAACCCTGTTGCTTCAACAAGAAGGACCCGGGTTCAACTCCCAGGCTGGACTGAAGGCATTCCTATCATGAGTTGTTTGTTTACGTCAATTTGAGACTCCGGCCTGAGATGTGAATGTAAGAGTGACTTGTGTGTCCAGGGTTTGTTTCCTTTCTTCTGCCCTACGTACACTGGAAAATGACACCGGCAAAAGACATGACACCACTGAGGACAAAGCGTGTAAGGATGATTGATGGATATAATGAAGATTGTTCTGCATCAACATGAAAACTGCTGAAGTGAAAAACAGATTTCTTGTTCCCGTTGTCATGTTCTTCTTTAGAGCGAGATGGGAAAACAAGAGAGAGAGAGAGAGAAGCTGAACAGTGAACGTTGCTGCAGACGCACAAAAACATGTGGTGAAGTCATCAGGCTTAAGAGGGGAAGCGGAAAGGTCTCGACGGACTCTCATTTACTGTCGTGCTTTCCCCGTCCAGAAATGTGGGGGGGCTCTGTCTCGTATATCATCTCTGAGGGACTCGCAGCGACAGTGAATGCAGACGAGGTGCTGAAAAGCACAGCTTCTGATATTCAACCTGTGAATTACGCCTTTTTACGTCTTTTCCGCTAGATAAGCAAATATCAATGTGGTAATTTGCATTGACCGTCTGCCTGACGGGGTAATGTAAGTGCTTGGACTTGTATCGAAGAATTTGTTCCAGTGTTGTCATTGGGCTAAGAGCTGAACAGGCTGCACACCATGACCCGGAGCCGAAGTCAAACGTCAGACGAGGTGACATACGTTACGGTTTATCTGCCTTATCTGACCTGTAATAACCCCAGCCCTCCCTCTCACACTCTGGCTATCCCTCCCATTTGTTCCTCTGTCCTTATCTTTGATCTGTCCTTCTCCCCAGTTCCCCATGTTTCCACACATCCTGTCTTTGTATCGGATCTGAATCTTCACATAACCTCTGGGTGACAAAGGATGTTGACCCCCCCTCCCTGTTCCTCCCTCATCTGCATTAGTCTAGACTTCATTCTCCTGCTCTTCTGTCTCGCCTCTGTTTATCTGTCCTTCTCAGACCTTGATATCTGTCATCTGCCTCTAGCACGTTTCTCTTTACTCTCTCCCACTACTACGCTCTCTCATCTCACTCTCTCCTCCTCCTCGACACTCGGGGAGGCGCGTCACTCGGAACACGTCTTTCTCTCTCTTTCTTCTCGATCGCCTTCTCTCTCTTTCTCTCCCTCTCTCTTTCGCCGTCTTCCCGTCTCACGTCTTTCTCTGGCGATCCATCACCCCTCGCCATCTGGACCCCCCGTTCCTCTCCCTCCATCGCTCTTTGTCTACCTGCTGATTCCAGTCTTAGCGAGCCGAGGCCAATCTGAGGACGTCTGCACACCGCAGAAAAAGATGATGTCATCTTCTCCGGTGCCGGCAGGCAGGCAGGACTGCCACCACCACACACACACACACACACACACACACACACACACACACACACACACACACACGCTGTGGTTTACACAACGCTGCCTCTCTCAACACAGGCAGCGAGCACCGTGTCCGCTGCAACAAGGTGCTCTGAGGTGTTTCAGTCCGGCTTTCTGAATCACAAAGACCAGATTGTTGTCGTCGCTGAAACAATGAAATTGTTTCAAAGAGTCCAGCAGCAGTAAAAAAGAACGATAAACTAACAATAATAAAGTGGGGTATGAGAATCATAACTGCACAAAATGTAAGAAACTTCCCCTGAGTGGGGTGTAAATATTCTGCCAGTTGAGCACTGGTTTATGATGATGATATTCCTAAATTTTAGGGTCCTTTTGATCTGAAATTCACACGTCATCTCAAAATTCATGTTTGCATGACCTGCGTTTTCCGATAACACGAGTCCTTGCGTGGAAACTGCATCGGTCAGAGTATGAAATCGGTCCCCCACGACCTGCTGGACAGATTTGCTGTCTAACATTAAGAAAGTTTGTCATAGCTGGCTCGTGAAATGAAGTTTCCCATCTCCCCTCTGCCAAAAATTATTTTTATTTCTTTCTTTTGGGGTCAGCTACTGCGATGTGCCGCTAGGCCGTGGCTGGAAGGGAGCTTGTTGAAATTCAAATGGGCTTCAATGGGCACAGGAAACACTGCATCTGGAGTGACCTTTGAGATAGGAAACGTTAGAACCTCCCTCTCTTATTCCGTGACACACGTGTGGGATATTTAATCATAATCACGAGCTCTTGAAGAACGTGTTTCGTGCGATCACGGTGACCTTGACCTCTGATCCAACAGTCTAATCAGCTTAGACCAAGTGGATATCCTCTGAAATTTCTCTCACTAGGACTTATTGACAACCTCCAGCTCCAGCTGTCATCTGCTCGTGGACATAGGAAACAGGGACATTTCCAGTCTTGTGTGATACAGACAAAAGAGAGAGGTGGAGGCTGGAAAGAGGTGGTGGTGATGGGGGGGGGGTCATCGTAAAAATAAACCGCAGAGGCTCTGGACCGTCAGCGGCTTTTCACAGTCTCCTCTCTCGTGTCAGGTTTAAGACCTGACAACAGCAGCAACAGAGGGGGCTCACAATTAAAACCAGCCGGTCATGGGTGAGTAAACAAACACACACATACATACACCCGCTGTCTCTCTCTCTCTCTCTTTCTCACACACGCACTTACACTGCAACTACTTACTAGTTACTAGAGCTGGTTTCCATGACAACAGACGGGCAGGGTGAGGGAGAGAGAGAGAGAGAGAGAGAGAGAGAGAAACAGAGAGAGGGAGAGAGAGAGAGAAATCCACCCCCTTCCACCCAGAACATTGAGTCAGATCTGAGAGTGATGTATTATCAAGTGCGGGAGACGAAGAAATAAAGAAGAGGGCGGAGGGAGGGGAGTGGTAATGCGAAGCGTAGCACAAGGGGGAGAAAACAAAAGGAGCAAAGTGAATGAGAGAGAGAGAGAGATAGAGAGAGGAGACAGCAGAGGCTGTCGTACGGAAGAGCGGAGACAAAGATGAAGAGATGGACGGATCGATAGAAAAGAGGAGGATAAGATTAAATAGAGTCGGACTGTTTCTATAAAGTGGTTTAAAACACACGGGCTTTTGAACTCCAGATCACGTTTCTTACATTACATCACACTCAGACTCTGCCCTCGCATTCGCCGACAGTGGTTAACAGGGAGCGGGCGATAACAAAAGAGAAACCCCTTCTGTGCACTCATATGCCACTACGGTGTAAACATAACACTCTGAGAAGAAGATTTTGGCTCCTGTTCCTGTTGTTTTTTTCTGTTTTTTTTTTGGTTTCTGAAAGCAACAACTCTCAAGGTGAAATCTTTCACAAGTTATCGACGGGCGAAAAACCTCAAAGCAAATAAAAAGAAAGGACGTTTTTTCGAACTTGTGAAGAAAATGAGTGAGAAATGGAGAGATTTTTTTTCCTCCAAACTGACCAGTGAGGCTGATTTGATGGTGGCGAAGCGGCCCTGGTTCTTGTAGTTTTGGGCCTGGCTGCTCTTGTCGGAGGAGGCCGGCCTCAGGCCCGACCTGTGGTCCCTGTGGATCCCATCGTCCCAGTTGTACTGATGGTCCTGCTTGAAGAGACACACAGAATTTGAGAAATGACAGAACAAACAGTTTTCTTTGCCTTCTACTTCTTCAGATTGACTTTACTGACTGAGTGGATCAGATCAGTTCATTCCAAGTCTCTTGAAACCATGTTCGAGCACCCTGCTGTGACTTCTTAACTAACAAATCTCCCCATCGATTTAAATCACACAACATCTAAACATTTCAAAGGGAATCTTCATCCGCATTTGCCGAAACTATGTCAACTGCAACCCTGTAAACCACGATGAAATGTCAACCCTCAATCCCAGACGATTTGGGACCGACTGAACTTTTTTTTTTTGGGAGCCCCCATAGGACCAGAGAGTCGATTCATGTGAAAAGGGAACTTCATCAGCATCTGAAAAACAACGTGTCACTTTCATTTGTTCGCAGCTCAGCCCCCCTGAACTCTGGAACAACACACTGGCTGTCTGTTCGCAGACTGACGTCCTTATTCAAGCACTGTCAAAACACAAAAGAGCGAAGGAAGAAAGAGAATGGTAGAGCGGTGACAGCCCTCTCTCGGCTGATTTTTCAAGTCACATGAGACATTCAACCGGGGTGTCAGGGGCTGGGCCTGACCTGGGCGCACGTCGCCGTGCGTACGCGTGGGCGGGTTGACAGAGTTGCGTGTCGCCTCGACGCGTGCGCACCGGCCTTTGTTCTCAGAGCGTGAACGGTGTTGGTGATGAACTTCAAGCGACGTGCCAAACAGCCAGCGCTGTGTCGACGGTTTCCATGGTTTCAGAAGGGGGAGGGAGGAGGTGTGTGTGTGTGTGTGTGTGCTATGGGGGGGGGGTATCCCTTCCACTTTCAGTCGTTACCTCGAAAAAGGAAGTGACTGTACAAACGTGGCCTTTGTTGCTAATAGTCGCGAGACTACGATTCTTAGAAACCTGGGGAAGTGCGAAGTGCCACGTTCTCAACTCGCTGCGATGAATAAAAACGAGCATCGAACGTGTTAAAGTTAAAAAAGTTTTACTTGTTCAAATGCTACGAACTATTCACCATCACCGGTGATCATTTGTCGTCTTCCTGGCAAAAAATAAGTTGGGGGTGGAAAAAAAAAAACTACAGGAAACTTTGTGAAATCTTTCATTTACTTATTTATATATCTGCCCTGGGGCAACACTAAAGCTAAATATGAGAATCCCCCTTTGGCCTGGAGGATGCCAGGCAGGAGCTGGAAACATGATGAAGTAGGTCGGCTAATTTGGAAATAAAAAAAATCTATATATAACCAAATACTTGTGTTTAAAAAGATGTAACCACACAATCAGAACAATAACGTTGTACGGCTATGAGATCTGACATTATAATTATGGGTGCTGTGTGGAGACTGTTCCTACATAACCCATCTTGATTGTATGATTCCACTCAATGGCTGATACAGTAGCTACAGTAGCTAAGGAATAAAGACCACTGTAAACACTATGACAGTTGGTGATTAACAATGATTTGCTGAACTTTTACACTTTTACGCAGGGTTTGGTCTCTACTGATTCAGCACTTTGCACAGGCCTATAGTTAGTCGATATCATTCACATTCACATATGGACTCACTTCTGTGCAATACTCGCTATTGTGTATCTTGCTCTTACATAGACAGTTAATATTTCTATCACTTTTTCACTATTCTACCACCGTTTGTGACAGTCAAGGATTATCTCATCTCATTTTAGGATTTTTCCAGTGAAACGCAGCTTTATAAGTGACTGGGTTCAGACTACGCTCTAATCCCAGAGTATCCGCTGCCTGTCGATAGTGGCCACTATAAACTGCTCACACTTGTTTACAGCTTTCAGCAGGAGTTTGCCCTTTTGGATTCTTAATCTGCCTGGTGCAGGCCCTCACCGCCTCCCCTCTCCTCTTCTCTCCCACCATCCCACCACCAAGGCCGACCTTTACCTTCTTGGTGTGCGGGGAGGATTCCAGGGTGCTGCTGTAGTCCTGGGGGTGCATCATGGTCATGTCGGAGCAGCTGTCTGCTTCCAGCACCTCCTGCATGCTGTTGACACTGCTGCTCTGGCTGCCCGTGCTGACCGAGGTGCTGGGGATGGAGTGGTTGCTGCCCAGGCTGTTCATCTTACAGCTGGCTGCCTCGCTGTCCTGCACGGGAGCATCCACACATAGGCACATAAGTCCCAAAAACATGACTCCCAAGAGTCTGTGAATTCTACAAAGACCCAAGCTACATGCTGCAAAATTTGCAAATGCAAATTTTTGTTTGCTTGCTCCCCAATGACATGCAGTTCTCTGTCATAACCAGAAAATATCAACATAAGAAGCTGAGGTTCATTATTTTTATTTAATTACTTGATTATTTTATGGATCGATTAATAGTCAATGAAGTGATTCGTGGCTGCTGCTCTATTAGGACACTATTAGGAATACTCTCCTACTACTCATATATCACTGTGGCCGACGTGCTGAGTGACAAACCTTACTTTAAAAAGTTCATACGATGAGTCTGCCTCGCTAAAAATACGGAGGAGTCAAGAAAGCGCTTTAGATGTGAAGTTAAACTATCGAGTTGAAGCATAGTGTCGCTTCAAAGAAATACACACATGTTAACCTGAAACCAGATGCTATTTCTGTCACTGAGGACCAAAGAAACCAGACAGACAATATCCACATGTAAGTAGCTGAGATCAGAGGAGTTTGACTTTGTTTTTAAATGCTTAAATAATCGACCAATCGGTTATTTAATTCAATTAAACATCGATTCGCCAGTTAGTTGCTGCGGTGAGATGTCCCTGGGTTAGAGGCCTCTTGTTTGCCTTCGTCTCACAGACACACAGAGTCAACCTTTTAAAGTGCCACTGTTCACTTCGGTCAGATCGACTCTGACAGGCAGCACTAGGATGACCGGCCTCGTGTTCCACTCAAACCGCAAAACGTGGACTGACGCTGCAGGTTTTTCTTTTTCTCTCTTTCCCTCCCATTGAAGCATCTCGTTGCAGGTCTGCTGCCCTGCTCTGAGCCGCTCCACGTGGTGTAGGATGTCACGGCTGCTGCTGGCGGTCCGTGCTGCCTCCAGCCAGGTCAACCAAGGGACATTTCATCTCAGTGTCAGGCTGCAGCAGGAGGATGCTCCGCGCTGCCGACTTGCTACTTCTGTTTGGCGGTCGACGAGGATCGCCGGCTCAGGTTTCACTTCTTCAGTTTTTTTTAGAGTTTCATTAACATCGCTAAGAAGAGAAGCGTTCCGGCGCCGCACTTTGAGTCCTTGAGCCGGGTCCGTGTGTTGAGTGAGAGGCATCGTAGGCAATATATAAATGCTTAATTGTGATAAAAAATTGACACGCCGGAAAAGATATGTTGAAAAATATCCTCCCCAAACTGTCAAAAATTGTTGACATGTCTGGGTGTTCCTTGATAAAAACTGAATGTTTTTGCAGCTGCAAGGCTTCATATTTTACAGTTCGAATCATTTATTGATTGACCTAGAAAGTAACCGGCCTATGAATTGATAATAAAACAAACAATAATTAAACTAGAACGTGTCACATTTGCCTGCCCATTAACGACGGCCTTCACTGCACCTCGGTACTTGAAGTGGAAATTATTGACCACTTTTATCTTTCGAACCACTCGTTTTTCCATTTCCATGTCTGACTTCTTTATTGTGCCGATCCAAATCTTTAACTCTGATCCCTGCATCGTCTGTTTGTTCACGTTAAGACTCCTGTCAAACCAGCCCCTCCTCCTTCCTTCCTTCCTTCCTCCCACCTCCTCCTCCTCCTGGCTCTCTCCCATGGGGCCGTTGTGTTTCTCCTGGTAGAGGATCTTTTTCATCTTGCGGTACTGCAGGTTGTCAAGCTCGCGCACTGCATCCTTGGTCCTCTGGATGAGGTCGATGAGAATGCGCGGCGAGCGTTCCCGGCGCACAAAATCATGCTGAAGAAGAGACAGAAATGTGAGTTAGTTCACAAGGCAAAGACTTTATGGAAAGATAAAGGAGGGAGAGACTGGCTCTAAGTTTTAAAAAAAAAAAATCATATTTTTTTCCACATTGTATTCAGGTTCATTTCATATTATATTGTCTATATTTGTGTTTTCCTTACGTTTTAGCTGGAAATTACACGTCACAGTCAACAGGTTACAATTAAAATCCATTTAATTTATTTCCTAAAATATTAATAGAAAATAATACACATTTAACTGAGGAATTATTTCAAGTAATCATTGGAGGAATTTGTATAATGATGCTAGAAAGATGTAGAGATTTTAAATGAAAACCACCACTTGAAAGCCTCTCATAGCTGCAGGAGCATTTACCTAAAACATCCCTCTTTTTAAAGATCGTGTTGTCTTTAAAGGAAAATCAATAACATATCAGAAGTGTGTCATCGGCTCCTTTCAGTCCAGTGTTTCATTTTTCAACTAGACGACAGGTGCCGTCACTAGAGGGCGCCTGTAGGTTGCTCAGCAGTTCACAGAGTCCCACCACTCTCGACCCTCCAGTAACAGTGAACACATGGGATGTGTGAGTAAGACTGTCTATAAAATCAATTCTCATAGACACTTTTTATCCATTTTGTTTCACTTACACCAGACTGTATCTGTCTTGCTGCCAAATTAATGACAGGCTCCGAGAGCTCTTTCAAGTGTTGCAAAGTGGATGTTTGGTTTGTTTTAGTGGTTATTTTTAGGGGTATAAATTTTTAACTGTCAGGAAAGAAAGAACATTGAAGCGGAGGATCATCTTCTAACAGAGGGATCTCACAGTATAACGGGACAGATGCTGGACGGTAAAGTCTCTATAATGTTGAAAGTGCACATAAAAATACTGGATTTTTTTCTGTATATTTTACAGTTAAACTCATCTAGATGATATTTCTAAGCCATGACCAGTTCTACCGGAGCACATGAATCTTTCTGTAATTCGACAGAGCTGTAATTTGGTGGATGTCGGGACCCTCTTGCATTTATGCAATTATTTATTTTGGGTTATGTAACCAGTGGGTCAGAGTGGGTGGGTGAGAAGAGGAAGGGGGGGGTCAGCCAAGAATGGGGCTACGAAGACATGTGTGTTTGTTGTTTCTTGGCTTTATTTGTGTGCTTTTTAGTGATGAACCGTGGATAAAAATAAAACTCAAACAAAAACATCTTCTCTCCCATGCGCTCCCACCCACCCACTCCACCACACACACACACACACACATTCACACCTCATCTTAGTCACTCTCATTCATAAAATATCGTGCGCTTGCCAGGCTGAAATGTACACGGCCTCGGAGTACAGGACTGAAATATACATACTGTATTTAAAAAGAAAAAGAAGAAATATATATTTTAGGTCTATTTAAAGCTCTCTCTCTCCCTCTCTGTACACCTTCCTCTCCATGTGACAGATGCTGGTGTAATGGGTTAGTCAGGACACAGGGGAATGACATCACACTCTGAAAATAGCGACAAGAGTGATTTGTCCCATTTTCTGACGGACCTACACCAGAGTGTGGGTGGTTGGCCACCCCCGTCCCGTCAGCCAGGCGAGATACGATATCTCGAAATTCCTCCTCATTATAAGGTTATCGTTAAGAAGAAGTGACAGCATTTCGACACAGCCGCCGTCCCTTCCCTTCCTCGTACGCACCGACACGCACAAGTATCGTTCCCTCCTCTGAGATCCACTGTTTGATATCGTCCATCGTCTCGTCCTCCACATTTCATCTAAAGCGAGCATGGTAGCGATAGTAACTGTCCCCGGAGAGCTCGGCTGACATGCTTGATGTATAAAAAGAATAGTTCAAACATTTTTGCAGAGGCTCATGTGGGCAGATGGACACCACTCATCTCATCTCCGTATAGAAACAAAACATAGCTGACGCTTTGCCGGCCTGATTGGCTTAGCTTGGTATGAAGATTGGAGTTTTGAAATGCTGGCTCGCATCGTCTCATCTTTGAATATATTAAACGTGCACTGGGAAATCAATACACCCAGAATATCAGTGGTTTACAAGACCAAAACAACCACAACAAGTCTATACATAATGGTCTACGTGAGTTGAACGGTGGTTACCTTTGGGAGGAGGTCACCGAGAGGTTATTATTTCATTATGCCTATAATTACTACCACTGTCTGCATAGGTTTACAGAGAGAGAGTGTTTAACCTGAAGCCAGAACACTGATAGCTCAAGGCCCCCAGATTAGTGACCTGATTTCCCCTTTAAAGAGCCTGGAGGGGCGTATGCCTCCGTGTGTGTGCGTGCGTGTGTGTGTGTGTGTGTGTGTGTGTGTGTGTGTGTGTGTGTGTGTGTGTGTGTGTATACACACAGTGGAAGAAAGAATGTCTCTCTATGTGTGTATGCAGGAAGAGAAAGTGGGGTATTAATCATAAGCCAACACACCACCACCACCACCCCCCAAGCTCTTCACTATACTGTATAGCAGCCCCTTCGACACTGATCCAAAGTCTGTTTGGTATTTATCCCTCTTTAATGGTTTTTCGGCCGGGATTTGGGTCAGGGATGTTGGGAAGAGCGAATTCCAGTCATGGAATTGTCGAACACATCCAGACGACAGCTCAGAGCCTCTTGTCGAACAGCTACCTAATCTCACATCCTCCCCCCGAGGTGAGCGAGGTGTGAAAACTCCTGCCACGCTGTTGAGCGTGATCACCGAGAACATAAAACTCTTAGCGAGCCAATAGGATTACCTGTTGGTCACACAAACAAAAAGATCAGCTAATTCATTACGAGGGAGACACAATGGACATATGCAAATGAAAATAAGTTCAGTGTGTTTTTGTGGGGTGTTAAAAGCCAAATTTAGGGGAAAGTTTTAAAAGTTTTACATTTTTATTTAACAGGATTATTTCGATCGTGTGGCAGATGATGCCAGAAATCAAATGTGTGGCATAAATCATCCCAGTTTTGTGTTTATTCTTGACCTGATGTAGAAAGATGATGTAGATGTAGAAGTTAGAAAAAAATTCTGCAAGAAGTCAACTTTTATGTATTTTTTCATGCATTTGTAAAGGTCTATGCCCTGATGGTTTAGGGACCTCTGATTAATGCCACTTCCCATTTATTTCCCCTCATTTCCTGTAATAGCTGTATTTCTACGCTCAAAAAGACATTAAACTCTCCAAAATGCCCTAAATGTGGCAGAATTTATCTGTTTAGTGTATTTTTTACCTGAATCCCATTTTATTCCACCTTACTTTTTTACTTTAGAACTGCATTTATTTATCCATTGACTTACTTATTTATACATTATTCAGATTAAGATGATTGATTTTCTTCTTTCATTTTATAAAAATAGTATAGCATATAATCTTTTATATTTCCTTAGTCAAAAGCTGTGTTTGAACAGTTTTATTTTCGCATTGTATGTATGTGCATGTAAAGCACTTTGTGCTGTACCAGCGTATAAAAAAATGCTACATAAATGCAAAAAAAGTAAACAAAATGAATGAATTAACTCTCTGAAAACCTAAATGAGCAACACGCAGATCAAAAGGACTGACATGAATACACATGGTTCGATACGCAGAGGAGCTGCAAAAACAAAAAACAAAAAAACAAAAGAAGAAGAAGAAGAAGAAGAAAGACGAAGCCTCGGTCTCAGCGGGGTGCATGATTCCGGCGCTTGTAGGAGACCCTGTGTGTATGCTTGCGTATTAGGGAGCCGCGTGTGGGTGGGTAATGAGTCATCCGCACGGCTCAGGGACTGACTGAGACAGGAAGTGAGGTAACAGCTGGAGGGATTACAGAGGAAGCCCACTCACTCGTAGCAGCTCCCCCGATGAGGGTCTGTCCTGAGGAATTTTCAGTAGGCAGTAGTCGACAAAGCTCCGGAAGGGGTCAGACCTGGGTAAATGGGACAGTGGGATGAGAGTCAACAAATTCCCCTTCACAGATACATTCGGAGCAGGAGTGGACGTAACGTGCGCTAATGATGGGCCGCCTTCGGCTACACCACACGTACTTAAACTGTCAATGAGTGTTTAACATGATGAGTAATCTCCCCCCGCTCTGCTGCATTTATCATATCAATAAATTACAACCAGAACAATCGTCCTGGGTAATCTTTTAGTGGAAACCTTCATATGAACCATATATGGATTATGTAAATATGTGGAGCAATAAAAATATAGGCCACTGGAGCTGTGGAACACCGTGCTGCTGACTCGGATCTAAAAATATGCTCAGGATAACACAGCATGTGTAACACTGCGTCTTTGAGTTGCTTAGATGGGTCACAAGATAAATTACCCCGAGGGTGGTATTTAAGATTTTGATCAGTGTCAGGGTAGGCTTTAATTGAACGACACTATATAGATCTAACGTGTTAACGTCCGCTCGGTGCCCGTACAGTTTGGGCTCGTGTATGCTACACTGGAGTTACACTGTGGAGATCATGCCTCCACTCGTCTCATCTGGCGGGATGTTGCCGATGCCTCGGGCCGCTGGAGCCCCTCCAAAAATACCACAACCCAGCGCCGCTCCACACACAACTGCTCGCCTCAGCACGACGCTGCAAACCAGCGCTAATTTTACAACGGGCCGCCTCACTCCACCATTCTGCCTTTAAAACAACCTCCACATCTCAGGTTTCTGACAGCACGCGACACGTGATCCCTTTCAGGTTGTTAAAAAAAACAAACAAAAAAAAAACTTGATTTAATTGAGAGCTTGGGTGGAAGAAACGCGAAGGGCACCGGTGCCTCCGGGCCGCTTTGAGGAAGGTAGAGAGTCGTCGTTCGTCTTCTCGCCTTCGCTGTTTTGTTACAACACCGACACGCTCAGCACTGCACGCACACACACACACACACACACACACACGCCGCTTTCATCCCTCAGTGACAGCATTAAAGACGCAGGCGAAGGTAAATCACACGCTCAGAGGACGTAAAACATATGGTTAATGTTTGATGGGTGCGGGTGCCCCCCACGGGAGCTGCACGTCGGTGGCTTCAGCAATATGTTGCAGACCTCTTCCACTGAATTGATCTTTTCTTGACTTGACAGGTACCTATGTCACACATATTCAACATGAGCGCTTATGTGCACTACTACTGCACTCTTGTTTTGTAAATTCCAAGATGGCAACACAAGCAAGACGTAGAACTACATTTGAGAAACATTACTCTCTAAAGTGAGACAGTACAGAGTCTGAAAGCCACTCATTTATATACTGTCTGACTACTTATTATTATTATTATTATTATTATTATTATTATTATTATTATAGCTTTATTTATACACACACGCCCACATACATGCATCTAAAATTGACATGACTAATGAAATGACTAAACCTTCTCTTTAAACCTTCTCTTTAGATTATAAATATTGAGTAACTGCTGTTGCCATAATGACCGAGTATGAAATTAAGTATGAAATTTTCATTGAAAATAAACAAGCAGAACTGCATAATATCAATAAAAGAATCAAAGAGCTTGCATGTGGCAGCTGTTACACATTACACAGTAGGAGTTCTTTCTAAACAAGATTAGTACAATACAATACTAATAATGTTTAGAATTATACGCTTAAATGTTCAGGATATAAAATTATTTCTTAATCCCTCTATAGCCTTTCAGTATTTCACAAAGAGTAAATTGAAATGATCTCGATACGAAAGTGTTGCTACCTGGAAGCACAAACAGATTTAAGTGTAAAAGGCAGTCACAGAGCGGATGAGATGCTGCTGTAAATACAGAGCAACGGGCTCTTTAAAACCTGCTGGCCTAAATTTAATTGCTTGGGTTTTTTGATGTCTGGAAGGACACTCTCCTGAGAATCCATTAGCATCTACGGTTGTAAGCTGCGAGAGCTGAGCGCAGAGCAAAGTCTGCGAAACATCCTAGTTAGCGAGTCAAACACAGAGAAAATGCGTTTTCACCACTAGAATAATATTAGAATAATTACGCCGCTTTTGTTTTGATGTCGATATACATTAAGATCTGCCTTTGGGCCCGGCGGGAAATGCCGAGGGCGCACGCCCGGCGTTCCTCTGGTGGGAGGGCCTCACAGGTAATTACATAAGAGACTTAAAGAGCGTGACCTTGCGCAAGGCCTGCCGCAGGGATCACAGGTCGGGTGGATTAATACAGCCATGTCTTACCCTGACTGAGCCCGGATCAGATCGGGCTTTAATATTCACAGCCGGCTGGGTCGTATTGTATCGAGCTGTTTTGGTTTTCGGAGTTCAATTACACCGACATCATTTCCCACAATTTCTTTCTGCGGCGTTTTACTTTGATCGATCATGTATTGAATGTGTTTTCCGTTCAGGAGAAGAAACAACTCACCACTCATTGGACTGTAGCGTGGGAGAGTCGTTCTGTGCGATGTGATATAAGGCACTCATGGCGTTCATGTTGAACAAGGGCGGTTTGCGCTCCGCTGAAATGAGGAAAAGATGCAAGTCAGACCAAAAAGAGCAAAAGTTTTCACTATCACATAACAGCCCAAACCAGGCGGATTCAGCCTTAAAGAGGACACCACGGCAAATAAGGTGGATTTGTCTGTGCTCTCCCCCACACACACACACACACAGCAATCCCCGTCTCATGTTTAATAAACTTAAGTCTGTAGTGTTTCCAACTGTATGGGAATTATTGGATTTATTGGTGGATTTACGCTCACCGAGTTCAATACAGGTGATCCCCAGCGACCAAATGTCCACTTTTCCCTCATACTGACCCTCGTCCATGGCTAGGATCACTTCTGGGGCCATCCTGAGGACACAGAGACAGAGACACACATGCAAATGCACACACACGCACACGCACATGCACACACACACAGTTTATTAAGTATTGGGGGGGAGGTGGGGTGGGGAATCCATGAAAATGTTATAATCTTCTAAGCCTCTCAGAGCTTTTAAAGACTCTGGTATGCTGTGATGGCAGCTCAGTTTTTGGAATATATTTGTGTTCCTCTGAAATGTACTCTGAACGGACGTGTATGCATGCATATGACTTTGAATTTAACATGGTCGGCAAATGTCGCGTGCCGCTGGCTCCTGGCATCATGGGGTCACGGGTCACGACAGATGAGAGGTGAACAACAGACGCCATCACAGTTGCTTCAATATCAATGTGTAATAGACTGTCTGTCTCGATACATGGAGCCCCCTTTCAGATTATGTAACACTGCTGCCCTCATCAAGCTTTGAAAGCGTTGGCTTCCTGTCTTTCAAAGGAAAATATGCAAGCATAAATAAAACAAAACATGTAAATGTTCCTTTACTTTCCTTTAAGGCCATATTTACACAACAAGGTCACGTTTTATTGTCAAACAGTTGGACATGCAGACCTCAACGTTTTCAATATGATCATTGTGCGCACATGCAAGACCACAAGCTATGGCAAAAAGAAAGCTATGTAATTTCCACACAACACAGCATGTTGATGTCTCGTCTTGCATATACTGACCAGTAAGGTGTTCCCACAAACGAGTTGGCAGGTGAGGCAATGGAGGCAGAGCCGAAGTCGGCCAGTTTGACCTGACCCAGCTCAGTCAGCAGGATGTTACCAGCTTTCACATCTCTGGACAGGGAGAGGGGTGTGAACAGAGTCAGCACACAAAAAGAACACAGCAGCTGAGATGGGAGACCTATTATACGTCCATTTTCAAAATCCAGTCACTGGTGTGGTATATATATGGATGTTAAGATATGTTCCCCTCAGTGGGTTCCCGAAATTGGATGGTGATCATTTTTGTCTGCCATAAAAGGTGATATTGTTGAAGTTTATCGAGGAGAGGAGAGATAAAGGAGAGATAAAGACCTGATGTTTTACAGCTTAATTAGCCTATGCTGGAAATAGACAGGCATCTATCGCCTCATCTTATCAGGTTTCCGTAACGTCACAGTGTACGTCAGAAATGCCAGAAATGGTCAAGAAACAAACACAGCTCACCTGTGAATCATATTATGGGAATGTAGGTAAGCCAGTCCTAACAAGGCACCGTGGGTAATGGCAGCAATTTCCATCTCTTGGAGTGGTTTCTTGTGAACTAGGAAACAAACGAGCACAGCGGTAATGAGCAGGAATAATATGATGATGAACTAAAACTATTCTATACATAGGCATCTAAATAAAGCTTCTGCATGTAATTAAAGGTACTGGAGCCAACATTACAGTTTTTAGCAATTAAAAAAAGAGCTGTACCGATCTGTACTGCTGATACGGCAACACTGAGGTTATTTAGCATCCTCCATTTGAATTACACTGTCTGGACAGTTGTGAAATGATGCCTTGAGATGGCTCCCTGCGGACCGTCACAGGCAAAATGACACTATGCGCAAAGGCAAAAGGTCACAGCAGAGGTACTGAGACTGAGAAATTTCATAAAGGCTCATGTCCCGCACGCAGGCTGGATGCAGCCGTCTGTGTCTGTGCAGCTGCGTCAGTGATGAGCGCACACATAGGTGCTTAATATAACACTGTGGGGTCAGGTCAGCAGTGCTCCGAGGGTAAACAGTGAAGACGGCCCAAGCCTTGAAAATTGGACAGCGTGTGTCAGAAGGCATGTTTCCATTACCCATAGAAATCCACAAAACCTAAATACTGCAATAATAAAACTGGTAATGGATGCCACCAAGCTCAAAAAGCAAACCCTCTGAACTGTTGTCAAATCACCTGGATAATCTAATGAGGGAGGTTTTTCAGGTGTGTTCTCCAAAGATTACCGCTCAAGCGCAAAACACCCTTCAATGGAGGCACTTGCATCGCCATTGTACTTTATCTAAATTCCAGAAACATCATTTTTACTTTGCAGAAAAAGAAAACTGTAATGGAAGCACAACTAGTCCCAGTTAGAAGTCACTAGATTCTATGCTAACACTTTATCTCCAACCTACTTGTAGACACGGCTGCAGTGATTCACCCGCGGCATGAATTTGGACAAACAAAAAACAAAAAAACAAAACAAGAAACAGAACATGCGGTTTAAGAGTGAACAGCCAATGGTCCGAGGGCAGACAGTTCCTCATATCTAAGAAGTCGACAAAAAACCCCTTGTGAACGGAAGCTGCACAGTCATCTCCACTGATGTTCCTCATGCTCAGCAACGGAGCAGCAGAGAGAGGGAAAATGTGTGGTGCCTTGCACTCACACGCTGAGAGATCTTTAAAAAGAGGAGTTTGACATTTAGGGACCTTATTACACGTCCTTTGTCTGAGGAGTCCACATCTACATCTGTGACCTTATTTTAGGACTGGAGGCTGATTCAGTCCCAGTGCAGCTACATCAATCTCTCAGTTCCTGCTTGGCTTTATCTGTGCAGTAAGTCAAGTGTAAAAATAACAAGTCTTTCAGAGTATATATCTTGTCTGGTGCGACTTCCTGGAAATAAGCTAGACAGTAAGCACCATGATGCTGTCAATAAAAAACAAGCTTCATAATTCTCTGTGCGTGCATGTCTGTGTGCGTGTATAAAAAAGTATTAGTGCATATTAAACATTAATAAAAACACTTACCCTCTAGTAAATCTGATGCGGAGCCCAGGCAGTACTCCATCACCAGCTGAAACAGAGTACAGTTAAAGCCAAATTTACAAATCATTCACTTGGTACGTGATGCGAAACAAAAACAAAAAGAATCAAACATGACGCATGGCATCTGTTTTTGACTGTGCTGCAATCGCATTATTACGTATGCGATGGCGATTATAACATATGCAAAGAGACAGTGGACGGCTGTGGGACGAGCCAGTCAGAGGGAGGCTGGAAGAAAATAACGACGGGGAGGAAAAGAATCAGACAAAGGGGATGAGGGAAAGGGATAAAACCTGCAGGGCTGCGGGACTGAAACAAAGGAGGGAACTGGGACAAAAGGAGACGTGGAAAGGGATCCACTAACCCAGGCAGTGTTGTCTTTCAAGTAGCAGCCTTTGTACTCAATCGTGTTTGGGTGTCGCAGCTGTCCCAAAAACTTGACCTCCTTAATGATGTCCTGCCACTTCTGCCAGAGACAAAACCCGGACACACACATGGTTATACACAGGTACAATCACACTTAAGTGGGGGGCGCCGCTGTGACACTGAGTGCAGCTGGTCTCACTCTTTTTTTTTGTGGCACCACTGAATTATACAGCTCTGAATCCAAATGAAGAACAAACTCGGAGAATACAAGAGAAAAATGCAAGCTTTCTGTTTACCAGGAGAGTTTCTACAGCAAACGCATGCCCCGACTTGTGAGGAAGTTGGGTAATGTCATACCAGCACTGATAAGTTTATCTCAAGTCAATCACCAGAGAGACCGAAACCTTTCAGTAGTAGGTTGGGAATGGGATAACTCGGAAATTCATAGCAACAACTTGGATTTGAAAACAAAATGTGGTTCGTCTGCGTCATCTGTGAGTGACAGTGTCTTACTTCGGTAGTCTGCTTGCCATTGTAGGACATCTTTTTGATGGCCACCACTTCATTGGAGTAAGAGTTGCGTGCCTGGAGAGGAAGACACAGATAGTTTAGTAATATAGTGACATGTACAATATCAAAGTTTTTGAAATCAATTTACAGGACCATCACTTCATACACTAATACATGCTTTATAGATATAATGTTCATGTTTATTCAACTCTCACCTGCAGAGATCTGATTTAAAAGATGTAGTCTATGGCTTTATAACACTTTACAGCATGTGAAAACCGTATAAATTATCTGTGTTTACTCACAAGGTAGAGAATCAGAGAAAGGAGGAAGACATTTCCAGGATACCTCAAGTTTTTAACTTACTTCTTAACTTACTTTTCCTCTTATTTTCCATGCTTGGAAAATTGGTCACTATTTGCCAAATTTTCCAGGACACAGGATCCCTGAATATGACTTTTTAATTGGTCCGCTGTCCCCAATAAAAACAGCATCAATGAGAAACTAACATACACTTCCTTAATACATTATTTAGAGGTATAGCACATTATCGTAACCACTGGTCTCTTTATATCAGCCTCGACCTAAAGGATGCTTCTAACATGAAATAAAGATTTACCTCATCTCAAATCTAAGTTAACTCTTGTGAACTCATGCACCATCTTTATATACACACACACACAGCATGGTGAACCAGCAGCAACAGAGTCTCTAATTTAGCATCCTAAAGCCATGGTGTTAACCTCAAAGGCATCTGACCTTATAGACAGCTACGCTGCAGCTCAGCCTAAGCCCTTATCGCTGCTTCATCCCACTTACAAATGAATGGGAATTTCATGTCGAGATTCAAATGGAATTACAGTAACAGCAGGCAACAGACTATTCCCACTTGACTTTTTTTTTTTTTTTTTTTGAGACTCATTTGATCCCTCCGATTGCCTGTCAGTTCAAGCATAATCGTCGTTCCCTCTGGTGGAGCGTATGGATGTAGATGTGTACAGAGATGAGGGAGGAAGAGGAATCTTGTAACAGCGCAATATTGAAATACACCCAGGCTAATTGTCATTGCAGAAGAAAGGGGATCGGGGGGGGCGGACGTATCAATAATTACAAGAGACTAATTCATTTAACACACTATGGGCTGTTCAAAGCCATGGCTCGTGGGCCTGCATTGTCAGCGAGGGGAATCCCATGTTCTCCTTCTTCACATGCATTAACTATGAATCCATGTGTCGTTTCATGCATTTCTTTGACTATGCATGCTTATAAAAGTAATATCGATGCTTTTAAAGTACAGATGTGGCAGCCCTCCTGCCTCTTTCTTTCCAAGCACTTAACCTCCGGCTGTATCTTATAACTTAATTTACAATATTAATATGGCATTAATATTTATATTTACGTATTTCTTAAATGTTAGACTATATGACTGAATTAAAGAGAGTTAAAACAGATTTCATAGCCTAAAGAAGAAAAGTTTTCTCCCATGTTTCCGTTTTTTTTTTTTTCCTTCCCACACCGAGTTGTACAAGAGGTCAGAATTTCCACTGGGGATGAGTATGAGCACTTTTATAGTTTCTCTTTGATTTTCACGTTAAACTTTCTGTGTCCTCCTATAATATGTTAATACACTCATGTAAATCCATTAATTACCAGCTATGGGCTTAATGAGGAACAGCGTGTTCTACCTTTAAGGCCAAATGCAATCTGCACCGTCCTGTTGAAAGTCCTAACAAGACATGACAACTGAGCCTCAGCCCGGAGAAAAGGCAGTTTAAGGACGTTAAATTCAGATCAGTCGCATGACTTAAAAGTACATTCACAATGCAGCAACTTGCATATGAATGAATGGATGTTTATTTGGCAATTTAACAAAAACAAACTTCTGTAGCGTATACACATATTTCATGCGAGAAGAGAAGCAGGAGAGTAGGCTGCACCTACCGAGCCCTACCCCTTTTTCTTATCTATGCTTTATCTTCCTGCTTTACACCACCCATACCAGTAAGTTAAATATACTCATAAAATCCCCCGCAGGAAGTTTCCAAGAGTGCGAGAGTCCCATATGTCTGGGAAGTGGCAAACAAATGTCATGAAGAAGACAAGGCAACCTGTTAGTTTGTTCCACATAGATGAATTCCCATTCATTTCTATTAGAACTTATTTTCTTTTTTCTTCTAGTTTTTCACATTTACATCAACATTTGTATTCCGCTGACAGAGTGAGTAGTAGTAATACAATTTGGTCTGGGTGCTTTCAGCAATTATGTTGCCATTAACTGAAAATAAAGGTACCGAGGAGGAATAATCATAAGAGGAATTGTAAGCAGTAGCATGAGGGATCAGTGCTTTGCACTATAGTATGTCAGTGTTAAATAAATTATTCATTTAGACTTGAGACATACAACAAGATCATCTCTACATCCCGTTCCATCCAATATCTCTCTCGTATAATGTTTTTGTGTATTTGTTTAAAAATGTACATGTTTTCGGTTAGACTTGCTCCATAAGGTGACTCCACTGATCTTTAAAAACAGTGCTATTATGTGTTTGCTATAAATACTGGTTCCCCCTCAGGTTGAAGCGATTTTCTCTCATTTGCGAATAGGCAACAATTTATTCTTAGCTTTGCACATAAACTGCTTTGAACTCAACTAACCCTTTAAATTTTACTGTTTTTGATTTGATATAGCGAGATTGCTTACAAATTTACAGATTTGAAACAAATCTGGGAACACAGATTACAGATTTACAAATCCTATGGCTATGATAAATGTTAAGTTACATATGGAAGGATAAAGGAGCAGTACAAGTGTGTATAATGATGTCTGTTTTAAAAAAAAGAACTTTAATCACATGATTTTTAATTTTATATCGATTAACTGACATGAAAACAAATATCCAAATGTGTGTCCATCAGATCAGCAGTTCCTCTTGCTAACATGAGGGAAAGCCGTGCACTACTTTCACTGAGGCTGCTCTGGCTTGTAACTAAAGCTACCACTGTACCAGTTGTAATGTGGACAGCAGAAGTGTGTCAGTGAGCATGGCGCTGGCATCAGGGCAGGATTTAGATGCACACTGAAGCCTGTTAGCCAGACGGACAAGGGCACTGGTGATGTATTGGGGCTGTGTGTGCGTTTGTTGTGCGTGTGTCCGCATGCGCTTGTGTAAATGACATGGGATAGAGAGAGGGATGGTAAAGCCCTGCCAGCCCACCAAATCCTGCCCCACTATCGACAGCTTCTCTGTTTCTACAGTCTTTCTAAACAGCTGTCATGGGAGGGAGGGAGGAGGCTTATCGCCCCTGGTCCTGCATCTGGAGGAGAGGAGGAAAGGGGAGAAGAGAGGAGAGAGGAGAGGAAAAAAAAAAAAAAACGGAGAGAGCATAGCAAGGTTTCTCCCCCCACGCTACTTTAGAATCAAAGGCTTGATGCGTAATTAGTGATGATGAGATTAATAAGGAAGGCTACAGAGAAAGTGCTGAGAGGGAATCTGTCTCTGCTTAATTGCATTCAAAGTGCCCATAATGTTGCAGGCTACACTTGCGTTTAATAATCAGTGAATCGACAAATAACGAACGGATAACTATTTAAAGAGTAAATCAAAGCTATCTATGTGTATTGATTCTTATTTTACGCTAAAAGCATCATGTCTAATGGTTATGAAACTCAGGCTAAATGAAGAGCAGATCGTCATCCGGCTACATCTTACACCCATATACCCAAACCCTTATAGCCGAACTTCATAACTTTCATACGTTTTCAATCTGTGTCAGAATCAGCTCATTTGAACCCTAAAACCTGCAGTTATCCCAAGTAACATACACTAGAAATAACTGAATGAGCTTTAATATGAAAGCATGTTTTAGTGTACCACCTGAAACATCATAGTAACATGGCCACGACTCCTCAGAATCAGTTTACACAGAAACCGACTCGAGTCCGTAGCTGCACCGAGGACTTTCAAGAACCAAGAGCCTGTTGGAATCTGCACTCACAAAGTAGACGGCCCCAAAGCTGCCATGTCCGATCTCGTGCAGGTCACAGAAGACATCCTCGGGGTCATCTTTGAAGAAGAGGTCGGCCAGCTCGGGGTCCTTCGGCACCCCCTTCCGTGTGGACGACGGCATTATGGGCTGGACATGGGCTGGGCGCCGCTCACATTCACACTACTGCTGCTGCTGCTGCTGCTGCTACCGCCACCAGACGTCCACGACGGGCCCGGCATTGGCCAGCTTGACCTGGAAGCAAACGGGACAGCACACAGGAAGTTGATGAGCTGACAGCCTTTTTTATTCCCGTGCAGTGCAGTGTAGCAGGCGAGACTGTCCAGAGAGCCTGACCCAAGTAAGCGACTATAAAATCTTGCAAATGAACGCTTGATTTGCAATCTTTGTAATCACGGTCGTACTTAGATAGTTAAATTGATGATTACGTGCAGGCTATAAACATTAAAGGTGACTCAGGATGGCTGGGTAGAGGATTCGTCATTCATCCTTCGTTCTCTGGGGCCAGCATAGGAGCTAATAAACACATTCTACTTTACCAGCCTGCTTACAATCCTAGTTTTTGTTGTGGGGAATATTATAGTCTGTTTCTGCACAGATCTGGCTCCATTTCGTGCTTATCTGGCAAAAACACTGACTAGCTGTCCTGCCTGCCACTCATATTAACGATCATGTGATTTTACGTTCCCTTCTAAAGGAGCTTAGTAACTTTTTCCAACACATAAAGCCTTATATGTTTGAGCCATCAGAGGGTATGTGCACTGACATTTCACTGGAAACTTCACCAAACTGCAACCTCACAGTTCTGTGCCTTCATTCACTCACACATCTGAATGGTAAATGTTAACTGTTTTGAGACATTGTGTCGCCATTATGATTCCACCATTTCTTTAACTTTCATTTCAATATCCGGAACGTATTCATGAATGAGATGCTTTTGGACGTGCTGTACATCTTTGGACCTGGAACAGACTGTCGTTATTCAACAAAGCCAAGGCAAAAATGGTTTTTAATTTGCACTGACAAACACACTCACACCATCACCTCATCTGCCCTTCAGGCCAGAGCCACGTTAATGTGTGTGTGCATGCATGCACACATTTGTGTGTGTGTGTGTGTGTATGCTTTTGTGCGTCTCCTGAACAGTGGAAAGAGGAGAAAGCAGGAAAAAAAAAGACAGTCATGATGACGGCGGTGTGCCGTCTCGTCCTGCTCCTCATCCAAGTCAAAGTCATGCTTGCTCACATAAACATCCACAGACGTGCACCGCCATGCACCCACACACACACACACACACACGCGCGCACACACACACACACACACACACAGACACACAGACTTGACAGCTGAAGCTGAGTCACTGATGCATCATTTCCACACACGCACGGAGTGTAACAGTTGCCAGTGTGCGTGCAGACACACACACAATCGCTAAATGTTGTGTATCACAGGGCTGCAGCCAGGCCGTCAAGCGTGTACGCATCCCGGACACCCTGCTCCAGTTAGCTTCGCTGCACACGCATCACGCACACTTGCACACATGCACACTCGCACACATGCACACAGTCTCGTTTTCCTTCCCATCTTTCTTTCTCTCTCCCTCTCTTTCTCTCTCTCTCTGTCGACCATGACATCTCCGGTACACATCAGCCAGATGCAGCAAGTAAATCTGGCTCCGAAGGCCTGCCCCACACAGAGCAAACTGACATACAGGCAGAGGCAGCAAGACGCACAGGCACCCAGGCCAAGACACTAAGCATCAGCATCATCCTAATCCCCTGTTCTTAAAGGGATCTAAACCATCACACCCACTCCAAAAATATCAGTCTTAAAGGCAAAGTCCTTTGCCCTGCGTTCCACGCTGCTAGATGCATAAAGATGAGACTCAAACGAAGACATTAATGGGGGCAACCTCGTTTGACCTTTCCTCTCGATCTCGTAGTTGCAGTAACATCTGGTTAATCGTTACAGTAGCTTATTTTTGTTTGTATACAGAAGGTTGTATAAAATCATTTTCCACAACTTTTCCAGAACATTTTCGAACTGCTGTTCCAATCTGGCAGTGTGACAATATATAGTAGCAACAGTTGAGTGTCTGGCTTGACACTTTCACTCACTTCTCATGACACTAGTATAACTCCCTCCATGTTCTGGAGATGACTCATTTTCCACAACTGTGCCTGCTTTCATGTTTATTCTGTCGAACATTCTTAGATACAGACTGAACGTACTAAAAGGCTGGAGAAAAACAGACCAAGGAGAAATAATTTTACTTTGGTCACTAATTTTGCAGGTTTTTCAGGGCAGGTTTTCTGAAGCATGACTCCGATCTGCTGCTGTCTACAAAGCTGCCATAACGTAACATCTTAGCGGTAGGAGTGATGATCAGTTGCACTGCAGCCTGACTAAAGACAATTTCATGGCATTAAGCCTCGACGTCTTTCTAAGAATCCCTGAGAACATGCTCGGGCACCAAGGCAAGGTTGTAAC
The DNA here is from genome assembly GCA_029224185.1 of Karalla daura. Taxonomy (NCBI): domain Eukaryota; kingdom Metazoa; phylum Chordata; class Actinopteri; order Chaetodontiformes; family Leiognathidae; genus Karalla; species Karalla daura. Next base: position 20,606,231 of record CM055192.1, read on the forward strand.
ATGGAAAGAGGAACGGCTTCGGTTTACCTTCTTATATAATGATCACACATGTAGACTTACATGCTTGTTGCCTGGAGGCATCTCTTGGTCACTGAGGTTGTTTTGAGCAACCTGCAGCCAAGTGGCAGAGCTGTGACCAATCATGAATTAACAGGAGAAAGCAGTTCAACCTGTAGGCTGCAGATTCTAGTATAAGCCATTAGTGGTTAAATGCAGTTCAATAAACACTTGGTTGGTGTTTACAAATCAGGCTCTTTGCTTGCCAGACTTTCATGACACGCTTTGCATAATTCTAGGTCCTTTTGAGTCAGTTAAGTCCTATCAGGTGATTTTTTTGTGTTATGTATATATACACACACACACACACACACATATATATATATATATATACACACATACATATACACACACACACACACACACACACACACACACACACACACACACACACACACACACACACACAGTGTGTGTGTGAAGCCAGTTAGTCATTAGCTGCAGCAACCAGACAGACAGAGTTGGTATTTTTCCATTTAACAAAGTATTGCAAAACAGTTCAGGCTTTTATTATTATAAAGCACTAATAAGACAATAAATGCCATTACTATTGTGGGTTGTCCTCAGAGATGTAAATGCATGAGAGATGTAAGAGATGTAAATGAACAAGTTATCTTGTGCGCAGTAATTAATTATCTAACACGGACAAGAATTATCTATGCAAGAGCATTTGGCATTTCAAGCATTTGAGGCTCTGAGAGACGCGTACCCATTCCTACCATTTTTTTGTGTGTACAAGATAATTAACAGTACATCAATTCTTATCTTGTGCGCAACAGATAATTATCTCGTGTGAACAAGAGTTATCTTGTGCGAGCACGGGCAGCACACATATGATACGTATACACAGTCAGAATAAATTAACTTGTACCCACAAGATAATTACCACGTGCGACAAGTTCTCATATTGTGCGCACAAGTTCTCATTTAATTTTTTAAGACCTTGTTTTGAAATGGGTCTATTCTATTCTTCTGTGCACACAATGTAAAAATAAATATCACCTTACGGGGCTTCAGGGGTTCTGTCCATTCCTAACATGTCAGATCAGTATTCTTATGCAGCACTGAAAGCTGTATATTAGTCATTCTGTTTTATTAATATGCAACAACGTACTGCTTGCATACAGACGATTAACAAAGTAGGCCTCAGAAGAGAAACCACGCTGTGTATTTTAATTGAAGGTGTGTGAGCTCCTGCCTACACTGAAATATGTGTGCTGCATGTTTTGTTTTGTTTTTTCTTTGGTTGGTTTACCTACAACATGAACTTGTGTGTCCGTATGTCACCTGGTTGCATCAGCCCGTTCTGTCTCTCATCTCGTCTGTTTGAGCTCTCTAGATAGCTACTGATATAAAGCCTCAATCAACCTAACCCACCATTTTAACCCTCTCCTAATAAAAGAGAGAATGAGAGAGAGAAAGAGAGATTATGACAGCGCTGTTTGCACTAATAGAAAATGAGACATGAAAGAAATGATTTCAACATAAAATGAAAAAAAAAAGTTAAAGATTTTGGGGAAAGGCAGAGTGAAAGAGGACTGTAGAGAGAGGAATGAGGTTCAACAGACAGACCTGCTGAGAATCAGCGAGCAGTTTAACCTCATGCCAAGGCGCTTTGAAAGAAGATCTAAACTGGGATGATAGAAAGAGTCGGCGGGTGAGTAAAAGCCTGATGAAAATTCACACTGAAGTCATGTGATCACCCCCAGAGACTGTGCACACCTCCCTCTCACCCTCTTTCCACTTTTACTCCTCCTCCTCCTCCTCCTCCTCTCCCCCTCTGCTCTCCTCTAAGATGTGTGGAGTGATGCAACTTGGCAACAACAGGTTGTAACACAGGGGGCTTCGTAAAGCTGTCCAGCAAAGCCCTGTGTTGGGACACGTTTGTGCGTGTGTGTGTGTGTGTGTGTGTGTGCATGTGTGTGTGTGTTACCATGCATCTATGAATGGTATTGTGGTGAGAGAGAGAGCTGATTAGGCAAATGGCTTAGACAGATTAAACGCTCGGTGTATGCGAGCGTGTGTTCTTTCCTTTACAACATGTGCGATGCTACACACCACTGCATAACATTTGCACTTACATGCAGGTTTGCATGAGTGTGTGTGCGCAGGAATAACCTTGCATGCATGCGATGCTGTCTAAGTGTCTAAATGAGATGGCAAAGTATGTGGGTTAACGTGGGGGAGGAAAATCATACTAAATTGTTTGCTGCATGATGAAGTCCATGCATTAGAAACAATTAGACATAATGCCTTTGATATAAAAGGATAATGCAGTTAGTGCCTTATTTGGCTCGATTACACACACATACACTGACACACATATACAGAAATTATTTCTCAGTGACAGTCATTGACCCTAATATCTAAAATTTTTCTAATTCTTCAGTTTCTAGCCCAGGAGAGTTCAAAGCATCCTCCAATACAGCAGACTCATAGCATCCTATGTAAAGTAGGTGAGCAACCGATGATCTCTGACCAAGCAATAAATACCATTATGCAAAAATATGGTTAAAATAATGAAAATAAATAAACCAATAGAATAATACATTCTAGTCACATTGCAGTGTCCCCGGTGGAGAGCAGGAGGAAAAATATTAATTAATTATTATTATATAAACACATTGTTAAATCAACAATAAAAAAGGAGAAATATAATACAGGGATATAAACTATAATGCATTGGCTGACATAAATTAAATGCCTCATATTTTATTCAATGAAAGCCAGCGGCAATGAGGAAAGTATTCAGCCTCATTTTAAAAGACAAGACGCAAAGTTCTTTGTTTTTGACTAATGTGAGAAAAGATGCTAGGCTTAATATAGATTTATAACAAAATACATGCATGTATAATCTCGAAAACCCACAGTTGGAATTGATTTGGCACATTGTTCATGTGGCAGAAATAATATGTCAGTTTACGTTGTTTTTCAACCCCGCAGTTTACGAATGAGCTTGCTACAGTATATAGTTGTCTTACAAAATTTCCTAGATTGTGAAGATCCCAAATGTATCAATAAAAAACAAGTCTAAGAAGGAATGGTGAATGAGTAGGTGATTCCAGTACAGCTTTAGCGTGTAACCTGTGCATTGAATTCTGGAACCTGCAAGAATTAAACTCTTACTCAATAGTAACTGGCTTGTATCCAAGTATTATCCAGGTATTTCAACATTTCAACCTAAGAACCTCAACCCCATAAAGATAAGACATAAATGACTAATTCTATGATTTCTCTGATGGGTGTTTCTGTACATAAAACACATGCAAACATACATGTATTTAATCTGGGCCAAAGTTCAACACAGACACACAAGCAGAAATGCATGAGCAAATATTGTACACCGTCCCACCCCCAAGGCCCTGCGTTGGCTATGACTTATTTATGTGCCAACATGTTGGTGGAGGATGAGGTCCACCAGGCCCGTAGATGTAGCTCTATAACATGTGCTGCAACAGCACAGCATATTTTAAATGGGACAGCAATAAGAAGTAAACAGCGTGACAATGATCCCTTAGTGTAAAGGTGATCATCAGCATCGATCTATGGTGCTTAATTGTGACGTGAAGTTGATGTCTGGAACTTATGAAAAAGATGGCTTTTTCCAAAAAGATAATGTGCAGAAAGTTGCTTCTTCTTACTGAGAGGTCAAAATTGCTTTCAATTTTGTGCTTGTAACATTCTTGATACAAATGAGCTTTAACAAGGAAGGACATTTGATTTCATCACTATTCATGTTGCAGCTGGTGCCCTGGATGTCCACATACCTCTAAGGTTGGCCCTCAATTATGAAGCAAGCAGAGGAATAGGTGCAAATCCCAGTGCCAAAATCATACTGAAAAGACCTCACATGCAAACTTAAAGGTGGAATACTTGAGGTCTGCCTTTGTGGGAGATTTTGAAATTCTTAAAAATGCCAAAAATTTGCATTGAAATGTGAGCACACTCAAATTTTGGTGCATGCACACTTGATAAACAAGGGCAAATTGTGTTGATATGGCATGCTAGAAAAAAATATATTGCTCCATTACGTCAGTCAGAGCACGAGTGTCCATATGTGCATTTGTGTGTGTGTGTGTGTGTGTGTGTGTGTGTGTGTGTGTGTAGCCAGAGGGTTTATGGTGGCTTACTGCCCCCCACCCTTACCAGCTTTAGGCATGAACAGGAATTAGACAGACTGTGGGAATTCTTACTGGGATTAAAATCACCAGCTCTGATCAGAAAAAAAGGAACTGGTAAATCTGGCAAATTGAACGTTGAGACATGGTGTGAGGGCAGACCATATATATATGAAAGAAAGAATTAGAATTACGTAATGACTCAGTGCTCCTAACTCCTTCATTGTAGAGAGGCTTAGAGCTTTGAAGTTGTGTGTGTGTGTGTTTTTGTGTGTCTGCAACGTGTGTATGTGCACGTGAAGACGCCTGGATCACACACACACACTCATTCATATATAATAGAAAAAATGAAAATCACTGCACTTCAGTAATCCTGTCTAATAAAAACTTTAAGACAGAGTCTCACATCTTAGCACCGGTCTCTGGAGAGTACTGCACGAGTGTGTGGCATGCGAGCCTCCTGCATGACATTAAATGGGTCAACCTCATTCCGGATAATATGGAAGCCTATTTAAGAGCAAAGAGTCCAGCTGTATGTGTGATGATGACTTGCTGCTTTAAAGGGCCAGATGTGATAAGGTTGCATCTCGTCAATGGAAAATGTGAGAGGGCTGTTTCACTACCTAACCCTGTAAATGGAGTATAGGTCATCCACACTTGGTATGATGCACACGCAACGTGATGATATTTATGTCTGAGCAGTCACTCTCAAGGCCAGTTCATTATATTAACAGTATCCACACATAAAATGTACATTTAATCATCCTCAGGGTCAAAGCTCTCGAAAGACGACCTAGGATGAATAACATTTTCACTTACTTTATTTTAATAATAATAATAATCATCATCATCATGACATTCACGTCCCTATATAAATCTGAACAGAGACAAAATGGATCATAAAATACAAGTATGACACAGACCATACTGCTCTCCATCTCCTAAACAGTTTGGATGTACCGACCCCAACTCAGATATGCGAGTGAATGAAGGTTCGTGACTATGAGGCAGCACTTTAGTGAAATTGAAACATGTAAGGCTGGATGTTTACATGCTTCATAGCTCCAGCAAACTTATCATTTAGGAAAAAGCTGTTCAGCTCCATTGTACAGCAAGGAACATAAAGTAATGTGAGAGTAGCCTACTGAACATGTGGTTGCCAAATAAACACGACCAGAACAGGCTCCAGATCTGTACAGACCATTATGTTCCCACACCAGAAATAAGATTGTAAAAGGACTTGTAAAGTAGCATCTCTGACACTTTTGATGAAACCAAGGCTCCATAGCTACTCTGTTAACACCAGAGAACAAGGACAGCATTTGACCATTCTAGGTCCCCTTTAGGATTAATTCCCAAACATCTCCACGGCCCTGTGACTCAAACACATACGTGAAAATGCCTGTATGTGTTGATTATGGGTATGCAGCCCCTGTTAGCCGCCTCCTTGTGGACTTTGCTCCATTGCTACTCTGCTCACTGATGTTTGTGTGTGAGCGGAAAAGCAGACATTTGAAATCAGCCCTAATCTTGTCCCTAGGGTCATTCCGTAACCCAAATTGTTTGCCTTAACCATACCTAATCTCCACATGCCCGTTTCTCTCTCACAGTGTGACTCAAGAGGAAAACCTTGCCCACAGCATGCACATGCGCTCACATGTACATGCTGCATACATAGGAGCTTGACTTCCAGTGACTGTGAGTTGACAGATTCACGATACTACATAACTCTCATAAGTTAAACCACAGTCTTACTTTCTCCAGCATGCAACCTACATTGTGACCATAACTACTAGTATCATAGTAGATACACCCAAAACAACATTTTGGCCGGTGGATTGAGGCAGTTTACTAACTATTGGCAGATATGCCAAAAAGTTAATTCTAGACCACGCTGACAAACCACAGGCTCTCTCCAACCATGCCAGCTTCAAGTTCTCTGGTCAAGACAGCTTAAAATGAAAAAGTAAAGAAAAACATTTCAAAACAAAATATGCATTGAAGTCAAGTCCTGTCAACCGCAAAACTGGCCTTGGCGACCAAGTGGCCATTTTACAGTGTCCAACAATTCCTTTTCTTCCGTGCTGCCAACAGGCAACCTCATGAAGTTGAGCTGCCGCAGTCCCAGTACAAAGGAATTCACATACAAGACAAGTTGAGAAAGTCTCAATATAGGCCAAAGGACCTTTGCTCCTTCCAGACTCCACTTTAATTCATTGTCAGGGTAGCTGAGCTTCCATTACAAAGCAAACAAGATCCAGTTCACAATACAGCTGCCTGATGTCTGTACTGGTTGTCCAAATGCAGCATAAAAGGGATTCTGACACATACGCACACATTAATACCTTTACTGTTACAATGTGAAACAAAATTACCTAAAAGGCGACCTTTTGGGGAAAAAGTGCTTTCACACAGAGAGGGACTTACCACAGTTCCTGAACCTTTTGGGTTAAGTTGTCTCTGTTTATGTGATTCACACTTCATTTCTGGGAATGATTCAGCTCCCATAGCTCCCTGTCCTGTTATCCTGACAAAGGCTAGCTTATAGGCATTGTTGACACATCAATTCCCAGTGTTGGCCTTTGAATATAATAAAAGCTCAAGTTTGGGCGTTACCATTAGCCACCATCAGGAGACGTATGTCATTACATCACTTGAGAAGTCTGATTGGCGGAGCGAATCAAAACTAGACAAAGCCCACTGGGTTGTGTAGTTTCTTGGAATTTTCCCTAGCCGGTTTTTCCAGGAAGTAATATCCTATAAATATGCGATCCTAAAAATTCAAGATGCCAAAAGACCAAACACCGTGAAGCATTCTGACGCACTGTGATATAAAAAAAAAAAACATAGATGAGTGAAATGTGCGAAACCTACCTTGTAGGAAATGCTTAACAGGGTGGTCACAGTTGCTCTCTCTCTTCTCGCTTCTCAATTTAAGTCCAGAGTTGGGGTTTTGTCGTCTTTCCTCATGACTGGACCTAAAGGCAGAGAGAAGAAGTTACATAAGACGGGTTAGATAAAAAAATCTAAATAATATCTATCAGTATCTTTTGCCTGGTCCAAATCATTCAATCATCAATCGTTTGCTTAACTCAATTTGCTCAAAAGGTGCCGAGTCTTCTTTGATAGTAAATACCTGCAGGCTTTGGAATAAACAAAAGCATGGGGATATTTATATACTTATTTATTTGATTCCTTGAGAAAATGTAAATCATACTTATTACGGAGTTAAATGATGATCTGAGTTCCAGTTCAACACATTGTCTCTTACGTTTCTCACTCTATTGAGATATTATGAAACAGAGCAGAGAGCCTGACAGGATGAGCAGCCTCATCAAGCAACCACAGAGCAAATTCTTGCGAAACGTGCGACGGGATTTATAGGATATTTTCTTGATTTCTTTACAGTGCGACTGGTTGCTACTTATTCAGCTCATGACAAACAAGAGGAGCAAAAGGAAGGTGACGTTCCCCCTGCACATACTGAGGAAAGGCTTTACCATTTCTTCACAATAGCAGATGGTGGAATGACTCAACAGCCAATGAAAATCTCTTTAATGACAGTCAGTTATTATCCTCTCAACAACTCTGTGATCCACCGCAGAAATGATCCCTTCTTTTTCATCAGCTTTGGGAAAGACAGTAATATTACTGCAATAACTGGAATTTCGGAGGGAATATGGACTCAGGTCTTAGGAACTGAACACAAACAGCATCAAAAGTATAAGATGGTGGCTTTACTTATCCCATTCTGATGTTATTGGTTAACAATTTGGTGCAAGTTCCACAAGAAAGTACATAAAATGCAGAAACAAACTGATGATTTGGTGATCCTGGTAATCTTGAATACTTTCTTTGAGCTGTATTCAAATGAATGAAACCTATTCATGTTGCTGCATCACAACTCTTTAAGTGAGGAATACTAAGATCCAGGAACATGCTGATTGATTTTCCACAGCTGGTTGTTCAGCTTCAAGGCCATATGAAGCTCACTGTCCATCTCTAGAGGCCAACGGTGTCTCAAACGAATGGTCTTGGGGTTTCATACACAGCTTTACAAGTGTCTGCTGTTTACAGCTGAGCGCGTCCTCTTTCAGGAGTTCAAGGCCACCACGCAGAGTCGGACATACAGGCTTTCCCACGAGCAAAGTAAAAAATCCAGTATTTTGCTTTCTCCCACACATTCACCCAGTGTCAAACATATAAAGTTTACCTACATAAACGCATCAAAGCAGAGGAATTCATTCTGGCAGCTGAGCAAGATCAGCAACCGGGACGGTGTTTCGATATGACAAGCAGCTGGTGCGGCATTGGCAGCAACGACCTGACCCTAAACATCGCCTTTTTATAAAACAAACCCCACTGTTGTCCACAAGCAGCCCAGCAATCAGTACATACAGTGGATCTGTTGTTGAGTGTACAACTGACCCTTACATACACAATGCATGAGCAGAATTTAACTGGAGTGATTATTTTTCTCCAACACTGCCATTTTTGTCAAATTTTCACCTTGGCCTCTCGTCTTACTGGTCCCAAACTCTTCCTTCCTCTTCCCGATCGAGCCGAACGGCAGATCAGGGCCTCAGTGGAACCACATTCAATAATAATAGAGGGAGAGAGAGGATGGAGGGATGAGAAAAGAGGGATAAAAATGTATTGTGCCCCCTCTGAGTGTCCCTGAATGATTTATAACACAAACTGACGCTTCCACGAGCCTCTGGGGAAGTTGTGGCTGCACTTCCCCTTTTTTCCTCCCTCGCTCCACCATGCTTGGCATTTGCGACCAGCCAACAAGAGGGAACTGTGGATAACGACTAAGAACAAGTGTAGGGGTTAGAGCATGTGCTTCTTCTACACAGGTCCAGTTTCAAGAGGCTTATTGTGTAGCTGTATCTACACCTTTGGCAGGAGTACAAAATAGTGTGTCAAAATAGCAGGGAAGCAATCATTCAAAGTTTCCAGAGTCTATGGAGACGCCTTTAAGTTCATCTTTCAATCCAGAACCAAAAGACAACATTAAAGCTCACGCTGTCCGTTTATTTAACAAAGCTAATTTGAATTCTTAACAGTTATGAGTTAGTAGCTCATGTCAGACAGTGAATAAAATGTCGGTGGAATATCTTGTTGAAGCAATACAACACATTTCATTAGTATTTTATTTGTGCAAGGGAATAATTTAGAGGCTAAAAATAATGACATTGTTTCTGGAGGTTGATTATTCATGATGCACCAGGTGCAGACAATCCAGCAAGCAAAGAAGATGAAAACAACAGAAGAAGAAGAGTTGCAATGGTGTTCGCAGTCCAAGCTGTTCAGCCTCGTTTGCCAGGAATGTGTGACCTTTTTGATTCCTTTTTTGATTCTAATTTTAAGTATTTTCTTCTATTTCTTTTGCATTATGTCTTATTAATCAATTAATTTAAAGAATACTTGTCCTGAATAGAACAACAAAAAAGTGGTGCCTCTAACACTTCTTAGAATAACGTTAAAACCTCTTGTACAAGTCAATATTGTGCTTCCCTTCAGCCAATTGATTTTTAGCAGTTAAACAACAAGGCAAATTGAGGCTAATTATGGACAGGTTCATATTTGGCTTTTTTAATGAGTCATAATTGCAAGGCCACCTCAATGTCCGCCAAATGTAACCCTGTGTGTTCAAGCATGTGTGTGTATGTGTGTGTGTTAAGGAAAGACTGGGTGATAAAGGTGAGAGGTATGATTAAATCTGTAAGACGCTCAGAAAAGGCGAGAGGAGACACAGAGGACGTGACCGTGTCATAAACCGTAATGACTTGGAGAGAGATGGGAGACTAGAGTAAAAGACAAGGATTAAAAGAATAGGAAAGAGCAAAGGAGAGAGGTGGAACCTGTGATGCCTGCTTTTTAGGCCCACCTTATTTCGGAGGTTAATATGAAGCTGCTTCTCATATAGCAGAGATGGAAAAGACAGAAAACACAGTTAGTCCCAGAGTATGTGTGCCGTTTTCCTCTCCTGGAGAGAGGCAAGATAGAGACCTTCAGAGTGAGGACATGCTTACAAGCCAGATCACTGTAGCGAACTTCTTCCAAGGCCTGCAGGGTTAAGGTCAGGCAATTTTAGGGTGGAACAAATCACATCACATCACAGCTGTTACTGTGGGACGAGATGGTTTCTGACAAAGTTTGCCGGTGCAGTGGCTAATGACAAAAATCTTCATGTCCAACTCCTACTTTATGTTCCTCCTGTTACATGACACACGCTGTGATGTGAATCATAAATCCTGAGTCACAAGCCGTCAATTTCCTCGGCGGAGCTAGGCCGAGCCAACTGTTTCGACAACCTTGTATTGCGTTTCTGTTCTTGGACAAAACAGTCCAATAGAACAGCTTTCAGAGGGACCGGCCAAACAATTCATCAAGCTGGATGTGATATCGGGTATCAAAAAGGAACTCCGGGCCAATTTCGGGCCTCACTCTGGTTTAGCTTTTCACTTTCAGACCTCTAGGAGTTCATGAAATGTTGACTAATACTGTAAACTGGCTGCAGCAGGCATCCACTTCCTGAATGATTACCTGGGGGTTTCTGTGTAAAACAGAGAACTCCCTTTAGCCAGAAGACATCAAAAGTATTGTTAAGCAAGTCAAACAAGCAATTGTTGTTGTTTCATAAAAAACGCCTCTATATAGCGATGAGAAGAGAACAAATGCTCAACTGCCTACACAGCTGATCCTTGTACATTAAAAGTACAGCAAATCTAGGTCAAATCTAGTAACCTTTCGGCTTCAGAAACTGAACGAAATGTTTTGTTTTCTAGGATTTTTTTATTTGTTTGTTTTACAAGGGATGAACCCATTTCAGCTGAGGAACGGTTTCAGACGAACAAGTCAAGTCCACAAGTCCACAGCTCACGCTGGAACATGCATGATGCCTCCTTTTTCAGTCGTTATCAGTTGGCAGATGATGCTCTTTGAAGTCGATGCATTTTGCTTTCTCCACCAACCGACTGACTAAAGAAGTGTGGATCAACCAGTCTCTAATTTAAAAATCATTCAAGTCTTTTATAACATTAAGCCACAGTTCCCCTGAACATAATCTAAAACTCAGTGTTGACAAATTGAGGATTCCCAGCGAGCCGGATGATGACTGAGGTGGGTTTTTGGTGAGTCATGCTGGAGGTGTGTGTGTGTATGTGTGTGCGCTCTAAATCGCACATCCCTTAATGGTAAAACCACTTTAAATAAAAACTGAGAAAACCAAATATGAGGCTTTTTTTTTTTCTAACAATACGCAAAACTCTGCCCGCATGAAAATAATCTAATCCACTGAGATAGAAAGAAACTAAACATTATGTCCTGATTATCCTGCCAGGGCAGCATCGTGTGGATTTTTATAGCAGTGACTCATTTTCACAGAGTGAAGAATACACAAACACACACACATACTCTCTCTAAAGCAGGATTTGGAGACTTCAGGGCAGCTCTCATCTCAGCAGCTTAGTGACACTATTGAGACATGGATGCATACAAACACTCTCTCATACACACAAACACACACCAAAGACTGTTACCTTCTCAGACTAGCTTTAAGGCTAATGCCAACATAAATGTGGGTGTTGGTGGATTGAGGGACAAATATGAGACAAATAAGTGCCCTATCCACCAACTTAAACCCCGGGCCAAATCTAAATCTGTAGTTTATTTGAAGAGATTTACCTGCCACAAAGTAAAGAAGGACATATCCTAAAAGCTCATTGTGACCCACCCTTGTGTTGTTTGTTTAAAAGTTGAACTTTGCAACAGTTACATTTTATCAATCAATATCTTCCGGTGGGACTTTTGAGGAATAATTTTACTCTTTATAAAAAAAAAATGCAAAAACTTAAACTACTTCAGCAGGACTGTGTCACCATGTAGGAGAAAACTCACATAAAGTCACAAAGTTTAAAGATTCACTTTCTTTCAGAGGCTGATACCATGCTCATTTCTTCACATCACTTCATGGTCCGGATTTATTATGTGTGTATACACCAATAGTTTGGGTGTAAGCACATTTCCCCACAGATTTTGGTTTCTATCAATATGGGCATCAGTGTACCATACACTACAATCTGACCCTGTGAGTGCGCATGCACTCTCAGCACAGTTTTTGCCTGTGTTGGAAATTGTTGTAATGCAGTATCTGTTCAGACAGACAGAGGCTTGCTGATTTATCATTAAATCATTGTAGTATAACAATGCACAGGGACGCATGAGGCCACAGTGAAGCCCAGCACTGGACAGCTGTGTCTGGTATAGGGTGGCCATCCGTTCAGTCTACTGTTAGACAGACCAGTTTTTAGGTACTATATCCAGCTACCGGCACAGCACTGAGCCAGACACTAATATATCCTCCTACTGACATCTTCTTATGTAATCTTAACATGATATGATAAAGAAATGAGTACGATATGTGTAAGTCATGTAGGGGGAATATGTGTAAACCTATTCCCTCTACTGCTCGTGGTCCAACGGATTATTGGCTGAAAGCGTTGTCAAATAAATATCTTGCCAAGTGTCCTCTTTTTGGTGGCCTGGAAATGACCACCCTGGACTAGAGCAGCAGGGGAACCCTGCTGTTCACACCAGGACACGAGTGTAACATCATTTTGTCACGGGACAATGATACAACAGTATTTCGGAAAATATTGAACCATTTGCCATTTTATGTCCCAGCACAGCCAGACAAGCAGACCGCCATGAAACCATTGGATATTTCCAAAAGAGTTGCAATTTTTGGACATTTGAAACAATATTAAAAGTGTGTGGTGCAATAATGCTTCCCTCTCTATACATGTCATTAAAAGTCTATGAGCTCTACATGGTGCCGAGCCAAATCATTCACAATTCTAGACTAAGCAGAGGAGTGCAGCCTCCTCTTTTGCCCTAAAGCTTTAGGTCAATACCCATCTTAATCTCCATATTGATGTAGAAAAGCCACGCGAAATGATGCAGACTTACAGGGTCTTAGATAGTGTAGAACAGTGCATGCACAATCAGCACACATAAAAGCCCTCACACGTGAGAATTACTTTCGCATTGTTTTTGTCCTCACACATGTCCATATGCAGGATTCGTGTGTAAAGTGGCAGCTATGCAATATTAAGCTTGCCCAGGGCATTTGTGAAGTGTTTGGGAGTAGCCAGGGGCTGTGGCTGAAAGATAATCTCTCTCCATTATGAGGCTTTGGACTGTGGTATGCTACTGCACTGTCACTAAATTTCAACCATCATTTTGTCTGCATCTCGTTGTTTTGGGTCTTCTCTAGAGGTAAATTAAGTTACTTTGGGTTAATTAAAGAGGGATAATGTTACATCTATTCATGTATTTACTCTTAAGCAGAGTTTACTCCACACAGTTGTCTGGAGATGAAGCAAAAAGTTCATGAATTAATACTCACAGCCTATCGACCGGTTTGTTCTGTGAGTGCAGTAATGTGTTTCTCACACGGGGCATAATAACCGTGCCTCGCTCAAATTTAAAAAGAAAAGATAAATAATTTATTTTACAGATTGCGATGGAAAATCTGCTTTTATCTCAGTGCCCCGAGGATCACTATCAGTGAGAAAACAGAGGAAGATTATTCAAGTTAAAAAGTCAGAATCTCAGAGATAATCTAGCGGCAAGGCTCGAACTCTCTCACACATACGTACAGGCTCAGTTTAATACACTCTGCCCACAAAGACCACCCCTTACTCACTGTGAATGCTTTTTTAGAGCAATCTCTATGACTTTAGAGGGGCAGTGTGTGTGTGTGTGTGTGTGTGTGTGTGTGTGTGTGTGTGTGTGTGTGTGTGTGTGTGTGTGTGTGTGTGTGTGTGTACACATCCCTCCGGAGTGAAGCCTGGAGTTTTCTCTATTAAAGCCATTCATCCTCTCTGGCAACTATCAACACTCGTGCCTTTTTTCTTTTTTCCCCCCCTCAACCTGGTCAATAGTGTGTGTGGTCTAGTGTCTCGTTTTAGTTTGTTTTCTTTGTTCTTATTTTTTTTTACCCCCAAACAATCAATCTTTGCACTTTTTGCACTTCCCTGTAACCCCTTTCGCCTTTAGTAAAAACAAACATGTATACACACACACTCGATGGAACAAGCAAACACGCTAAGTGCAGTGTCACAGTGCACCGTCACCGACCTGTTCAATTATTCAACAGTCCCTCACAGACAATTTTGCACATCAGAGGAAGAGAGGGAAGAGGAGGAGGAGGCGCAGGGGGAGGAGCAGGGGTTTGCGTATGGGCACCACCAGGGTGGGGGGATTGCGTGTTAAAAGAATCAACAGGTTACACACACAGACACGCACACAGGACAGGAAAGAGAGACAATGAGTCCCAAAGCACATCCTTTTAGAGACACAAGCTGCAATTTAGCCAACACAGGTAATCAGATTATGCTTCACTTCCCTTTCAAGGTGAGAAGGCTGCGAACACTTTCACTTGAGACACCCTGTAATCTACTCTAACCACCAAATTAGCAATTCTTGTTATTGCGTTTAGCCCTCCTGTTGCAGTCACTTCAGGCCACTTAGTTTGGCGTTCTCTGTCAAAAAGACCAAACCTAAAAAAAAGGACGTTATGGGTTCACTGATTTGAGTTTACACGAGGGTGTTGACTTGAAATGGTATCGTAATGTCGTAATCGTAATCTTCCACTAGGTCTAGAGATGGGAGGAATTTGGATACAAGAACTGCATCTCATCTCATCTCCCATCTCACACTGAAAATAAACAATTGGGAGTAATTTGTGATATCACAATTCCTAAGAACCCCCATGATGGTACTCCTTGCATTGATGGGTAATGACCAGGGACCAAGGACATCCAACTCTTCCAAATGTTAATACTTGCATGTAAAACAGCAGTTAAGAGATTAGTGGTGGGGACACAGTAGAGGACAAAATGGACTGCATACAAGATGAAGGATGGTTTGAGTGTGCAGCTTTTATGTTTTGAGATCAGATAAATAAGACTATGAAGGGAGTAGTGTCTGAGTTTGTGTGTTCAGTTGCCATGTTCTGTTTGAACAGAACAAAATAAGAGGGTTAAAGCTTTGGTACAGAAGACTTGAGAGACAGGAGCTGAGATTGTAGAACAGGTTCTTGATTAAACCTTGCATTAATGGCCTGATTGAAGATAAGAGGTGGAGGTTTCCCTAGTTAACTACTGGTTAACTTGTATTTTCTGTGGCTCTATGCGGCGTATAGAACTACATTTAGAAAGAAATAAATGTTTCACACTTATTATTTCTGCATCATGACCATTTCCCTGTGCACCGTGCGTCATGTTGCACATGTCCAAATGTGGGAGTCTGATGTTTATGTAATTTCTTTTCTCTTGGGTGATCATTTTGGTCTAACTCTATTTTTGAAAGCCCTTGCAGGCCCCGCACAGCACCAATTCATTATTTTAAAAGCACGACTCCACCAGCGCCACCTCCTCTAAGCTGACTCACCGAACAAACACCAACATGCACGTGTGGTGGATTTAATACGACCAGTGTCCAGAAACCATTCAATTAATCTGAAGCGATCTGTGCCGTACTGTATATGAGGCAGTAATGCCGTACACGTTGTCCCTCAAGAGAATATGAAATACTTTTTTTTTTTCATTTTAACAAATAAATCAAGTATAAAATAAGACTTGAATCACCTGAGGGCTCACACTAACACCATATACACGCAGGGGGCATAGCGTGAGCAAGGCAGCAGCAGCTCCGGGCCTCTGTCTGTGTCTGCACGAGATGCACTCAGGCATAGTATTGAGTGTAGGTCACCAACATTGTGGATGAGCTCACGGCCCAAAAACACAGTCACCATGGCTGTTCAAGTAAAACGATGGAAAAAGGAACAGCTGGGATGAAATAAGAGTAGCTTCAGCCAGTCAAACACTGTTGAATCTGTATTTACAAGTCGTACCTTGACCTTTTCCAAATTTAACAAAATCTGGCAACAGGCTCTGGACCACTTGAGTATAGACAGGATGAGGAGACTTTTTCCCCCCCATATGAGTGAACGAGCAGAGCTTTTTATTAAAAGGTAATTGTATCATACTACTCAACTGCGCAGAAAGAATGCATGTCTGGATCCAAATGAGAGGAAAAAACAAAGGAACAGGTTGAGACTGATAAGGCACTGGAGAAGGACATACAGGTAAAGACCTGCAGAGAGGGTGAGTCAATTTCATTGGAAGAAGTGTTGAGCAAAGACATGATCCCAAGGAAAACTGTTGATTTCCGTTTGCCATTTCTCAACCTGACACGCCAAGGATCTCACTCTGTAAATCATTTTCCAGGACCTTTCCTCGGTATTTTCAGTCGCGACAGCATTCTTCAGTCGATAGAGTTCTCAAACCATGCACACATGCTTTGGAGTGGGGTAATTTTCTGCAATTTACCCAGATTGCTTTCATGTTTATTCCACTCCTACCCCCAGTTTAAAAGATGTGCATGATGACTTGTTGCTGATCATAGAGAAATTAAATAATTTCTTAATTAGGGGATCAATAAAGGCAAAAAGCATGTTCTATTTTTCTGGGTCTACCTGCTGAATTTACCAGTCTGAGAGCAAATC
Organism: Karalla daura; assembly: GCA_029224185.1. NCBI lineage: Eukaryota > Metazoa > Chordata > Actinopteri > Chaetodontiformes > Leiognathidae > Karalla > Karalla daura. The sequence goes on from CM055192.1 coordinate 20,622,986, forward strand.
TGAGCATTTCATCTATTATAAAGTCAGCTCAGATGCTGCTCATAGACAGATTAATAAATGCATAATTAACTGCTACACTCATAACAGATGTTAAAGACTGCCAACTGTTGGCTCTCACTGATATCTGACTGGAACACTTGATGAAAGAGAGCATCACTCATGTTGTAAATGACACTTGTGCTTTTTCTGCTTTTATACTTAAGTCCCTAAGTACTCTCTCAACAAAACCCTTTCGAAGCTGGGCCACAAGCTGTTTTGGTACGAAATGGTCACAGGTGTATTATTTTCCAAGTGATACTGCCATAATGGGGGAGAATTAGACCAAATATAAAAGTGCAGTCACTGAATAATATTTGCCTTAATGTCATACAAACAATTTCACCCATCCTCCATCCATGTTGTTAAGTCGCTTTGTATGTAATCGGGGTCACAGGGGTCAGCTGGAGCCTATCCCAACACACATCACATGAAGTCAGGGTCGACAGTCTATTGCAGGAGACACACTTACACCATCCACTCTCACACTCACACCAACATGCATGTTTTTGCACTATGGAAGTACATGCAAGCTTGTGTTTCCCTCCAAAAGCCACTTCTTTGCCGTCTAGATTAAATACCATCCAAGTGAGAGGTAGATTTGTCCCATTGGATCAAAGTGTAAGTCTGGCATTATTTGCCCATGGGAAAAGGGCACAAAATATTGCATATTTGCTCTTAAAAGTCACTGGAATGCTTCTTTTTGTTGATGTAAAGCACTCTGAATTGCCTCCTTCTTCTTCTTCTTCTTCTTCTTAAGGCTGCCTTGCATGAATTTATCTCATGGGGAGAAAAGACACACTGGACTTGTGGAATCAAGTAGGATGCCTCAGAGTTCCTGCTAAGAACACACAGCCATGATCCATGGATTACTTTGTTAGCATAACAATTAGAAGCCACTAAGATCCTACATTACCTATTACTGGTCATAAAATCACAGCAAAATGTTGCAGATGGAAGACTGGAGATCATTCACTTCAAATCAATCTGCTTCAAATGGACTCATCGCGCCTGCTGTGGCCTGCTCAGGTGGTGGTCCTGCCAGCTAATGAGCACACATCAGGGTTAATGGCCGGATTGGGACACTGGGGACTGAGTCTGTCAGAGGGTTAACAACATGGTGTAATCTTTAAAGCATTGGCCTTCACACAAGCCAAATTTAATCCATAACGCCGACCCCGGGGTCGTGGCGGAGGGCGGGTTCGACAGGATCTGTCACGATATGTCTGCACATCAGCTCAGCTTCATCACGCTCACTTTCTACATAAACTAATGAACACAGGTCTTAAGTTCCATACATGAGTGATTTAGCGTCATTGTCCAACATCACAATAGACTCTTCCTGAGGTGAAGAATTTGTCGATTAGGATTTTCAGGTTTAGAGGCTACACATGCATCTAACATTTTCAATGTTAAATGCCAACTGTAGATATTAATGTTATGAAAAAGCGACTATGACTGTTTTCACAAATACAAGCAGTAGAATGTAAAGTGTCTTTTCTAAATACGGGCCAAGTGGTCCATTTAAAGATTATTCGGCAAGTTCTAAGTTACTATGTTAAGTTAATGTTAAGTTAAATGTTAAGCTAATATAAGAAAATACACATCTTACACACAGCCTCTCCTATTTCATACTTAATCCATATTAGCACAATCAAAAAGAGATGGATTGAATTAAAAATAAATGATAAGTTACAAAAACGTAAGGATCCAGTGTAATCTATACCATTACTCGTCATCCAACTTCTATTTGAGGAAATTTTTCTAATGGATATGGCAAGCATAAGTGGGCTTGGTCTCATAAAGTGACAGAAATATTCTCGCCACCTTATTAGATAAAGATTCCATTACCACAATTTTCTATGAGTTAATGTTGTTTCTGGTTCAACAGTTCAACAGTTTCTGGTTCAAGATATCACCCCTGGGGGCTGAAAAAGTGATGACTGGGAAATCTTGGTACAGCCTTCAGCTTTCAAATGCGTCATTTGCCAATGAGCATTACATTCTTTCCTCAAGTATCACCCTTAAAGGCTTAATTCACACATTGCAACGAGGAAAATTCTAGCTATTTGACCTAATTTGTACAGAGGACCTTGGTTGGGTAGGATCATGAGAAATATAACATAAAATTGTAACCCAGAGCAAAATCCGAGGGCTTTATTTAAATTGTCCAAGGAGTTTATGTCATCATGAGAAAACACGGCACTGCATGGGAATAAGCAGCTCGCCCGGAGGCAAAATAAAATTACATCCACATTGGTGAGTCACAAAAACAGGGAAGGGAAGCGGGTGGACAGCGATTGGGGATAAATGTCAATTAGGTTTGGTCATCGGGGTCTCGGCCTTTTGGTGACAAGGTTCTATCGACTCTGGATAACACACGGCGTGGCTGCTGGTGCTAAACTGGTGTGAAAGCTAAGGACAGGCCATTCGATAAGTGCTGGTGTTTTCATCCGTGCGTCTGTGTGCGTGTATGTGTGTGTGTCACATCCACTGCCACTGGCCACATGTAGCCGGGCTCAGCTGGGACCCTGCCTTACAGAGATGGGCCATATTGACTAGGCAATAACCCCAGGTCTGTTTATGACACTATCAATTCCCAGCTGTATTGATTTTCATTGTGGCTGCAAAAATACTCCTCACTTGCACACCCAAACACACATGCAGCCACAGAAAACCAGTCAAAGGACACATGCACAGAGTAAATGAGGAGCAATATTTTGTTACCTACAAACACACGCTCAGGTTACACACGCTCACGCATTAGCATGGCAGACATCAAGGCCACATGACAGCTAAGACGGATCGACTATGATTCGCCCACGACTGTGTCATTTCTGAGGTTTCAACCCTGGTTCCACTATTCTGGCTCTTCAAAGACTTGAGGACTCTGTCTGAGTGTGTGTGTGTGTGTGTGTGTGTGTGTGTGTGTGTGTGTGTGTGTGTGTGTGCATGTGTGTCTTAGAGGAGACTCATGCTGCGAGTCCTCGCTGTGTCCCTGACACCACAGTAACAAGTGCCTGTGGTCAAATGCCTACACCAGCACCAGCTAGTGAGTCATCATGCCGCTGTAGCCCCATTCTGCTTTCCCACAAGGCCATGCAAAATGCATGAGCGCTCCAGAGAGCGTACGGATGTATGGGAGTAAATCTGCAAACGCACACAGCCTAGCACGTGTACACAGCCGAAAACATACATGAAGAGAGCATGTGAAGTAATAACTAATGAGCATGGAGACACAACCACAGACACAGGGGGAACATAGTGTCTAGGAACACACAAACTGGTTTATTTCTAGTCCAAATGCCTTGGCACGTGTAGAGTAGGTGAGCTGGGTACAGTGGAGTGCTACTCTAAAGCCCAACAGGACTTTCCAATTAAGAGCGGCAGAAAGACGAAAAGATTAATAAAGTCCTGCCACGTGTGCTTTACTACAGTGGTCCCCAACCTTTTTTGTGTATGCAGTCAATCTATTTTAATACATATATAGTGCAAATGTGATAATCACCTTCCTTAGAATGCACTTTATTTCTACTACTATGACACTGTGTATAGCCCTGTGTATAGTCTGCTCCGTTATCTTGTTTTGGTTATTGTACCAGAAAACGCTGCATCACGAATTTAGGATTTTAAAAATAAGCTCTTGTGTTATCAGTAAATCAATCTCAGGATATTCCACCTCAAATTTAATCCAGAATATATGGATATTTGAGATGCTGCTGTCATTTTGACTACAACTGTCAAGTGGATCTTTTTCGCAAATGTGTTGGAGATCCTTTCCCTCTTAGTTCAGGGGTCTTTTGTGCTTGCACAAAAATCTTTAAGAGCTAAAATATGCTCAAACTGAGCCATTAAACTGCAGCATTTCCATGTCTACTCCAAGTCTGTATGACACCAATTTTGCTTTGAATGCAGACACTGAGTTTAATCTATTAGAAATACAGTACAAATGAGACAAGTGCAGAAAAGAGGCAGAGATCAAAGTGGGGATTTTGTATTGGACACACGGTCAATGAAATGTAAACATAAATATTAAAAAAGGGCTTTTGTTCTCTCTGGTACTAGTCCAGAGCCCAGTGAATGGGGACTACTGCTCTGCTGCAGCCACTGCCAAAGAGAAATCATTATAGCAAGGACGCGCCACTAGCTTCACCCCCCCTCACATTCATGATGAAATATTAACGAAACTAAAATTAACAGGCATGTTGCGCTGCCATTAGGTGCAATGCAAGTCTGTGTGTGTCCATCTTCGCCCTCACAAGACGAGCGAATCACATCTCTTCCCTGGCTCATTTTGTCGACTTTTACAAAAGACTGAGACAAAAGATTTAGACCCCATCGCCTGAGGAAGTATCTTAAATCTCTGACAGTCTTCCCTTTCTCCAGCAGCTCTCCAAGTTTTGCCAGATTCAGAGCAATGGTGACTGCCTTCCAGACAAAGCCAAAGCAATGGCTCCAATCGAAATCTCTCAGCTCAGTGAATAGATTCCATGAAAGACGCCTGTGCTGGGTGGATGCGACGCCCTCTCTGACTTTCTTCAAGGCCGTGCTCTTGGAGGGAAAGCGATGATGTCATGCAGCCATTCGCCAGGGTCTCGAGGGGATGGCGGGGGATGTTGTGATTCACGGTTATACATTTATGGCTAGGATTCCCAGAGCTGTCAACTTCATAATAGACTGAATAAAAACGCCTTGAAACCACGAGTGTATCATTGGATGTCATTTTCTGAAGGGGAGACCGTATAACATTGGAAACCAAATAAACAAAATGAAACAAACAAAAAAAATCATAGTAAGAAAGTGTCGGGGTTCCCACATGTCCTGGAAAACCTGGAAAATGAATGACCAACAGGCACATGGTGTCATTTCAGGAGCTGTCTTATTTCAATGAGGACTCCTTAGACTTTGTAAGCTTTTTACATTATTTTGACAATTTTGTGCCTAGTATGACATGATCTTTACACGAAGCCTTGCAAACACAAAATCCAGTGCATCCTAGAGAACCTGGAAACTTTTGACCAAATTCCCAGTCATGTAAAAATAAAGAGGTCATTCTGGAGAAAAAGTTCTCTTCTTCCTGCCCATCTCCACCCTGTGAGTAAACACAGACAGTTTACAGGGATTGCACATGCGTGGCCTGTAAATTAGTCACAATTTCTCAGCATTTAAGAGATAAGTTACAGCCATAGATGGTATATCTCTTAAATCAGAGTTCTGGGGATTCGACAGGAATAAACATAAAACCAACAAGCCCGAATGTACAAAATGTACCAAAGGTAGGACTGTAGCAAGGAAGGGGATGTGTGGCAAGATAAATTAAATTAAAACACAATTTCCCTCCGGGGATGAATAAAGTATTCTGATTCTGATTCAACTTGTCTGTCATACCTTAGTCACTGAAATGTTCTGGAAGAGTCCTGGGAAATGATTTAATGACACAAACGGGAACCCCTTAGTGACTCCACAAATGTTGCTTCGCTCATTGTTGGTATTTGATGCTGTGTTAAAGTCGAAGCAGAAATCATAGCACTTAAGAAGAGTGCAAAGCAAATGTTCACTCTTACACCTCTATGGAAGCAGCACAGCAGATGAAGACAATACATGTTAAACTACAACCTAACCTCCCTCCTCTGTCTTTTTGGAAATAAAAAAAAGAAAGAGTGATCTGCCAAAATGAAAGAGAAAGATGCAGGGAGGAAATCAAGTGGAGGAAACCCCAAAAAGGAAACATGCATCTAGGCCACTGAGTCATTTCCCTAGTGTTTTGCCTCTTCCTCTTCTTCTTTTCTTTTTCAAATATACACTGACAGTATAAATTATGTACATCATCACTGGGGTTTACGCAGAGTGGGAGAGGGCCCATGGGTTTTAGGACTTAGGATTTCAGCTTTTTATCCCCTGTAAAGTCTGCCCGCAATTAGTTTGGGAATTAATTCAGGCTCAGAACTTAGCCTTCCTCTTCCTCTTTTAGATCTGCACTGATTCATCCATGCCTCTTTTACACACACACACACACACATAACCTAGGAGGGGGGATTGTGAAATGAAATACCGTCCCGGACAGATTTTATCCACGCAAATGACTTAAAATGTAAAACCAACATTATCGTGACGTGGTTTGCGAGCGTCTCTCTGTGTGTGGCATCTGTGCCTGATTGTGTGTGTGTGTGTGTGTGTAACAGATACAGCTCTGGATGGTCAGGCCATTTACATAAAGGAATCAATGTGAAGCAGTGTGCCAACTGTAACTAAAGTGCTGGAGCTTTTAAACCTCAGGCACAGAAGTATTGACAGGTTTGTTAAACAGTTGTTTATGAAGCTGCCCAATAAAAACAGCGCTGACTACAGACAACGTGGCTGTTACAGCCAATCCATGACAAATGAATAAATAATTCATTTCCCTGTCACAGTACTCACAGTGACCTGTTGATCTCCTGATGCACTACAAGTATGCTCCTGTTAGTGACTTAGTCTTAGTTCCCACAAAAAGCACAGAAAACGTGAGTTTCAATTGGAGCAGTGGGTTATTTTTTGGTTGTCACCGATTCTTGGTTTGCTCACAATGTCATGCGAATTGTTACCCTGAACACCAGATTAAGATTAAGAAGCAGGAACCAGATGTGATTCTTGTGTCATCCTGCTGGTTTCCTATCATTTCTCAACATTCATCTCAACACATCTCAGTGCACAGAGATCAGACCTCATAACCCCCACACTCGACACACCAAAACTTAAGGTATCTGCATGCGCATGAATAGGAGGCTCAGACTGCTCAACACTCTAGGACTAGATCAATGTCAAGATGCAAGTGTCCCTTTGTGCTTTCTATTAGGGACTCTATCATTTTTATCATCTCAACTTATCGCATAGTCATGTGTAGAGGGATTTTTCAGATACAACTGTAAAATTGAAATCTCTTCCTTTACGTAGTCCTGCTGGGCTCAGTCAATCAGCACCTTTTCAAAGCTAATTAATGAATAGCTGTTTAAGTATCGTACCTGCGTGTTACAGTGATCACAATCAGCAATAGCATCCAGCCTGTGGTTATTAGTCCGAACAGTAACTTGAAACCTTGACATCTAATCCAATGGTAACATTGGCAGACTTCCTGCTCCTTTGCTGTGAATTGCATAAGAATGTACAATGGGCTTTTCCTAATTTGACATGGCCCCTTTTTTCACACCAGGAAACAATAGGCACGCACGTGTCATGAGGCTGCCATCTTTGAGAAGGCAGGAAGGGCGTGTGATTGCATCTGCTTCTTTGATACTTACTCTCTTGGCCTGATAATTTAACTGTTTCCTTCTTTGCCCTCTGGGACTAAATCATCCCTGTAATTATTGTAGAGTTCGTGGCCTCCTGACTTTATAGAGCTGCACATCTGGTTCATTTGTGTTTGCGAGTGGTAAGTTGCTCAGAGTGAGTGTGTGTGTGCGTGTGTGTGTGTGTGTGTGTCGGTGTGTGTGTGCGTCTGTGTGTGTGAGAGAGAGGAAATGAAAGTAAGAATGAGTGAGGCAAGTCGCAGGGCGGGCTGTTGACTGAGTTTCCTCCAAGTCACAGTTTAATTGGACAATTGTTCAGTTCAACCTCAGGCACTCTGGGTTCACAAAGGCCCACAAAGCAATCCTCGAAACGGACTATTGAGCAACAAAAGAGTTGCTTTGACTCTCTCGTTGCCATCTTTTTCCTCCTCCTGTGTTCCCTCATGCGTAACATTCATACCTAGTCTGATGACTCACGGGTTAGCTATTAGCTCAGTCGGAGTGATAACGGTAGCAACGATTAGACCAGCTATGAAAGGAAAGAAAACGGCATTGTTGTCCAACCGCTAAACAGACGATGTAACGTTGAGGGCTGTGTCCAAAATCACTTAACACTCACAGTACAGTGGACTATATAGCGAGTATGTCATTTTAACAGACACTGAGTTAAAAATCATAATACAGGTTAAATACAGGAATACAAGTTAGTCTCATATATTGTACTGAAAGTGTGTTTTCTATTTTTATCACTGATCTCAGAATTAAATCTTCTATACAGAATTCCCGAGATCAAGAGTAGGGTCTTGCAGACAAGTTGTGTGAAAATTCTAACAAGGATTTGTCAGATGTAAATTTTTATGTTCTCACCATCTTGAACTCAAATTTTTGGTGGTGGGGAATCCAGCAGTAAATACTGAGCAACAGACTTAACTAAAAAATAAAAATCATTCAAATTTAGCCTGATTCACGGCTGCCTGGCGAGAGCACAACACAATCTCCCCTAGATTCATCAGAGGCAAATCTCCACTTGACCCAATGGAGACCGTCCAGTCATAGCATTAGGGTTGCACAGAGCTTGGGCAGAGGCCTAGTTTCTAGTCGGACTGGGGGGTGGGATGCGTTTGGCACAGCCTTTGGCAGACCAACAGATGAGGAGTTATGAAGAATTTAAATCAGATTCAGACCAAAACGATTCATGGTAATCCACATCCTGGTGACACCGCACTTTAAAGCCCTGCCATGGAATCAAAGCTTATGAACATACATTAAATAACATAAAAATTAGCCACACTGCTAGGCTGCTGTGGAGGTTCTCAACCAACACAGATAGGCTCTGCCACAAGAAACATAAAGACAGGTCCATAAAAATATTCAAACAAAAGCAGAGTAGAAATTATGATGCAGAATGGTGAGACACAAAAGCGCTTTGGTCAGGCATAGGAAGCTCCCAAAATAGAACAGTATGGTGCCGTGTATTACCTCACCCTCACTCACATCAGCAAATGTGTCCATCACAATCATGCATCCTAAGCCTTGCTGACATACTGCGCTCTACAAAGCTAGCAGCGCATACTGGAGTTTTCCCCAATCGCTTGCATGCGCGAGGGGAGTCAGCAGAACATATACAAAATTCCTGGCCTGTGACATGACACTTTTAATTTTTTAAAGGCGCCCTATTACAGTGAACCGTGTAGTTCTAAAAATAGCCCAGTCTAAGCCCCTTTCCTTCATTCTGGCGAGCTAAATTAAGCCGCTAGACCCAGGAGGGGTTGGTGGTGGGCAGAGATAAGACAAGTCAACCATCAGCAGTGGTGATGTCTCTGTGGGTGATGGTGATGATGGCTCCAGCCATAATTCCCTAGCACTTCAACTTGGCCTAGTCATGGAGGAGGAGCGGAGACAGGCTTGCAGATTTCACAGAAGAGCCTGAGACAGATGTAGCTGGACATAATAGGGGTTGAAGGGGGCTTTGGGGTGGGGGGGCTGTGGGGGTAGACTCATGGTCACAGCTGCAACTGTGCCTCTAATGAAGGGCTGTAATCAAGTCGTTCATGCTAACCTCCCACACCCACTGAGGCTGACTTGCCAAAATGCCTCTCCTATGACAGAGGGTTTCGTATGCTTCAGGAAAAAACAATGAGGGGGGAGAACAGTCCATGTAATGCACCAGAAAGAATGACGTATCCACCAACCAATCTGTTCTGCATTTGTGGATGTAACATATCTTTCCTGAGTGTGGTAAACAACTTACAGGGGTATCCTCATTCATATACGCATTTTATACTTTTCAAATAATGAAATGGAAGTTAAAGAATGAGAAAATCTCAACAGACAGAATGAGACATAAAATACTTTTTAAACCATGCCACCCACCACTTCCATGACACAGCCTTCAGGTTCACAAGTGAATGCAGGCACATAACTATGACGCAGCAGTTCGGTGATGTTTCCAGTGGCATGGCATAAGTATGAGCTCAAGGTCCTTTCCCGATTCCTCCTCTGATTCTGGCTCCAACATAGAAGGCTAGATGTGGACGCACTCCATAGCTGCATCACTCCAGTTACAATTTAGCAAGCAACATAAATTCATAGGATCTTTCATTTGAGTTGGAGGCCAGACGGACAATCAACATAAAGCCTACATGTGGTTGCCAGACAAGCTTGAAACGGATGTAAGAAAAAATTGGACCGTAATGTTCCAACACTATTCTAAAGTAGTAGCCGAGGTATTCCTCATGAACCCAACGTTCTATAGATTTGATGTTAACACCAGAGAACAAGAATATATACTCCATGTAATGCAATATTTTTAAGGTGAAATCTCTATTGGCTGAATACAATCATTCATCAAAGACAATCAAGTTGGTCAGACAAAGACAATTCTCTGCAGTGCAAAGTAGCGAGTGAGCAGCAGAAGTGGCACATTCACTGGGGAGGCAGTTGTTGATGAGACATCTGTTGGGCCATGACTTCCTCCCCAGCGAGACTGCTTTCAGTAGACCAAGGCCATGACTCAGGTCTGCACCAGCTGCTGGGCCATGCCTGGATCCATTTCACATTTTTCCCCTCTGTCATGGTCAGCAGTGCAACTGCTGTGTACAGTTTCTATCAAATCCAGAGGCAAGTGTTTCGGATAGCACGTTGCCGCTAAAGGGATAAAAATCATATCATCATAAATCATATCGTAGGAAGGGGTGCAAATCCAGGTACAGAAGTTTCATTGAGAAATCCACACATTGCACTGCAATGTTTGCAGATTTGAAAGCGGCACACACACACGTCTGACATGGCGTGAGATTTGATCATACCGTATGCTCACGTCCAAATTGATGAATGCCAGTTTGCAGGAAAACGTGTTCACCAAAATTTTGCCATGTGCGCGGTTGATAAATAAGGGATGAAGTAAGCATAGGCATGTGTACATCCAAATGATAATGATGTAATTAAATTAAGTGCTGCCTAATGCTGATTAATCGTGTTACATTTGCTTTACTGGTTTACTCTGATGCTCAGTTACATTGTGATCTTATTGAAGTAGTGAAGAGTTTTGCTGCTTTTTAAAATCATTATTACAAGCAGCACGTGCTAAAACATCTGCTGGTTGAGGAGAGGTGGGGGTAGGGAGGGCATAATTCTCCTTGTCATCTGAGACAGCATTCCTATATTAGACATGCTAAACCAGATCACTGCAGAACATTAAGCCTGACAGCAGTGCTTTAATATTTGATGTGCTCTGCTACCGTGGCATAAACCACCAAACTCCTGCAGCACCAGCCTAAACTGGCAATTCTCTAATGCTGTTTTTCAGAAGTCAGCCTTCCGTCACATGCACGTGGAAGAAAAGTTCATTGCTTTCAGTGGAGAGCTGTAGGAGACGTTGGGATGGATTATTCAGCAGGGAGGAGAAAAGGACATTTTTCACAAGTGCTTTCAACAGGTTGCCCTAGATGCAAAACAAAACCTGCCAAGACTTTCTCTGTGGCATCAAGGGTTTCAGCTTTGGAAAAAATATCATACTGGCTGCGTCAGACATGTTGAGCTCCCTTAGCACACAGCCAGTAAACGCATTACGAGGTTGGTGGCAAGCCATAAGACATATGGGCCTACCAGTGGGCCTGTCATGACTCCTCAGCAACAGGACAGGTAAACTTGTTAGCTTTGACATCCATGTGACCCCAGAGAAAGAGGGGGAGGAAGGAAGAGTCACAAAGCCTGGTAAGACATCACTAGCTAGGATATAGTCCAGACCTACACATTTTACTGCCTGTGGGCCACATCCAGCCCCCTGGCTACCCATGTCCAGCCCACTAGAAGTCAATGGGAAATTCAGAGTCAACCGTAATACGTGTACATGGTGCACACAGTACACCTGCATTGTTTTTGTTTTGAAGGTGACCGTGACCTATGGGCCATTACAAGATGCAATTTAACCATTAGCGCTCAAATACGTCAGTTCCCATTAAGCGTGTTTGCTTAATTTGTCAGGAACAGGTCGCTCTGTTTAAGGATTACAGTTTGAACAGCCATGATGAGACTAAGGATGCAGAGAAATAGAACACGTGCCCTGGCGCACGCACAGACACCTGAAGCTCTGCTAGCAAAGTTGCAAAGCCAACAAAGACTTTTCTGGCCAAATATGGGATACCTGAGTTTATACAAGTGAGTTTGATGGACTTGACAGCCATAATATTCCCTAAAATAAGACATTTGAATAACTTTTCATATGAAGTAAATTCATTTTATTAATACTGTAAAATAAAATTACATGTTCAAATTGCTTTTTGAATTAAATAGTGATGAACGTTGGTGTTTTTGCTATACCTGCTCCACCTGCTTTCATAGCCCATCATATTCTCGTGCTAATTGCTGCTGCTGATTGCCCTGGCCCTCCAGAACAATACGGGGACCTCACTTGACCCCCAGAGAAAATTAATTGCCCACTGTGATTAAGTGGGACAGTGACAGCTGTCCAAAGCTATATCCATATATCCGAAAGCATATTTAAAAAAGGCCTGGGTTCTTTAAGGCTTAGCAATATGTCTTCTGGTAAGATTTCAAGAAGGACTAAAAGAGACTGCGTTGGGCAGAGCAGTACATTAGAAGAAGGCAAAGCAAAAATCCAAAATGGGCGCAAGAATAGAGGCCACAATAACACTTGTAACTATTGTAGCCTTTTCATTGAGAGCCTGTGATTACTTGCCGTGCAGATATTCTGCTGTAACCGTTGCAGTAAATGAGCAGAAATTAAGAAATTATTGTGACTGAGGCATGGGAATTGAGGTTTCCTTTTATTGAGTCATTTCCCCAATGTTAATGTAACAGTTTAAAGCCACCATCAGGGTAGATCCGCTCATAGGGATTGGAGTTCAGGCTAAAATGTCTTTCTAAAACACTCAAAAACACAGAACACAAACTGCAGGTTGAAATCGAATCACTAAATGTGGAGATGCATTTTCCAGCATTCTATACCGCGTAGCTCTGCCTTCTTGCTATGCAATTTGGAGGCTTTTCATGGATTTGCTGCCTGCATGCGCAAATCCACTGATCACTGTTCAGATTAAATGAATCCAGCACAAAATGCTGCTGTCACAAATGCTGGTGTGCATGTGCCACAGCTAGAGTACAAGCCCACCTGAAAGTCAGAGAGGTTAAGAATTGGACATAAGTGGCAACCACATCCCCCTCTGCTCTTGTTAACTTTACTAACATCCATGTATTTTTTTTAAAAAGCCTTTAAAGAGAAGAAGATGCATTAAGCCTACTGCCAGGGGTTTAAATATCCCTGTGCCAGTGTCAGGACTGCTGCCTTAACCTCACTAAGCTGGCTAAATGTGAGAATGCACCTTTTTCACTTCATTTCAGCCCTCCAGCTGTACTAAACCAGCATTTTCCCCAATGAAAAAAAGATGATGCACCTTGATAATGCCTCTCAAAGTGGTTGACACTAAAAGGACTATGTCGAATGATTAGAAGCAATCAGGTCTCCCACTATTTTCTTGAACTCTTTTTTTCCAGGACTTTTGACAGACAAGTTGTCACACCATGCACTAATACATCCCCTCATACTTTGGAGAAGTGTCATTTTCTACAGTTGTACCTTTCATTTTGTACATTTATCCAGACTGCTTTCATGATTATTCATCTCTCGCCCCCAGACATCAGACCTAAGAGCAGTCTATGGCTCTTACTTATCTATGAAATAATGTTTTAAAGCTAATAAATAATGCAATTTTAAAGCTATGCATGTGTAAACCCTCCAAACCCTCTCACAGGGTAGGTAAAAGCAGAGACAGGAAATAGAAAAACTTAAGTTTTTCTCGAAGTGTCCACATCTCAATGACAATGACTTGAAAACTGGTCACGAATTCTCTATATTTTCCAGGATGTCACGTCTAGTCTTCTCCCCGATTGCTAATTTTTAACATCACCAGAACAATCGAGAACTGTAATTTGGTTTCACTGACCTGAATTCACCTGAACTGAGACCATGGTACACTAGAGTAGGCATTGTTAAATTTGATGGTCAAATTCCACACAGCAAGAAGGTTCCCAGTCTGTCTCCTGGTCAGACAGATGGTCTTTCTGTGTGAAATTTGCATGTCTGTGTGGGTTTTCTCCATTTACTCCACTTTCCCCTCCACAGTCCAAAAGCATGCATGTTTTCAGGATGCTTCTCCTGCCTTCACCTAACACCCCAGGGGACCAGTAAGGCACAAAGGGGCTAAGACAATGGATGAAATTGCAATATTTGACTTACGTGTACTCTTGACCTGTCAAAAAAAACAATAATAATCAGTCCCCTGTGCACATGGGTGCCTGCCTGTGGTGTGAACATGGCCCCAGTGTGAGCATGTCTGGCTTACACCCCCTTCCCCCACCCCCACCCCCTGTCTCTGACAACCACATCAGCCAATTGTCAAGAGCAGCTGATGTGTCCTTTTCCCAGTGCATCCATCAGCATGCATGCACACATAGACACACACACATATACACACACAGACACACACGCTAGAGCTGAGAGGGATTTGTGTAAATTCACAAAAAAAGACCCCTGGCTAACGTCTCAATAATCTCTCCCACAGCTCTATAAAAAGACATGACTGTGTGCAATATGCTTATGACTGCTCTGCCTGTCTGAAGGACGCTTGTTGTCACATTACATACAGTGACCTGTACCATCCAGAGTTACAGCAAGGGTGCATAAAAGGCCCACAGAACATGACAATCTCAACTAAAACACTAAACAAACAGTCTGTTAATTAGGTCACTCCATGTTTCACAGCAGTGGCTGACCAAACAAGAAACAGGCATTTAAGCACATCATAACCGACTGTGCCAAAGTTAAATCCTAATAAAATACTGACCCACCCTTGCATAAACCGTCCATTACTAGTAAGGAAGTGTGTCATTTTCTGTTCCCTCTTTGGTTTGCATGGTTAATGGGGTTGCATATGAGCCATACTAGATATGGTGAGGTGATGTGATCCAAGTGGAGAGAGAAAGCGGACTTTGCCCTTTGAATGAAATCAATCTGAAGTAGGTCACTGAAACTCTCGACCAGCAGACAGAAAAACAGCATATTCTCTCTCTCAGACATCACATTGACAGTGCTTACTCAGCATTTATCGCAAGACAACTGTGCTCTAATCCTGCATGAAGAAAAATAAGTGAGTGAACGCATGTGTTTTTTTCCATACGATATTACTACTACTATCCTCTCTTGTCTGTGTGCATCAGTCTGAGCCTACAGTACCTCCAGCACATGCAGGTGCATGTCATCATGTGGGGATTGAATGCTGGCTTTAAAACAAACGACACAGTTTACAGAATCTGCTGCCTCTCACTCATGCGCTCTACTCACTACAGATGACATCATGTTGGGTCAGCTTGGGTTTTTTGGTCGCCGAGCTATCCCCCCATCTGCATCTACCGTTTCACGACAACCTATACTGTTATTTGACTTTTAACGCATGCTGCTGTAGAATGACGTTGCATTAGGGTGGTCGGTGCAAATAAAAGTGAAAGCGATGCGTATGTGTAAAGCCAGGCTGGTGCAGAGGTAGACGTAGTAAATGTGAGTAAAAAAAAAAACCTCACTCACAACAATGTAGGCTACGATGGAAGGTACCACAGTCTTATTGATATGCGACGGACAACACAAGGCTCGCACAATGACAATGTAAAAAATAATTGCAAAATGCGACGAAGTTTGCAGAGGATGTCACACAAAAAGCAACCACTCAAAGTGTGCACTTCGTTTACGAGCTGTCATCCGTTTTACTCACCCCCCTCCTGAGGGACGAACCAACACGATGAAGAAGCGTCTTCCTCCTCTTTCACATTTGAACGCAGGTGCACAAACACGGCATTTAACCACACGCTTTATCTAGAAAAAAAGCGAGATCTTCAACAGCAAAACCTACGCACTTAAACCTCCTCCTGATCTGGTCTGGTCTGGTCGATCCTCCTCTTTTTCCTCCTCTACTGCTGCTGCTGCCGCTACTCCGTGTTCACCTCCTCTTTAGGCAATGAAAACAAAACAACGTCGAAATACAACTTCGCGTTATAAAAGCCGTGTCTTATCCTCGCTACTTTTTATCCCTCGCGCTTGCTCTGTTTTTAGCCATGATAGCTTTTAGCCGCGCGCACACACACACAAGAGGAAGTGTCACCTCAGTCAGCTCCTGTAGCTCCAGCCATTAAAAACCATTGACACACACGGAGGAGGTTGTAAAAAAAAAAAAGAAAGAAAGAAAAAAAACAAGGTGATGGAAAACAGGAGAGCTCACCTTTGAGGAGAGAGGAAGGGGGACTCGTCGCTTTCGGTCACTTTCAGAGTGTTTAAGTCCCGCGTGTGGAGAGGTTTTTTTTCCTCGTCGGTGTGACTTTGAGAAGTGCTGTCAGTCAGTCAGTCTGTCAGACTCCGCTGTGGACTTCCTGAATGACGCGCAGCTCAACCCTCTCTCTCCTCTTTCCTCCTCTCTTCTCTCTGTCAGACAGTTTTACTTTGACAGACAAATAAAGTTGTCTCCTCTCAACATCTCCAGGTGTGCACGAGGAATAAACACCTAACGATTTAGTGCAATCATTCGTTTTATACAAGTCCTCATCTTCAGTGCATTTAAAAAAAATAAGAAAAAAACGGGCCTGGTATATCGCTGTCGTTGGTAGTCGTTAGCTATCAAGAGTAAAATGGGCAACAATGCTGCACCTTATTTCCTTTCCCCACATCATTAAAGATGCATGCGTTGAGTCATCCCGGTTCTGTTGCGACTTCAGCGTCGAGGAGACGCTTCGTCTTCCGCTCGACGTGCTCGGTGCAATGCTTCCACCTGCTGTTGTACTTTGGAAGTTCAATTTTCGTCACCGTTCAACATCAGGAGCTGCTATAGATGTTACTTTAGACATAACGAATTACTTAAAATTACTTGCCACAGTGAACTATTATTATTATTATTATTGGTGTACTGAACTATTGAATCATAAACGCAAATGTTGTTGGCGAAAATCATTCCTTAAATGTTAGATTTTAAAATTTTTGCTATTACTGTAGTCTATGTTATTGTAATTCAAACACAGGACCCCCCATTCATAATGTGCCTATGTATAACATCAATAGAGACATAAGCACTTACTTTAATTGCTAAGTCCAGTACCCCAGGTTTAATTCCCAGGTCAGACCAACGACCTTTCTGTATTCTATACCTTTACCCTATGTGCACTGGGTTAGGCCCCAGAAGACCCCTGTCACACTCTTAAGATAAGATTAATTAATAAAATATTGTGCTACTTTATTTTGAAAATGAAACACTGCATAATGCATACCATCACTATACACATAGATGTCAAAAGAACAGAATGTTGAATATGAGTAAGACTAATGTTTTTCTTGACACATCTTTTTTTTCATTTAGATATTTTTTATAGCGGTATTTCCAAAGTAAATAAAATTCCTTGTTTTGAAAGAAAAACACTGGTGGAGACCCCAGATGGGACGTACCATAACCTGCAATCCCTGGTTTAGACCACAGGGACTTGCAGTCAGCTGCATTTTCATGAAAGAGACTTTGACACAGCAATTTAAACACAGTATCAGTACATAGCACATATCAAATAACTGTTTTTATTAATATTTTCAACATATGGGGTGCCAACTTCACACAGGTGTTTGTGACTCAATTTTATTGATCTCACCAGGGGAAATATACATGTTTGTTAACAGTGTTTTTGAAAAGAAAAAAGAAATCAGGAATCCCTTCTAAATGAGGAATTTTACTTCTGTAAAAGTATTGGAAAACATACACGAGGGATGAATCCAGTAATAGGGGAGAGAAGGCAACAACAACAATGATATTGATGATAACAACAGTATGACAAGTCAGTGTAACAGTAAAAATGATACCTACAACAATTATATTATTGTTGTTATTCTTAGAATTATTATTACCAGCGTTACAGTATTTCCTTTAAGACAAGGCATTGATTTGTGTACTATTTACATGAGGCGATTCCTACTTTTTAAAGGAGGTACTGAAAAATATTAGAAACAATATTCGAAAAATTTAAAAATAATCAAGAAAGTCTGCGTTCCCACCCCTAACCAGTAATTGTTTTCCGGGACATTTTCAGCCTGTGGCGGAAAACAACAATAAAGCGTGTTTTTACTATTATCATTACTAGTATTGTTATTAGCATTAATAGTAATAGTAGTAGCAGAAGTTTTTGTTATTGTGTTATGATTATGAGTATCGTTATCAGTGGTAGTAGTATCATCATCATCACCACGACACCCATAGATACCCGCCGAGAGCCAAAACAAAGAAACCCCACAGCTCCTGATGGCCCCCAAAATCTGCCCGTTCAAATACTTTGCCGCAAATTTTAAATCACTCGAAAAAAACACTTTGGCCATTATTTTTATACTCCAACTAGATTTATCTGTAATAGCTGCGTTAAAAGGTGCTAATAAACACATTTTGTTTGATCAAAGATTAATAATCCCGACATTGTAAACAGGCACGGTGTCGGACGGCTCCAACGCTCCGAGGCTCTGCCTGTTGTAGGCGCTGTTCCAAGCAAGCTGCAAAAAACAACACAAATCGATTGTTTATTTTAGTGTGTGTTTACAATTTTTACGAGTGTCCAAATGACTTCAACTTTGCTATCACCCATGGTGGATTATTACAACGACGAGGAAGAGCTCGACAGCGTAGACGACGACGATGACCGGAGTTTCAGGGGCAGAGACTCGGAGGAAGGTAACGTGAAGCTCCGGTTCGGTCTACTTGTTGGGGGGGTGAAAGTGACGGAAACACACAATTATTGTTGCAAATCCACATAGTTTACGGTTACGCTATTCAAAATTAAACTCCAGTTGCACCAGTGTCGGTGTGCGCTTAATTTACACTCCCTGCCCATGTTGTTGTCCCAGTGCCAGCTCTAGCCACGCTATTAGCATGTAGCTGCTGTCGCAAAAAACGCGCAATTATTATTACAAATTCAGCCAAATGTTTGACTTTAATCATCCAACTTGTGTTACGGATTAAATGCGAATTGCACGAATATGTAGGTTTTTACCTAAACTCTCTTTGCTGAGTCCTGGTAGTGTTGTTGTTATAGCCACATAGCCACTCTGTTAGCCCGTTAGCGCCACGGTAATATAGTGTCTCCACTTCCACGAAACTTTTCTAAATGTAAAAATGTGTAACACCAACCTGGATTTACTGTATTTCATCATGAGTGAAATTCGAGTTCATGTTGATATCAACATACTCAATAATGCATTTGTTTATGTGTTAGCTGACTAGCATCGATGCTAATTCTTAACGTTAACACAACTATATCCGGCACATGCGCGTCACTCTATATTATTGCGATTGCGACCAATACAAATGAACTAATTTAATCATTGTCTGGTCAGTTTTGTACCGCAATGTTTCTGGTGTCTTTCCAGTTTACATGTGTCGTTAAGACACACATACACACACAGTTACATACACACCTGAGGGAAGTTTAGTTTTCGATCCACCGTAATGCATGTAAACTAGTTATCAATCAAAACTTTTGATCTTTTTTTTATTGTTGTGCATCGACACATCTGCTTGTTTACTCCTGATCGCGTTGCGTCCACGGTAGCGTAATTAGCCAGCACATCGCTACGTAGCGTTAGCTTAGAGCAGGGATAGAGAGACAGACAGGCTGCAGAAACACTGCTGCTGTGTGTCCACACACGCACTGCCCTTTTCACACTATCCAGTATCCACTGAGACAGGACGGATTGCAGAGGAGGGAGGTGGAGAAAAAAGAGAGATAGAGAGAAAGACGGGAGGACGAGAACAAGACGATGACAGCACTACAAGGTTAGCCACTTGTATATTCACATATAAAAACGGAGATGAAGACTTTTGTTTTATCCTCCGGGTCGTGTCTCTCTGTGTTGATATAACAAACGTTGCGTTTTGTACTATGTAAAACATGACACGAGCTAACTTGAAGCTAGCGCGTGAATGCTAACCGAAAATGAAAGCTGCTGTGTCAGCTCTACACCGACCGGGCCAGGGCCTTAGCTTACCTTTCCCGTCTCCTGTGTCATGTTTTGTGGTGTATCTTTTTAAATCCTGTCTGCCCGTGGTCGTCACATTTCTCATTAGCCTTTTACATGTTTTAGCTTGTGCGGAGTCGACATGACATGACAGTCAAGTTAGCCGGGCACCCGCTTCTGATTGTAAAATGATTGACACGTCTAATGTCGCCTTGTCTCGCTGAACTTTTCCTCCCTAATGTCGATGAGAGACTGTCTATCTGGTGCAGACTTGGCTTCTCCTTCCTACCTTCTGGCTTTGTGGATCTGACAAGCTGGAGGGCATTCCCAGGCAGGCAGGGAGTTCACCATTACCTAACCAATGCCACGCACGTCCTTTGATCTGTCTGTGCCTGTGTGTGTGTGTGTGTGTGTGTGTGTGTGTGTGTGTGTGTGTGTGTGTGTGTGTGTGTGTGGACAAGTCCTAGCTCAGCTGCTTGTGTTTGCTGGTGCTGAATGTAGTCATTAGTGCTCCACTTTTTGTGTGGATGTTGAGCCCGGTCCAAAATACTTGAGAAACTAATTAGTGGTGGGTTGCTTTTTTTTTTTTTTTGAAAACCAGCTCAGCAAATGCACATTGGCATCAGCATATGTCAGAGTGTATGCTGAATAACCTGTTTAGTTGAAGTGGTACGAGTAGGAAAATATGTTGTTTGACGAGGGAATTAAGCAAAGCAAACTCATTGTGGAAGTAAAGGCAATTGGGAATTCAAATTCAGAAAACTGTATTTAGCCCTGTGGGGCAATTAAGGGAGCAGAGAGCAGTGCAGTTACTTACAAAAGTTTCACAATATAAATTAAAGTCAGGAAGGGTGCGGTAGAAACAGTCAATACATTTAAGAATTAAGCATGGGTTTCTCTTTAAAACGCACAAAGAATGATATGGGTAAAATAATAAATCAATGAAGAACTACTGTTTCCTTGGTTTTGTTAAATGATGATAGTGTATAGATGTTTGTTAGATCCAAAAACATCATCTCACTTCTGCTGACGCTGCAGATGCTACTACTACTTAATACATGTATTTCACGTGCAGTTCTGTACACTTTTGCTCAGAGATGCAACTGCTGCTGCAATCTTGGAATTTCCCCGGATGAGTGAAGGCCCCTGACTATGAGGCAGCAGTTTCATGAAGTTTACAGTGTGTGCACTCCAATATCTGATTCTGGCTTAGACATATAAGGCTGACTGTGTATGCACTCTATAGCTGCATCGCTCTAGTTTCCTCTTAGTTGAGGCAAAAGTTGTGAGCTCTGTTGCTCTGCAAGGATCGTGAAGTCACATGGTCCTGTGAGCGGCAGACATCACTCTCAGTAAGTGTAATGTGTTCTTGCCAGATAAGCTTAACAAGGTATCAGATCCGTAAATACATGCACTGTTGCATTCTCACACCAAAAAGCATTTTGAAAAGGCTTGTAGAATACCATCTGAGGCATTTCTTATTAAATCACTGTTCCAGAACTTCAATGTTAGCACTGGAGAACAAAGATTAATACTCCATTCTTCTGCTCGTGTGTCCATGAAGTGCTATTGTTGTGTTACAACAGTAATGGTCAAAAATGTCAGGGATTATTCATGTCACGTCACATCTTGCTTTTGTCCTTTGGTGCACCAACCAAAAACGACTTTTGAACAAAGGCCAGCGCTGACTCATTCACACAGACATAGTCATACGCTCGTGGTATGATGCCACCTGCTCATCATGAGATGTAGCCATTTATACACACACACTAGTGGACAGGGATTAAACTGTCACCTTTACCTTCATTCTAGTACTGACAATACAGAGATGTATTTCAATGATATTAAAATTGTATATCGTTCGCTCAGCTGCAGGCATTCATTGGATTTAAGCAACGTACTGGCTGTGTCTACTGTGACTTCTAGGAACCACAGCTCTTTTGACCGTCTTCCTCTCCCTCTTAACTACATTAAGTTTGGAGCAGAGAAAAAATGTTTTGGAATTCAATTTGAGAGGCTGTTTTGGTTTTGAAAATGACTCCGTTGTTCTTGGTCGTGCTGTTTTCCAGACACAGAAGATGCCAGTGAAACAGACCTCGCCAAGCACGATGAGGACGAATATGTGGAAATCAGAGAGGTGTAAGTGTTTCTGCTCCGACCGCTCGGCTGCTCTGACCTTCATAAAAATGTTTTCTGAAGGTGAAAGTTTTGAATGTCTGCCCTTGAGCTGCGCACACAGTTACAGGGAATGTGACATTAGCTCCGGTTCATTTCACTGCAGGATGTACCAGGACAAATTGACCTCTCTGAAAAGACAGCTGCAGCAGTTACAAGAAGGTAATCATTCTCTCGTTCCTTTGTCTGAACTTTCTAAAAGTGTAACAGTTGCTCTTGCCTCTGATCCGGACTTGTTGTGACGTTTTGGGAGAGCAGAAGATAGACACGGAGAGATCGGCTTGAAAACCAACAATAACAGCAACTATTCCTAGAAAACAGCTGCATTAGTACCATTAGAGCCTAATTACTCAGACTGATCTAGAGTGTGGAAATCATAGTGTGACATTGTGTGGGTTCTGTATAAATCTGAACTTGGAAGGCCTTGTCAGTCTAATCTAGTCTAGACTGTGGGTGGGTAATAATAGTAGCAGATTGAGGATGTAAATATGTTTCTGTGAGATGTCTAGAAGTGACTTAATTGTCTCACCTCACATAAATATCTTTATATTAAAATGGTAATTCTGTAAAACAAACATTATCCCCATCACTTCTGGTGAATGACTCTCTCTCTCTCTCTCATCCCCACCTTGCTCTGTTTCATCTTTGCAGGGACGCTGCAGGAGTATCAGAAGCGGATGAAGAAGCTGGACCAGCAGTACAAAGAGCGACTCCGAAATGCAGGCAAGTGTCTGTGTATTGGGTTTCTGCTGGTGTCCATCTCCAGTGCATATAGGCTGCATGCAGGGGAGTACACTTTGGACAGGTCAGCAGTCCATCAAAACGCACAATGTTTATATTTAACATTTATTGATGTGTGCTGCTTCAGTCTGGATTACATGGCTATGTGGAAGTGATACCCTAAAACAAGTGCAAGGACTATGAGAACTAGGAAAAGGAAACTTCTCCAGATTCTGCAAAAGAAAGTAAGAGAAGTGATGCCCCTCCCAACCCTTGATTGAATCCTTTCGACTTATGCAGCTGATAATTAACTGCCACTGGAGTCTGGACAAGTGTATATACGACATTTTAAAATTGTTTTTAGTGTGTCAGAAACGAGAGCGTAGGCCAGGTGATGTATGAAATAACCCCTAAATTTTGTGTCCCACCTTATTTTAGAATCGGGTCAAAAAGTTTGATTATTTCCACGGTCCAATTTCCCACATGGCTGCCGCCGGAAGACTTGTTAACGACATTGGCGAACTTGTTTTGCAACCTTGCCCACCTCTCATTTTCTCCCACTCTCACTCTTTAAATTAGAATGGCACCTGGTAATGGTGCCTTTCTCTTCATGCCGATGTCTTTAGGGTGAAGCCAACTTGTTAAATCCAAATTTGATTGAGAGTGGAAATGACATTGAAGTCCTGTTTGTTCCACATGAGCAGTCATGTTTTCTTTTCTGTCCTTTTACAGATCTGTTTCTCCAGTTGGAGGTGAGCATGATCCATCATGGTGCCAAACGTATCTAATTAATACAGAATTAACATTTTGCTGTTTTTAGTGTTAACATTGAACACATTCCTCCTGTTTTCCATCATTTCTGTCCCTCAAACGTGTGCAGACGGAGCAGGTGGAGAGGAACTACATCAAGGAGAAGAAGGCTGCGGTGAAGGAGTTTGACGATAAAAAAGTTGAACTGAAGGAAAATCTAATTGCGGAGCTGGAAGAGAAGAAGAAGATGATCGAAAATGAAAAATTAACAATGGAGCTGACGGGGGGTAAGAGCTCTGCCCAGCAGAGTAGACAAAGTGTACGAGTGAAAGAGAAGTTTTCCTCTCGACAGACTTTAATATAAAGACTCTTCTGATTGAAGTAAGACAGTAATTTCAGATTTCTACCCTGAGCTCCGGAGTTTCTGTGTAGGGCAGACAAAGTGGCCTTAGAATATTTCTATTTCTACAGTACAATTAGCCTTAACTTCTGCACTGCTCTGCTGAGTCATTACAATATGTCTCTGTCTCTTCAAGTCCCCAGCCAGATGGCTTAATGTTCATTATCTCACTGTTATTACAAGTCTGATGGATTGTACCTCTACGTTGTTGAAGTTTAATACTTTTGTTGCATGTCTGGTCTTTGTAAACAAACCACATCACCTTCACTTTCACCCATGTGTGTTGCCAAAGTACAGTGACAGGGTTTGTGCTTTTTGAAGTCTAACATTATCATTACTGGATCTCATGTTGTTTTTTTCCTCTCCTGCATAGACTCAATGGAGGTGAAACCTATCATGACCCGGAAGCTGCGGAGAAGACCCAACGATCCGGTCCCTATTCCAGACAAACGGAGAAAACCGGCACCAGATATCCTTCGTAGAAATATCCAGTCTCCGGCTGGCTCCAGTTAACGTTGCCTTTTGGTGGTGTTGGTGGGGGGGGGGGGTGTATTGTCCAGCATTATGTGTGTTTTTGTAATATTTGTACTTAAGTAAGATAATCCTTAACTCTTCACACCTCAGCTAAATTATTTGCTAACAGATGAACAGATAATGGAAGATCTCAGGACGCTTAACAAGGCAAGTGCTTCTGATCATCTCAATTTAATCTCTGTTAATTCACATGTTGTTGAATATTTCCCTTTAAAATGTCCCACCGTCTCTCTTTCACAGCTTAAATCACCAAAACGGCCAGGTATGTCACTACTCACTTTTGACACAATGAATTACCTAAAAGAAGTGGTTATTTGCTGCATTACACTTTTAGTCAACACTACTGTCATGTCTATACAATAAACATGGCATGACACTCTGCAGCCAGATAGCTTAGCTCAGCACAAAGCCTAGAAGCAGGTGGGAACTGGCTCAAAGATGGCAAAACCTGGAGTGTTTTCATGCTGGAAACACTAACTCTATGAAGTGTTTTCCTCACCTTGAGGTTGCCAGACAGCCAGCAGAGCTCGAGCAAATCTTCAGCCAACAGATAGACACTCAACACCTAACCCCCCCATACAGTCTGTTGTTAGCACCCAGAGTTTGTACCATTAAACAGAGGGAGCCGATTATAGATTTTAATTGTTCTAAGACTGTAAAAGACTTTGCAGGGTGATATTAATTACACGCTCCTTCTTTCACAGTGTCTCCCTCGTCTCCAGAGCACGTCCCGACCACTCCCATGGAGAGCCCCTCCCAGCGGTACGAGGCTCGCATCGAAGAGGGCAAGCTTTACTACGACAAAAGATGGCAAGTTTTTGTATCTTATCCTCAAAAGAAGCATCTGAGTTTGCCCCTCTGATCTCTCGCATAGTGTGGCTCACCACTAGATGGCCACATTGCCATAGGATGGATGGCGTCAGTATTTGGTCTTTCTGCCTTCGATTTTTTTCCAGTCACATTGCTGGCAGCCTCCCAGCATCCATATACAGACAGAAATATTTCTTTGGAGCCACTGACTAAACACAAGTGCTTGAAACCGCCACAAAAACAGGTATTCAGAGAAGGTGGCCGTTTAAGAGTCGCTCTCACTGTGATGTGGCGACGGAGAGAGTGAAAATCCCTGACCAGACATGGCTCCCATGCCCTTATTTTGAGAGCGGAGCCGCGCTTTAGACCTGTCAGAACATAAGGTCATTTAGAAACACGAGAGTCCTGTCTGATTGGCCGCGGGTAGAGACGAGAGCAAGTGGAGGAGTGAGCTGTGAGGTAGATGCACTTCTCTTTCAAGGCAAAGCCTCATTTATTCATTGCCACCACTGTAAAGAATTCTCAGAGAGCTGCAGGGAGACACATGCCTCATTATTCTTCAGTGGGCCTTTAATGATCAAATGCCTTGGCTGTCATTCTCTTCCCCCTGGGTTGGTGCTGTCCTCTGACAGTTTGGAGCCGTTAAAAAAAAACACACTTTTTTATTTTGACTATAGAGTCCAATTATCAATTTAGCGCTATCTCAGGAGAAATGCAGTTAATTCAGCTGTGTAAACCTGGTGTATGAAGGATGTCTCTCCCGTCTGCACTGCCTGAGCCTCATTCCTTAACCCGTGCTGTGTTTTTCTGCTGATAGGTACCACAAGAGTCAGGCCATCTACCTGGAGTCAAAGGACAACACAAAGATTAGCTGTGTCATCAGCTCAGTGGGGACCAACGAGGTGAGCTTTTGCTCTGACACAACGGCTGACGCATCCCAAACTGGGTTATCATCTGCATTTCCTCGTATTGTCAACAAAAAACAAAGGATTCGTTCTCCTAACAAGTGCAGCCACAAAGCCTGATGCGGCTTGTATCTGCGTGTCATGAAGCTCCATTGTCCCACAACTATTAAAAACACATCAACAAGCGACTGCGCTGCGCCTAATGTGTTGCTTTATTACAAACACACACTGTGCTTTGTTTCATTTTAACTCTGTTTACCTCCATGTATACTCAAAGGGCCAAAAACACAACAAACATGGCTGGAAATAGTCTACAATGAATGTGTCATTTGCCTTTTCTTTTTTTTTTTTCAGAAGACATTTATCTAAAGTGACAAAGCACAGCTTTAGAAAACTACTTATTAGGAAATGAGCTAAACTTTTGTAACAGGCGGGATTGATGGCCACTCTGGAAATACAGAGAGGAGATGAAATGGCTGTTCAAGTTCAGAGATTTAATGACGTAAACTTTGGAACATTGCAGGGCGAGGCTGGGCGAGCATTAAAACCAGAAAGCGGATCAATATAAGCAAGCCAATCCCACAAGTTCCGTTAACAGGTTATAAAACTAGGTCAGGCAGGAGAGGCGCATGACAATGGTGTGGAACTATAAAACTCATGAAGTAGACCTTAACATGATGGTGGTGGGAAAAGGTGCCGGAGCAGCAGAAAACAAATGTATGACTGAAGAGAAAGAATGGAGGTGATAAAGTATGACATTGTCATTGTCTGTCTTGACATTTCTGTGTGATTTGTTGTCAATAAATGATGAACTGCATAAAATACTGGTTAAGCCTTGGGATGGTAGATGGTATTTTGTGATACCATAATTGATTTTTATGAGCAACAAGTGGCGATATCAATAAGATTTAATAGTGATCTATATAGGAAAATATGTTTCCAGCTATAATTCTGCTAGACTGTCTCCTGAATTTTGTTTTTGGTGTCTAGATATGATGTGTTGTCTCATAGTCATGTCATAGTGCATCGTTTTTCAATGTTCATAATCTTTAAAATTGTTAATCTTCCGTCTCCACACAGATCTGGGTGAGGAAGACGAGTGACAGTACGAAGATGAGGATCTACCTGGGGCAGCTTCAGAGGGGCGCGTTTGTCATCCGCCGACGGTCGGCCGCGTGAAACCTCGCCTCCACCTAGCCCCGCCCCCACCCGTTCAATCTTCCATCCATCTGCCCGCTTGTTCATCTACTGTGTTGCTGTTTGACATGTGGCCCCCTCCTTTGTTATCGTGTGCTCTACACCTCCCCTAACGCAGTCCTCCTCAGCCGAGGCTGTCCCATCAGGTTTCTTGTCCTCCAAACCAGAAGCAAGTGGTCCCGTGCACTGCTGACTGTTTTAAAGCAGCATGTGTCACCATGTGGCATATGTGTGTGAGAAGCCGGCTTTTGGTCACCAAGCAGTTCTGTCTCTTTCGAGTTTTAGCTCGTCTACGCCACAATTTCTCATTTACATTCGTCTTTAACTTATTTCAGTTTGGTTTTCCTGGGGAACAGCCTCATCCGCACCGACCGCAGGCGTTTTCTTCAAGCCTTTAAAACTCATGTCGCTGGTGATGGATACCAATGCAAGCACTGGAAAACGCTGAGGAATTGCTGACAGTAGCATTTTGTGGTCAGAGTAACGGTTTTCTTCGATCTGCAGTCATGCTTTTTTCACAAGAGAACGCCTTTTGCACCGCCAAGAGTCAGGCAACGCTGATGGTTTGTCCTTTTAACATCTTTAAAAGTCATTTGTAATAAAACATTTATATGTTATTTTAAAGAAGTCAGGTTGTTTTTTTGTTTTTGTTTTTTTAATATGATCTCCATATGTGAAGAAACTGGACAGATTCAGCTGTATTTGCATGTGGAGCATTAAATTGATTATTTTGTATTGTGTTGCATTTTATTAAAATGTTTTCTGCCTTCTATAAACTCGATAAGTTTTACTGCTTTAATATTAACGAGTTGCGATGATGAAGTTGCTAACCAACAGCTCGAACATTTTGTGGTTGAGGATAAACACAGTTATTGATGGGAAGTATTACAGCAACTCTGAAAAAAATATATAACATTTTACTGGATAATGGTGCAATAGGAAAACTGAGTGGCTGAAGCAAGATAGTGAAACTGCATACCTGAGGGCCAGAGGTGCTGTGACAGACAAGTGGAGCTCACCTGTCAGGTAGTTGTTGCATATTATAAAAGAAAACAGCTGTCTTATCTAAATTCTCTAGATTACTGTAATTGATGTTAATTACAGTGATATAACAAGCTTTTTAACTCCAGTGCTGTAACCTTAATGTAAGAATGAGCAGAGCCTGGGGGCAGGGTTATTGAGACCAACAAAATCAAATACCTTTTTTTTTTCTTCACACACAAGAGAAGCTTAGAGACTATAGACTATAGAGACCAAGAAAGGACTGGTCAAAATGGCAATGGGCAGTTGACAAGAAATCCACGTTTGGATGTCCTAGTCTTGGACAGTCCTCTGACTTATACAGTGATGTAATGATGTGGCTCTAGAGCGGGGGAAAAGCAACTGGTTTCCCAACTGGTTTGCATGTCATACTGGCTTTGAACCAGCACTAGCACCAGCACCGGGGAACAAGTCCAACAATGTGCCTGTTTAGGCTGATTGTAGATTCCAAATTGCCCCTAGGTATGAGTGTATGTGTGTGTGTGTGTGTGGTAAGATAATGGAGGAATGAATCGTCTATAGGAGGATATCAGTCCCTCACCTCGATCTCGGTCAGCTTCACAGTATTATCAGCTTCACAGTTCGCCTCATAGTTCCACCACGCTCACACAGGTGCTCTCAGCCTCCCCCTGCACTTTGTTAACAGCTGAACTGTTTGGCATTCTTGGCAGGTCTCCGTCGGCCGAGCATCCTGCCTTCTCCATCCTGTTCCTCCTGTTATATCCGGATGCCATGTTTCCCCTCGCCTGACTCAATGACACAGCCTGACAGGGAGGGCTATTACTGGTTTACCATGGTGCACAAAATGCAAGGTCTGTCTCAAAAGGTTTGTTGTCCAGAAGCTGCGCGATCGCTCAGCTTCCTGCAAAGGTGTGAAATGAGCTGATGGCAACTGTGATGCCCGTCTAGCTCTGTTATTGCATTCCACATCTGGCTTTTGGTTGAGGTCACAGCAGCTTAAATTGATGTACTTAATGTGAATGTGCTGGCATCACTCTCATATCTAACAACTGTGTTTCATCACGGTTGGGACATTTTAATTGATCTGGAATTAGGGACAGGTGGCACAGCTGGCCCTAATCTGCCTCCCTTTGATGATATTATTCCATATTAAAACATTTAAATGCTGTTCATTGGGCATTCATTCCCATTATTAGATTGAATAAGCAATGTAGCAAAAGAAACTCTCAGCTGTCTGGAATCAGTAGCTCACCAGTGTTGGTTTTAGCCAATATATCAATATCAAATTGAGAAATTGTGAGAAGACATTTATGGGTCGGTGTTGAGGGTAGTTCAATGCAGAAGAGATGGATTGTAAGAGCATTTAGCATGAAATTAATGGGTGCATACCTTCCAAATACAGAGGGGGGAAAGTCAGCAAAATCAACACTGGTAACCTGAGAAAACACTTGGATCAGTGCAGTGCTAATGTCGAGATAACACCAAGTCAGCTGCTACCGCAAAGACAGAGACTGCTGTGGGGTGAAAGAGACTGCTGAGCAGGGGCAAGCACAAAACAAAGCAACCAAAAATGATGTTTGCCTTGGTCTATCATGCTGTTCGAACCATGAAAAGTGGAAACATTTGTGGCTGGCTGGAAACACCAGCAATGCAAATGCAGGCTAACACTGAGCAATGTTACACTGATTTGTTTATACATTCTAGGTTATTGAGACATGCAAAGGCTATGTGCCATGGGATCATCATAAACATCAACCTAAACAGAGGCATACTGTTGATGTAGACAGAAATGATCTCCCATAAACAATAAATTAGCATTTTAAAATACCTGATGATGGCCTTTTATTTTATTTATTCTCCCCTCATCTCCTAGAGCCAACTGGGGGATGTAACAAATGCATTACCAACTGCCTTAGTTTACCTGAGAGTATTATACAACACATTAGTGTTCCCACTTCAATGTAGGTCTTATACTAAGACTCACATAAGGAGTGTGTCAATGATCTGTTTCACTGCCTTATAATCTTTTTATTTAGCTAAGCAGCAACCCACAATCTTCCTCCAAGAGTTTCAAGTGATCCATTACTCACTCTATGGGAATGTATCAGTCTGAAGCTCCCACTGCAGGTGGCTGTTTACACTGTCTTCAATCAATGTGCTGAGTAAGCTATGAAACGACTTCCGATACCAGATAGTGTGTAGACAGTCCTCCAGTGATGAATCAATTCCTTCTCATGTGCCCTGTCTATTCACCAGAGTGTGTAAAACACCTGCTGACACCCATGTGGAAAACAAGAGGAAGCTCTCCAGTCTTCCATGACTACAAGTCATTATAGCTCTCCGGATGTGGTTTAGATGTGTTGGTGAGTCTTGCAGGAGCTGTTATGCTCTTTGGTGGTTATTGCTTGTGTGCATAAAATGTCACCCAGGGCATCAATAAAAATCCCCCTCGCAATCTCCCACCAGCCCCAGTTACAGCACAGAATTCCCTCTTTCATCCTCTTCCCTCCTAAATTGAGCATTCGCTCCACTGCATGTTAGCACTTGCATGGCTACAGGGAAGGGAGCTGCATCTCGCTCCCTTGTGCTATCTGTTGGGAACCGAGTGGGATCCAGGCAGACTTGAATTCGCCTGCGGGGGTCTGAGGAGAGGCTGGTAGCTCCCCGACAAGCCTACTGGACTCTGTGTATATTTGTGCATGTATATGTGTGCCTCTTCCTCCAGTTTATCACTCTCCAGCAGGTCTGCACTGCGAGAGGAATTCATTTACAGTACAAACTCCTCATTTGACTCTTGATATTTAACCTCCGGGTAATGGAATGGAGTTGCAGCCTCACCGGACCGTTTGGCAATATTGATCAATTTAAAGATTCATGTTGTGAAGCAGCCAGTGCTCATTACAAAATCAGGTCATAGTATCACATATTCATATGCTCGTCATTATTCTGTTTAGCTGCGGTTTTGATGTTAAGCAGTAAGACAGCATAACATAAGGAAGAACAAAGTTTAATAAAACATCTGTCTCAGAGGCCAGCGTGTGAGCATACTGTATTCCAAATAAGTTTGCGTTGAAAGTCTAAGCTCTAATTTGTGCAAGAAACTATGCCGTCCTCACGTACCCTTCAGTTTTAACTGCTCCAGTTTCAAATTAATTGCAAATGAAGCAATTAACTTGACAAAAGTTAAATACCACTTACCATCTTATGCCAGAAGAACACAAGCTGCTATTTGGAAAAGTTAAGCACTGTTTTCCCTCCTCTCTCTCTCCCTCTCTCTGCTAATTCAAAGGACATTGACTAATCGTGATCTCTTCATCTATGCCAAGCAGTCCTGTCACTTGAAGTATGTTTTGCAGCCTGTCCCACAGTTTTAAAGAATGTAGTGTTATCACAGCTCACTTTTACATTGAAGAGGTGGAAATTCGCAAGATGCAGATCTCGTCAAATGTGTGGTGTGATGCCCTGTGGTGCAAAAGAAGTCAGCATTTGTATATGGGGGTGTCAGGGTGTCTGCAGCCCTGGCATAGAGTTTGTGCTCTGATTTCCCACAGCAAGCAGTGCCAATATTAACAAGGGGTTATACTGCATAATAGATAATAAACCATAAATGCTTGTGTGAGGAATCTTAATCTCCACTGATGCTGTTTGCCCATCGAGGTAAAAGCTATCTGATTTTTTCATTCCCTTTATGAAAATCTCACTAGCCCTAATGATCTGGTCTGTCTTTAAACATCAGTAAGTGCTTCTGACAATGTGCCATTGCTGTGTATGCCTTAATAGTCACTTACAAATGGACCACCCTCAGTTGTTGTGCCCAAACACAACATTCTAGGCTTGGAGGTGCATGGTATGCGTAAGAAGACAATTCAGTTCGACTATATTGTTGACATGTAGAAGGGGTGATTTCTACGGGGGAATGGCAGGCAGTTTCAAAGCAGATATCCCCAAGAGGGGCTTTACACTGTCATTATTGGCACTAAAGGTGAAACTGCCTGCTACAAGGAGAGCAAACATCACCCTCTTGGCCTTCATTTTGTAAACACTTTAGGGACAACAGAGAACGAAAACTTGGATGCTGCTATGTTAAGACTAGTTTGTGGGAATTATCAGCTTGTCACAATTATTTTTCTTTGAAATGAAGGAAGGCAAGAGCATGCACACACAGAATCAAAACATGATCTTGACTTGAATAATTAAACAGAACCAGGGTGAGAAAAGTTTTATGAATCAAAAGAGAGAGCACATTAAGCAAATTGACTCCTTGAAGATGTAAGTATTCCGACTGGACAAATAGCTTTGCGTCACGCATTTGAAATTATTTCTCCCAATGAGACACTCCACTCAAAGAAGCTTTTACATCTTCACCATGTAAGATGCCATTGGATTTTTGTTGCTTGAAGGTCAGTACATGTTTGGAGATTTCTTGCACTCATTTGAGCTTTTGAATTCATCTGAATTCACTGTTGACACCCGTGACACCTGCTTTATTTGCAGAAAAGTGTGAACGATTTGTGCTCAGATTTTTTTTTCCTGTTTCAACGAAGAGCACGTCTGCTAAATACCTCTCGGCTCCAAGCAACAACCTTCACACTGACTTTGCGTGTGGTTGGAAAGGAGATCGCTCTTCTGCTGATAAAAATCAGCTCTGATAAGAGGAAGATATCTGGTGAGCCATCTCAATCTCTGTGTGCAAAGTCCCCACAGGAATCAAAAGTTTGCTTCCTCTGTGACCTCTCTAGAGGCATCTCGGCTTTCTGCATATTTTATTCAAAAGTGCTTGCAGATAAAGAGGAGCAGAGGAGGGGAAACGATGGAGGGGGCTTTTGTGGACTGAAAGCTGGACCAAGCAGTGATCTGTAAATAGCTATCCACAATAAGTTTGTTGTGCGATTTTTGCATTCATAGAGCTTCTTGAGGTGCTCCATCACCTCTGGAGAGGGCCTTACCTTGAAAAGACAGATTGCGTCTTGCCTTGTGGGAGGCAGGCAGGCATATGGAAGCTGCTGCCTACGTTATAATTCATCTCTCCTTCAACCAGTGCTATATTTTGGTGCATCGATGTTAAAGGGAGTGGAAACAATGTGCCTCCCCTTTTCATCAAACTTAGATGTCGAGATGTGTTCACATCTACTCTCAAGGACTGAGACATTTTGAGAATCACTCTCCTTGTCTTGTTGCCAAGGGTTAGATAAGGAAATCAAAGCCACTCACATATCTGCATAGCGAAAATAAATTGACCAACATGTGGATGGTAAGGGTTCAATACACAGGGGCTGCTCAAATAGGGACAACCTCATCTCAGACCTTTGTCTAAATTGTGAAAACTTTAACTAATAGAGAGATGAATAAACACTAGCACATTAATGCAATGGACCAAGAGCCATAGAATTTCAGTCTCTAAAGATGAAGGCCGCACGTTGACAATTCAAAGTCACAAAATATGATGATGTCAATGCACTGAGGTTACACAATGCAACAAGCCAGGAGTAGTAGGGCAGACGCACCTACATTTTAAAATTCAGAAGTGAATACTAATCAACTGCAGCCCCAGTAGCTGAGAAGAGCAGATTAAAGATTAATAACATGAATATGATTTAATGAATAACATCATCTTCACTTTGCTTCAGCAGCACTGCCTTAGAGGACTAAAATCATTTGTATTGGGACCATAGTTTATGGCATATGCTTGTTGTTATCAAGGATCTGCTCAGTCTCTTTTCTTCTCTGTCTCAGACTTTTATTGCCACGGGAAAGAGAGGGATCGCGGCGACACATCAATGTCCTCATAGAAGTGATTTCAGACAGCCGAAGTAAGTCCACGCTGCATTACACATTCATGATCTCGGATCAATACACAGCTTCTCAAAGGACAATTGGAAGATGTGGTATTGGACGGAACCTAGGACAAAGGGAACAGCTTCACGATGAAGTTTTCATTCTCAACCCTTGTTCCAGCAGTTGCATTAGCATCAAGCAAGCAAAGCATCTATAATTACAGTAGAATATTAATCAGTCAATTAATCAGTCAATCAATCAGTCTGTCTCAAAAGCTAGAAAGTTTAAAAACTAGCTAGTTACATAGGTATGTATCTAGCTACCTACCTAGACAAAAGATAGATACATCGACAGACAGGCAGACAGACAAACAGATAGATAGATAGATGGATAGATAGATAGATAGATAGATAGATAGATAGATAGATAGATAGATAGATAGATAGATAGATAGATAGATAGATAGATAGATAGATAGATAGATAGATAGATAGATAGATAGATAGATAGATAGATAGATAGATAGATAGATAGATAGATAGATAGATAGATAGATAGATAGATAAACTGAATGATTGACTCCTGGATGAGTATTGGCAGTTATCACAGGCAACATGTTAACAGTAAAAATGTAATAAGGCCGCTACATGTCAGGGTGGTTTATTTCCAATATTTGTGAAGTTCAGCTCCAGTGTGGCCAAACAAATCAAATCACTTTCGGTGTGTGCAGATCTAACACGGACAGTGCTCTAATGGCCACTTTGTGGGTAATTGAAGCATTGTGAACTCTTGACCCTCACCTCTCTCGCTGCTCCCTAAATGCTGCCTGCTCATCCACATCAAAATCTCGCCCCATTCCAATGTTATTAGCCTCAACTGAGCTTGAGACGTTTTCTCCTCTTTATTGAGATGGGGGTAGCAGGCAAAATGGACGTGATTAAAGTCTCATTGATTGTAAGATGTCTTCACGAGGCATGGAGGAGAGCTCTGAGTGCTTGCCACTGCCTCATTTGGAGTGGATAGGAGGGAATAATGGATTCCATCGCACTGTTCTTGGCTTCTTTATGATTCGTGACAGATTTGGGATGTCATCTGTTTGATGGCACTGTTGTCGCTTGGTTGCAAGTCCAAAATGCTGACGTTGCTGCCATGTCTCCTTTAGGAGTCTTTCTAGGGTTAAGTATTTACCGACAGCAGAGCTAGTGAATAGGTAACAAAGGCACACCCTGCTTCCACAAACACAAGCCAATAAAAAGAGAAACGATATGATACCACTGCTGCTTCCATTAGCTTTATTGGAAGTGAGTGCAAAATTACTTCCAATTAGAGTTTCCTAGACAACATACTGGTTATGCATAATAATATTCTTTGTCTCTCAACCCCTGCTTTTGCACCCACTGTTTTTGTACTTGTCAGGAAATTGTTTTGCATCTCCCCTGGCCATCCAGAGGTAATTTTGAGTGCTGCTAAGTCTGGCATCTTGAGAGCGGCAGTTTGTGTCTTTCTTTGTGTGTTCTTCCACATGCAGAACAGATGAACACGATATCCCTTTATGGATTTGTGTGCGCGCAGTTGTGATATGTTCGATGATTTCTTCTTGATTTGCACTTAGCCTCACTTAGCGATACGGATGCTATTTTCAACATTGTTCCTGAAAGATTATTTCTGATGTGTCTCCGTGAGCATGCAGATGAAACGCAGCAAGATGTCTCCTGTGAACCAGGCGTCTGGCAGCCGGCATGCTGTGCTAGAGATGCCATGTCCCATGGAACACAACATCTGTTTCCATTAGGTCCGATTATAGCAACATCCCGCCCCAGAATACATCAACTGAGCTCAGGCGTTTTAGGCGTCGCATGCTGATGACTTCACTTCCCATCTGCCATGGTTTGAGTAATGGCAAAGGAAAATGTCCAATTCACTGGAGAGTGAAATGCAATCACATAACCTCACAGTGGAAGCACACATAGCTACAGTGCTTAATCTAAGATTTTTTCCCCCCTTTTTCTCAGGATCACAGTCCCCTGAAGAGTTCACAGTTGTCAAGATAAGCTTTGCACAACATATCACTGGGTATTTAAGAGAGCACAGCTGAGAGTTGCTCAGAAAATAACACTCTTACAAACATTATTATACGGTATATAAGGCTCAAGGCTACAAGTGGTACATTTTTAATATTGAGTTCAGAGTTTTCTAAATCCTCTCCATAAAACAGCAATTGTGCAGTCATAATTTAGTATGGTTGTGTTCTGAGTGAGACGGATTGTTGGTTGTAATAAGAGAAACTCTGCTACAACAGAGCTTGGAGGACAATTCCCAGTACCCTTCCCACAACCAAAATTCAACGTATTAATGTGTTAATCTACTCTAATTAGCTGAGGCGAACCTTTCTTCAGGCTTTAGGGATCATCTATCATTTAGTAGCTGACAGCATTAGTTTGAGGCCTTGCAAGTTATTATAAAAGTCAAGCGGAGTTGTTTATTATCTCACTATGTAGAAACAAGTCATGTGTCAGTTTAAATGCTCGCAGCTCTTTCTTATTGCTAATTGGACACGAGAAAGTTTACAGTCTAACAGTCGCTGTCTATATTCGTGTTAAGGTGAGAATTCAGGAACATTAAACAAACTAATAACTAATAGAAAAGTAGTTAGCACAGATTACTTTGAGACTCAGGAGATGGAAACTAGACTAGACACTAAATAAGATATATGTATGAAATAATGTTAAAGAACATTGCTTTAAGCTGTTTAATGTATTTTCCTGTCCACTACATGGATCAGCATTTGATGAGGATGACCTTTTTGAAAAGATGAACCTCCACATACAGAGGAGTTTCTTTACCCCATTTAGTCTTTTTAGAATAGCAAGCTTAACACTGATAGCAACAATAGTTAAGATTGGTATGTTAATTTGATTGGATTACACAACAAAATATTAGCTGCCTCTGTTCTGATGTCATGTTGTTAGAGAGAGAAACACTGAAGGTGAAAATTCCAAGGTGAATTTGTCATGTGTATATAAGCGCTGTTATTCCTTCTTAGGGCAAAATAAACATTGTCCAGTTGTCCTTTTGATATCGATAAAAATATATCATGGACATTCATAGACAAAATTATCCACTGTGAGACCCCAGACAGCTGCAGGCTGGAGAATATAACTGCTGTGGTATTATGAATACTGGCCAGAGGGTCTCTGTGGAGATCTGATTGACTGAGGCAATATTTAATGATGCTGGTGTGTAATGACGGTTGGCATGAAATGATGCTATTTATATGCAGCGGAAGCACAACACTTTTTCTGCGGGGACATAGCAGAGATCTTTTGAAAAGACAATCCATAGATAAAATGGATCTGGTCTGAAATATTATGATATGATGATGAAATGATGATATGATGAACCGTCACTGGGAAACAGCTTAATTCCACCGATCGATGCTTTCCAAAAAATATACAGTAACCTTGAACTTTAGGCAGTCTATATTGTGTATTGTTGACTGATGTCCAAGTGGTAGTACTGATGCCAGGATGACAGGAAAAAAAAAAAAGTTTTCTGTCATTTATGTGAAGATCAACATTTCAAGAAAGAAAATGTTCACACATTTTTTCTTCCCTGCATCCTTTCTTGCTCTAAGGCCCCACTTGCCCAGGTTTCTCTTATTAAGTAAGTCAGATTTTTGTCAGTTTAGTTTAGTTTAGAGTTTAGTCATCATTTAGTCACACCATTGCATTCTGTGAAGAACTCTGACCGAAAGATAAAATCCTTGACTCCACAGCTCTTACAAACAACTGCTTTTCCAACTTTTATTCAATGCTTTTATACACAGTGCTTTGGCTGATATTGCTGGTGGTAAGAACAAAGTTATCTTAAACAACATATGTCAGCCTGTTCTTCTCTACAAGGCAACAGTGTGTAAATTTTATTTGAAGACAACATATGGTTATCTAAGCTGTAAAACTACTTGTTATAACATTAAAAACTGCTGGAGATGAATGTAGCTTATTAAAGCTTATTAAATAGTTATTATTGAATAGTTAAAAACAGCAAAACCTTTATCATAAACTGGGTGTCAAGGACACTTAATGTATCTAGATTCAAAGTGATCGGTTACAGTTACAATGTGATGAGCTTCTCATGTCAGTGCATTAAAAGTAAGAACTAAAGTAAGTTCATAAAGACTCCTTGTTAGATAACGTGCAACATTTTCCAACCATCCATTAGGTCTCAAGTAAGAAACTCTAACAACTCTATTTCGTCTGTCAGTGAGAGCATTTGCGCAAATAACACCCAGGAACACTTGTTCCCTAAGTTCATTGTTCATGGTGTTAAATTTAAATCCATGAATTTAGACCATAGATCTTTAGAGTAATGACTGTCATTTGAACTTTATTTAGTTCATCACAGGAGGCATGTATCTGAATACACATCCACAGATACCAAGATTTCTATTGTTTGTGTTGGTAATACTGGTCTTTGCCTTTGTTGCTGATTAGTGAGTAGTTCCTGGGTATCTTTGGTTCACACACTGATGTACCCCAGAGGATAATTGTTACTAAATTAGAATTTCCAGACTCCCATCATCAGATCATACCTGCAAAACCAGTGGCATTTGTTCCTGCAGTGGAGTTTGATCAAGGTTAATAACCTTATTTTGTGGCAGAACTGTGATTATGACTGGGTCACTACCCCTGAATAAGATGATCTGAGCCTGCTGGGAGGAGCCATTGCAGAGTGTGTATTAATTTGAAGGCTGAAAATCTGCCAGACAGAACAGATTTCACCAGCGATGCAGAGGATACAATGCGAGTTTTGATACAGAGTTCAATTTCACATTTTCCTGACAGCTGCATGAAAACACGGGGCCCATTCCCACACACAGCAGCGGCATTCAGCCTTGTAATTAGCTTCACTGACCAGACTGTAAACTCATTACAGACGATGAACATAAAAACGACACAAACAGTAAACATGCCGTCCCCCATATGAATAATGCAGGCAGTCGTCGAGGTCTGTTAACAACATACATCATGTCTCCAACTGGGCCGAGTGTTGCTTCAGTGAAGGGCCGTAAATACGTCCGATATTGACCTTTCATTACGATGCCTTTAATCACAATCAAAGTGTCACATGTGATTCATGCAATATACGTGAAAAAAGGCAGGCAACTGAAAACTTAACGGTTTGAGTGCTTTGCCTCGCGACTTTGTGACATTGAAATGTGGGAGAAGGCTGAGAGGGGCTTCAAACAGGGAAGCCTTTGTTAGTTTTATCCGATTTGTAATTGTGTGTATGTGAGGTTTAACCAAGTGTTTGTACTATATACTCATGGCCATTCATCCAACCATCCGTTTGTCCATTATCTGAAGGCAGGGATTACATCCTGAACAGGTTGCCAGTTTATTGCTGGGCATGGACACTGTGACACTCACACTTCTGGGAATATTTGTCTCCAATCAACTGCTGTGACAGTGTTATTCACATACTCCTATACCTGCCCGGTTTGTTTTTCACATCCACAGTCAGACTCCCCTCTGACACTTTTAAAGACAACACGTCGAGAACAAATCCCAGGAGAGTCATTGAGAGAGGCCATCAGATGCTATGAAAAACTGAGCGTTAGATGTTATTGCTATTTGACTATAACTCTGCTCTCCATAAACACCTTCACAACAAACGTACCCTTCCCGTGCCTCATATACACACACTAACATAATATCTCAGATCTTGCAGAGCTTTTGTTGTGTTTTCCTCCTCCCGATGTCCCATATGAACACAATAACAGGTCGTGCTCTCAGCTCCAGCAAGACCGATAACCTCACAGAGACTCAACAAAGGTCTCGCTAATCACATCTGCTGCATTATTGGAACATTTCTCACCTATCTGTGAAAAGAAAATCCTTTGTCAGCACCACTGCCCCTTTTGTTCCTGTTGCCTGGTCTTACAGATTAAGATGGCTCCAAGTCTGAAGATTTTTTTTTCTTTTATTCTTCTGTTGTAAAGCAGCACAACTTCAGTCTGTTACTATTAGAGAAAGGTTGCTGCATTCCTGTGTTACTGTGCTGGTCTGATCTTCACACATCGCATTGCTGACCATCTGAAAAGCCAGTCCCTGCAATGACTCCAAATGTTAATATCTAATAATCCCTAGAAATGTCTACATCCATTATTCATATTTCGAAATGTGCTTTGATGGTCACACGCAAATATCTACAAGCCAATCATTAATCAGAGACATTTATTGCACATGGCAATTCTGGAAAAATTATGCCATTATTACACGATTAGAGCAAATAACTTTTCATGTTTGATAAGGGACAATTAGCACTCTGGAGCCCACCTACTATGCAGCCCAGAGGGAATGAATACTTATGGGAATACATTATGTGATAAATCAGATTAGTCCTTTCTATCCCCTGGAATTGCTGAAACAGATCTCTGTGTGAATCTGCTGCACGACACACGAGCCTTTCTTTTCTCACACATCATATACAGAACTGAGCATTTTCTCATTTCAAGGGATATTTCATTTTATTTCAAACTCAGTGAATTTACGTAAAAATGTCATTATGTCAAATGTCAAATGTCAAATGTGCATTATGTTCTGTTTTATACACATTTACAATCTGTGCATGACCCACATTTTTGATCATGATTCACAGTCTGTGCAGTCCCAAATATGTACGTCACGCTCGCTGAGACTCCTATGTCATTAAAAGTTGAATACAATGGAAACAAACCCGGAAGATGATGCACTTGACTTCATTGGTCTGCACAGAATATCCATCCATCCATTATTTTACCCGCTTTGGAAACTGGAGTGTTTGGAAAGAAAGAAAGGCAATCCTACCGTGCTATTGCTAACCACTCAGCTACGGCAATTTCTAAAATGAATACATTAAATCAAAATCAATGCTGGCTATGGTATTCTAGCTTGAGTGAACATAATCACATGGCATGAGACAAGATAATTGGAGAATTAGTTCTTTATCTTCAACTCGAGGAGGAAACCTACAGAAATTTGCATTTATCCTCACTGAAAACCTGGAAATTGCACTTACAAGTACAAAGAAAAAACACATTTAATGATGATGACTAATTTAACCTTCGTTTGAGGATGTCAGAAAATGTTTGCCGGTAGATATGGAAGGGAAACTGTCCAATAGCCTGTTTATATGCATGGTGCACTGCTCAGATGAGAGGTCTCACCCATGTTTCTGCCTGAAAATCCAGAGCTTTGTGAAGCACATGCAGGATATTTCTTGGAGTGTTTTGACTGAGGGCAGAGCGAAAGCTTCTCCCCTCTTAAGCTGAAGCTCCTTTAGCAATTGCGGCACCCTGGACAGTGACAAGGGTTTGCTCCCAGCAGTCTCTTTTGTGATGCTTCTCTGCTTTGTGTCTTCACCCTGCTTTCATAAGTGCCTGGGTGCTACCATTTCTCCAACTCCTCTTCAGAACAGTGGATCAACTTCACAGCACCAGATGTGGTGGCAAAGCCTTACAACGTGCCCGAGGTGCAAATGACTGCTCATCAATAAGCGGCCGCTTCTTTTCTTATAAAAAGTCTCTGTGCTTTAAGGCTCCTTCGTTCAGTGGCTCCCTTGATTTAGCTCAGGTATTTTTATGTCTTTATTTTGCACAATGTTACTGACATAGACAGACGCAGTGCTTGAAGATTATTTGTTCATTTGTTGATTATTTGATCTAAATGAGCTAATTTCAAGGTTGACACCTTCTTTTTCTCGTGGTGTTTAAAACAGGGTGCATGGCCACAGGGAGCAGCACGCCTCTGATAAATTGATAATTTGCTCAACTCTTGGAAGTATGCATGGCCTCATTTACAGGAACAGAAATATCCCAGCCTAAACTGAAAAGAAGGGATATTCACAACATGCAAGCTTAAAGAAGACATATAAGACACAGGTTGCATTCTTGAGATGAGGGTGAAACTTTTAAATATATGACTATAATGAGGACTTCTGAAAACTTCAGACATGGGAATGTGGATATTCTAAAGCAGGTCACTGAATGAATGAAGGACGCGTTTGGAAACCACTGAGAGACTCTGAATAGCAGCTGCAGCACTAGTGGCCACGCCATGTCTGCTTCCCCATGGTTCGATACTGCGAATGAAATGATAATGAATGATGTATCTGTAGGAAGGACTGCAATTTTGGACATGTCAGCAGGCATTATCCTACTCTGCTCTTGAGTGCATGAATGGAATGGAATGGAATATTCTGCAAGCAAAAGAGATTGAAATCGAAGAGTTTAATTATTTGTCCTACAGAGATAATGGGCAGCTGCAGACCCTTGCAACACCATTTGGTATTAAGTGGGTAGATAATAGATGGATTGGATAAGTGTGTAGTGGAGGCGACGACACTTAGTTTCATTTGTTAAACAATACGTTACAAACTGTCTTACCTGAGTCAAAAGTTGTGTCCAACGTTGGAGATCCAGAATTTGCTGTTACATTCTGCTTTTATATGTGAATGCTACAGCTGGCTTATTGATAGGCACTTTGTAATTGAAATTTGCTCAATGTTTTGCTGTAACGATGACACAGTGCTCTGCTGTACATGGCAGACATGCTCCCACATAATAACTTCATCAACAGTCGTTGTGTTGGACCAATTCCTTTGTCATGACTGTTATTACCCCACGTTATTGATCAGCGTGCTTGTATTCTAATGAGTTTTGAGGGAATTAACACATGTAATTATCATTGCACTGTGGATCAGGACAGGCATGGACAGGCATGGATGTGGATGTGCACGTGAAAAACATGTAGATTTTTTATCTTGTTCTTGTATTCAGATTCATAAAGTTCATGTGGAAGTCTATTAAAATTCAAAGTCCTGCTTCTAAATTATATTAGCACAGTAATCTGTAAGAACCAGAAAAGTACGAAAAAGGGCCACAAGTTTGAACTACTGAACTCTTTGTTCTTCAGCGCTTTTATTTTTTAAGATAAAGAATGGTTTGACTTCTTCCAAGCCATGATTGTTTATTCTGAGCCATTTAGAGCACTTTGCTGTCTACTTTTATGAATCTGAATCATGACGAGACTCTCAAGTGGACACCAGTTTTTGCACAGAAGTACAAAACCAAAATGGAAATCATTCATCAAGTCAGTTGTTTTTTAAACTTTTTTGTGTCTATTTATTTATTTGGCACGGTAGCCATCATAAACAATACAATATTTGTACTTTCAGTACAAGACTGATTATATTTTAAATGGTGT
Source organism: Karalla daura (assembly GCA_029224185.1). NCBI lineage: Eukaryota > Metazoa > Chordata > Actinopteri > Chaetodontiformes > Leiognathidae > Karalla > Karalla daura. The sequence goes on from CM055192.1 coordinate 20,666,338, forward strand.
GCTTTGTTTATGGGTTTTAATATCACAAAACTACTCCTGAAAAGGGACGTGTATTGTATTTCATTATATTTATCTTGCTAATACCCTGCAAACAGCCCTGTAGTTTGTATTTTGTTGTGTGTGTGTGTGCGTGTGCTGGTGTTACATTTTTCTTCTCAATTAAATTGGTTAAAGACAGAATTTCAAGGCACTATGTGATATTCAATTATATCTGTGTGCTATGTAACAACAGGAACGAAGCACATCTGCAGTATGTCACCTAGTCAGAACACTTCTGCAAAAAAACAGACATTTGCACTTGCCCTAGGATACAAATGAAAATCAAAGCAAAGGAGAAGAAGACAAAAAAGAGGTGAAGCCAAATAAAACAGATGAACACATTGAATGGAACGAAGACTTTGACAAAGGAGAAGAAAACAAGTTGACTTTTTACCCATTTCTGTATATCAGCTGTTGGTGGCACTGCTACGCCACACCATATATCAGTAGAAGAGGAAAACACTCACACAAACACAAATTTCTCTTCTGTTTACATCGGAATTCAGACAGCACTTCCTTGAGGCCAAACAGAGCATGAGACAAAATGATTAGAGTAGGTGCGCAGTGAGACAATGTGTGCAGAACAACATTTCGGTTTTTGCAGCTGAGGCTGCCTTTGATGCTTTTGGCACTGATGCAGATACAGGTTCACAAGAATGGCTTATAGGTAGGGAACTGTTGGATTTAGTCAGTGAAGTGTCCACCTGAAGCCTTGTTACTAGAGCCAGAGTCTGAGAGGATCATTGAGCTGTGCGTGCAGGAGGCTGACAGCGACTTGAAACCTCTGATCACTGCCCGGACCAGCGGGGCTCATCGTTCATCCTGTGGCATCCTGAATGCTCTGCTCTCCTCCCCATCCTCCTGAATGCACTGTTTCTGCTTCTTTTCACCTATTTTACAGATACATTTATTCCTCTTATCTCGCCTACAGACAAGACTGGTAGTGTTCTATATATATTTCAAATGAATATATCATACTTTGTACAGCACTGCATTCGTCTGACAGCTGTAGCTAATCATTTATTAACAGATTTAGATCTAATGGACAAAAGAAATATGTCAAATTATAAGATTAGCTCCACCTCTAACAGATGTAGCATTAAAACAATGCTTAAGTCCTATGTGATGAGAGGCCTAAATTCAAAACATGTTAACAAAATTTTCAACCTGTGAGAACATGAATTCAACATGTTAAAATATTACAGTGGTTTCCAACTTTTTCAGACAAGTATACGTATCATTCCTCCTCCAAGTTGTTCACATATCTGTCAAAAAGCATTGCCTTGGAGTTTCATCCTCTCCTCAAAAGTGCAACCTTTTTCTTACTTTCTGTTACTTGTTTCTAATCAGCTTAACCATGCATGTTTTGGGTATTTCTATTTTGGACAGTGGGAGGAACTGGAGTACCGAGAGAAAACTCAGACAGAGGATGGACACTTTTCTCTGAAAGTCTGGGATAAATAACATTTTCTTCCATGTCACATTGCTGGAGTTCCAGTTGCATTAAATATAATGCCTCAGCCATAGACATAGTCATATACTCCACGTGAACGAAACACTTAAAGATACAGTATGTATGTATTAAAGAAGTGCAGTTTAGCTTGTTCAAATTTCCCATATTATCTCTTTTTTGAAACACAAAACAAGAAAGACATGTCTTTTTGTCCTCTTCCTCTATTTTATGTCACTTATTTGATCATGAACATTAATGTTCAAAGGAGAAAAAAATACCATTGCCTTCTATACACCTATCCATCCACATCTAACCCACTTTGTACACTATCAGTGTTGCAGGTTTAGTGCACTCTGGAGACTGAATTGAAGGCCAGCACCGAAATTTAAAATGATATGAATGAAGCTCCAAAATATAAGTTCAAGAGTGTTTTCTGTGTCATTTTCTCAAATCATTTATTTAATTTAGGTTTGAGCGTCCACTATCTCAGTGGTCTGTTCAGACCGATGCTGGTCCATCTCTCACAGATCACTTCCCACCAAATGTAGTAGTAAAAAAATATCTTTGGGCATTTTCACTCTACCTCCAACCTCTGTAAAAAGCACTCCAAGTTGCTTTCACTCAGCAGGGATTAAATGGCTGCTGGCCTTGCACAGACCTAAAAGTGTCCTCTGATAAAGTTAAAGGTGTTGCGAAGCCACAGAGCTCAGATCCTGTTACAGCGGCAGACTGCTCTGGGTTTGAGTGAAGGTTTTAGCTTGTCACTGGCAAACAGGTGGAAAGATTCAGAGGGGGATAAAGCCATGTTTAGTCTCCCAGTCTTTTTCTGCTACAGTGAATTAGGAAGCAGCATCGACATGCACGTCTTAATTGCCGTTCCCTTTGCCCTCAGGGGGAAAACACATCCATCTCAAGATTGCGATTGCCATTTTGAAGTTCTAAACTTTATCAGTTGTGGCAGCCCAGTGCTCATTTGCATGCTTTGCGACACGACGTCAGATCAGCTGTTGATAAAAAGGAAATGCTTGATTAAGTATTCGGTGGTGGGAGGAGGGGGTTGTGTGAATTAAAGAGGCTTTTAATCTCTTTGCCGCAAATGGATGATCAAAAAGCAAAGGGATTCAGCAACAATTACACAATTCTCTATAAAGAGTTTGACCCTATGGTGGCAGAATGGGAGCAACCACTGTGTGCAGCCAAGCACGAGTACTGAAAATCATCTATTGAAATGACCAAAAGAAGAGAAAGAAATTAGATTTCTTTGTTTTGAACTAACAAATGCACAAATGTATTGTATACAAAACAAGGAGCAAACAAACTCTCACTTTCTCCTGCAGCTATTTCTCTTTTCAGGCTCAAGTATATTCAGTAAAACTACTAAATTTGAACTCAAACACTCAAGAGTGATAGCTTCTTTTGTATTTGGATTGCTGATCTGTTTAGACCTAAGCTAGTGTCCATTATATACAATATCTTTTGTCTGCCAGTTGCCAGTTAACTTTATTGACATTTCTGAACACCACAATGTTTCTGATTAAAATTGGTGAAAGTGAGATTTCTCTAAGACAATGGTGTCATCCAAAGCAGAGAATAAAATAAGTGAAGATATTAGACTTACATTATCAGGCAGTCAGAGGTGATGACTATTGTTGTTGTCGGATTCATTCTTCCATTATCTTACCTGGTTTCATCTTTAATGGTGTGGCAGGACCCTGGTCAAACATGACGCTTTATGTGTCTTTTGCACATAAACATATGATTTAATACATACAAGACAAAAATACAACAAATAACTTACATGTGAATGTTTGTATGTGAAGAGAAATTTTCTTCGGTGATGCAGTTGTTATATATAATGCCTCTATAATGCTTCTTTCTTAACATTTGATGGAGAGAAGCAGCAGGTAAAACACAACCTAGTAAACACGCAGCAGGTCCTGAAATCAGGTTTGCATCAGATGTTTCGTTCACTCTTGCGTCTAATAGCTGCATCCTGAGGCAGACGGGTACGGGGAGGCAGGAAGCAGGTGGGGAGCAGTCGCGGGTGTAAATGGAGCTCTAATGTGGTAAAGTGATGGAGTTGCTGCGTTAGAGTCAAAACATACCACTTACTTTGTGTGAAAAGCTATTGCCAGCGATTAGGAACAGGAGACCTGCTTCCTCTCTGAAGCTCTGCACTGCTTTTTTCATTTTGTCACTTGTTATTAAAGCCTGCATTTAAGATTTCAGGCTGCTGTTGTCAGCAAGCTGTGGAGCAGGACAGCTAACTTACTGAGCGTGTTGATGTTGAACTTAATGTGTCTGATATAGTGCTGCCCCGTGAATGTAATATTTCTTTCAGGTTGACTGAATATTGCACAAGCAGTGTGTGTAACAACACCTTTCTGCTGTAGTTCTGAAAGTGGAAAACGTGTTCAGTATGAATGAGCCTACATCAGATCTTCTTCCTTCTCCTCTTTCTCTTCTTTCTGAGAGAGCACAGCTGAACATTCAGAACTAGAGTAAAAAATGTGTTTGCCTTCCCCACATTTCAAATTTAAGACATTACTTAACTGTCTTATATAACCATTTCTTGATCCACTTTGTCTTTGCCTTTGACTGTTTCTCTAAGTCTATTTCGTAGTAGCTATTCTGTTCTCAAGGACTGTGAAACACTTTATTCAGAGGAGAAATTGAACAGGGCGGGAAACATGTCTCTGAGGTTGTTAGCCCTGCAAATTTATTAGCTTGTTCACAAACATTTTATCCAAAATACATTATTTGTAGACCCCTGTCGATGCCTAGTCTCATAAATGTCCTTGAACAGTTTAGACTCTGACAGATGAGCTTCGGCTTAACTACATGGGGCAACATACTGCCTCCATTACTCCGTTACTGTTGCTGCAATATTAGTGTAATACAGAATGATTTTAGGATCAAGAATTTATTTTGGAGCCACACAACGGTGCAGTGATTAGTGCTGTTGACTTACAGCATAAAAGATGTGAATTCGCCTATTTTTGTTGGCTCCAACAGTCCAAAACATGCATTACAGTAGACTGGACCCTAAATTGGTGTGTAGAGTGCCTCTGTTTCTAGTTTAGCGAATCACAAGCACTGGACCTGAGCTGCTGAAGGAAAGTACGAGTACTTTTGAAATCACATGGCTTCATTGTCCCAATCTTTTTCAGTCTCTCCTTTGTGTTTTTATGGTGGCTGTCAAGTCCATGTTCTAGGATAGTGAGAGGGGTACTCAGGTTTTGATTTGAGTGGGGACACTGAGGTGTACCGCATTGTGATTTGAGTGACCTTTTCAAAGCGCCCATGAATGATGTCTGATTTTAATATACTTGATTGCAGTCTAGATATTTATATGTTTGTGTTCAAATTTATACTATTCATAGTCGAAAACGGTCAGCAACATGGCTTATTGTATGGCCTGTACCATTTTCAAGGATAATGTTGCAACACTTGTTGATTTTTCTTGCTGTGATGAAGACCATGAAAACGCCCACACCAACAATAGCTTGATCAGTCTCATTTACAACACAGTATATAACAAAAGAAACAATGCATCATCCAATCAATGTGTCAGCTCCAAAAGGCTAGTGCTACACAAAAAGTATTCTTTACCTGTATAAAAACAAGAAAAACAAGGCTTTTTTGTTGTAAACAAGGATGTTGTTGCAGCATAAATGACTACTTAAAATAATCAGAATAAAAATGGGGAAATTAAATGGATTATTGTAATAATAATCAGTGGATGAAATTAGCAACAAACTAATTAGAAACAAACGGGGGCACATTTTGTGTGGGCATGAAATTAAATCTAATTTAATGATCACAAATTATCCTCAAATGGACAGGGGAGTCTCAGTAAAGGTGAATACACACAAATTATATGTGAATCCAATAAAACACGCCTATTGATTTTTAACCCCAAAAACAGTGCAACCACTCTCCAATCATAACAAAAACTAAAATAAATTGACGGGACGAACAGATCGTCTTGCTATCATGTTTTTAAACATGCTTAGATGCTCGATAAAAGGAACAAATGATCGAATGAAGCAAACCACCCAAACGCTCCACCTTTCACAACACACTGCTGTTGGTATTCAGCACATGCAGCAAATTACTCATGAGCGACTGACGCGGTTTAATAAAACAATCTGTTGCCGGCGGAAGTGATCACTGAGTGCTCCTTCCTTTGTTTTGTTTGTCATCAAAGTGTATGGAAGCTGTCCCACGGCGCTACCTATTTAATCAAACCGTAGGTATCCAGACGTCAATTTCCCTTAAAGTGAAACTCATGCTGTCCAAAAAAAATGGAGCTGTTTGTCACTGGCAAAGACAATAAAAGCATCCGGAGAGGAGAAGCAGGCTCTCATCCCCCCCTCCGTGATTAAAATGTTTCAAGTGAGCGCAAAAACCAGAACGCATTATTGATGTGTTTGGTTTACTACGTGGCTCAGTTTCCTTCCCGTCGCTGCAATCGGCGCTGCCTGCTGGAAATAAAACAGACATAAACTATTTTTTGAGTCGTGACTTCCTCCCTCCAGGAGGGGAGGAAGACCCAGTTATGGTTTTCCTTTTGAAGGGACTTTCTCATTAAAAACACCGCCTGCAAAGGCTTCCATTTGTATCATTTTCTCTCTGGAACAAGCAGCACATTTTGTCTTTTTTTCGTTTTTTTTGCTCACAGTCTTTTCCCCAAAGTGAGTTTTTGTGTAAGCCAATGAGAAGCACCCCCCACCCCCACACTCCCACACTCCCCCACACCCATTAATATATATCTTGAGGACAAATGCACTAAATACTATTAAGCAGATGATTTCTCACGTTGCATACCTCTTGTTTAAATAATTTAAATATCCTGTGGCACCTGAGTTGGCGGCTGTGTTGATTGAACTTTTGCCCTTGAATTCTTCCTCAGGAAACAGACAAATATTCTCCTTTTACAGCCTGATGAATTTCATTCAGACACACAAAATGCACCATTCATTTCCACTGATCAAAAAGAAAGTAGGTTTTCAAAAGATTAAGACAGTTTTTTGCTTAATTTCTGAGGGTTAAAGAGGACAAAGTCTTAATATAGATTTGATGAATGGAAACTTTGGTCAAGACCATGAACGGGATGAGATAAAGATAACTAAGTGAGCAAGATAATGATAGATGGTTAGAAATTATGTGGTTATTGGATTTTCTTTTGCAAATTTGCCACTAAAACCTTGTTGGTATTTAAAGTTATTTCTCACCATTTGTTTGTATGAAGTCAGAAACATCCAGCATGTTCTGTATTAAGACAATTGCGAAGGAGAAAAGGAAAAAAAAAACTCCATGAAATTCTAATGAAAGAACAAGTGAGAGCAGAAGATGATTTCGGATGTGTGTCGAATACAATAAGGTCACATTACGCTCACAGCTATTTGAGTCATCGTGCAGGAATAGGTGCAACAAGCCAATCAAATTATCTATAACAAGAAAATGACAGGGTGCCGCGCGGCAAATGGAAAAGGATGGATTTCATCTCGCCGAGATACAGTGTGTGATGCAAAGAGGAGGAAAATACAGTATTCAATTTTCATCTGTCCTCTGCATGATTCATTTAGGTGGGTGCAGCAGAAGAATTCAGTGGGAGTACATCCTGAACTCTCCTGGAGGATAAGAGCAAGGCCGAAGAGGATTTTATTGATCACTTCAATCAAAAACACCATCTTAATCCTTTTGTTTATTTCCTCTGTGGGTAATTACAGGTAAAATAAAAGCAATCATGTTGAGCAAAGTCTTCCAGTGAATTCTCTGCGTGTAGCTCATATTTTGCCTGATTACATGTAATTAAATCCCACAAAGTAAAAGTTTAAAATGTAAATTGTAGACGCGCCTCAATCCCTCTGAGCAGCCGATGCAGTGTTTATACCCCACCCTTGAGTGAGACGCCGTTCTTCTGTCACAGTTTGACTCTCGGAGGCAAAGCAGAGGTTTGAAAGTGGATCGCGAAAAGGATTCCCGAGCAGCCTCCACAAACAAACAAATAAAACCTCTCGCCTCCGGAAGTGAGCCTCCACCCTGCTGTGAACCTGGTCAGAATGAAAACATTACCGGCCCGGCTGTGAACCTGCGATAGACGCTCGGCTAATTCCTCATTTCAGCTCAAACTGTGTGACCAACGGGGACAGAGAGAGAAACAAGGATTCCAGGCAACACATAGGTGAATCTCTTTAGACGGGTCTTACCTCTGCTCGGGTTCACAGCCCGTGCGGATGGCTGGCATTAACTCTGGTTCTGGGTGATTGTAGACATCATTGAGTTAATAGGATTTTTTTCTAACATCCTGCTACTGTCTAAGTTCTCGAACACTGCTGAAACACTGCAATGGAAGGTGTAAAACATATGCCTTCATTACATCAACATTTCATACTGTGTCACAATATAATGTGATGTTACGTCAGAGTAGCATACAATATTGTTTTGTCTCTTATAAACTTTATGAGGACATCAGCAGCACTGCAACGTAAGATCAGATTCAGAAAACTTAATTTTTCCCTGTGGGGGCAATTAAGGCGGCGACTCTCCGCTGCCTTAATGTGTAACGCAGTTAGTTACACAAGTTACACAGCGCAGAGTTTAAGTTATGTAGGATGCAGTGAAAACCAGCTGCAGCTTCTATATGAAGTACATAAGAAATGATAAGAAAAAATATAAAATTTCACCTGAGAAGAACTCTTGCATGTATGATATACAGACTATAATGAAAACTACTCTCAAAAGTATTGTAGGATAATCGTAAAATAAGTTATTTTATCTGAAACTAACCTTCCAGTCAGCTGTTTGGCACCAAACTGCTGACTGGCAGACTTTTCTGACCAGCTGACGCATCTTAAAAGTGGGTTTTCTGTTGTTTTCTTGAACTGGTGTTTAAGATTTTGAGACGGACCTTCTTGTAGGAGAAAATACGCTGATTAATTGTCCCAAACAGTGTACTGTCTTTGTCCCAGTGCAGCACAACACTGTGACTGAAACCTGTAAATACATAGATCATCACTTCTGTAGATTTTTAATCAGGAGCCCAATGGAGAAAATAACTTAGAGTTCAATGTATCCTATGAAGAAATACTTAATATGAAGCCAAGACGAGTTGAAGAAATTATCAGCTCTCTAGTGAGGGTGAAAGTCCTTCAGTCTTCTGGGTGCCACCCAGGCACTGCCACACAGCTCATACAGCTAGTTTACAACTATTTTTCCAACAGTTTTGTCTCCTGTCTCCATGCTAACTTCTCTGAAAGAGGAGGCCAGAACAACATTATCAGAATACTTTCTCTCACCGACTGATGCAGGCGTCTTTGCCTCGGTCACTATGACTTGAGGGTCTATGATTGAAGGGAAAAAGCAATGAATGTGCTTGAACCTTAATGTAATTTCATCCAAAATCAAAATGTCTCCCCTGGAGGAAGTTTTTTTTTTGCTGCAAATTTGTAATGGTTTCGGAAGGCACAAAGAAATGATGTTGCCCACTGGAGAAAAAAAATTACATGTATTTTTGTTCAAATTCAAGGATGTGTTTGGTTCAGCCTCTCTGTAAAACAAAATTCACATTTATTAAATCACAGGACTTATTTTGTCCTCATTCAATGCACCTGGTTAACTGTATTCACTGAAGTCATCTTTGGAGTCCAGGAACATGGAAACCTCAAACCTCAACCACAACTATCAGATAGCACAGGGTTTTATGTATTTTACGGTATACTTCATTTCAAGCATCAATAATGAGCTGATTTTAAATAAAATCTTGTCTGGGTAATCTGGCGTGCCCAGTATTTAACTCATGTTATATTCAGTGGTAACATTCAGTGGACGTGGGTTTACTGAACTCCCTTCATTGCTTTTCGTTCCCCCATTTTCTCCACCCAGGTGCTTGTTTCTCTCTCCACTGTCTCTGTCAAAAATAAAGCCACGATGTGCCCAAAAAGTGTAAAAAACAAACAAAAAAGAGAGAGCATGATCCGTCCTTTGCATTCACTAAGGCAGCAATGTGTCAGCTTGTTTTGTGTGTCGGAAGAGGAAAAGAATGAGATCAGAACAAAGCAATAATGCCAGTACTTTACTACTGCTACTACTAGTATCCATAGGAGTAGTAGAAGGTAGAAGTACAAGGTAAATGCCATGAAATATTGTTGCAATTGTTGCTGTTGTCAATTGTCTTCAAAAACCATCATCTTAGCTTCAGGTATAATTTGAGGATGGATTGAATACAGATGCAGTATGATTGAATATTTCAGGCACACAGGTTAGCTTGACTCTTTATCATGGAGCTTTTCTGCTGAATAAGCATGTTGTCTCTCTTGAGAAGGGGATTTGAGGTGAGCAGATGCCAAGATAGAGGTCAAAACATTAGCCTGAAGTGTGAAGCTGCCTGTGTGCAAAGACTCATAAAAACAGGAGCAGAATGAGAAGCAGAGAAGCCATATGTGAAATGTCTGACGATGTGTGCACAAGTCTAAAGAAAAGATTGCTGAAATTAGCCCCTGGAAGGTTTTATCACCTACACATCCTGTCAAGAGGCTTGAGTGAATGCTTGTCTCAGAGCTAAATGCAGTGTAAATAGAGGCAGGTGTACTTTGCTTTGGCCTTGGTTTCACTTGCAGTCTCCTTATGACATGAAATGATTCACTTCTGATGTCGAGCGAGAGATCAGAAGAAATGTGGGATGCACCAGCACCAGCCTCAGTGTCAGGTGCCAGGTTTGATGTCAAGGCTTTAAATATGTTGAGGTTTAAATGTGCACAATATCTGTTAGTGGTCCAGTAATTCGCATCAGCCTACAGTTTTTGACCCAAACCACAAGGACTGAGAGACAAAGATAAGAAACCTAAACCACAAAACAGGGAACACGGAGGAAGTTCTTTGTATTTCATATTGAAAGCAGCCAGATTTTGGATTGAGTTTAGCAGTTTTACAGATCCTTTGTCATTCACAGTTTATTGTGCTTCAATTAACCAATTAATTGCCATCATTTTCTAAATTTATAAGAACACAGTTAAAGCAAGAAGCTGTGGACCAGTTACCACCATTGTAACCATAGAGGAAAGGCTAATAAATGTTGTTAAAACCACCACAGGCACACACCATGGTGTGTGTACAGTTACAGATACAACTTCAAACTCTTTAATAATGAAAAACATTAATCCAGTAGTTGACTCACCTCTATAGTCATTTCCCTGGAACACATGGTACCACTTGTTTTCAGACCCTTCATACTTACATACTCTTACCACCTGTCCATAATAAGTGCTGATATAAGTACTTATTGACACCATTAGAACTATAAATTGTTCAGCACACCCACATGCACATGTCATTTGTGGTGTTGTGATGTTTTTTTGTTTTTTATGCATTAGTGAAATACCTTGTAGCCATGGCAGCTGAAGCTCCAGGTGTTGCTGGTCGATGCAGTTCTCCACAGCATCACAGAGGGGAAACAAAAGCTGAATCCTGTCATGACTGTGGACTGTGTCTCATCTGTTTAGCTCTTGCTAATTGCTTGTGGTTGACGGTATCTTCCTAGTTAGTTTCTGTTCTCACCTCTGTTGCATCAACCTCGTTAACCCTGCCCCCAGCGTTTCTTCAGCCAATCAGCTTCTTCCTTTCTGAAGCGTCCACAGGTCTTTCTCCTGTCCCTTGTTAATTTGTGATTGAATGCAAAGCAATGATCGCACAGAGTACAAATTTTTCAGAACTTGATTTGAGAAAAATATTTCCCATAAGAGATGAATGGGTTGAGTTGAAAAACTGCCTAATTGCTTTGCCGACTAAAATGGGCTGTTGTAGTAAGTAGTAATGTAGTAGCCGTGGGTTTTTGAGGGGTTACCATGGCAGCATGCCACGTATCACTCTTGAAATTTTCCCGTTGGGGGATTTTCTAGTTTGATATATAATTTAGTCCAGTTTAGTCTTTGATCCTTGCGTTTGTTGTCGCTGCTTTGGTCCCTCAGTGTTAAATTTTTCTTCACCTGTTCAGTTCTCTACTTTTAATCAAGTTTTGTGTCTAATCTCATTTGGGTTGAGAGAAACAGTTCTCTCAGCTCCAATCTGCTATTTGTGCACATATATGTGCATATGCTGCCTTTTCTGTTCCTTCAGCTGCACTGATGTAAATGAACTGTGACAGCAAGAAATGGATGTATGATGGAAACAACTCAAGGTATTGTCACAGTGTTAAGAAATACATGTCAAATCTACCATTTGAAATTAGCTTTACAAACAGTTTGCTTTTTAAGTTGTTACTCCAGTCACCAAGCCTCTTTCAGACATAAATGGAGAGAGCAAAATGCTGTCAGCCTGTTTGAATATGTTTCGCTTTACCTCCCCTCTGAAATTTTCATTCGGCTGGATGAATAAACATTAGAAAGTGACAGACAGTTGATCTTTTTTTTTTTCAGGTTGCATTGAAAATAAATTGTCCACTGTGTGTGTACTTTTCCTGTCATGTCTCTCTGGGCATCTGCTGCAGCGAAGCTGCTGGAAATAATGACTGCAAGTTTGAAAAGTTGATAATGGCGATCTGAAAGGATGTCAGACTATTAAAGAAGCTGTGAAGCGCGTGCAGCCTTGATGGGCTAAATGCCTCGCATTCAGCGGTTTCATGAGTAATAGTCAACACAGAGGCTTTTAAGATTCGTCCTCAACAGCCATTCATCAAAAACAATTCACACGCGACAACATGTGAACTGTTCAGGGTTGTACTTGAAAGGGGGCTGAGAGCCATTGCACAATGTTTTACAAAAAGGGTAGTTGTGTCAGTGAAGATGTCCATTACTTACATCCACAAAAATCCAACTGAAAAAAAATGAAACATTCATTGACTGTTGTATCATGACGCCATCAAGCACTAATTTGCATTATCCTCTTTCAACATTTTTGGGGATTCGTGGCCAAGTTGTGTTGTTTGGCTAATTTATGGGTCCGCTGTTTTGATTACACAGAGCATCTGTTTTTCATAAGTCAGACACAGCCTGCATCTAAAGCAGGGGCATCAAAGTCCTGCATCAGATTTTGGAAAAGCAATGCATCTTTTTTTTTTCTGAAGGATTGAAGCATAGGTAGATAATTTATTGTCACTGAAAAAATACAATCAAATTCAATGAACAATATAAAATGAAGGTCAAAACTAAACAATTGAGTCATAGATAAATAGTCAAAAACATGTAGGTTTAGGTCAATTTGGGACAATTGGGTTGAAAAAAAAATCTATGGTTTCCTTTTCATCTTCCTAGAAAGGATCAATCCAAGAATGGAAACACTGACCCTGACACATAATTGTCCCTTTAGTATGGACTTCATGCTTTGATATTTTTTTCCCCCTTGCAGAAAATGGCAAATATGAACAGAAAAGGAATGAAGACAAGATGCTTCAAACAAAGTGTCAATCAGCGTCTCACCTTTCCGATGTCAGACCTGGGGGCTACAGCATCTGTCAATTGTAATATCTCCTAAGTGACATTCTGACAAACACGATCTATTCACGATCTATCTATTCTAGTCATTACACGACTACTTCTGCCTCATGTGCGAGAACAAATGGCTGATAAAATCTGAGCAGAAACTGTCTGTAACAAAACAAAACAAAACAAATCAGTGTCCTTGAAGCTATAATGGTTATTTCCTGTAGACACAGTGGAATACTTGACTTGAAACTTATTGAATAATGACGCAAAATGACAAGTCAGTGCACTGAAGATCTTCCTGAAGATAACCTATTTAGTGCTTTCGAGCTCTTAAATGTTCTCAACAGAGTCAGCAGATGTCAGAAAAACTCTAATTGAACTTGACACACACAAACGTATTCCTAAAAGCTCACTTCCCAAAGCTAATTGAACGTAATCAAATTGATGCAGAGAGCCGCCGACCCAAACAAGCCGACACACAGCTCTGTTTTGCAGAAACAGGTCGAAGGCACAAAAAAAAGCAAATACCTGATTAAAACATTTCAACCACATCATTCTGCTCTTCCTCTGCAAATTTCTGAAGCTGCTTTTATGTCTTTTAAGTCCAGCAAACATAAACAAATCCATTTGCAAAATATCAGATTAAACACTCCTGGCATCTTCAAACAAGCAAATGCAAAACAGGGTTCGGAGATCTGCTCCTTCTTGTAGAGAGATCTGAAAGGCTGGATACGTGAGAGAAGATAAACATGCCATGCATCAAGCATGTTGGGATTTGGGGAGGGGTGGATCTCTGCCGACATGGGTACACACTTTGAGTTCACACTCAGCATGTTTAATTTGTTTATGACATTGAGTTTGGAGTTATGCAACGTAAGTGTTTACTCTAATAAACATGACTACAGCAAGTGGAAAGTGTGGAAAGCTGTTTGAATTTAGATAGATAGATACGTAGACAGTTAGATAGAGGGGGCATTTTGTGTTTTGTATTTGAAATCAGCTTTTCATCAAAGCTCACCTTCAGTTTCTTTTATCTTGACCTTTGTTTTATTGGTATTTTACTAAAATACAGTTTGAACTTATCTAACTAAAGTTTTTATTCTGCCTCGCCACTTATTTTGTGACACCAAGAAGTTGCTGTCACAAAATCGTGTTTAAGTTCTGTTGTCATGTGTTTCTACACAGCACATTTTCTTCCATTTCTTAAGTAGTGCTTGGTCCGTCTTGGGTCCGAGGTTGAATCTATTTGTAATCGAGCGGACCGTGACCTCTCGCAGTCTAACACAGTTTGACTCCTTGCATTCACTGGTCGTGTAGTGAGTGAGAGCATCTGCATTTGCTGTGATTCTTTACTCAATTATTCAGTTTCCTCTAATTCTTCAGTTGTTTTCTTTCTCCTAGCTCAATGCTGCATTGAACCAGGAGAAAAGCAATGTGTTGGATCGATATAGGAGGGAACAGGAACACTCCTCTAAGCCCCTTCTGTGCACGCTATAGCAATGAGGTCTGTTCACTCACTGTGATTTACAATTTCATATTCAGTGTTTTGTGCAGTGAAACAATTTCTCTGCCTGCAGATTGTCTGTATTCCAGGCGAGCGGTATAGAAGATAATCCCATCACTTAACCAAAAGTACGAAACACTTTTACAACGTGCACTTATTCACGTTGAGCTCCCGTGCAGCAGAAGGAAGGCTTCCACTGCCAAAGCATGTTTCACACATCAGGGTCGTCTTGGCAATATATAAAGAGCTTTTGGAGGGTGCCCCGCAGAGGCTTCAACATTAAATCAGAGCTAAGAGCACACATCTGTAGAGAACACAGTAACCTAATCAGGCGTAAATGTGTCATAGCAAAGCACATTCGCTTCTCAGAGCGGCTGCCAAACAACAAGAGAGAGCGTCTTCTCACCCTCAGTTCTGACTGACAGTGCACATCCTCTAAACGCTGCGACTGGAGCTTCTGAGGGCACAAACTGGATAAAGCCAGTCTCTGTGCCCGCTGTCGCTCCAGGCCAGTGGAGGGATTTTCTTGGGGGAGTCTTCGGGGTTCGACCACAATGCGTGGTGGTGGGGGGGGGCGCCGGTGAGTCACCGCTGTGTGGAAGCGGCGATAGAGACGGTGAACAGCTTTCTTAATGTCAGCCGTAATACCCGGGCAGACACGCGGGCCCTAATCGAGTGTGGCACTTCCCAGAGCACCAAAAGCAAAGGAGGACTACCGGCTCATCTGTTCATCATTACACATTTCTTCTCTGGTGCTGCCCGTGCGCCTACAGCCGGGATTAACAGCCTTCAGCCACTCTTCCTTTTGTCACTTTTTGTTTTGTCTGACATTGACATCTTGTCTAATGCATTTTTTTTCACAAATTGAGAAAAAAATCTTTGCAAGCCAAAAAGAACAATACCTTACCGAGCAGGAATGACCCTTCCAATGTGATTTGGAGCCCGTGGGCAAAACCTCCTGCCCTATACTGAGTATGAGAGTGAAAACCTAACCAAGCAAGACGAGGCTGTCTTGTCCAGTCACAGACTGACACATTGCTGATTCACAAACAGCCCAACTTTTTCTTTCTATCTTTGAGTTTGAATCCTTGACATGCCAAGACACAGTTATAAGCAGAATAGGTTTTTTCATGCCTAAATGACAGGCAGCAAAAGAAAGAAGGTCATTTTTTTTCTTTTGAATATTTTTTGAGGTGCTGGACAGGTTCATTCCTGCTTCCTGGGGTGATCTTAAAGCTGAAATTCTCTTTCATGATATGACTTCTTGTCCACTTCAGAGGGAAACAAATTTATATACTTACGGAACAGAAAAACTGGCATCCGGAGAAGGCAAGGTTGAGGCTGGCTGTATATTTCTCACGACATGCTCTGGTTATTCCTCTGATGCCACTGTCATGTTCAAATGTGTATTTCTGAAATTCAAGGTCAGACTCTGAGGTCCTTTCCATGTGGACGTTGCATGTTCTCCTCATGTCTACTTAAGTTTTCTCTGGGTTATCACATATCCCAGCACAGTCAAAAACACAATTGCTCTGAATTACCCCTAGATGTGAGCGTAGCAGTGAATGGTGTGTGTGCGTGTGCTCTGTGATGGACTGGTGACCATCCCTTTGTTCGCTTTGTTGTAGTTCATATTTGACATCAGTTCCTCCATTATTCCCATTGACCTCAACCCAATTTTTGCTGCTGTTCAAGTCTATAACTAAGAGTCTACTCAAAGCTGCTTAAGCTCCTGTGAGAGGAAAATACTTGAGAAATACTTAATTGTATTAATCAAGAATCATATATGTACTTACCGGTTGTAAATTGGTTGATTAGATTAGAGTAATTGCGGACAGACCTCCTACCTTGCTGCCTACCTGCAGTTTACCTTGCAGCAGCATAGAAGCATGAATTCAATAAACCACAGTGGTGGTATTACTTTATATGTGTCTGCATATTTGTCCTTTAATAGCAAGTAGCCTTGAAACAGAGTCTGTCCTGACAACCAAAGTGTTCGTTCTACCCACAGGAGTTTTTTATTTTTCAAAGGATTACCCCCGCTGTGCTGCGATGTCACGGTAAAGGACACTGTTGCAGTAAAGGCTGAATGGGCTCAGGGCGTCTGACTGAAGATGAAGATTAAACTGAATGACATGTCATGACAGTCTGAACACGCTCTCCAAACGAAAGAAGAGACATTAGCAAAAGGGATTTCCTCTCGTATTCTATGGTTTGACCAATTCGGAAATTTCTCATGTGACACGTTGTCACCACGGCCCAAACTTTTAAGCCAGTGATTATTGACATGAGAAAATGGATCCAGATGAAGGACTCTGCCAGTAATCTGCACTAAACGTTTTCCTTAATCCTCTCCGGCCTTGAAAAATGAAGTGGCCAATCACAAAAGTGTCATTCATCAGCTGGTCAACTCTGTGCTTGTAGCTTTAAGAAGAAGGGGGGAGATAAGCAAAATGACACAGCATTAAGGTGGATTTTCTAATTCTGGTCTCTCGTTGAGGTTTCCATGTCACTTCTGTAGCATCTGTCACAGGTTTTCAGCGTTGATATAAATAGAAATACCTTGTGAAATCCCAGTGCAACCTCTTACTTCCCCAGCACTCATCTTAGGGATTGCTCCGTCGTATCTGCACAGGCCGACTTAAATAGGAGCAGGTGAAACAAATTAAATGGAAACATTTTCTCGGGGAGAGAAGCTCCTAAGCGTGCTCGAAATGCCTTCCCTTCCCATTGTTACGTCCTCCGCGTTGAGCATGAAAATTGCGACGTATTTGCATTTGAATGTACGGCCACAGTCTGAGGGGAATTTATGATTTGACTTGAGTGGAAACATGATCGAAGACAACATAACAACTGTTGTTCCATGTATTATTCAGTGATGGCTGATTGTTCTTGGTAAGCACAGCACCATAATTGTTCATGAAGGGGGAAAAAAGCCTTAAGCGCTATACAAACAACAAAAATCCTACTATAGAGAAGCATGCAAATGGGTAACATTACAGGCTGCTACATTTCAGTTCTTACTTTTTAAAGATATCAAGAAATCAAAGTAAGACAAAACATTTTCTGTGTAGTTTCTTTGGGGTTGAAAGATTATGTTTGGCTCCACGTCCTCTCTTCAGCGTGAGGGCAGCAGATCTTTTCAATCAGGTTCTGCAGCCTTTGCACAGTAATTAAATTCTCCTTCACTTCAAAAGATGACCATCAGCCTGCTGCTGTCCTGCCAATCATCCAGTGTGTTTTTCTGCAGGGACTTACAATAATCTGAGCTGAACTGGAGAGAGAAGCGTCCTCTGAGGAACAATTTGATTGTTCATCATGTCAAGCTCATCAGCAGGTAATTTTCCCAGTTGGAAGCGTGCAGCATGTCTGGTAAAATGAGCTGGACGAGGGAGTGAACAAAGGACATATATAAAAGAGACTTTCACCCAAACATCAGGCTGACAAGAGACATTTTCTTTCGTAATTGTTATGCAATGAAAATGCAATGAAAGTGACATCTTCCCTTAATCATGTATTGTGTGTTCAGTCTGCAAAACAAAGATTTCACGCGATGATGGAAGACACATAAACTTGTTTCTTTTAAATAAATAAACAAATTTGAACCGAACTGTCTCCAAAACTAAAGAAATGAAACTGCTGTGACAAGGCTGCAATTTTGCTTTTGTCTGTCAGACCGCAACAGATCAATGTCAGCAACAAAAGAATCAATTGTAAAGTGGGCGACAAAACAGACACAAGGTCTGTTTTCTCTGTATTCTAGTTTGCAGTTTTCTAATAATTTAACTCGACTTCTTCCTGTATGGAACGTTTTGTTTTTTCCAGGAAAACCAACATTTCATATATATATATATATATATATATATATATATATATATATATATTTATCTTAGACACAAGTGGCCAATCACAGAGTGGTTATTAGCAGAACAACAATACTTTTTAAAATCACTGTGAGGGGAAACAAAGCAAAACACAATCACCCAGAAGTGTTTGATGCTTTAATTTTAGTTTATCCTCCTACCCTGTTGAACTCATTGGGACGCTTGGAAGTGGAGAACTCGACATTATATCTAGGATGAAAAATACATCTCCTAAAGCCTCTAAGGGTTGTTGGTTCTGTTGTTTGATACATGTGTTTATCTCCAGCAGGAAAATTACTGCTATGTGCACTCTGGCACTCTGGTTTGGAGCGAAAAGGCTTGAAAGTCAGATGAAGCAATGATATTTAATTTCATTTCACATGCTGCCATGTCACTGTCAGATTGAGTGCATCAGTATTCACGTCTCCTGCAGCTTTTAGGACCAGAAAGACTCTTTGGTGTTGCAGTATCATTAAAAAGCCTCACATTTCTTGCTATTAGCATGCTCCTTCTAATGTGCTATGTTTGTGCTGTGAAATACGGCTTGTACATTACCTCCTCCTTATTTATGAAAATGTCCATGTTTTCTCATGGTGTGAATGCAGCTGAGAGCATTCACACAAATCATTTGACCTTGAATGTGATTTTCCAAGTGTTCCAGTGTTTTCCAGAAAATATTGACTTTGGATCCAATATATTTGATGCTTGATTAGTTATCAAACAAGAAATAATTCACTATTCAACTACTAAATTATGATGTATTAATACATATTATGTTGATATCGATCCCTGGATTCACAGAGGTGAATTAAGCCCAACGTTTACCACCTGGAACAATAAGGCGATGTGGAGCATACTTCTTTTATCATTTTTATTATCCAATCATCCATCCATCATCTTACCAGCTTCGCACCCAATGGTGTTGTGGGAGTCTGCTGTGATCTCCTGTTCTCAAAGGGTGAAGATCATGAATACACCCTGGATAGGTCATCAGTCTATTGCAGGACACACACACACACCATTCACTCACACATTAAAACCTAAGGGTAATTCCAGTGTCTCCAGTTGACCTAAATTTGTATGTTTTTGGATGGAATCAGAGTACCAGGAGAAAACCTATGCAGATACTGGGAGAACATGCAAACTCAAGGTCTGACTGGGATTTGAACCACAGACTCTTTTCAATGAGACAATAGCGCTGTGCACCAATGCACTGTGCTACCTTATCAAGGCCCAGAAGTGAAATATGTATTATTCTGAAATAAGTAAGTACCTCTTAGTTGTAACAGTATTTTGTGAAAGTGAAAGATCCAAGTACTTCTTCCAGCTCCGTTGTTTTCTGCCCATGCTTCCACGGCTTTGGGCTGTTTCTTTTCTTCCTCAAGGTAACAGATCAAGTTAATGGATCGCACCTGTTCACACACAGGTTGCTAATTAAGCCTCCATGCCACAGAGCTGCTTTGCCCTCAGTTATTCTATGTGAGAACATTTAAATTTTCACTGGGCATCAGCTTTGATAAATTACAGGAGTTTAACATCCAAGGATCTGAACCAGAAGCCTCCACTGAGCTGCTGCATCAATTCCTTTACTTTCAGTCTTTGTCGGACTCTTCAATGTCTCTTTCAAGGCTCTCAGTTTCAGTCAGACTGTTTTTTTCAACTGATTTTTACTCATTCAATGGTGGCTGAAGCCTTTCGGTATGACGCTAGCATGATCTCTCTTGTGCCTGGTACTCCCACAGCCAAAAGACATGCATGTTTTAAACCGAAATGACCCCTAGGTATGTGTGAGAGACTGAACTGTGTGTGTGTGTGTGTGTGTGTGTGTGTGTGTGTGTGTGTGTGTGTGTGTGTGTGTGTGTGTGAATGTGGTTTGTGACTTGTGACCTGTTCAAGGTGTATTCTCTGCCTTCACCCTGTGTCCTTTTGAGTAGAACCCTGTGACACCATTAAATGCAAAGCAGGTGAGATGATGGATAGATGGATGGATGGTTGTATGAAAGGATGGATGGATGGCAATAGTTCCTACTTTTACACCTTTTTTTTCCTGAAACAGAAATAATGTTAAACCTCACCAAAAAGTAATATGGAGGAGGTCGCCTGGAGGATGGATGGGGGTGCAAAGCACATATCTCATGTGGACTGAGGCTTATATTGAGGTTACTAAGAGGTCTTGCAGCTGTACCAGTCTCCTGCTAGTTAGTGAACTGCTGACCTTACCACACTGTGAATGTTGTTGCCATCAGCGACTGAAAACAAGTAAATTAGGTCATTTACACAATCGTTCCCAGAGCAGCACAGCCTGTGAGAAATGTCTGCGTGCCTCAAACTCCATTTGCACACATTATTGACATGTGATGCTTGATCTCCTCGCAGACAAAGTGATGCTGCCAGAATGCAATGGCCAGTCAGACAGATGTGGGAGCAACATGCCAACCCTGACCTATCATTCTGGCAATATTTGGCCAGAGATCGATCTGTCTTTTTCCTTAATGCAGAAATAGAGGTCACAGCTTCTGACGTAATATGCAGCCTGTCTGCGCTGCTAAAATGGAAGTCGAGCCCGATTTCAAGGTAGACTGCTCGGCTAAATTTAGGAGCTGTAATTCATTCATCACCCAGTTAGTGAATGCACCAGAGATGCCCATTCTTCTTCCTAGGTGTTAAATATGTCCTTCAGGGTCCCTGACGATGACTTTGAAACAGTCTGCTGAACAAGGTTTCCTCAACAAATCCACCTGCCACTGTGTGCCTGTTTTTTGGTCTACGCTCTGTTGTCACATTTGATTTGTCCCAATAATAATAAAAAGAAAAATCTCCCAGTGACTAAGGAAATTGTGCTCTTGTTAACCATGAAGATGTTTCCCCATTTAGCTATCACGGTTTGCATCCTGGATACAGCATTTTCTGCAGCAAGTGCATGTATTATGATGCCAATTTGTAAAGACCAAATCCTGCTCTCAGGGTCAATGCGTGGTATCGATTTGTGGCGGGCGGCTGAGTGAGCTTATGGCTGCTCTAAATCATCAGTCTGATTGAGCAATATCAGCGCTGATGCTCCTCGCATTGACCATTCACTTAGCAAATCCCGGTCACTGGGGAAACCTGGGTGAGACCTCCATTGAATGATAAACAAAAGTGTGTCGTCGGAGGAACATCAGCGAATGACACAGTCCTGGGCCACAAATGGAGGCAGGCGGAGACCATTGGAGCAGGAGTCATTACAGCTCCACTATCTGTCATGAAGTCTCTCTCTCTCCATCATGGCCCGGTCATCAGTGTCAGTGTAAGGCGTATGCTCTTTAGACAGCAATGAAAGACTGCTGTCAAAGTTTTTCCCTCCGCTTGGAGAGTATCAAACATGCACTGGAGAATTTTAACAAAGCCGACTTCTAGATACAGATGAAAAGCCAAGGTTCCTCGAAAACAATTAGATGCGGCACTGGATCTCTTCACTTCTGAGCCGGCCTGCATTTAAAGCTATATTTTATAAGCCCAACACAATATGAACTCTCATTTGGGAGTTTGTCCAAGACATTTTCTGTCCAGACAATTTAACCAAGCCATTTATTACTACAGGCAGTAGGTAGGTGCTTGGCAAATTGCACAATTTCAAATCAAGGCCAATTTTCAATGGCAAACACCAAAACCTCTTTCATGTGTGCTGTCACCGTTTTATTCGCATGGCACTTGCAGCGCTGGCAGTCGTCTGTGACTGCAGTCAGTTGGGAGCAGTAGCGTGGATTGTGTCATCTATTCCTGGAGGTGACTGCCGAGACATCCTCACTTTGGAGCTGTGAATTTTCAACCGTTTACAGAGTGCAAACGACATAGCCTGTGTGTGTGGCTTTCATCAACAGAGGTCCCCAAGCCTCTTTGAAAATGAAAACACCTCATTTACCAAATATTCATAAATTTATTTTATACATATTTATGGGAAGAGAAGATAAAAGCAAACCTCACATTTTTTAACAGTTGGAAAATGAATTCACATCAGACCAGCTGCAGCAGAGGGACAAGAAGATGGATGGATGGATGGAGGGATGGCTGATCAACTGTATCTTCCCACCATGCACAAAACAAAAAAAGTTGCATATTTTGCTTATGTTTTCTACATTTAGGTATAAAGTGGTTAAGATAATGGATGGATGCAGTTTTTTTTCTCAGTGGAAAATAACACATAAAGCATAACACGAATGAGCATTCTGGAAATTTGATTAAAATTTTGGATATATTTGGAAATGAAACCTCCCTCCAAGACTGCTTAGTCAGACTGTAACAGTCGGTCTAACGAAAATGTTGCCTGTCCTCCCTAAAAGCATTCCTGGTTTGATAAAAACACAGTTAGATAAAAGCATTCCTGAAGATCCGCTGAAATGCATTGCTCCACGTGGCCCACATCCTTCCCTTTTTTCCTGATGAGCACGACTCTGATTTAATTCCCATGGGCGGGATTGAGGAGATATGTAAATACATACAGGAATACATTTCCCACTTACAGATGCAAAGATTCCTGATTAATATTTACGACAGGATCTACAATCAGAAGCTCTTAATTGCACTGAAAATGAAAGCAATATGGTTGGGTTGTGTTAGTGCAGTGGCAATCAATTATTGGGTTTTCCCTGAATAGCATTAATTGATGTGAAATTAGCATCCACGCCTTCAGCTCTGAGCCCATTATCCGGCGATTACGTTGCAGAAATAAAAAATGAGAGTCAATTCATTTGAGCGATTTCACAGTCCAAAAAACACACCCACAGATTTGGAGGGGAAAAAAATGATTTAGAGCGCTGCTGAGTAATGATAAACTTCTCAAGTATCCTTTTAATTGGACGGTTTGAGCAGTTAGTCAGCGGGTAAGCCGGTGAAAACATTTCATATCAGCCGAGAGCAAGAAATGGATACAGAAGCTTCTTCTGTTGCTCTTTGTTGTTTTAGCACTGCGGCTTTTAAAGGAACCGAGCCTAAATCAACAAGACAAAGACAAAAAAACAATATTGTGATTAAATCTGACGGCCATAAAGAAAGTTAAACTCGACTGTGAAGATGTACTAAACAGTTCCTCAGAGCTTGTTAGTACAATCACCTCCTGTGAGAGTCAACCACCTCTTGGCAAGGAGAACACCAGTGGCACTTTTCTTTCCTCCGTCCACTGGGCAGGAATGGGCTAACAAGAGGGTCAGTGGCAGTGATGGAGGAGACGGGCAGGCCCTGAGGGATGCATTACTCACTGCTTTAATCGTCACAGTGATAATCATGTGTGGCAGGAACTGCAGGGAGGCAGTTAGGGCCTATTTGCAGCTCAGTCAGAAGTGCACACGCTCAAACTAATGATCTTGGTGGTGGAAGAGGAGGTGAAGGGGCAGGAAGACTGTGACCACCCTCATGCCCTTGATGGTGGCCATGCAGACGAGTGTGATCACCTGGCTGAAACCATTAAAGTTTGGCAAAAATTTTAAATCAAGGTCAGATCGGTCTGACCTTCTGTTTAAGAGTCGTAAATAAGTCATGGAAAAATAAGATCCAACGGTTATTCAGAGTCTATGAAGACGTTTATCAGATTCCTTTTAAGTTGATACAATGCAAAGCTATGATCACTCTTGGATTTCATTTGGTTGCAAAACACTGTGAAGCAAGTAAAGTTATAGTCATAGTAGCATAAAGAAAGATAATAGAAATGTATTTTCTAGTTCATTCATTAGTGACCCTTATTCACAACAACCACATATGATTCTACCACTGGACGTGATGATTTGACATCTTCTCCAAAAAGTTCAGAAGCAGAAGAAGAACATCATTTAGAAGATCATTAAAGACATATCATCCTCGACTGAAGATGCAAGTTGCAGTCATCTGGAATTTTCGAGTTGGTGATCGGAGGGGTTTGATCTTCCTCAACTCCAAATACGACTTTAGTGGGCGTTCTGTTTGACTCTAGGAAATTATGGCCGCAACTGGAAAACAACATTAGAAGCCAATGAATCATAGGCTTTAATCATAAGCTGTGGTGTTTAGAAATGCTTAATTC
This sequence comes from Karalla daura, assembly GCA_029224185.1. NCBI lineage: Eukaryota > Metazoa > Chordata > Actinopteri > Chaetodontiformes > Leiognathidae > Karalla > Karalla daura. Next base: position 20,690,651 of record CM055192.1, read on the forward strand.
CTCCTTTGTTGACAATCTGGAACTAAAACACAGCATCCAAGGCATCCACGGTATTAAAAGGTGCCAGCTGGGTGAGTTCATACATGTGGGCTCCGTGGCACATACATTTAGATGATGTTCACCCTGTATATAGATTATATAAATGTCTTTTCAGCAGCGTGAAAATAGCTGATCAACAGAAAAATCCATCTTGAACTAAAACCCTCTGCCTGCCTGAATGAAATACCACAGGTCATGTTATATTGACCCACAAATTACACAGCAAATTGAAAAAGAGCAGAATGTTTCTGCATGCTTGCGGAGTAAATATTGCTCTTCTAATGCTTTCCTTGTGTATCTTGCTTTCAACGGTGCCCAGCCATTAACTCCTACAGAAACCACTCTTTATAAATGTCCTTATCCATTACATCTTCAGATACTGTGAACCACTAAAGGCGAAGAGTACTTTTGGTTTGCATTTTTCTCGTACCGGAATGTTGTCACACCAATCACCATTGCACTGCCTTGGCTAGTCAGACAGCGTGCAAGCTTTTACCATGATAAGATGTCTGAGAGCCTCTGAAGCAACTCACTGAGTAAGCAAATGATGGTTTCTAAATTAAAGTATAGTAGCCATCAGCCATTCCGGGCCAGTGGTTAAGATAGAGCGCTCAGCTCTAGTTCCTGAGCAGGATTCTCATTGGTGTAAAGGTGCAGGGTTTATTAAGGTCGGTGGGCTTGTAAGTGTTGCTTCGGCTCCATTCGACAGCACAGTGGGTTGGAAATGAAACAATGACTGCAGGTTAAAGTGCTGACTCCCAATTTAATGCATAGTCCTCCTGTTTTTAGGAAAACAAGGTAAGGAAATGACCCTGAACCAGACAAGGCAATCAGGAAGTTTTAAAGGCTGAATAGTAAAATGCTTGCGGTGTGTCAAGTCAAGTCTCTCCACCCATAAAAACCCATGAAATAGTGAAAAATTCTGCCTTAGTACAGCTCCTGTTCACAGCAACCTCTGTAGTTGATATTATATGTTTCCTACAATAACTGTGGTTCAGACAAGGATATCTTTACGTCTCTACTGTACTTACCTGTTGCATACTGTGTAATAAACTCCACCTTTTGCATTGGTTTTCAATGTTGTCTGTGAACATAAATTGTTTCAGTGAATGTCCATTTTCCCTGAAAGTATGTGGATACACAGTTAAGCATATTGCAAGGTGCAAGGACAAGAGATGCCTTTTGATTACCAGAGTATCAAAATAAAATGTAGGTTGCATTTATGTATTTGCAAGTAGAGGTTTTAAATTAGTCCCTCCTTTGTTGCACTGCAGTATGTGTTTTGAATCTCTCATTCTCAGAGTTTGACTTTGTATGAGTGGGTAGAGGGTGCAGGAAAAGCTGGAAAACAAGCAGAAAAGGATCCTCATATTTCTTCATGGTTGTTGCCTGTCTTACTTTGTATGAGTGGGTTCTTTTATGCTGATTGTGTGGTGGCACAGAAGTGTGAAATATATTCAAATAAACATAAATCTAATAGCAGCCGCTCCAATCATAACAAAGAATCGGTATTGTTTCAATTCAAAACCCTTGTATAGAGCTAAAACACTAAGATATGACCACACAGAAAGAAATGTAGATAGAAACATCAAATATCTCAGATCAGCAACTACAATAGATCATAAAAACAAGTGCTCTTCTTATTTTCCAGTGCAATCATGTTATTGTATTACGTTAACTGACATCCTCCATATAATATCGCAGACTCTGGAAACATTGACTGTTGTGTGGGGAACAGTTTGGATCCAGTGACAAATACAACATGTCAAAGTACACAGAGAGGAGTTATATTGTGCCTCAGCCCGACTCAAATCCCGTAATATTAAATCTGTCAGGCATAATTGGTTTCCTACCAGATAGAGGCATAAAACTGCAGGGAAGACACTGTTCCCAGCTCACCACCATCTGTGCTCTGCGATGTGACACTGCAGCACGACTTAATGAATTATTAGGTCATTAAACTGAATCTGTTTACAGTCGATGCTCCATCTACCACCTTTAACGCCTTGCCTTTGCTCTCGTGGCCCTTTATCCTGCACAGTGACCGACCTGTGACACGCATCTGCACCCGCTCTGCACCTCCGTCTGAAGATTATAGCAACAAACGGTCACACTGTTACTGCAGGAGATTGTCCAGGAGCCACTGGACAGCTGTCTTTCCCAGTTAAAGCCAAACCTGGCGGCTGACTTCAAACACTGTCTGGTGGTGGACACACAGCATCCCTGCGACCTGCATGTGAACTGAGCATACAAGCCTGTTATATTCAGCCCCGTTTTGGCAACACGCTGATTTTTTTTAAGATCATCTGGCCTGAGGATTAGTTGACATTTGGTTGTGATTTGGAAAAGGGCGTTCAGCCATGAGGTGATCATCATAACCCACACACACATCATTAACCATACAGTGCAGCTCCTGTGCACCACCTGAATGTGTTCTGGAAAACATGAGGACTGGTCAAAGCTTTTTTTTTTACCCAAACCAGGACAACATGACATTATAGCATCCATCCATCCTTTGTCTTTCCCATTTTGAACCTTAACGGTGTTGAAGGGATCTGTTGGTGCCAATCTCCATTGACTCTCACACTAGGTGCAACTTAGCATCAACAATTGACCTTTTGCCCACCACTACCCCCAAATAAGCATTGTCCAATCATACATTCGGTCTGTCAAACAGCATATATCCTCCTGGTGCAGTGTGGAAGACCACACTCCCAACTAAATGTCACAAAAAAAATACATACGTCCGCTCCTAGGCAAGGCAATACTACGATAGCCATAGTGACCATAGCAATAGCTAGCTGTCTAATGAGGTGCACATATATACAAAACTGAATATCAAAGTTATGGTTACTATTAGTAAATATTTTATGTTATAAGTATATTATATCCAGAAAACTACCCTCTCAGTTAGCTAATGTTAGTAAATTATTTAACCAGTGGCATTAGGTTTGATTCCTGTGGAAGTTTCACACTGAGAATGGCAGACTTGATGAAGGAGAGAGAAAGCGGTCTGGTTATGAATTTAAAAAGTCACCAAGTCTACTGCATTGACTTTTTTTTGTATTATTAAACAACAGCAGGAGCTCTCCCCAGACAAAACACCATTCCTAAAATGAATAAACCAACACCAGTTTGACTGATGTGCCGCCAGGAGCACCATATCTGAGATATATTTTAGAACAGCTCAGGGCTGGTTTGACTGATAATCCTCAGAGTGCTCTAAAACTCACTGATTTGAGCAAATAAACAAACTGAGCTGCGATGAGAGATTTTGCAGATAAAATCTGGGCAGATGACTGCTCTGAGCACACAGCTATGACAACAGGTCTATACCTCACATTTACTCTTGTTATCACTCATGCTGTGACCAATAAATGTGGATTTTGTCTGATGAGGAATCCAAAAGGCAAAATATTAAAGTTAATTGTTTGTGAATTCATCAAGACTATGGTAAATAATTTGTGAAGTCTTTTAAACCACTGATCGATAAGTAAACAAATAATTCTAGCATCCATATAAATCAGTTGCTGCGCCTCATTGTCTGTGTTGATGCCTCCTTATTGTCATGCAGTCATCATTTTTCACTTTTCTCACTTTTTGAATTACAACTCAGCCCATATGTTACGCCTTATCCCTTGATGTGTGACCGAACTTTCAAAATTACAAGAGTCTCGGAAAGGTTTATCTCACTTTTGCTTATCTTGGTTGGAGAGGAAAGCAAATTACCTTCTGTTTTCTTGGTGCCCTTTTCCCTCATCCAACATTTCCGCCCCTCAACCTTGATCACAGGCGACACGTCTTTCTTCAGGTGAAGAGGACTGAGGGGGAGGACACAACAGGAAGCAACGACAGCGACAGCAAAACATAAGCCGTTCGCGGCTGGACAAGTGTTTTCAGGGCCGCACAGAGAAATAACATCCTGCCTGAGGCTTCTTGTTTTCTTCTAAAATTTGATGATTGGCAGCAGGGATATGAACCCTGCATGATATGGGAGAAAATGGCAGAGAAAGTGTGAAAGCACAGTGATGGAAAAAAAAAAACCTTGACCATGTGCTGGTTCTATTTTCTGAAGATGTAGAAAATTATATATTTATTATCTTTTCACGTTTTCACCAATGTTGGCGTGTGTTGTGTTGTGATGGCTGGCAGCACGAAGGAACAGATGCCTCTGATTAGGTGCCATTACTCCTCTGTGGAGTCACACAAACATCCTTTTGCTTCCTCCCATGGGTGCTCGCAGGTCTGCTGCCAGCGATGTTCATGACAGACGTGTGTGTGCGTGTGTGTGTGTGGCAGTGATAAACAAGGAATTTAAAGACAAAATGTGACAAGTAGATTGAGGATGCGTGACAAGTGTGTGCAGAGGTACTCCTCAGCTCCCACACATCTTGTCTCTCCACCAGGACCTAAAAATTCAGTTTGGATGACATCGTGCAGCCGATCGGCCAGGCAGGATCCTCGCAAGACTGGTCCAGAAGATTAAAGCCGGACATCTGGCTTTGATGCCGGCTCTGCTCTGTGGCGACTCCAGTGGATTGTTGTCCTGCCCAGCACTTGAGCTCCTTCTCTTCCTGGCTGCAAAGACTGCAGCTCTTCCATGGTTTGGACACAAAAACCAGCCCTAATCTTGCACTCCTGTTCAAAATAAAAAGCCTGGTGCCTAAAGATGGGCCCAGCAAAATCAACTGTTGGATGACATCCGGGTGGAATAAATACAACTACATTAGATACAGTATTGAGACTGAAGGAAAAAAGAGCCATTTTTTGAAAGCAGAAGCTGTTGAAATCCTTTAGTTTGGGTTTGAAAATCCATACAAACAATCTTTCAGTGAAAACTGAGTGCCTGTAGTTGAGATGCAGTTCTATGAGACAGGTCTCTTTGGCAGTGATCTTACATGATCAAATAACATCTGTCTTTTCTTATTTTTTAAATTTATTTATTTTTTCTAATGGCTTTCATTGGATTTTGGAGTTAGAGGCATTTTTATTCTTGTGCACTTTCTGTTCTCCATCTCACTTTGTACTAGAAATATCTGCATGTGTTGTTTATTTGTCAGCAACATAATCACGAATGTCAACGCCCACACCACAGAGTTGTAGTGAATGTGTAAGTGAAACAGAAAGTAAACATGGCCTTTGACTCTCATCATGGCTGGTTAAAAGGGAGAAATGTATCTAACAATCAATCAGAATGTTTTATGCAAATATGCAGGAGGAACTTTGTAACTTCCACCTCCTTCAGCGCCTTAACAGCTTTCTAAAACAGAGTGATCTGCTGCCTGCTCAGCAGCCTTTAATCTACATGGATAATTGCTGAACTTGAGGTCTAAATACAGATACAGAAGGCTAGCAGGACGCCTATTGTTTTCAAAGATAATAACAGTGTGCATATAAATATTCTTGTCTCAGGCATTCAGCACATAGCGTCAGATTGATGATTTGTTTTGTTTGATTTGTTTGTGGTAAACTGTCTTAGTCACGACTCTGCTTTACTATGGAGAAAGTAATTATATGGGTCATTAAGTGGTCCAGAGCTCCTAGTTATTGCATACATTGATAACTACATCAAAAATGTACCTTTTATCTTTTTCATGATCTTGACTAACCATGGGAGATAGTTTGTACCAACTATTGCCGCCTGTGCTCTTGGAAGTCCTCACTTTGAACCTCACCACAAAACACAAACTATCCACTTAAATAATGATCGTTACCATACTTTCTTAATTTTACATTGAACATGAACATGAAATCACAGAATTTAATGATATAAAACTGTATTTTCATGAAGATTTAAGACTCACTAGAGACCAAATACCACTGTTTCTGAGATATTTTGATAGTAAATTACTTTGAGGCTCAAGTGTGACTCAAGCCCAAAGAACTCACTGGTCCCTAAAATATCCACCATGCTTTTCAACAGCGTGTATACCCCCCGTCTCTGTCTGGTAAATTTAGACTTCTTTGAAACCTCAGGCCACCAGTTTCTAATTTAATGTTAATCTCAAGCCCAAACAGAGCTGAGAAGAGTCTCTTAGGTTGGATAAGTGTGGCTTCAGAGTAAAATCACCCAGATTATTCTTTAAAGGTAAATATGGAAATGTGAGAAACACTGTGTAGTCTAGTCGGAGTCCAACAGACACATGGAAACAGGCCTAAACTTAAATCAGCATATGGAAAACAAGTGATCGACATCTTGTATCATCGAGAGGGATTCAGTGAAGAGAAAGTGTGAGTTAGAGACAGAATCGACGCAGGTTCATCTTTAAAAACAAGACAATAGAGGGCAAAGCTTTCAGTCTCAACAGGAGTTTTGAGAGGGAGAAGAACAAGGCGTCTTCATCTGCGCCGATGTCCACTGCATCACAAAAACCCAGAGCAGCTATCAAAGCAGTCGCCTGGTGTTGTGACAGCATGGGTGGCTTCTCTAATGGGGAACTTAATGGCCTCTGTATTTCATGCAGTACAGGTGGAGGTATACAGTACGGTGCCTCCCTGAAGCGAGCACCCCCAACTGTGGAGCACAAAATAGCTTTGAAGTGTTTCGAGTAATTGTTCCTGCTTCACACAGAGACGAAGAGCAAACACTTACGAGATAATAGATTTGTCCCTTTAAAAACATCTTCATGCTGTCTTCTTTTTTGACTTCCCGAGTTTCTTTAGATTGCGAATATAGAAATTATCCCGCGTCCTGTGGGGCTGTTTTTCTGAGGCCGCCACAGCGACCCTGGAAAATGTTTAGTCGCGCAGGTGCTCGTGCTCGGCCATTTATCAAACACCTTGTTTATGATTCTGTTTTGTGGCCTCACTTGTCCACGCACAGCAAGGCGGAAATTAATGAGTCAGAGCCTCTCTGCCACTTATCATCCAAACTACGTGCTGCTTTGTGAGAACATTACCGAGGGCGCATTAAATACATGGAAGAGAAATTGATTCAGACGATATTCATAATACACAGGAAGAAATGTTTCCGCAGCAACATTATGTCCTGTCAAATAAGTATTAGTGAGAGATGCATTTAGCGTATATGGGAAGCTGACGTGTTTCCTTGGGATATTTAGTATGTTACATGCACTGCTGTATGAAGTTTTGTGCTTTGCTTTCAAGTTGAGATTTGTAGTTTCCTGTTGACAAAAAGGAATTTTGACCCTTAGCCCTGACCAACGCTACAATAATTCACTTTTGGCAAGTTGAATATATCCACCAACCCGATCACTGTGATTTATTTGTTGTTCCTTTCGGTTTTTGTTTTTTTTTCTGCTGCACTGAGCATCTCATACGTTGTATTTTGAGTGTTTCAGTGTGTTTTCTTTTTTCAGTGTTTTTATTTTATCTCCTTGGCACTAAAACCCCATGAACCAACTTAGGAAAAAAACCCTTTTGAGAAGTACATAATAAAATTATACAGCAGCAAATAAACAAAAGTTTGGGAAAATAAAAATAAAAAGCCAGCAGGCAACAGTAGAAGCTCCAATGTGCAGATATATGCAGTACCTCTATGCAAGTATTGCTGTTGTACGTCAAACTATATAAATCAAGTCAATTACTGTGATGTTTTCACTATCATAACATAGCTGTGCAAAGAAAGTCAAAAGCAACTCAGTCGGCGACGAAAACAACAAGTACTCATAGGTAGACAAATAATATTTTTTTTCCATTTATTCATTAAAGTATGTCATTGGTTTTGTAACTTAACAGTGTGCAAAGGCAGGGACAGCTCACTGTTCAATCTCTTACTCAATTTAGACATTCGATAATAAATACAGTGGTACACAGTTTGTGTCATGTTAGTAAGCATATTTTGGACTTTTAGCAACATATTAGTACCACATGTGTAGAATGTGGTGGACATGTAACAAACTACTGGAAGAAATAGGCCAACAGATTAGAGGAGAAATAAACAATGATGATACTGCATCAGAAGCAGAACTTAAACACACATTTTCATTAATTTTGTTTTGTCGTTTGGACTCCAGAGACCCTAGCTGCTTATGTAGTTTCAGAAATGACACATGATGTACGCTTGTGCTCAGAACACGAGACAATATGTACTACATCTCCCCAATTAATAAATCGTAGATTGATTTATTTTCTCTCCAGATTTTCAATCTCAACATTCATAAAGAGACCTTGCAGATATCTGACAGCTTTATGCAAGTCGTATTACATATAAATGAGTTATCATACCTTTCTAATTTGTATCAAGGGCTACTTCACCTTATTTTGTGACTATCTATCATCTCCGTTTCTGTGTTTCTTTATTTTGTAAATAATGGGCTCCTCCAGATGAGCCTCAGTGCATGTGCCAAAGATGAATACCGCATCCAAAATATCAGTGGCTGATAAATTCACACTGTCCCCGTAGAACTGCATGAGTCACCACAAGTTGTCTGCACAAGACATATTAATGAGGGATGCTTTGAGGAGAAAGTCACGCTGAGATGTGTCATGATCTACTTGTGCATTAGTGGCAGAATCAGCCATTTTCCTCCCGCGACATCTGCGTCTTGGTAAAAGCCAGGAGAGAAATCTAGACAAGGAGACAAAACAAAACGGACACTGGATGAGCTGGATGTCGTACGCTGTTTGCCACGGCTGACTGAATCACCGGGACATCAACGTAATGCACTTCTGTTGGCATTATTAATCACTCTTTTGTTGTTAGCCGTGTTTATTTGTGTGCTCTTTCTCCCTACTGTTGATGATCTTGAGGGGCATTCGAGTCTGAGAAAATTAAGGCCATCAACGCATATGCCATGCCGAGTGGTTGATTGCAGAATTCCCACATCGGGGAGCAAAGTCCATTATCATTAGTTATCCAAAGATATGTGCTGCTGAGAGTTGAGGATGACAGAGCTAGGGGATGAAAGGAGGGAGGAGGAGGCAGAGAGGGTAGGAGATATACTAGGTGAGGCGGCCAAGGATGAGAAAAGAGAGCTCAATAGAGCGGGAGAGATTGAAAAGAAAATGCACAGACACATAACCAGAGAGGGAGAAAAGAAGAGGCGAAGGCACAGCGAGGGGAGAAAGTGAGAACAAGAGAGAGCTATTGATTGTCGCCTCTGCACCTGCCGTACTGAAAGAAAAAGCACCAGACAAAATCAAATGTCATCATTTGGGAAGAGACCGGCGGCTTCTCCGACTCATCTCGCACGAGGGCCACTCTGGCTGTCATCCGCCATTCCCTCCGACATTCATCAAAATTCATCACCACTGCCCAGAGAGAGATTCATCTGAAGCAAACACATGCTGGAATGTGCAGGCATCAATCGCTGGACTGTGCACACAGGAGAAGCCGGTGTGGCACATTTTCAAATATTTAAGCGATAAACAAAGAGGATGATTGAAGGTGTCTGAGTGAGATGAGTGACACTGTGGGGTTACACAGACGATTTTTGATTGCATAGAGCTTTTTTAGTTTTCTAGTACAAGATCCGGATTTTTCCTCATAATCATTCATGCGTCTTTGTATGTAAAAATGTGTCATGTTGGTCTGCTTGAGGCCTATCTGAGCACATGTTTGGCAAAGGCAGAGAATAGACCATGGAGAGGATGGCAGTCCATTACGGGGCTCGCACACCATTCACTCTCACACTCACACCCACAGGCAATTTTACAGTCTCCAATTGACCTAAAGATGAATGTTTTTGAGAGAGAGAAAACCCACGCAGACACAGGAAGAATATGCTGCCTCCATATAGAAAGACGCTCACACAGGTCCTGCTTGCTGTGAGGCAACAGCAGTGTTCAGCAAGAGATCATGTTGGCCCATTAATATACCTTCATCCTGTGCAACAAAAATAAATGGACTCCAACTCCAACCAAGTCAGTATTGCATAGAAATCTGAGAAAAGTGCATTTAATTTCAGTATAAATAGCCATGACATGTTGTAAAAATATATAATGTCACTTATTTCTGAGTTTCTAAATAGTCATCATATCTAATGAACAGCGTGATACAGACTTCACTCTAATCAAAGGCTCTTTTGTTGGCAAACTTCTACATGATCTCTTTCAAGTGCCTCTCCAAGATGTTGAAAAAAAAATCCATCTCTGCCTTGTTGGGGCCAATACAAATGTCTGCCTTTGATCTCAGCAGGAGTTAAGTTGTTTTTCATACCGATTCTTGACCCCTTTCAGCTGGGAGATGTTTAAATGAGCTGAGGTTTTGTTTCCATTTGCTCAGCTTTTCTCCGACAATGTCACGCTGGGATGGAAAGATACAATCGTGGAAAGGTTGAGGATATAAGACGAATCAAGCATACCCCTCCTCTGCCTTACTTGATTTTAATTTGGTTTCCAATAGAAACAGGGGCAGAGCTCTGATAATGGTGTGTGTGCACTTCACTGATATCCTGAACAGTGTTGGATGCCGTGCCCTTTGTCAGCACTAACTCATTCTCAGCGGTGGCGGAGCACCTAATTTTATTAAAGCAATTCAAGGTTTTTCTCTGCACACTTTTGAGGGTTTGTCTAAAAATCTCTTAACTCTTCCATGAATTGAGTGCGTGGGCAAACCCTGCACGACCTTCACTGCCAGCTATACGACTGTTAATCACAGCTTTAAAGCAAGCTGGGCGAGGTGTCATCTTCAGTATCTTTTGGTGCTAATTTTCATTTCCAGCTAAAGAAAATTGAAGTTTATTTACCAGGTAACTACTTTACAGAGCACTATGAACTATAGGCTGAGGAGACACAAGCCTGGACTAGATGACTAGTATTCTCCTGCCTTTGTTTCGTGTGTTTCTCAGCTTTCTTGCAGATTGATCAGTTTCCTTTCACACACACAATGCTGGCAGAGACTAGAGTTTATGCTGCAGTGACCATGTGTAGATATGCTAAACTTCACATCTCTTGCTGCTTTGCCTCTGATGGAAATGTACAGGGGGGGATGCTGGCTGTGCTCTCTGGATTTGACATTTTCTGTAAGTGCTTTTTGTGTGGTATCCACCATATTTAGGTTGCCGACTGCTGTTGTCTACTTGTCTTGAAATGTGCTGGAGTGATTTTCCATGCGGCTTCTCTCAAATGTCACGAGTGGATGTGTGACTTCCTGGACAATGGGACATTTAGAGCACTTGCAGTTTTAAATTCATCACATTGTTATCCGTCCTATGTGGAGGATCAACTATCTCTTGACCTCACTTAGCATGATCCATCGTGCAGCCGCGGCTGCTGGCAGGAACAAGGAGTTATGCTCTCGTACATTGACTCTCTGACACCAGGGTGACAGGGTGCTTGAAATACTGCTGGTCAACCTCCAGTTGATCTCTCAGTAACCTGTGTTTCCAGCCAAGACACCGCAAAAAGGTCATTGCATACAGCCAGAGGGCAAGTAGGAGCAGAGAGAGAGCAGGCCAACCGAACACATCCTTTTACATAACAGTCATCGCAGATGGGTTGTAGAAACCCACGTAGAGGACCTTGGTTTCATTGTTAGGCCTTCTTCATACTTGAACAAAATGTTAAGAAGTGTTTCATAACTATTTTAGGTCAGTGTGCGCTGACACTTGTAGAAAATGTGCTTTGAAGATTAAAGTGTGACTTGTTCTTTGATTAAACTCTCGGAGTTCAATAAGATAAATTCCAGAATCATTGTTCTTTATTCATGTGACTGTCAAACTCTCCAAACAGTTCTTGAGTTATTTATATGTGCGGTGAAGCTGAAGATGAAAGAAGAGTAAACTTTATCAGGCACTGGGATGAAATAAACAGGTCTAATCTCTATTTAATTCTCAATCCAAACTAGAATTTTAATAATCTTTGAAGACAAGAGCTTATGTTAGACTTACATTTGAATTATTACTTATTCAAGACTCTACCTCAACAGCACATTGCTACCTTATCATTGTGCAAATAAAGAAAACCGCACCAAGTATGTCTGCTGTTCCTTCCAGCATTATTTATACAGAATACAGCGCACTGTGTTTTTTCCGTTTTATTTTTTGTGTTGCTCGGCTTTAAGCTCCACGCTGTGCAGCTTGGGACGACGTTCACAGGTCGTGAGCGTTCCTGGCTGGAGCCATTTTATCACAGCTTCGTGTCACAGCAACTACAGCTGATAATGAAACGAGGCGAAAGGGTTGAGGTGAGAAGTAGGACAAAACCTCGGGGCACAGACTCTCCCCAGCATCTCATTTCAACCCTCAGCCTCTTGTAAGGATGAAGCCATGGGAGCTGTGTTTGTGTCTTTATACTGTACGATTTTATGTGTGTGTTTGTGTCTTTGTATGTGTGTGTGTGTGTGTGTAATCGTCCTGAGCGCTCTCTCCCTGGAGTCCAGGGATGCTTAGTGGGGTAGGGCTCTGGACTGCCCTCGATAAGGACGTCCAACGACGTGAGCCACATGCAACTTGTAGATAAAATAAAAGGACAAAGAGCGAGAAAAGAATGAAGGCCGCAAACAAACTCCGATTTTTTAACCGGGTTGATTCTCTCTCTCTCTCTCTCTGCAGAATCAAGGTTACAGCGAGCTAGAGCAGACGCATTTCCAGACACTGTAACAGGATTAGTTTCACCATAGTGTCTGATGCAGCTGTGTGTGAATGTTTCAGCGTGAGTGTTTGAGTGTGTGTGTGTTTTTCTGTGCAACCTCCCCCACCACCCCCAAACACACATACTTGCATAAACACACACACTTAGCGCAATGGCAGGGAGCTCTACAAAGGACTTTATAGGGTTATTTAGGGATTTATTTTTTATTTGACTCTAAAGAGTGCTCATTTTCATAAAGTGTGGAGGTGGAATTTAGAGGGGGGACACATTATTTGAGTAAATGCCACATTACCATTCAGAGCCAGACAGACTTGACTGTTATGTCCTATGGCTGTAGATGGTCTTGACCAGTGGCAAAGAGCTAAGCACAACCACTGCTTACAACTCTCTGGAAATTAATCATTATCCAGCTGGAAGAAAAGAAGATGTATAAATGACATTTAGGTCATTTTGATGTCTTGCTTAAAAAAAAAAAAAAATCACCAGGGCCTTGAGTTTGTGTGGGTGGTGGCCTATACAGGAGCAAGCTTACTGACATAGGTCAACTCAAGGAATGAGGATGGATTTAACTAGAAACCACAGTTTTGTGATTAGGTATGAGAACATGCAAACTCCACAGAAGGGTCTTTGTTTCGACTGGGAATTGAACTCCGGACGTTCTCACTGTGAGTTCTGTGGTTGAGTTAAACTTTGAAAACAACAATGTTCACAAAAACCTGCAAACATTTATGGACTGTGGTGGTAGTGGTAGTGCTTTCCAACTAAATATCTTTTGCTGAAATATACTATTGAATTTCCTGCTGAGTCTATGCTACTTGGATTGGTGTTCACCTCTAGAACACCTCTCAGTCAAATACTAAATTGGTAGCATTTTGTTTCAGGTCCATAATATGCCTGGTATGTGGTTTTTTTGTCTTGAGTGTATTTGAGCAGAGCTGATACCATATAACAGACACAACTCTATACATTGGTTGTAATTGTCCCATTTCAGAATGTTACAGAGTTAAATCATTAAATATTTACATATCACCGTGTACAGGGAATAACACACTAAAGCTGCGTTTAGCATCTGTTTCTCATTTTGCCATAGCTGGATGACACTATTTTGACGTCTCTATCCCTGTACAGCCTTGAGATGAGGGGCTTTGGATTATTGATCGAAAATGTCATGTAAAAATTTGGCTTTCAGGGCGTGTAGAGTGACTGACGGGGCTCAAAGAGAGAGAGAGGAAGAGAGAGAGAGAGAGAGAGAGAGGCAAGGCTGAGATATCGACGCTTTTCCTGCTCAGGAAACTGGATTTTAAACCTTTGTGAATTCAGCTGATCAAAGTGGCAACACCTGGAGACACATTCAACAAAGAGACGCCGGAGGATGCCTCTTCTGTGACATTAAGTCTCTGAAACATAGTTTGAAGTTAATAAGAAGTGAAAGAAGTTTTTCAAATGTAAAACCTCAAAGGTGTGCACGGAGGCAACTGCAGGCATTGATTTTGCTCCACCTCACTCCCCAGGTATTTTTCAGGCAGCCAACAGGGCTGATTGAGATTTGGCTCCAGCGATACTGTGGCGGCGTCTAAGACATGCAGGTAGGAAGTGTCTTATCTCCTCCTGAAGAACTCCTGGGGAAGGTACAACAAACTCGATCACACAAGGGCACTGAGTCACTTTAAGAGTAATCTTTGGCTTTTTCTCTGCTGGAGTGCTCTGTGGCATTGTCAGGAAAATCCCTTTTTTTCTCTCCTTTTGCAATATCTTCTTAAGCATGGCGGGCGAAGCCCCATTGAGCTCACAGTGGTTGGTAGCAGAACACAGAGAAACGAATCTGTATCTGAGGGTGGAAAACAGGAGTAAAAATGCTTTGACAATGCTTCACTTCACATTTTTTTCTCACGGGAACAGACCTGAATCAAAGCTCAAGCTTTTTGACTGATATTTATACATGAATAATTCTGGCTGTGCACAGTGTGAAAATACAAGGTACAGTGCATGTTATTTAGGACAAATGACTTTCTCATCAGCTGTACTGTAACGACGACATGGCATCTTAAGATGGCAAACATGGCTCACATGAAGAGGCTTATTTTCTTTGTGCATTTTAGAGATGAATCCAAAGGCTCACTGCACAGAGCTGCACAGGCTCGATAGCATTTAACTGACGTCAACAATGTTTCCCCTAAAAGGTAAAATCCATTCAGCACAGCTCTAATTATTTGTTATAAAGACTTGCCTCTTGTAATTAGTGACTGGCTGCATTTTACATTATGTATTTTAATGAACACAACGCACATGCAAAAATGAATTCTGCTTCAAGTGAATATGAACAAGAAGATAACAAGCTGTGACACACTAGGAGCAGAGAGAGTTCCCCACTTTAAGAAGCAGTTACTTGTTGCAGATGCTCACAGCTATGTTTATTATTAAGTGCACACACTAAGAGCACACGCAGATGAGCACATGGGTTAGTAGAAGGTCAGTGATTCAACCATTGGTAGAGCAGACCAACCCTGTCTCTGCCACCGATGTCTAAATGGGAGTTATTCAATGAATGTGACTTCTGTCTGTTGAGTGCCCCTCGAGTGGCCTAGAAAGTACTAGAAAAGTACTATATAAGAACCGATCCTTTTACCATTTACGTACATGACTTCATATGGTGGGAGATGTGATGTTTTGTGATGTTTTTGATGCCCGGTTTGAAAACAAAGAAGCTGAAAGATGAGCAACCTCTGGCTGCTTGAGGTTACCTGAAAGTTCATCCCCCATAGAAATAAGATGGTTACTTACTGGTGCCAAATTTCCAGCCCAGTGCCACTGAACAAAGCATAACAGTTCTATTGTGAGTGAATCCATTCACATTCTGTAGCCCGAGGAAAAAAACTGGGATATGGAGGGGTTTTTATGTGACAAAGAAGCTGATGGAAGCCACAGGAGGTTTTTAGTTTGAATAAGTGGCACATATGATTTTGAAAGGTGAATTTTTGATTATTTCAGGTTGCAAACTTGAAGTGTTCACAGGTCTGAATAAAAACCTTAATTTTATGGTGCAAAAAAAAAAAGTTTTCCCATTCCAGACTCTTTTAACAGCTTTTTTAAGATGTTGTTCATTACGAAGCAGTGGGTGCTTCACTGCGAGGTTGCAGTTATTAACTTAAAAAGTTAGCTGAGAGTTAAGCAAACTCATGAGCTTTAATACACGCTCAAGTATTTGAAATTCACCGTCCTGCCATTTTAATTAAGGGCAGAGAGACATCTTATCTCTGCTCTAATTAATAGAAAAGAACACAGTTTCTGCACTGCAGAATAAAAAATGGTGTGTGTGCACTCAAGTGTGTGTGTGTGTGTGTGTGTGTGTGTGTGTGTGTGTTTGTGGCAGAGGTGATGCACCACGCACTAATGTGACAGAAAAATAAAACAGACTACTCATCCCTTCAAGCCACTTATCTACTATTTTCCCCTTGAACCCTGTGGCTGTTTATGCTGAATGTTTCCCTCATTATCTGATACTGAAGGCAAATATTATTAAAGGTTGTCCAGCACATCCACACAGAAAAAAAAGGTAAAGGTGCATAATTATTTTACATTCTGAGATGGTATTATCTCAGAATCACAAATTAATCATCTCGCCTCAATATTAAACTGCAGTTTATATCTCAAGAGGATAAAGTGATGATTATCCTGATAACAATCAAATTAAGATTAACAATTACAATTTAATTAAAAATTATAATATAATATAATAATATATTTTTTAAGCACCTTGAATGTCACTGCAAAATTGCATGATAATTAACCTATTCCATAAATATGTTGTAGCAGAACATACATAATACTAAAATATTTGTAATGAAAGGCAGGTATTTATGCTCATGTGATTAACTGCTTCACACCTGGTCAGTATTAGAATTTTATATTTTCAGACCAAAGTCTATTACTGTTTCTCTCTCAGTAAACAAAACAGCGTTTGCTAAGATGATGCAATGACTATTTCTCAAATTTAATATCTTAATAAGTTATCTTGATTTATCTACACAGGATTAGCAAGATTGCTGATGTCTCATCGTTGAGAGATATTTTCGGGACACTGAGCTTGTTTTTAGATAAGCAGATTAAAGCACAACAACAGCAATAAAAAATAAAAAAGCTCTTTGCTTGTTTTAGTACAAAAACAAGACAGAAAGTCTACAGAGCCTCGCTGGTAGCTGCTCTTGGCTATTTTCTTAGATTAGCATGTTGGTCGGACAACAGAAAGCACAAAGCGCTGTTGAGATGACAGAGAGAGAGGAAATGAAGTCAGGGGATATTTCACTGAAGATGATGAATTGATTGAATGCATCGTGGACAGGACACACACACACACACACACACACACACACACACACACACACACACACACAGGGCAGGGGCAAACGTAGGGGCAAACGTCTTCACATGACCTAACAACACCACATTTCCGGTGGATTCAGAAGCTTATGTCTTTTTTTTTATAAAAGCAGGTGTTACTTTTGTTTTAGGGCGAGAAGGGCAGTGGTTTGATTCACTTACACAGACTCATCATTGTTTAAGTTCTCTCATTACGCTGTGAGAACCAAGGTATATGGAAAGGCGTAAAAAGTGATGGCTTCTTTAAAATGGTCAGATGTATGTCCACATTGTACCCGAAACTACTGTAATAGAGAGTGAATGTACAGATATTCTCACTTCTGCTGTAAGCGCCTAGCTTTATATCAAGTCCAGAAAACTTTTGTTGCTCTCGAAGAGGTGATTTGGGTCATAGCACGGGCAGGTAGACAGATCCAAACAGCAACAAGAAAAACAGCATTACAACCACAGCAACAACACACTGCATCAGCCCCTCCAGCCTTCTGAACTGATGCAATCCAGAGGTGAGTGAATGAATATGGAAATCGCATCCACACACCAACATGTTGTTGTGAGCTAGTTGCACCTCATCAGGTCATCGTCTTCCAGCTGCATATTTAGAAATATTCATACACGTGTACATAGAGTAAATTATTTCTCTGAATGATTTGTCATTTGCGCTTGCAGGCGGTTGCTTCAGCTCTGATGTAGTGCAGCTGAGAGTGGCTACACGCAGCACTCTCGTGTTCACCTGTGATCGCTTCACTTCAAAGAGTGAGAGATCTACCACAGCCGAGTCCAGCTTTCACCCTCTCAGTTGTTTGGGAGGCAGTATTTATTTATTATCTCCTAAGTTTCTGCCTGGAGAACTGTAAACACGCTGTATCGTAATCTCATTCTTGCAACAAGGTAGAATCATCAATTATACAAAACTGCAGCTGCAAAATTAAAAAGCGCAGTCTACAAAATGAATACGCTGCACACTCCGGTTCCCAGTGCCGCTGCTGCTCAGTGGCCCTGTTATATTTAGCCTCAATAATGCTTCCTGATAACTCAAAAAGTAATTTCCCGTCCAGTTACAACTAACGTGACCCTTCAAGGCGCCGCTGCCGATTGCAACTGGAACATATCCTCCATCCTCCCACACTGCACAATTACAGGTGCACGCAGTAAATACCGCGGCTAATATATGCAGGATATCTCATAGTGCCTCTTATCAGCCAATCTTCTCATTTTGGAGAAATACTTCACGAGTGCCAAGAAATAATAGGGCTGGCCTCTGTGTTAATTGCATTTTGAGATTCAGAATTATACACCAGTAGGAGCCCGAATCAAGTTATTTCTGAGCAGCTACGGGGAGGATTCCTTGGGAATGTTAAGTTTGTACAATCTAGTCTACAATGTATACATATGCTGTATGATGCACACACGGCACAGTGGAAAATTAGAGTCTCAATTCTATCTCTATGCATGCTTCTGGACAGTGGAAACCAGACTGGTGCAATGTGCAAACTACACAAAAAGACCCTCAGTGCAACCAGGAATTTAATCAGGGACCTTTTTGTTGAGTTGACAGTCCCCTCCTGTTTTTGTAAAAAACTGTAAAAACAAACCATCTGAATGAAAATGCATTAGAGGATTCATAGCAGACTATTTAGAAACCCAAAAGTACAAGCTCTCATGAATTTCTTAAAGGCTGAGTCATCACTGTGAATCATCAGTCAGTAACAGTCACAAAGGAATATATTTGTTTAAATCAAAATGTGAGGGAAATGAAAAAAAAGCAAAAAAACTAAACACGCATCTCAAATATGAATGCAAACAAACATGGAGTGGTGTCGAATTTCAAACAGTGGGTAATGGCAGGTCACCAAGAGAGTATTATAAACTACAAAGGCTTTGGAGCTGGTGGGCACGCGGGGCATTGAAATCTAAGAGAAGTTGATCCAGCAGCAGCGCAGTTCATTTCTGTAATCAAGCTCCCGAGTCACTTGCCACCTGCCGTCACCGCTTCTCCAAACACATTATAGACTGCCGCATTGCGAGGGAAACCGGAAAATGCTTATTTTCCATTATCTGGGATTTACACTGGGACAACAATGAAGAGTCTCTGACGATTAAATGCGCCCCAAGCCAAGGAAATGTCACGGTGACGCTTCCAAGTTCATCTGAATGAGAGGATTGCGGAGTGACGTGGATGAGGATGAGAGGAGCGTTAAACGCTGATAGAGAGTGTGTTAATATTTGGCTCAGTTATGAATACTGCGTCACCAGAAGCGTGTAAAGCTTGTTTCGAGTTCCTCTGCAAAACTTTCTACAAACGGTTTTTCAGGGACAAGGGAAAACTTTTCAACCAAGTTAGGATTAAGACCTAAAAACTCAGATTGACTGCGAAAACAGACATGGAACAGTGAATAATGAAATACAACAATTCAATGAAATACCCTGAATTGCCAAAAGTACTGCCAAAAAGGTCACCTGCCTCGACTTGCACATGACCTAAAGTGCACATCCTGCTCTTAATCCATAGGTTTTAATATGCCATCTGTCCACTCTTTACAGCTATAAAGGCTTTAAGTCTTCTGGGAAGGCTTTCCACAAGGTTTTGGAATGTGTTTATGGGAAACTCTATACAGACCAATCAAGTTCATCCACACCACACTCTCTCATTCATGTATTCATGGACTTTGTTTCGTGCACTCCAAAACTGTTCCCACAAAGTTGGGAGCATGGAATAGTCCAACATCTCTTCATAAGCATTCAGAGTGCTCAGCCATGGAAACCCATTCCATGAAGCTCTCTACTCACTGTTCTTGAGCTAATCTGAAGGCCACATGAAGTGTGGAGGTTTGTGACTTCTGCACACGATATGCCTCAGCATCCGCTGACCAATGCTGTCTGCATGCAATCTGCATGTCTTGGTACTTGCTTTTATACACCTGTGGCCATGGACATGATTGGAACACATTTTCAATTATTTGGATGGATGAGTGAAAACTTTCCGCAATATAGCCTGCATCTTTTTGGTAGGGATGAGGACATAGCTATTGTGGATAGTAGTTTGTATTTTCTTGCATCCAGAAAGTTTTGAAAATGTTAAAATGAAACAGACAAAAACATTAACTTAAATTGATATTTTCCACCTTAGGCAGATGTATTGTATATCCCTGTGTGTGGAAACTATTTCTGCATGATTAAGCATTTAAAGGTTGAGACATTTAAAGCTGCTGTAGCTGCCTCTAGCTTCAGACACACTCCTGATCTGGTTTGAATTGCTTAATAATTAAATTGAGAAAAAGCAGTTAATGCAAAGTCAAGCTGTTCAAAGTCTGGTTCATATTAATCAAGAAAATTGTAAGTGCTGTAAAAAAAAGTTCTCAAAACCAACTATGCATTGATTAAGTCCATCTGTTACCACTGATAACACAGAATAGATGCATGTATTAAACCAGGCCTGAAATCTCTACCTCACTTGAGCTGAAAGTGCAATTTTATTCATCTCAATAAAATTCAACTTTAACTTGAGTAAGAGGATGATAATCACAAAACTAAAAACAATCCAAGGCAAAAAACTAAAAGATTTGCATAATAATAAGACTGAAAAAAAGCATACATAATGCAAATGACCTGGATAACAAGTGTGGGAGTTATGGTGTCATGATTTATGGGGATTTAATTAAAGGACCAAATATAATATTAAAGAAAAACAGGCTCGAACATGAGTTCAGAAACCAGACAAAGTATGAAACCTTTTTTAGGGGCTTGAAAAGCAAAGTACACATGCATTCATTAAAAAAACAGGTGTGGTGAAAACAGGACCCGAGAAAAAAAATCAAGAACATGAGACAAGTCAACAAGGAACTGCTTGGTGAAGCAGTGCTGGTTTGGATCTAGTGCTTAATATGGAACACTTTTTTTCTGCCTTGGCTGTTTCTGTCTTGCTCTCAACCCTGAAAAAACAGTAGCAGAGTTGCACCAATTCTTTGCTTGGCTAGAAGTCAAAGAACTGCTTACTTTAGAGGTTGGGGGTGGAGTTATACACCATCCGCTCTCATACTTGTGCTTAATGACAATTTTACAGTCTCCAATCCACAGAAACATGCATGTTTTTTTGTTTTTTCTGACTATGGGAAGAAAACTCACACAGCCATGGGAAAAGCTGCAAACTCCAAACAGAAATGTCTGAGATTCAAAGCCAGGAACAAAAAAACAAGACCGCTGGAGTAGTTTTGAACCTATAAAAAAACCTATAAGAGAGAAGGAATGGGTGTGATGAAACAGCTAAAGAAGTAAAAGTAATACTCTTGGGACCAATAAAAGACCTTGGTTGAAATGGTAACGTGGACAAGGACAATTCCAGAATATTTTAATGTCGGATGATGGAGGTAAAGAAAACAGGCAATGTCACACATTGAACATTTACTGTCCTTTTTATTTCCAGAGGAAGAAACAATACAGATCTACATGGCTGGTACCAGCACAGCTAACAGCACAGCCAACAAAACATGATTCTTTTTGTGTGAGCACCATGCGCTGACTGCCTTGGACAAGGATATTTATATGCAGTCTGTTATTATCTATGAGAAGAATAGGTATCCTGCTGGCCTCTCGTGTCTGCATTTAGACCTCAAGTTCTGCAATTACCCATGTAGATTAGACAGGAACCGAGCGGGCTGCAGATCAGTGTGTTGTACAGAGCTTCTAAGGCTCAGAGGGAGGTGGAAGTTATTTCTGCATACTGGAATTATTTAAAAGGCGTTGTTTGGTTTATCAGGAGGGGCTCATGTGGTAGATGGCAAAGGGGCCGATTCTTAAATATCACTTTTCTTCTCCCTCATATTCCAGCAGCAGAGACTAACCTTGTGAAAGTCTGTCAGCGTTTGCTTTATTGTCAACCTACCACCATATGCAGTGAGTCAAAACCACATTTCACTCAGACCATTGACAAACAACTGTTACAGGCTGAACCTAATGTGTGTGGCTTATGTGTGTGAGTGGTGCTGTGTATTTAATCTAGGAGGTATGAGATGTTAGTGTGCTGGTATGGTGCGTGACATCAGACAGGTGCACAATGGAACAAGAAAGAGGCATGTGCCATGCCGGGGTGATAAGCCTACACAACTTTGCCTGTTTTTGAGATATTCCCTCTATATAAAGAGTTGAAAATTAATGAGAGAGGCTGTGCATCATTCATTACCTGCTGGAATAAAGTGTATTTCCTCAGTGTGGATAAAGAAGAAACGTTTTTTTCTTCTATGTTTTGCTGCCAAATGTAGCTAACACAAACTAAAGGAGTTAATGGTTTTTGGGAGTCCCTTTACCATGGTTCGGGGGTCTGTCAGCTTGCTGTTGGTAACATAACACTATAAACAAAATAATACCATTAAGGAATATGTAAAACAATAAGATGAAGTGAAATAAGCACAACAATCAATTTCTTCAATATCTTGCCCAAGGATACTTCAACATGTTATAACGGCTAGGCTGGAGCCAATCACAGTGATGTGAATCACAGTCGTACATGTGTAATGCTGTAAAGCTATGACAGGTGTACTCCATAACGTCTGTCTGAGCCACCATATGTAGCCTGTGGGATGTGGTGACTGAAAGCTAGTTGGACACTTAAAACACTAATGCTCGCAGGCAGCTGAGGGTGGAAGCAAAGAGCCTGGATGCCGAGATGTTTCAGCTGAGTGGAAATGATATTTTACATGATGGAAATCCTTCTGGAACAAAGGCACGCACTCGCTACACAGTGCGTGCCGCAGGCTACAGCTTCGCTGTGGTACTTATTACACTACCACTGTGGATTAGTTGAAAACTTTGTCACACTTCTCTCCTCGTTTCAATAACTGTTGAGAGAAGGTCACCAGAGCAGAGAGGGTTTTTTTTAATGCTTCGTGCCTTCTGAAGGCGCAGCTTTGTCAAAACCGTGTATTTTCCAGTGTGTGTACAAGACGTTGAAGAAATATCAATCAAGCTTAGCCCTCATGGTGCTTTTTCTTCTTTTTTCTTTGTTTTGTTAACTACATAAAACTACATAAAGACCATTATTGCCCACTGGCTTGGTATGCTTTAGTTCTTGAAACTGTTTTTCCACTCTCGGAGTATAGACATAGTTTAGAAGATGAATGACTGTGTGGACACAACAAGAGGAACTAGGCAGGATGCTATGGTCAGTGCAACAATCACAGGCCCAAGTGCTGCAAAATCTACTCAAGAGTACACAGTTCATTGTAAGTATATCATCATTTGTCATCAATCTATCTATCAATCCATTCAACCAACCAGCAATCAATCATCCATACCCACTTTGTAAGAGCGCCCCTCGGAGGTCACCATTCACAAGTCTCCAGAGAACTTAAATATGGATGTAGACATGGGAAAACATGAAAACTCCAAACTAAAGTGTACTTGGTCCTACCTGGATTCGAACTGAGGAGCTTCTTTCTGTGAGCGATATCCAATGTTTTGCCCCAAGAAAATAGATCAATTGCATTAATTTCTGGAATAATTTCTGAATTTGAAGTATTTTCATGCTTGCTTTACTTGTTGTAGCTGATGTGTCCTCCATGCTGCCTTTGTTAATATCCACTCCTTGACCCTACTGACAGTTGTATCACTGGTTACAGATAACAAGTGAGAAGGCTGTGTGAAGAGGGGAGTCTCTCATGGATATATGCTTTGACAAGCCTTCTCTACGCACTGTCCGTTCTTGACTGTAATGTGTTTTTACAGCACTGCAAGCTCAGCTACTGACAGTTCAGTAAAGCATGTTCCATAGTCTGAAGTCAAAGAGGAACAGATAGGCGTTATGCACTAATGCGTCACTTCTGAGCTGCATGTTTGTGACATTAAACCTGCTTCTTATTATACTTAAAAGAGTATTTAAGAATTGATGTTATTTGTTTTGAATCCAGGCCTCATGAAAGGCTTCTTAACACCAAAGCCATCCATCAGTGAAGAAAAAAACTCCAAAGCAGCTCAAAAACACTCCAATCCCTTCATGCCCTCAGAGAACACAGAGGCAATCTAAAGCTAATTATAATGAACAGCGTGCACACAATGGCATTAGAATGTATTTTTCTTTTTCAGGCATCTACAGCCTATCATTAATCCCATGGCAACCAATGCAGCATTGGCTCAGCAGGTCCCCACTTACGTCTACGAACCAATCACTGCACAGGAGAATAACTCAAGTGAATTATCTCATAGCATAACAATTAAGTAGGGTTTTTCATCTTCTCACACAGGCTCCATTGCTGCTTGCCTTAGACAATGTATATATAAAATAATAGCTTCATGCAAAGGGTGCAGTGATCGAAATTAATGAATGTAAGTCTGTTGTGGTCTTCAAGTTCACATAACCTGCTTGCAAACACATGATTATGCATCGAGAAGTGCATGAGCGATGCAGGACATGGGCTGGGTGCTGACACTTTGCACAATCGCATGATTTATGCTATTTATGCTATTTAAAAAAAATCAGTAAAATATTCTTCTTTTTTTAATGACTTTACCTGTGTAAGCAACTGTCTTTATTAAATCCAAAACTTTCTAAAGAAAAAAAAAAGAGAAACAGGAAAATTACCACATCGTCCTGGTCTTAATATTGCTTTCATTTATCACAGCTCTGAAAGTAGAAACAAGGGATAGTGGTTTATAAACATTTTCCCAACTGCAGACTCAACTTCTTGTGCAGTGTCTCCATTTCAGCCCTCAAACTCAGCCTCATGGTACAGTTGTTTCCTCAAGTATAAGCACAGTCCTTACCACCTGTGTATATACAGTCTATACAGCATGCATATTTGTTTGTCTCCCCCATCTGGCATATGTCTCCAGCGTGAAAGTGAATGAAGCTTATTGATCATTTTGGAAGCAGCAGTTGGTTCAGTCCCGGCATGTTAATGTATTTTGTGAACAGGAGATGCTCTAAAGAAGCTTTAAGTCAGTTGCTTGTATTGTACTTGATCGTACCTGAAGTTATTTCAATCTTGTGAAAGGAAACAAGGAAACAACAGGATATAGTCACACAATAACCTCAAATTTAGAACCACTTTCCCTCCGGATTTGTTGACTAAAGTGCTTGTGAAATAGCATCTGAGGCGTTTCTGATGGAGCCAATGTCCCTCAGCCTCTATTTTAGCACCAGAGAACAAGAGTTAAAAATACCATTTAGCCATTCTAGGTCCCCTTTAAGAAGGAGCCAAACATACACAGCACTGGGAAGGATGTGGCACATTGCCTTCAGTGCTGACTGTGTCTTCCTGTTCAGACTGATTTAATTTAATAGTTCTAGTTAAACTAGAGAGCACTCCCACTTATTATTTAATGAGAAAGGTATTTAGAGGTTTTCATCTGCGTCAGGATCTTATTACCTTGTCAGAAAAGGCAATAATCCAAAAATGAAATAATGTTGGGTGAATTGTCACGCAACATACTCTCATGAGAGCATAAAATAATGTGTTCTTCCTCTTCTTCCTTTTATGATAGTAGTATTTTCTTGTGGGCAGCGATAAAGAACGCTGAGGTCAATAAAAATGTGGAGAACTTTGCTCTGTTGGAATCAGTTTATAAACTGAATTAAGCCAAAACTTTCACTCCTGTTACACTTGATACTAAAACAGAGGGTTTGTTTAGATGTGTCATCAGGATAATAGGCATTCTGGCTTTGCCTTCATGTTTTCACCTGATATAGCCTCAGAATTTCCCAATGAGATCAGATCTGTTCTGCGGCGTAAATCCCAAGCATGAATAATTTAAGGTGAGATCGCATTAGCCCGGTACTCTCTTTTAAAGAAAATCTCAGGTAAAGAGGGAGGTTTTAAAAACTTTCTGAATCACTGATTACAACAGATTTTTTTGTCACAAGAAGACGTGAGAAAGAGGACTGAGACGGCACATGTTAAGAGAAATACAGTGTGGAAAAAAAGACAAAATACAACAGCAAGTTTATTTTTTTCTAAATTGTCCGAGGCTTTTAGAAAAATCTGTCTATG
Source organism: Karalla daura (assembly GCA_029224185.1). Lineage (NCBI taxonomy): Eukaryota > Metazoa > Chordata > Actinopteri > Chaetodontiformes > Leiognathidae > Karalla > Karalla daura. The sequence goes on from CM055192.1 coordinate 20,716,540, forward strand.
TAAACCTTTGTTTGTTATGGAGTAACATGCAGTCTTGACCGCTGGAGCCTTAAATTAGAAAATTCACTTTAGCTGACATGTGTAGAAGGATTATGCGGTAGACGTTTTTATTTTCCTCATCAGCCAGAGTCTGTCATAAATGGCTGCTGTTATTGTTTACTATGCTAACCTCTCGACTCGCCGTTCAAGACAATATGCAGAAAGGGAGCGTGCAGACACCTCTAATGGCACACTGGAACATGTTGCCATTAGAACTGTCAGACAGAGCCACAGGACTCATTGCATATGCATTCAGAGAGCGATTTACATCCGAAGCAGGATTCACACCACTTGAACGAGGCACAGGAGGCTCCTGTTGCCTCCTGTTTTTCTCTGCCTGGGAACATTTCATAACGACGGGAACAGGTTGCCATAATGTTGCATAAATACACCTGCATTTATGATTTTATTCCACACATTTATTTTTTCATTGCCATCAGTGTTTGTCGGTTATTAGGAGTGAAGTGTTATGGTTTTGTTTTTCGGACAGTGTTAGGATTAGTTATTTTGACAGAAATTTATTAGGAATTACCTTTATTTATTCACACAAAGGCAGAAAAAAAAACAGCAAGCCATTAGAGCTGCATAGTATTTTCTTGGCAAGCGCTGCAGTATTTAATTCAGTGGAGTAAAAATGACTCCAGGATTGTATTATGTCTCAAATTTGGCCCAACTAGAGCAAGTCAAATCATTGGGGACTTAAAGAGAGGCCAGAACCAAAAGACCTGATGCTTAAAAAATCTATGAATACTCACTTAACAGTTATTAAATCAGTGTTTACTCATAGAAATCCATATTAACATGAAGATTCCTTCAAGTTGCTATTTTATAAAACTAATGACTGTAGAAGGGACCACACAAGCATCATCTCCACTCCTATTGATGGGCACAAATAGATGCAGAGACCCTGTTTGCATATCGATACTGGTGCTTGCTCCACCAGTCATGAGGCCCTATCGCTGTATGAGACAGTGAGAGCGATTTCACCAACTGCGTTGCATCTGCCAAGTTTCTCCACCCGCACCACAGCAGCTGTTTTCACACGACCGTTACGCATGACTGTGGATATTATCACATGTTGTTAATTAACACGGATGTGATATCTCAGTCATCGTCATTTAACTTCAGACAGAAGATCACTGATTTATTTACAATTTTCATTTTGAGACAGAGTTCATCCATACAATTCTAGATATCATAAATGCACAAACTAAATTAAAAAAGGTGAAATTGAATGAATGAAAAAACCTAAATATGACATTTTAGACAATGCTGTGCAGTTTGCAAACTTCATGGTCAGTCCCTTAAGTTACCCACTTTGTACCTTAACAGTGTTGAAAGGATCTGCTGCAGAGAATACACTCAGTCACTCCCAATACACATGGGAGAGGGTCTGAGGGTGGTGGATTTGGAGTCTCTACTTAAACCAAAAAATGCATGTTTTTGGACTAGAAGAGCCTGGAGTACCTTTGACCTTCACTGGAGTTCACATAGAACCAGAGCTGATGGAAAACTTACCAAATCATGTTGTCTGATCCTTATGTCCCTCATGTTTGCAGTAATGTCATATACAAGGTGACAAATCTGTCCTTTTAAGTGGTTCTTCAAAAGACATTTGCCACCATCAACATCTCCAAAACTCTCATATTATTAAACCCTGATTGCTGTGACTCTGCTGGAGAAGATCAGTTGCCTCCTAAATTAGATTTTCAAGATCTGGTGATGAACTCGTTGTCAGAGCTTTTTGTCAAGCGGTCCAGAGATTAGCCATGTCTTGTGGGTAAAGGCCATTTGAGCAGAGAGGAACAAAACCCCTCGTTGCCTGTGATGCATCTGAATGAGAAAGAGCACATAAAAGCGATTTGCTTCAAATGATTTTTCTTACGGGGCCATCTTCTGTGAGTGCCCTCTCCCATTGAGTTCTTTTGGCAGAAGAGCTCCATTACAATGATTTAGTCTGCACTGAACAAGCATGCGCTAAAATCAGCACACACACACACACACACACATGCACACACACATGCACACACACTCACACACACATACAAGCGCTCACACACTTGTACCTCAGGGCAAGAGACCCATCAATTAGAGTGGGTTCAGTCAAGTCATCATCATCTTCCCCTTTTCTTTTTTTTTCATCCTCACTGCACAGAAGTGGCACAATATAGACTCTCAACCCCTTTGAGCACTTTCAGATCTGGAGCACTTGCATAAGAGACTGTTTTATACGAGCGTAAGCAAAAATAAGAACCCAGACTTTGCCTCCATATTGGGAGAGGATGTTGTTGTAAAGGTGTGAAAGTCAGCAGGGATACATGATTGGCAGAGTGAAGTTGAGGCCATCCGATCGTGTTTGTCTCCCCGTTTCTGTTTTTGCTCTGCACCTCTGCTGTTCGCTGTCCTGGATGTGAAGGCTGGTGTGCTCGTCAAGGAGCTGCATTTACCTTGTGCTGTCAGATGTCGTCTCGGGAAGATGTTGAGCACAGCACACACACACACACACACACACACACACACACACTGTGCCCTCCCACATCTGTCTTTGATTTCAAGTCCTATTCACTGTTTACAAGCTTATGCACCGCTGTGATGTGCATGTACACCTTACTACCTGCTGACTTTTTCTTACCATTGCAGAGCAACTGATGTTACAGTAAAATGCAAAAAACAGCCTCCTGGGTGACTTAGAATGGTTTAGTCTTTCATGTATCCTTGTTCTCTGGTGTTTATACAAGCTACAGAAAGTTGTTTTAATCAAAAATTACTCTAACTCTGTTACAAGACCTTTTACTATCCTATTATTGTGTGGTAATATTTCAGTCCATATCTGCACAGGACAGACACCCTCCCTGCTTTTCTGGTAGCCACAGATTTACTCTGATTAGTTGTCGAGCTTGAGACTCATGTGAATGACAGAGAGACAGAAAGATATAGCTATTTATTTACGAGCCCTGCAGGTTTGAATCAGAATCAGAGGACGAATCAGTTTTGTAGGTATGCTGCAATTTCATTAGAAACTACACCAAATAACTGACTTGCAGTTGTGTGCTTTCATTTATTTACGTACCTAAATGGAAGCGAGCATACGCATTATTTTGGATACAATTTCAGTACCCTAAATATTTCTGTTTGTATCTTTGTATGTACTACATATATTTATAAATGATAACAATATGATGTTTTTGGACCTGCTATACATCTTTGGACTATTATAGACTGTTGTTACTCAATAAAGCCAACGCTAACACGGCTTCTCATTCCAGGTTTGTGAGTTATTACGGGTTAGGTGAAGAAATAAGCCTTGAAAATGGAATAGAATAGAAAAATGCATCATACACATCAGTTTGACCCTCAGGACACACACCTTGAGTTCTGTGAGTGACAAAGAATGTAAACATGAAAAAAAAAATCAATTGGGATCCTTTGAGGAGGTCAGTAAAGTAAACATGCAAGCCAAGTAAACATCAGCATGTTGGCAATGTCTCTGTGATCATGTGCAGCCTCACACGGCTGCAGACTCCTAATCTTGTTTGAATGTAAAACTGCATCTATAGGTTTTTTGTTTTTTTTCAATATCCTGGTTCTGTACCGAAGGTAATATAGACAGAAAATGCCACCAAAACAAGCAGATAACAAATACAGGAGGAGCAGCAGAGTGTTACCAGTGTGAATGCTGTTTTCTTTCCTTGCCTTTCAGTCCAATCCACACCAATTCACTTTGATGGATTTGCAGCACAGGCTCTGTCTTCAATGCTTCAAGATCTGCTTATTGTCATTCGGTGCATTTCCATTACACCTGATATGTGCAGATATTCTCTCTATTTTATGAAAAACTGTCATGACAGATGTGCTGGCTCTGTGCTCCTAATGGCAGATGTATCAGACAATTCATTTGCTATGCAAACTGGTCCTGTCCTGGCAATAACAGGGATAGTTCAACTTATTAAGAATGAGCACTTATTTCAGAGATTCATTTCTGACTATTACCTGAGCTGGAACCATGACATGATAGAAGCAAAAGCAGCCATGAACCCAGAAACAGTACTTTGTCTTTAGTTTGTTTTAAAATATTGCAAGTACATCTGTGGAGACCACTCGTATTCACTTGCCTTCCATTTCACCACAGTTCAGCGGATACAACTGTCTCCACATTGAAGGAGCCTTTATACAATCGGCCCGGTTTTAGAGGTCAGCTACATCAGGTGAGAGTATACTTTTGGAGGCTTTCTGAAAAACGTATTTCGTCCTGTGCGGAGCAGTGGCCTTTCTGAACTACCTGTTTTGTCAGAGAGTGCTCTGATAGGTTCCTTCAGCCCGAGGGTCAGAGCAGCGGCCATATTGATTCTGCTGTTTATAAAGACAGTAGCAAACAGGGCTGACTCTGAATGCCAACAAGAGCGCTTTGAAAAAAAGGCACAGCCTGGAGGTATTCCTCTTTCCCCTGCCTCTTTCCTTCCTCTCTGTTTACCTTTATAGCATTTTGCTCTCTCTATCTCATCGTTTCTCTCTCTGCCTTTCTCCGTGTACTCACAATCGCTGTCTCCCCTCTCTTTCTGTCTACACGCCTCGCTCTTTATCTCCCCGCCACATATTCTATGGCTCAGTAATTTTAAATAAGATAAGCAAGAATCATGACGATCAGACAAACACAGCTGTTATGAGAATGTCCATAAGAGACCGTGTTTGTTGTGTGGAAAATTCTCCGCCGTCCTGCTATGGATTTCTCTGACAAGTTGATAAGTAACGCAATTAAATGGTCGGTGCGCCGCAGAACAGGGATTATTTATTCATGGCTAAAGCTCATTAAATTTTTTGTAACAAAAGCTTCCTCTGAGTCTTTTTTATGGCGTGTGTGTTTCATTTTATCTCATTTATGTGGATTCCAGAGGGTTATGGCCCAGTGTTGGAATTAATGTGAGCCAAGTACGTTTTGAAATCGTACCTTTGTACAGGTACAGCACGCTGGCTACCAGTAACAAACAAAAGAAGCCATTTCATGTACCTATCTGCTTGTAATTCCTCCTCTCAGATAAAGCTGCACCTGCTATGACATTTTAGTCAATGCGTTATGGCTTATATCACAGGACACACACACACACACCGGCCTGAACATGCTTGTTTCTGGACTGTTTTTGAACTACCTGGACCAAGTCCTAGTATTTTTGCTTACATAAATACAAAAATTGTATCCACACCAGGACCATTACAAAGCAAAAATCTCTGTATCTTTATTGTAATCTTTATTGTGTTATATATATAACACAATAAAGAGTTTTTCCACCAATTGGGGCCTGATCCAAGAATGGTTATGTGGCACTCACCTCTTTAGCAAATTCTGATGGTTCAATTCCTCTGTAAACTGTATTTCTGTTTAAATCTAATGATGTAAAAAAAATAATAAAGTAAGTAAATTTAAAAGCAAAAACTCGGTTTTCTCTCTCCACAAAATCTCCCAGGAGGAGGTTCAAACAAGCTGTCATGGTGTTGATGAAAGGCACAAAGGCATAGAAAAGTTTTAAAAATGTAGTAGAATAAACTGCAGTTCAGGTGGATACAATAGGATATTCAATAGATGTAGTTAGGATTTCACTTTTACCTAAAGCTGCTATTGTTGCTGTCATAAAAAAAAAAACATGTTTGGCGAATATTGCTGTCACAACAATGTAAAAAGCTTTGGTGTGTGTTGAAACTGCAGAATAAAACTGCCTGTTTTGCAATTCTTGACACTGCGTTTCAGCTCATTGTTTAGCTCCTCAGCCTACAACATCATTGTTTTCGGTTCATTTTCAAGCACAGCAGGCAGTGATTTTTCAGTGAAAAAGCTCTGAAAACCCCACTGTACTGTGCATGCTCCCTGCTCAACAGCAGACAAGAGACAGATGCAGTCAGAGCTTTGCTGGGGAACACAGTGGAGCATTCAGTGGCTCGGGAGCCTGATATTTCCCTCTGGAGCTGGTGGAGAAGAAAAACAGTGAATATTAGACTTACTTTTACCATCATTAAATCCTCAGATGATGCCGCCATCCAGGGCTCAGTGCACAGAGACTGCAGAGCGTTGGTTTACCGCTGTGGAGACGAGAGGGATTTGTGCAATAGTGTGACGCCAACCACCCTGTGCTGAATGTGAAGAAGACTGGGGAGATGGGCTCTGACCCTGGAGTGGTGTGTAATCTTATGCTGGTGGTTATTCACAATGAATTCATCACTTCGCTCAGGGCTGCTCTCACGGGCACCGAGCTCCATGACCATTACCACCTGCCGAAAAACGCACTCAGCTGGACGACCGGTGCTCAGAGTCTCTGTAGCAATGGCACTAAACAGACTCAGGGGCTGCAGAGATGAGCAGAGGCTCAAGTAACTATGTTACCACCAAGCAACGGAGAGTATCTGTCCATCTATCTATCTATCTATCTATCTATCTATCTATCTATCTATCTATCTATCTATCTATCTATCTATCTATCTATCTATCTATCTATCTATCTATCTATCTATCTATCTATCTATCTATCTATCTATCTATCTATCTATCTATCTATCTAGATAGATAGATAGATAGATAGATAGATAGATAGATAGACAGACCACCACCAAATGAAGTGGTGGTTGTCAGTTGTATCCAGTGTGAGCCAGTCTGTTTTTCTTCCCAATAAATTATTGTATTAATCCTACCTTTCTCCCGTTCCACCTCTTCAAGGTACTTTTCTTTTACTCATTCTTAGTTTGTCTCCCTGCGGATCTCTGCCTGCTTTGTCTCTGTTGCATTTTTGATCCCTTGTTTTTTACTATTCCTTCTAATTAGCCCATTAAAGCTTGTCTTTTCTTTGGGGGCCTGCTTTATGTGTTACTTGTGGGTTCATAATCAGCACATTTTCTTTACTCTGTGCACGTCACCTTCGTCTTGTGTGAGTTATTTGAGGTCTGTGGTGCCACCAGCATATTTTACCATATAACAGTACATTATGAACACTGTTAATGTCCTGAATTGCTAATGTCTGGCAGCAGTGGACAAGGACGTTCCTGACATTTCTTTTAGATGTCGCTGTAGTGTGTGTGTGTGTAGGTGTGTGCTTGTGTGTTATGCAAAATCCCTTCTCTGAAATCATTAAAGTTTTACGTATTATCTTTCAATGCAGATTATAAAATAACAAATACTTTACCCATAAATTGTGACCATATCTATTTTATTTTCATTAAATAAAGCGGGTTAGGGTTAGGGTTGACATGCATCAGTTGATGCATTAAACATAATTACAAACTCTGTTACAGTAAATCCATAAAATCACATAAATTAAACAAAAATGGAAAATGGCAAAAAGTTCAAGTTGTTTATCTAGTATCTTATCTTTTTTTGCTGTTGTTAATTAAGATAAGCTACACTGTGAAATTCCTCTTTTATTCTCACTCCTAATGGAGATGCTGACACTGAGCTTGTCTGAGTGGTGGCCTGTGCCACAGCATGTCCACTCTGGGCAGCAGAAAGTCTCGCCCCATAGACTTGTGACAACACCTTCCACCTTGTCTTAATTGCCAACTTTATTTATAGATCGAGCAGTCGGCCGTGTAGCGCCCGAGGGCAGCACTGCACATCGGCCGCAGCAACAGTTGCATCAGCCTGGCTCTGCCATCTGTCAAGTGGGCTGGTGTTCAGGACAATGTTGTGGTCACATTGTGATGACAAATGTTAACAAACTGCTGTGAAAAAAAAACAAAAAAAACAAAGAAATATAAAACGTTCCTTGGTGCTTTGTCTGATAAAGATTCTCATGCACAACCTGGAGCCATTTTGTAGTAAAGTGCAACAGCAATACAACGGTGTAGCTGTGTTACCTCTTGAACTAGAGTGGTTGAATGGAGACTCGACCTTCGTTCTCTGGTGTTAACATGGAAGCTATCGAACATTGTTTTCATTAGAAATGCCTCAGATACCTTTTTTTAAAAGACATTTTAAAAATCTTTTTAAAAGACATTTTAAAAATATTATGGCCTGCTACTGCATAGACCTGTTGTTTCATGCATATATGGCTACCACATATAGGCTCTGCTCTGCTCTTACTCTGCTGCCTTGCCTGCTATACAACAATGTTTAACACATTTTTCTTGAACTAAGCGGCAAATACAGAGATACAGCTATAGAATACATTCACACCCAGCCTTATATAGGAATGATAATGGGGAATCACCACAGGAAGTTCACAGTGTGCCTGTATTTACATGATGAAGTTGGGGCCATGCAAACTATTTCAGTGATGGTATGGTTTGTGTCACATTCAGTCGCTGTTAGCATTAACCTGAAGCTGCTATTGAATGGCTGAAATTTATATGAGAAAGTGACCTTGAATATACACAAATTAGTTTTGCTCATTCCAGGTCCTTTTTTTGAAGGAGCTGTTCATACTAGATAAATAAAAATAATCACACAGGGGCACAAATCATTTCCTTGCCTGTGCCAGAGGTCTGTAGTCTGCTAGGCTGAGTTTCACAACATGACCGCTGTCCTCCCGGATGATGGCACATGAGGTGACCCTCAGCTTGTCTTCAGGGGTTCTGCGTGACGTCCCACAGCCCGCCACCACACTCATCATGAATGAGCGTTATTCTGCATCCCCGGGGTCTGGGGAGAAGCACATCCACCCCACCCCCCCCCCACCCACGCACCCTCCTCAACTCCACTGTTTATTTACCCTGATGGAGATTCCTAATTCAATTTGGCAAGATGGGAGCGTCCTCCTACCCTTGCTCTGTGCAGCTGGGTGTCTCCTTCATATGGCCCTTCCTCACCTGCCTGACTTACTTACACTCTGCGCCGAGTCACTGGATAAAATATTTCAGAATCCGTTACATAATTGGTGCCAGAGAGGGACCCTCAGATTTTTGTTGCTGCTGTTCTAATTTTCTGCCCTTCCACTTGACATTTGTATAAAAAGATACTCACATTGTCTTTCTTTGTGCTGTTTCCCCCATGGCACTGTCACCTTTTTAAATATGTAATGTAAATTAGATTGGATGGAAAGTAACAAATTAATTCTTTCATTATTAAGTTAAAGGTTATCGTGAATGCTGGGGAATGGAAACTGGCTGATGCTTAAAATCTTCATCAGTCATCATCATCATCAGCAGCAGCAGCAAAGCGAAAAACAAACTAAGGCAGCAGAGTCATTCCAAACCTGTGTGCATCATAGGAGGAAGGGCAAAGTAGTTGATTTGGCAAACACACAACATAAAGTTGGGTTCCCTGCATGTCATTTTTTGTAGGACTTTACGACCTTGTTGAACAATTCTTGCTTTATCCAAAAACATTTGCTCTTGAATGTAGTTTGAGTTGGACAGTCCTGCAGAAACAAAGCAAGGGAAATGTATAGTTCATCTGTGTCTGAAAACTGTATTTTCCACAGTCATTCATATGAGGGTGTTGTGGTGGACAGATTGAAGAGGTTGGACAGGTTGGGTAAGTTGAGGGTAGTCATACTGTCACATATATCTCATGTAGTCACCGAGAGTAGCCACACCATACACAACCAGACAAACACACCGTTCAAACCTGATGTTAAGGTTGCAAACTCCTCCTTAACTAGACCACAGCTGCCCCCATCATTGTCATGTTATTTGAAGTTGATATTCTTTGTTCCCCCCTAATCTTGCTTCATTCAAGATTGGTATCTATACCATGTCTATGTTAGGGTGGTGCTAAAACAGAGGGTATACACAACCTCGGACACACAAGATAAACCACACATTTGTTTGTCCACATCTCTATTATACTGATCATAGTAGGTAGTGCTCATTTGTGTCAGACTTTTAATCTTAGGTTCCAGGGTTCAAGATCCTGTTCAGGCACTCCTACCTCCTGGAACTTCCCTGCTGTGGGATGACTAAAAGGAAATATGTCTGTTGTTGTTCACCTTCACTGTATTTGTGCGATGACTTGAAATTGCAGCCCTGAGGTCCATATTTCCAGGTATTTCTCTGCAGGGTTCATCAGAGCTGAAATGTCACCCTCAACAAAACCAAATTACTTTACAAACGCCTTCCAGGAATGTGTTCGGCCATGACGTTCAAGATATTCTCTGTAGCACCTGGGAGATGACACATTTTTTTTCCCACCTCCGATTTGATTTCTTAGAACCTGTGGCTATCAGACACACTGTAGGTTAAGGTTAAGGTCTCTTGCTATCAGTTTGTTTACCTGGATCGCATAGTTTGCCTATTATGGCAGTAAGACGTATTGATCAGTGACAGCACATGTAGATGTCAGTCACAGGATGTATATTCTCCTTGAGGTTCTTTATTTTGCAGAAAACACAGCTTAATAAGTAAATCGAAATAATCTTGTTATGAGTCATCATCATAGAGAGAAACCAGCTATTTAACCTGATTGCTTTTGATAATGGTGACATTTTAAACTCCCTCCATCTTTACCATATCATATCTTTGGCATAGATGTGATTTTCCATCATTGCATCTCCTGTGAAGAGCTAGGATGGTAGTTTGTAGAAGCTGTGATCTACAGTACATACTGCTGTCGTTTACAAGGCTTTACATGGTAAATTACCACCAAGGGACTCCTCTGGTTACATTTCACACTGTCAGATCACAGGACATTTGTGGTATCTCTACTTCCACATTGCACTTGGCCTCTGGAAAAATATGGAGGTGCATTATCTCATTTCACTTGAACACTTTAAGAGCCTGTACATTTGCATGTGAGCTACACATTTTTCATAATTAATGAACATGTGAGATATGTGTCTTTTAACTGTCACTCTAGGTATTAATAATATTTAAAACCTCTTCCCCTCTGTTTGTAATTTTGTCCGTATCGTATTTTCGGTTAGAGTGCAGATAAAATTGGGCAATTTTCATCTTTCTATTACCCTTAACTTGCATTAAGCTCCAAGTTTCTATGGCGACAACCAGCCCTGTGAAGTGGTGTTGGGTGATGTGCGAGGGATTATCTTTATTTTATCTCTCTATGCACCCAGAGGGAAGAAGCGGAGCTGCAGGCCATACGGCACGATGGGTAATTACAGCACTGGATTGAATGCTTTGCTGGTTTTTATCCAGAGTTTCTAAAACTGTGACACCTTTCTGTGCGCTTCCACCCCTCTGTCTGTGACAGCCTTAATGAGGAGATAGTAGGGAAAGGAAATTTCCATTCTGTATGATATGCTAATAGAAAAATTCCGTAAAGCGGTGTAACCCTGCCTATAGAGATTTTACTATAAAGCAAACTCAAGGTAGAGCTGTGATTTCTCTGAGTGTGTGTGTGTTTGCACACTGAGCAGCTGCAGTCATTGAGCAGCAATGTCAGCGTTTGTAACTCCTCTTTGTTAATTCTTCTTTTATCACAAACCCACCTCACACCTTGGCCCCCACGCTGCCACGGCACACAGAGGAGTCAGACCAGCTCTATTTGCTCTTCCAAAGTGCAGTTGCCTGAAATTGAAATATCTTATCAGGTTTGAGCAGACTGGGCCAAAGCACCTAGAATTTGGTGTTTACATGCTAATGAGGGGATTCTGTATAAACTGTTTAACCAGTTGAAGAGTCTGTGTCTTTGTTGGCAGTTGTCCTGCAGCACAGTAGCTCTGCACGCCCAGTTTCGTTTCCATTGTTTTTGGCCCTGCTTAAGAACAAAAGTCATTTGTACTTTATAATTGAAAGAGGGTCCGCCAAGTTTTACTTAGGGGGAACCAACTTTATTAATTTTTCAGTAGTTTATTTTATGCGCGCAGTTACATCATCAATGAATTAAAGCAGGTGGGGTCATCCATTGGTGCAGGATTCATCATTACCTGTCTCACCCGTAGTGGGAAAGTAAATAAAGTAGATTTCCTCTAATACAGTTACTTTAATAATGAAACCTATAGGAGACTATTTCTCTGAGGTACTTGCCTTGTTTGGAAAAGATAAGGTAAGGTTTTTGTACTTTAAATGAGAGGTTGATAGTGGACTTTTCTTTCCTTGCTTTATCACAGGGGCCATATTCACACCATTCGCTCACACACATACAGCCTGAGGGAACTGGAGTACCCAGTCAACCCCCGAATGCATAGAAGAAGGCCATCGGTTCAATCAGGTTGATATGACTTGAAAACTCAAAATCAAGGACCTCTAAGTGCCATACTTGAGCAAATCTTGCACCACTGGATTAAAAGTATTCCGTCTTTAAGTCTACAACATAATGCATCAGTTGTTGGATCTCAATTATCTTGAAAAAATAGAACAAATTCCACTATTGTCGCCCCTTCCCCTTATTTGAAGGTACATTCACTCCTCCAGGTTCTGGCATTTTCACTGGGCATTATTCATCTATTTTGTGCAAGTAGGGGACTTTTAAAATGACTGCAATACACTTCAACTTAATCTACCGTTTTGACATCTGTTATACCTTTCTTTTTTGCAGCATGAGTTGAGATGTGTTTGTACATCAGACCTCCTAAGGCGGCACTCCAACTCGGACAGATGCACGACTGCTGTGATCAAATACGCGAAAATCTGTCAGCGGAGGCACAGAAGCATTCGATTAATCATCCTGACAGCCGCATGAATCACAAATGTTCAGAAACCAGAATTTGTCAAATATGGAGGCTGCACATTTGTTTTCAGGGCTCGTTAGCTGTACTACAAAACTCACAGATGCATCCTATAACTAAAGCTACTGTAACAGTAGACGAAATACAAGTGCTACGAAATCCTTCTTGTCATCGCTGTTGAAAACTTTTTCAGAAAGTAAACTTGGTTGTCCTGAATGTTGCGGTGACAGTTTATCCCCAGATAATACCAGTGGTTTATTTCTCTGAAGTTATGTGGAGGTGTGCTTGCTGACAGAGAAAATGAAAAAAAAAAGAAATGAACAATGCTATGAAAAGAAAATGTCACTGTTTTTCTTCTCTTTTTTTAGGAGTTTCAGCACAACAAAAACACAGCAACTCTCAAATTTATGCACCAGCGGCAAAAGTAGCAGTTTTTTTGTTTTTTATTTGTTGCTTTCTTTCCGAATAGATTCGCAACCGAAAAAAAAAAATCAATTTGGATGAAAGTCTTTGCTTTGACAACTGCAATTACTGCCAGCATTTAGTTTCACAACAACTTTTCAATATATTCCCCTGTGCTAATTTGTGATTTACTTTGAATGGCCACATGTCACACTCAGCTGTGGCAGTGGATCAGCCAACCAAGAAAAATATAGCAGAAAGTTCAGCTGCCCTGTTGTAATGATGGGCTATAGGGCATATGGCAAAACAAACTGAAACCAGAAAAAAAAACAGATAATGAAAATGTTTTATGATGATTTATTTTGAAAAATGTTAACATGGTGATTCATTAGCAATAATTTATATTGCAACAATTAATTCTGTCAAACACCCCCCAAATAAATCTGCTAATTGTCACTTCTAATATAGTCTAAAATAACATATTGTGTTGTGCTTCTCCAGGTTGATTCTGTGAAAACTGTGGTTTTGGATCCCACATTACAGCCTCACTTGAATCACACGTGCCTTAGCACCTAAAGGAAACATCATTGGAGACCCTGCTCAAAATCTTTCAACGCATATTTTGAAATAATAAAATGATTGAGTGTTGTTGCAGCAATGCTGATAATTAAGAGAGGGACCGACCTACAGACAGATCGATAGGCACAACCTCCTTGACACAGCTAACCATCATGTGAGAGGACGGCACAAATACGAGCTGGAATGATGTGACACCTGTAGCTCTGTAATTGGTCGGTTGCAATGATAGATAATATTAATTATGCTGTAAGAGACACATCACCAACACAGCAATATCAGATAAACCAGCAGTTAGAGACCGAATGGGCTATGCTATGGCTGTGCTATGCTAGGAATTTTCTTCAGAAATTGAAACAATTGTCAAAATGTCATATCCATCCATTCATCCATTATCTTTGTATCACATGGTATGAACATCCCTACTTCAGTGTGACTAGAGGTTCTAGCAATGTATGCGGTGTGTAGCGTAGTAGAAATAATAATAATATATAATAATAATGATAATCTTTTTAAGAATACCTGATTGCATCAAAGTACCTGGAAGTCCAGTACTAAGCAAGGAGCAGAGCGCCATGCAATGCTCCTCCATTAGGAATGATTTCAGCTTTTCATGCCACAGTGATGTGTTGTCTTTACCACAGAGACATAGACGCCGCTCATCATAATTGGTGCAATTAATTCTCTTATGCATGCAACGCCGTGTAACACTTCAAAACCAATTACTGTCAGTCGGTGCAATTCTCTCCATGAAAACGCCAAGGCTAAAACATGAAATGATTGTCTCTCCGCAGTTTAAATGACTTTTCCCACAACTGCTCCGTGTCCTTCAACTCAACTTTCCATATAAAACCACTGCTAGCGAAAGCACTTCATAAAAACACTCAGCAGGAGGAAGTCCACCTCATTGCCCTCGGCACAGCCCTCCAATATAACCTCGACTTCATCTCGCAGCAGAGGCGGCTGTTTGATATTCCCCACCACAAATGAAACATATTCCCGTGTTTTGCCGGAGCGACTCGTCTCTGCCCTCTGGTTTGATTCGAGAGTGCCTCTGCTCCATCTTTATGCAAAGCACACTGATGAGGCAGCCACTTATCATTAGGTGACTGCTGTTGTTATACATCAAGGTTTCATGTTATCAGCTAATATATGCATTATTAATCTGGACGTGGCGCCGCACTATGTCTTTATGCATGCCCATTAGCTGGGAGAGGTATTAATTCCAGCCCACGCCAACAAATCCTCATCAGGGGAAAGAGCATGTCACACGCGACCGTTGTCAGCCAGAGGATATTGTGATATGACTTTCTCGGTTTATCTTGTGTAAAAATAAATAAATAAATTGATGAATTTATTCTCATGTGAGGCAATGTCCAATGTCTAGAGCAGACGTGTTCCCCATCAGCATTCAGCAAGTGTGGAGGAAGACAAATTAAAGCAACATTAAAGTAGTTTCCATCATTTCACCCAAAAGAAATATGAGGTTTATATTCTACTGAAAAATGGTGTCCGGAAAATATCATCACTTTCTAAATGAAAGTTGGATTTATGACACCTCGTGATGCAGATATATATTCATATTTCTTCATCAGATTTCAACCATTGATTTTGTGGAACTTGACAACATTATCAGGTTATGATGAATTCCTCCTAAATAATGAAATAATGTTGATCCAGCAGATTATTAATTTATGTCAAAGCAGTGCTAAATAAGGACACACAAGGCCAGTCACAGTCTGCTGACAATGATGTTTTCAGATTTTGACCAAATATATTGAACTGTGACATAAGGAAAATATCGTACTACTTGTTGAATACTCTAATTTATGGATTGTCGGTTTCACAATAAGCTGTTTCATCACTATGTAGAGGAATAATAGTATTAATGGCTTCTCTCACAACCTAAAATTAGTTAACTGTGGTGTGATGATTGAGAACAAAATTAGTAGTATTTATATTGTTTCAGTCACAGCTCTATTAAGTGACTATTGACTGGAAATGAAGAGTTTGCTGAAGAAATAGCTGCTTCTATCCATCCATGAATTATCGTACCTGCTTTGTACCAGCTAGTGTTGCAGGGGAGTGCTGGAGCAGGAAACACACCCTGGACATGTAGACACCCCACTGCAGGGCACACACACACACACACACACACACACACACACACACACACACACACACACACACACACACACACAATATACTCTCACACTCACCTAGGGGTAATTTAGAGTCTGAAATTGCTGTAGATTTGCATATTTTTGGACTGTGTGAGGAAAACCCATTCGCACACACAGAGAACATGCAAACACACAGAATGGCCTTTGGTCTATTTTGCTCCTCCTTTGTTTCTCTTTAATCCCTGAGTTTGTTCCTCTCCATCTCCCAGTGTCAGCGCCCCTGCTCATATTTTACAGTTTTTCTGGTGTTTGGACTTTTGTTAGATCCAGTTTTCTCCCTTGTTTTGTTTCTGCAATTTGGGTGCTTTAATAAAACTACAAAAGGTGTACCATCCACTCAGCTTTGATTGGTCTATTATTCCCACAGGGTTGCATAACACTTACGCCTGGAGTTTGGCTTGTGGAGAAACTGTAATAGTCTGTTCCTGGTGCCAAAAAAGTTGTTAGTGCTTGACTTATAGATCAAATGGGATAAAACAAGAAAAGACACAAAGCGGTTATCTTTGGTTGGCTTTCAACACACTATATCATATCATCAAACTTACAGTTTAAGAGTATCATGATTATCCTTATGGTCCGAAAGTGTGTTTCCAGTTTCCAACACAGTCCAAAAACATACATGTTTAGGTCAAATGAGAGCATGGAGTCTGACAGTGAATGGTGTGTGTGTATATGTATGTGTGTGTGTGCTTTTTGCACACAAGGCTGCATTACCTGCCTTCACCCTACAGTATGTGCACTGGGATTGGCTCCAGCAGAGCCCCGTGACACCGGTGAGCTGTAAAGCGGGTTAAGAAACTGGATGGATGGATTTGACATTTTGCGAGCAATTCCGAGAGTCTATAAATAGTGTTTTATCCTTTGAGGTATTACTCAGGCTGCCTGTTGTAGTCTGAACAGGGGTGGCATCCTTGTAGTACTTAATAATCCCTCCCAAGATTTGCAAACAGAGTTGCACGTTATACGGCGGTGGTAAGCAGCCGATGATACGCAGCATTAGAGACGGAGCGAGGAACAGAGAGGCAGAGGGAGAGAGAGAGAGGGAGGACTGAGCTGCAGATTTTGAAGCTGTTGCTCTGTGTTATGTGTCGTGTTGAAGCAGATTGGAGAGGAGAGGAGGAGGTGTCCAAGGGCAGGGAAAAGCTGAAAGCCCCCGGGGTTGAGGAGGGGGTTGTGTCAGCCACATGCTCCTGCCGGTTCTCTCCGAGCCAAGCCTTTTGTTATGCTGATTTCCTCTGCCTTTTGTCCAAGACTCTGATGGAGAGTGTATGTGTGTGTGTGTGTGAGAGTGTGTGAGGGAGAACAAAACAGAGAAGGGACCTGACAGAGTTTGCAACTTACTTCAGGCAGGATGTAGAGTATCATTCATTTTGCTTGTACCTAAATGGTGTCGTGGGGATGTAGAGTATCAATAATCATGTAAGATTCAGGGGTAATTAAAGCTGTATTGCTTACTCAATACATACATTGTTCAAATACCGTTGAGCCCAGTGAGAGAGTTGTTGATCCAACTCTTTTATCTGTCAAGCTGATGTTTGTATTATTTTGTTTCGCTGGATTTATTTATTTCTTTATTGTATTCTTTATCATTCAGTCTTACTAATATAAGCAGCTTTCCATGGGCAGGTGCACTGGCATCACATCCAGCTATATGATGACAGTTATTGGTCCAGAAAGAAAATTTGACTCATTCAACGGTGACATTATTCACGCTGGGGGTGACAGCAAGTTCAATATAGGGGACATAAAAAAGGCAATACATCGCAAAGCAGTCATGAACAGTGACGAAGGGAGAGCGGTTCGTGGGGAGATGTGATGTTTGGAGAAATTGGCGGGAAGCAGGTCGAGCATTCGTCACTCACAGAGAAGATGATGAAGAGGAGGCTGAGAGGATGGTGAGGAAACAGTTGGAACATCCAGATACTGTTGTCCCTGCTCTCTGTGCAGCTAAATGTAAGACAAAGCTAGTAATGACACAATTGATATATCATATCAACATCATCAGTTGAATAGCATTACTGGCTCTGGGCTTCATTCTGCTCTTGGTTTTTACCTGATAAAAGGAAGTTTTTCCTCAACTGCTTGTTCACATGTGGGATTTGTTGGGTGTATCAGCAACTTCTCCAGTATAGTCAATGTAATTGACCCGGATTTGTTCCTTTGGACTTTGCCTGTCTCAGCATTTTTGGATACCTCTGTTTGAACCTCTCTGGCACCTACATGAAAGACTTTGCCAACTGACAACTGCTGCATTTCAGAGTCCTCTTATCTGCCATTATATACTTTTAAAAAATCATTTTCATGATTAACTATGATAATGTTTTTGGTTCTTAAATACCAAATACCAAAAAGACAGAAACATTTCTTTATACTATCACACTTTCTGTGTCACATCCAGAAAATGTTTTGTTTCAAAACACTCAACATCTTAATCAATTGGCAAATGACCCATTTTATGAGTCTGATAGATAGATTATGGTGGATTAGACTATTTATAGACTCTGGTATTTCCTAAAAGACAGAAACGAGGAAGAATGAAAGAGAGCAAAAACGAGAGTGAAAGAAATGGAGAAGAGAGGGAGAAGCAGGTGGCAGAAGTGAAACTGATCAAAAGATAGTAGACACTAGTGTAACAGACACACACGCGCACACACAAAGAGAGAGAGAGAGGGGGAGAGACAGAGAGGATGATGACAGAAGGTGTCCCTCTCCCCAGAGTCCAACCCCAATTGTGACGTCACATGACGCACCACACAAAACAAGCCGCTCTCAGCTGAGCGCTTCACTCGCTCACTGACACACATACACTCACACACACACACAAGCACACAGATACACACGCTCACATAGCCTCTCGCGACGCAGCATCCTCACACATAGCTGCCTCATCTCGACCTCCAAACCCGGACATAGGCTCAGTTTCCGTTCGGTGGACCCCACAAAAAAGCCACAGACTGCCCCCCACTACCACCACATCCAAAACAAGCAGCAGATGTGACAGAAGAGGAGAGGAGGCGGAGAGAGAGAGAGAAACTCAATCCCCTCCACCCCTCCCTCCCTCCTTCCCTCTGCCGGGAGGAGGACAATACCCAGGCTGCGGTGTAAGAGGGTCAGGCTTTGTCCCTCACCCCAGCATCCCGCTGCAGGAGCCTTGAGGACGCGCTGACACACTGACCCGCAGCTCCGAGACGCACAAAGACGCTCAAAAGACGCTGAAAGACGCGCTTAGAGCCACACGCACTTGCTGCGCTCTTTTACGCACCGCGGTTCAGTACCTGGACAGCTCCGGCGCCTCTTGCGCGCAAAAGCCTCTGTGCGCACTGCGCGTCCATGTCCGCGTAGACTCCCGCGCCGGTTCTCTTTGGTCCTGGTTGGAAACCTCGAACCACAGATGCAGATGCAGCCGCAGATCCAGTTTTCCTTCCAGCCGGGCGGCTCCGGGACGCAGAGCAGCGCTGTGTCCGGGCTCCAGCAGGAACAGCTGGGGGAGAAGCAGCTCTTCGAGAAGTTCTGGAAAGGGACCTTCAAGGCTGTGGCCACACCGAGGCCGGAGAGCGTCATTGTGGCCAGCATCACCGCCCACCGCAGGAGAGTGACCAGGTGAGAAGCTCCTCCACTGATATCTGCAAAAAATACCTGCTTATTGCTGTCAACTGTTTCACTTGTGTGTAAATATCGGTCACAGCTCATGTGCGTGTATAGAAAACACCAGCAGGTGGTTGAGAAGTGACTATTATTTGTGCATAAGTGTTTAGGGTGTCCCAAGCCTCTGAACTCTCCCACATCTGTTGCTTTCTTAAACCTTATACAAAGAAGTTTATAATTCTCCCATACAGCTATTATTTTATTTGTTTAATACTCCATGGTGTTTGCTGGTGTCTGCTGGTGTCTATCTCCAGCTTATATATAGTGAAGACAGGTGTATCGAAGGGCAAACACACCATTAACTCTCACATTCCCGCCTAGAGGCAAATTAGACTCTCCAGTTTACCTTAGCACATGTCTTTTGGACAGTGGGAAGAAACTGGAGTACCCAGAGAAAACCAGTCCATCTCATTTGTCAGGATCAGAATCTGAATCAGAAGACTTTTATTGATCCCTGGAGGGAAATGGTCCTGTTCCATTTTCTCCTCCAGAACAGAGGGGTGGTATAGCATTGCTCCAAATATGATTAAGTTACAAAGCTATAATGGAAATGTGCAAAATGTGGGATGAATGGCAATTAGTGTAGATCAGCACGGTAGTGAGTGGTAGTTACATTTACATTTCAAATGTAGTCATTTAACAGATGTTTGTATCCAAAGCGTAGGTGAAAAATATTCAAGCTATGTCATGAGAGACCATAGCATAGCAATAATTACTACTCTATATATCCCTACCAAGGGATGAGAGTGTCATAGTGTACAAGCGCAGAGTTTGAGAGTGAGCTCTATACATTTTTACAGATCAAAATCCAGTTCTAAACAAATCTAGTTCAAAACTATATATCATTCATATTTAGTTTGAATGATATCCGAACATGATGTCTGGTGGCAGATGTTCTTACTGTAGTCTCAACAACATTTCAGAAACTATATTCTAAACAGTGTCCTCGCTGAAATGCAGTCATATGCAGGTGGCCCATCCTGAGACAGTCTGTTGACCCTCCTCTCTGCACCTCAAACTGTGTCTTTAGTCTGCTCTTCTTTGCCAAACAGTTGTCTGATCTCTGATCTGTCTGCAGTGGAACACGTGCGACGTGCAGCCAAACGCAGCTGGCACAAGTGCTGTGGCGCTCAGCTAATTGTCCCCTGTAAAGGTCATGTGGCAGCCTCGTCGTGCCTCTAATGTCAGCCTTGTCCCTCTCCTTCTATCCTTCTTTGACGTGGCTCAGCGCCAGCGTCTGCTGAAGGAGCAACATGTCACATTTTGTTCCCCCACTTTCATCCCGCCGACCAAAGGTTGGCTGTCGCCCTCGCAGCCTCAGAGCAAACTTATCTGCTGCCTTTTCTTCCTCTGTGTCCCTTCCTTTTATCCCCTCTTTGCTCCTTTGTGCACAATCGACCATCGGCCATGTTTTATCCGTCCCCGCGGTGCGCGTTTGAGGCAGTGACACTGCATCTCTTGAGAGAGACGCACAGGATACGCGACTGACAAAAAGGTCCAACAGGTTAGATCAGATATGCACAACACACTTCCGCGCATGCGCCTTTTCATATCAAATGATGTAGCTTGCTTGGGTGACCTTTGAGTGGTTTTGACACCCACTATCAACTCTCTCTTATGTGAAATTAGCTATGTTAATGAGGATTAGAATGGCCCATTTCACCCTATATCGGCACAGGCAGCGGAGAGACACAGTGAACCAGATAATGTGCCTTTAATGGCTTCTATTACAGCAGGACCATAATGCCGCACACGGCCTGGTTATGAAGGATTTTATTAGCTTGTAGAATATGAGAATAAAAAAATCACTTTATTGCAGGAATATCACAAAACACGTTTTTTTTTTTTTTAGTTGGTGTATCCTGCAGCTCCGGGATCTAACTAAATAAGCCACAGACTCAATTTCCTGTCAATCAGCTGCAGTCTGGCACATATTATTCTCAAATCTTATAATATAATATTCTCAAAAAAGAAACATAAACAAAACAAAGGTGACACGGTAGTTTGGGTGAATAGCTCTGTCTCCTCACAGCAACAAGGTCTCAAGTTCAAATGACGGTCAGACTGAAGGCCTCTCTGTGTGGGCAATTTTTACGGGTGCTTCGCTTCCAAGAACATGCATGTTTAGGCCGACTGGGGACTCTAAAATGCCCGTGGCTGTGTATAAGTCTGAGAGTGTGTGTGTGTGTTTGTGGGCCGGTGACCTATCCAGGGTGCAGAGATAGACACCGGGAAACCCTGTAACACCATTAAGGTATAAAGTGGGTAAGATAATGAATGGATGGATGGATAGAAACAAAGTAAAAGAAGTGAACTGCATTGTGGCTGCTTGCCGTGAACTGAGCAGCCTTGTTTTAAATAGCCGGAGACTCTGGAGTGGGGCCCAGCTGTCTCCTCGGCTTCGGCGTCTCTGGGAAGGAGGCTGTGCTCGAGCGGCTTCGCCCCTCCACGGGGGCTCTGTCCGGGTGACAGTGACGATGATAGCAACTTGACAGGGGGATGTGAGAGCGAACATCCCCAGAGAGCAGACATAATGTTGCTAATTCGCCCGGGTCTGTTTCTGCAAACAGCCTCGGCAGCAACAACAGCTCCTCTCGCCTCTGTGTGGGTTTTGCGGGAGGGCTCTAATGCGCAGAGACTTCGGGGTGATATAGATTGTAAATAACGAGTAAAAACAACAAACAATGGAGAATATGGAGGGATGGAGGCAAGGAGAAGGCTGAGATACCCTCTCTCTCTTTCCCTCCCTGCTGTACGCTGTTGGTTTTGCCTGAGTGCAGAGCGACTGGGGAATGCTTAGACCATCAGAATGCATGCCGTCGGGCTCGCTCCTCTGCCTCCTTCTCTCCGAAAGGAAACATCATTATTCACTGTGGATAACTGAGGACTGATGAACAATTGCTCTGAAACATAAGGGAACGCCATGTAGACATGAGACAAGTGGAGAGGGTTTTTTTTCTTGTTTTCCTGTGTCTTTTTCCATCCGCTTCCTTCTCTCAGACTCGTGAATTAAAAATGCCGGAGGAGCCCGAGAGCCACGAAGGAGTAATTAGGGTTTTGTTGTTCTCGCTCTGTCCACCCCCCCCCCCCCCCTCCCCTCCCCCCTCTGTCCCCTCTTCTTCGGGCCAGTCACACAGTGGAGGGGAGGAGTTCACTGGCTCTGAGCAGCGGGGTGGGGGCTCCGCTCCAAACCATTCTGACCCTGCAAGCTGTCTTCTCGACATAGAGGAGAAGGAAGGGGGGGCTCTCATTAAATATGGAGCCTGGCAAACTTTGTCTTGTGCATATGTGTGTACACTTGTGTGTGTTCACGTGCATCTGTACTGGAAATGTTCTAAAGCAATTGAAATGAGGGTGGGAGCTTGTATAAGTGTGTTTGTGTGTGTGTGTGTGTGTGTGTGTGTGTGTGTGTGTGTGTGTGTGTGTGTGTGTGTGTAGCTGCCATGTTAGTGGGGTCTTGTCCAACTCAGTGGCAGATGGCAGGCTGGAGTGAATGCAGTGCAAAGGAGGGGGGGAACTGTGGTTGTGTGTGCATGCATGTGTGTGTGTATGAGTGTGTGTGTGTGCGTGTGTGTGTGTGTGTGTGTGTGTGTGTGTGTGTGTGCGTGTGTGTGGTAGGGGGTTTCAGGCCTCTTACCTCAGCAGATGCTAGTTTAACGAGGAAGAGAGGGAGAGGGTTTGGAGGGGCTTGTACACAGACAGCACCAGTGGGAATAATAGAGCTGGGTGGGCAAAATAAGAGGAACACCCTGGAACAAAATGCGGTATGATTCACCCACAGTCCAATAAAAGGAGTGTAGCGGGGGAACAACAACCGACAGTGGAGTTTTACCAGCATAGGCTGAACAACCGCAGGTGCTAGAGAGGATGGGAGAGTGCGAAGATGAAAGTTATTCATGGATAGGGTCCAAAGGTGTGACTGGATCATTTCCGGGAGGAGGATTTCAATGTTTCTTCCATTGTTTGCAGAGTGAGAAGGAGCTACTTAAGCTTTGTTGTGATGGCTTCATTAAACTGGGTCAGAGGAAGACCAATCACAAAGCCAGTAACCTGAATTAAAGCATGCAACTGGTGCTTTGAGATTTGTGTTTTACGCAAGATTGTCATTTTGACTTTAGAGGGTAAATATACCATCATCAAGTCAATACTTCTGCTCCTCTGCATTTTTTAAATGAGGCTAAGGAAATAATCAAACAGGCATCCATATCCGACTTTATCTTAAATGCAACAGCATACAGATTTTTTTAATATTCATTCAGTCAATTAGATTTAAAACTAGACTCGATTAGCCCACAAATATTGCAATACATTGCTACAGCAAAGACAATGGAACGCATTAGATCATAGTATGAGTCAACTGATTAGCACGCCACATCTTTTAAACCACTTAAATTTGATGTAAAGCTGAAAGTGACTCACCTTGAAATTACAGTAATGGAAAGGAGAATCTATTTTAAGTGGAAATTATGGTCAGAGAGAGGTCAAAGCAGGAGCTTGAAACTCTCCTTCAGATATTCTCTGAACACCCATGTTGGGTAATGACTGCTCTTCAATGAAATGAAATCCAGAAACTACACTGCTGATGTTAAAAGGGACTCTTCAGCTGAAATTTACTTTTGCTTGTGGTTTTGAATTGTTTAACTGAAAGATCAAATATTTTGTTGCAGGGAACATGCAAAGCATACATACATATGAGTATGACATGGTTGAAACATTGTTTTGTGAATGCTTTGCTAAGGATGGCCTACAATAGTGATTGTTTATATCTTATATGATGTGATTTTAGCAGAGTTACCAAATGTGTCACTGCAGTAGAAAATGCTGAGTATGCTGGAAATTTTCCACAGATGCTCACAAAAAAAGGCATAAAAATGTCCTGCGTGTGGGAATAAATGAATATGTGATAAACTCAAAAAACATCAAGCAGTAGCAGAGCTCCCCCTGGGACAAAGCATCCCTCTCTCTCTTCCTCTGTGAGAGAATGACAAACACGATTTAGTGACGGACGAGGGGGTTTGTCTGCCATCATGTATCTCTCTCTGTCTGTGCTTCTGCTCTCTTCATCGCGGAGTATCTTTTCCCGACTTCCCTCCCTCTCCTCACATCAGTATCTCTCTCCATCCTCCTCCTCCTCCACCTCCTCCTCTTCGCAGTATCTTTCCAGTGTGTGTTAACGCGCCCTCTCTGCGTCTGTGTCATATTACTCAGAGCGCTTGGGATGCGGCTGCTGAGGCATGCTGACAAGAGACAAGGAGATGATGCCCACTCCCCGGGCAAGAATCAGACTTATCACCAAAATGGCCTCACATTTGATATTGATTCCCGCACAGCCAATCCATTTGAATCTAACCTGTGCCAGTGGATTAAGACTTGATGCACCATTCCAGTGGATTTTACAGCAGGAAGCAACTCGTATGTCAGAGAGACAGGTCGAGTTACTAATTGGATCAGTTATACTTGGTATTTAATTCTGCACGATGAATCTTTTAAAGCTACTGAAGGTGCTGAGATTATCGCCCCATCACATTGG
Source organism: Karalla daura (assembly GCA_029224185.1). NCBI lineage: Eukaryota > Metazoa > Chordata > Actinopteri > Chaetodontiformes > Leiognathidae > Karalla > Karalla daura. The sequence goes on from CM055192.1 coordinate 20,741,454, forward strand.
CGGCATGCACCAAGAGATACACCCTGGACCGGTCACCAATCTATCACTGGACTCTCATACTCACACCTAGAGGCAATTCAGAGTCTCTAAGCCACTTAAACATAGATAAAACACAAAGTTGCTGGAAATCAAACAATTTGGGTTTTGAAAGTTTTCACAAAGACTATCTGCAGAAATCGCTGGTTTCTCCAAATATTTAATCAACAGGCTAATGAGAATGAATAAAAAAGGATTTTGAAACAGATGACATAAAAGATAAATGGAAGAATTGTTTTATCTGCAGAAATCGATGCACTAACAAGGGCAAGTCACCAATACATAGTTATAAAATGCACTAATGTGTACTGTTTGCTGAGTTGATGCACTGCAGTACGACCCACAAGGGATTATTGAGACATTCTAATTAAATCCTGTTTTCATTAATGCACTACATGACCATCCAGAAAGCAGGATCAATGAACTATGTGTCTTTGGATGAACTGCACTTGAACCTTTGTTAGGAAACATCCTGTGAAGGCTGCAGTGGAATGATAGAATTGGCATAAAGAGGCTTGAATTATGTATGCTTTTAACAAGTACCAGCCACTGACAATCACATACTGATAATAAATGTAAACTTGCTAAGTAACATTATAAAAACAAGAGAGGAGTCCATTGTACAGCAGTATTTACCCATATGTGTTTTTCCATAAAACATAAATACTATTTTATGGCCCCGAACGCAGAGCTGATTTAGTGGCAGGTAAGTAATGCCTTTGAGCAGTCTACAGAGAAGCAGTCAGCTGAGGTCAGACTGTAAACCTGCCTCTATTGTTTCAATTAGCAGCACTGCAACCATCCATATTTCTTGTCTAGGCCTACACCGCGTTATCGGACCAAGTCTAGTCTCTCCTAAGGATGGCTGTAGGGGCGCCTCAGGAGTGGAAAATGTGTGCTTGTCTTTGTCTCGATCTGATCTCCTCTTAATCTCTGAGAAATGTGTATTATTTTGTGGAGGATTTAGTGCAAAGGTTGGTTCAGGCCCAGATTCTGGCAGCACATCCGTGGTAAAATAAAGAGAGATATTCACCAACCCGTAGCTAAAAATGACTGTAATGGATTTGGGTAAAAGCCAGTGATTCAGAATCACATCAAAAGGTGATGCAATGCCTCTTAAAACTCACTTTAACATTTCTAAATTTCGCTCTCCGCATCACAAAGGCTCCACCCAGCAGCCTGTGAAGAATTAGTTCGGCTTTGACGACACTCCCATCCATCCTGGGAGGTGTCGGGCTGCCTTGGAGTGCTAACTTGTGATAGATGTTAAATGTAGCCTTGGTGCAATGTGGTGACAATGGCTGTGTCTCAAAGCAGATGTGAATGGGAAGCGTTTTGATCCAGACAATGTTCTTCCTCCTTTGTCCTCACGCTCACACGTCATGAACAGATCTAAGATTGCAGTCATGAATCAGGGGCGGAAGCTGCTCTGAATCATTCTCTGTGTAAACACACAGATACTTTAGATGCATTGTTATTACTGTATTCAGTGGTGTAGTGCATCGAGACCCTAGAGGCATGCACATGCCAGCAATGAAGAACGTGCTTAAACACAAACAGCACATGAACAAATCTGTGTGCTGTAGTACTGCAGTACAATATCACACTGTTTATTCTTGTATTTTTAGTATTTTCAAATAATTATGAAGGAACAAAATATCTCAAGTCTGTGTTTATTGGAGACATTTTTAAGAACACATTGATACAGAGCCTCTAAATCAGATTATTCATTTATTTTTTTATATATCAAAGCTATATGCCATGTCTCATGACCGCAAGTTGGTCATTAGATGAACAACCATTAATTATCTTATGCGCACAAGATATCACTCGTTGGGATTGTAAAATGTTATCACTGAAACAAAAACAACCAGGCAGTGTTTCCCCTGCATGAGGTCCTCACTTTCGAGGATCTTGTGTTTCTTTTTTTCTCATGATGGGATTCATTATACAATAGAATTAGTGCTTACAGCCGCTTACATATGCAGATACCTGCCTACACACATGTAAAGGCAATATATATGCACCTACTGTATATGGGACTGCACATCCTGCATACGTGGTCACATAACATGCTATGGATAACATGGTAATTCCCTCAGAGCTGAACAGCGGCAGAAGCAGTCTCATTTCCCAAGATGAAAGCCAAGAGCTGAGAATTAACCCTTTCCATCAAACATCATCTCAAAGCTGCTGTGAAATTTACCCCTCAGGGATCATAGCTCTCAGCCCATGGTTCACCTCTACAAGGAAAATGCAGCTTGCATCTTCTTATTGCTTTCCTTTCCTTTCCTTTCCTTTCCTTTCCTTTCCTTTCCTTTCCTTTCCTTTCCTTTCCTTTCCTTTCCTTTCCTTTCCTTTCCTTTCCTTTCCTTTCCTCTCCTATTGTTATTATAACATCAATTCACCCACAATACTAACCTTGTAGCACTGACACCCTCTTGCCATGTATGAATATCAATTAACTATATTCTTTCCTTTAACAGTCATAGAAACATGTTCTGTGAACCAGTGACAGAAATATATCACACATCTCTCACACAATATGTACCTTTGTTTAATTTGAGTTATTCTTATTTAACACGATGAAATAGTCAGAATCTCATGATCATTAAAAAGTGGAAAGTCACTCTAGCAAAATGACTATACTCAAAAGGTTAATGCAAAAAGCATTGCAGCCTCTCTATGGTACCAAAAATAATATTAAAGTTGTTCAAAGTCCAACTCTGAGCAATGGCAGTGTCACTATGACAACAAAACACATTTTATTAAATCTGTGCGCAGAGTTGTAAATGTTAAATCAGCGCAGTAAAACAAAAGAAAAGACTGTGATCAGTCTGCTGTAAAGAGAAATGTTCTGCTCCAGCGGCAGCAGGGTGAACCAATTTTGTTAGACTTTTTTACGCCCGAGTTAGTTCATTTCCATAATCGTAACATGAAAAAAAGATTAGTTTCAAAATTTACTATCTCATTCATTGGGACCTGAAGTGTTCACATATACGAATCCAGACCTGAAGCGTGGCAGTATGCGGACGTGCTCTGCACATGGTCGCACTTACTTTAGGTTGAAATCAAGTGCATTGACATTTAGAGAGACTCATGGCATTTAAGTCCATTAGCATAGTAAATTGTGTTGGTTGTTCACCGTGTGTGTGTGTGTGTATGTGTGTGTGTACGTATGTGTGTTTGTCACTATGTCAGTTTGCCAAGTACAAGCTCTCCAACAACGTATTGAGACACAGAGGCGGGAATCGTTATTAATGTGTAAAACAACTCTGAAATGCAAGGACACTGATTCCTCTGTGTAGAATTGAAATATTCCCACAGCAGTTTGGTTAAAGCAGACGCTGGGGACCTGTTTTTTCTTTTTTCTTTTTCCTCCTCACAGACACCGTCTAGAATCTCCAGCTTTACTCTTTCAGACCTTATTGGATCTTCCTTATCTCTATGAGCTTTTGGCCCCGTAACGTTCTGGCCACTCAACCTTATTTGAGGATGTGAGTAACCTGTATGGACAGATGTTGCCTCAGATACTTCAATGGACTTTCCAGCTTTGTTTCTTGTGGCTGCTGCATACTTTAACCTTGTTCAAAGGCTTACAAAGAAGACACAGAGAACTCTTTTCAACACTGAGGAACCGGTACACAGCAAGGTTAAAGTCGACAAGTGAATAGCTGAAAAATACAAAGACAAACTTTTTCTTTGATGTTGCGACTTCGGTGCACTCTCCCATGCATCCTGTTGCTTTGACTAGACTTCCTGCCTCACAGTAATTAGTCGTAGTTGTTAATTTGAGTATTTAGTGCCTTAGTAATGCAATATTGGCCCATAAGCATCATTACATAAACAGCTACATGACAGGATGTGATGAGTCACTATGAAGATTCAACCTTTTGTTTAATTAATTGGGGCAATGAATATTTCACATAAGCAGCATGATAATTTGGTGGTTAACAGTGTCACATCATAGCAAGTAAGTCCCGGGTTCGAGTCCTAAGACACAGGTACTAGACTGAGGCTTTATTTTGTAAATCAAAGTACTGAATTGCTGCCACCAGGTTTGTCATTTTTTACACTTCAACTAGTGCTCAAGGTTGCGCCGAGCTACACGTAATTGTAATTCTGCTTTTTGAGGGGCGGAAAAAATGGCAGAAGTGAAACAGTGAGGAGGAAATGAAAATGACAGCAAGAAGAAACAGTTTCTTTTTTTTTCAATAAAGAGCGGGCTACAAATAAATATACCAGCAACACAAAGCATGACTGTGGTAACAGTCTGAAGGAGAAGAAACGGAAAGGGAAATAAAGACCGTGAGTGACATTTGGAGATTGTCCATTTCAGGACTCTGAGGGCGGCCAAGGTTATTACATTTTACTGAATATCATATTCCTGCTCATAAATAGAAATCTTTTCTTGAGTCTTGGCCAAAGGGAATTGAATTATGTCGGCACATAATGTACAACATTGAATAAACTCGTAATAGATGAGAGGGAAGGTGAAACACTCTCTGCTCTGTGCTGTGCTGCCTCTACATGAAATGGACGACGGTAAATCTTAGAGACAGTCAGAGATGACCTATTCCTTTGAGCGGTTCATTACCAATCAGTGTGGTGGCTGAGAGAGAGAGAGAGAGAGAGAGTGGGGGGGGGGCGGTGCGCTCATTACGACCTATTAGATCTTCACAAACCAGGGATGTCCACAGACATGAAAGGGGTACGAGCCAACGTTGAACTTTTGACTGGAAATTGTCCAGCCTGAAGCAAAGAGGCACCACTTGAAACGTGGACGCAAACAAAGAGGATAGGTTACATTTTGTAATGTGATAATATGAGAGTCCACTAATATAATTTGTAAAAAAAAATTAGTTTGAATGAACCGGCTCATTTAACAGGAGTGTTTGTTAATATAACCCAATGGAAGCTAAAGCGCTAGCTGCAGTGCAATACAGTGAGGGTAATTCATCCTGGACCTGTTTATTCATCACAACACACCTGCAGTGTACTCTACTAATCCCTAATGATTGCTTAACACTAATGACTAATTAATTCATTAGTTTGACGTGTGGATTAAATGGACAGAGGGATTAACCAATTAAAAAGGCTTTATTTATGTAATTTAAATTCACTCGGCACTTGGCTTTGTCGCTGCTGCTTTATGAAAGTGACTGACCACTGAACAGTCTCACTTTTAGTCTAAAGCTCTCTCTCCAGTTTCCCACCGCCCACAGTCTGATATGATGAAACGTTTGAGTGCACACAGCACGAAAGACTAAATATTCAAGACTTTTTTTTTTTGGCGAATTCAATTCGAGAATTCGTATTCGAATTAAGTAACCTCCACATCTTTTTTTGGAGGAGGAGGCTGACCAGAATGTGCTAAAGGACACGTTAATACCATTCGTCCATTATCCTACCCGCTTTGTTCCTTAAAAGCATCGCAGGGGTCTCTCCAGCTCACTCAGAGCGAAGGCAAGGAATACACCCAGCGTAGGTTACCAGTCCATCACCGAACACACACCCACACCAATCACTCACACTCACACCATGGGGCAATTTATAGTCTAAAATCGTCCGAAATATGCATGATTTTGGAATGTGGGAGGCCAACTGTGAGTCGAACCTGGTTATTTCTCCACGTGACCTCAATTCAGATTCAGAAAACTTTATCTATCCTCATGGGTCAATGGGCGAGGGAAACAGAAGTAAGTAGAAAAGAAGAACAAGGGAAGGAATAAGTGAAGGAGGAAATATATATATATATATATATATATATATATATATATATACACACATATATATATATGTATTATTGCACAGTTTTGTTTACTTGTTTTTCTTTCAGTTGTATTCCTTGTGGAGTATGAGATACCATATGTTTCTGAATGGCTGCCTCATTAGTGGGGCACCTGATAGTGAAGCGCAGCAGGGTGATGTAAAAATAGGGTGAAATGCAGCTAATTGTTTATGATTACGGAGTCAGTACGTTCACCAGTGTTTTCTGGTTGAGTGAAGCTGAGGCAGTTACTGTTCTCAGGCTCCCTCCGACAACAGGGGATTGCTCTGAGTCGTCAGGTAGGGCAGGAGGTGGGAATGTTCACACACTTCGCCCTTGTGAGTGAATATGATGAATGCAAAAATTTCCATTAAACTGAATCAACTTGCTGCAAAAGTTTTTTTTTTTCCCAGTATTCACACCATTAATTTCTTCCCCTTGATGTACAGTATAGACTGTAACTTACAGCTCTGTGTAGACTCACATATGACATGCATAAACAGACACTCCGGTGTTGATGAACTCCCGAGTTTGAATGAGTCTGGGGGTAAATGATGTGCGACAGGTTTTTGAATATACAGCAGCTGAGAAAGTCATAATCATAATAAGATCAGTGCTGCTTCGGGGGGGTCGACAGATAGTTATTGCCACATCCAACTGGAATGTGCCACGAGGAAGCACAATCACTCACAATGACAGTCGGGCTGAAATCCTTCTCAGTCTAAAAACTGCGCGGAGGCAAAGACCTCATTAAATATGCATACACACCCTGGAGTTGGTATATTGGAAAGCCTGAAAAAAAATCCTACATAATAGGCTGAAGACCCCCCCCCCCCTCCCCCGGCTGCAAATGTATCTCCAGTCTAAAAAAGAAAAAAAAAAAAACCCAAAAACTCCAGAAGCATCTTATTTACTTATGCACACATACGTAACACCCCACACACACTAACTCCAATAACTCTATAGAGGACATCCAGATGATAAGCTGCAGCCTCAGTTTTTGCCTCACATTAACTGACTGTCAGTCTTGGTACTCTGACTTCATTTTTTTCATTATTTTGGGCCAAATATGCTACATCTCTGTAACCGGACCTTGGTGCAGACATAGTGGTCATTATGAAAATGCAAACTTATCAAAGTCAACTCCTCATCACTTAAATTAAATCATTTCAAGGCTGACTGGCTTCAACGTCGCAGCCTCCTCCTCCATTTTTCATTTTCGCTCCTTGCCCATCCTCATTTCGGGAAGACGATCTGCCATTCATGTGAAATTGCTACCATTTGCATAACCGATGCTGGGGTAGGGAGGTGTGCAAACTCTGCCGGGGCTGATGTCACCAATGTAATCGGAGATGGGAGCGCGGGAATTAATTAACCCGCCGCATCACTTCCTTTCCTCCAGCCGCTTCTCACCTCTGCCGTCACTTCTTGACACGAAATGTCACACAATGACAAGCCGTGCCAAAACTGTGACACCTTTGAAGTTCACACCAGGTGAGAGACAGACTCGGTCGCCAGAAACTCTCATGCGAAGTTGCGTCAGGGAGCGCCGGCTTTGTTGAGAGTGTGAAATGTTTGTTTCCAGCTGCTTTGGCGCTCGTTCAATTAGAGATGAGAAGCATCTCAAGCAGTGGCAGTGTATGCATTAAGCATTTATGCCGCTAAAGCTCTTGTGATTCCACATAAGTAGCCCTAACACTTTAGCCTCATTATGTTATTATTCCTGTTTTCAATATTCTGTCATAAATAATGAATCCATTTTGGTGCTTTACCTTCTTATACGAGCATAAAAATGTACTCAGAAGGTAGGGCTCATTTTTGCTGCATGACTTTTTGTGGAAATGGCATAATTTGAACTCCCTTTCAGCCATAAAATGACTATATTATATCCCAGGGGTTGACAGGGTTTGCTGATCAATATCAATGTCTCCCAATTTTAAGCCACTCCCAGCACATAACAGCGAGTCATTAGTGCTGTTATTGCCGCTCAAGGGAAAATTCTAATGCGGCAAGGACACAGTGTCACAGACATCAGTGCACCCTTTACTGTTTGGCAGTATCATAGATTTGATCTGCAGTTTGACGCCCACTTTTTCAGACACTTTCAGACACTACTGGTTTGTGGTGGTGATGAGAGAGAGGGGTAGGGCCCATCCGTCCACGTTCCAAATTTCACCAAAAGTCATAAACTGTGGATAATGACCAAAAGATTGTGGTCACAAGGTGAATTTCCATTGCAGTATTTCACAAATTAAAAATGATATTTCTAAAACTTTCATCGAGTACAACTGCTACTTTGCTGCTACCGTTTAAGGCAAAAAAAATTCTCGTCTATTCCTGAGACATACTATAATTTCCAAGACTCCACTATGAGGAAGATGGACATCCACACCAATGTTTTTGTATTACATACTTTCCCTAGATTCTCGATTTCGATTCAGAAAGTTCAGGCTCATTCCTGGTCATGTCACCTCCGTAGTCATGCTCAGTACTATATGCAACTTAGAAAAATGTGTTTCTATGAGAAAAAAAAGTGCCTCCCTTACAAGTTTTCCAAAACGGAAAAACAACCTGATGCGAGTGTAAAAAATGTTGAAGCAATATTTTCTTTTTCTTTTTTTGAAGGTGTCTCCATGACTTTCTTTCAATATTTAGGTTTTACATATTCATGGTGGTGGCTGAAGTGAGTTTTCTCAGACATCAGGGAGGGACTCACAGTGGAGCTGCTGCTCCTCCACATTGACAATAGCTTTGGGCATCAGTCCAGGATGCCTCCTGGACACCTCTCTCGGGAGGTGTTCCAGGCATGTCTATCAGGGAGCGGAGATTATACCTCTCATCTGTGGCTGGGAATGCCTCAGGATCCTCCCTGAGGAGTAGCTGCCACCGTGACTCAGACCTGGACACAAAATGAATGAATGAGCAAATGAGATGTGTTCAGTCTGCTCAGGGAATCAGTTTCACTTTGGCTTGTTTTCATAAATCAGATTGGATTTGTTCAGCTCAGTGTTGGATCTTTAAAGTTATCACTTGAACATTTACCGCAGTGGCTTTTGCTCCTAAGACAGAATCTCTGTGATGGTGTACATGAAAATAATGACTTTGAGTTGAAACTCGATAGGGACGTGTGAACGACACCAGGATTGGACATGATTGGCAAAGAGGGAAAAGAAAAGGGCTGAGAGGGAATTAATCATGACCGGATGGGAACAGGATGAAAGGATAATTGGACTCAGATCGGCTCCCAGCTGCATATGAGGAAGTTTGAGGAGCCGAGGGCCCGACCACACATTTAAAATGCCGTTTTGTCACAAAATCTTTTGATTTTAATGTAATCAGCGATCAGCGATTTTGCTCAAGGAGAAATCAAAAGTAAATCTGCTTTAATCTTGCATGTCATGTTCAACTATGAGAAACTTTGATGTGGTAACGAAATGATTCACGATTCTGAGTACGTAATGTCATGCTGCAACGCAACAATGCATGGAAAAGACAAAAGGTGATTGGAAAACTGTTGGAACTGAATAATGATTGCAGGTTCCCAGCTTGTTAATTATTTATAACTCCTGCTGTAAAAGCCAAATCTATCAGTGGATGTTGAAAAAAAGTCACATTCGCTGTTTATTTAAGACACACGACCCATTTTTTCTTTTTACTTTGCATTCTGGCTTCTTTGCTCTTGTTGCTATTTCTCACCGCTGCGCTGCAGAGCTTCCAGTCTAATTTCAGAGGCGCAGACTCCCTAATGCCACATCAGTCTAACACGAGACGAGATGTGACCAAAGCAACAAGCTGGTTCTGAGCAGCTCTGTCGAGGTCAACGCCAAGGTCAAAAGAGTGGTAGCATGGCAGGTGGAGAGCTGTGCAGAGGGCACAGACTCTTATCCCAAGACTTGTCTTCCCAGCACGCTACTTCCCAAACTGAGTGTTATACCCGATGACATTCCAGTAGTCGGCACATCCCACAGAGAACCGATTAGGACAAATAGAGCTGACGGGTTTGTCACTGTTCCCGGAGTGAGAGAGAAAGGAAGTAGAGTAGAAATTTCCTCTCCTGTCGACCAGATCGTACTGGGAGGGGACGAGAGATATGATGCTTCGTTCGACTACCATTGAAATAGAGAGGCTTTCTTGTCTCGTGCACAAATGATGAACAGCTAAGTGTATTTGTTTCCATGTGCCATCAGATAAGTGAGGCTTCACTCAAATTGTAATGGCATCAGCAAAGTAAAGGTCCTCCGTGCAATTTTGCAAACTGGAGAAAATCATTAGAGAAAGTTATCATTTTCACGTGACATCAGCATATTGCAGAAACACCACAAGTCTGTTGCTTTTGGCTGCTGGAAAAGGATCATTTCTTTTCTTAATTAAGTTCAGCAGCAGCCTTGTGAGCAGCTCCGTCATTAGACTATACTGCATGTTGAATATGCTTAGTGAGATGTATTCAGCAGCTACTGATGCACAAAACTTTGCAGTTGCTGCAGATGTTTTTTTTTCCTTTTTTTGTACATTTTTCGGGTTCGCTCATGCACTTGAGAAGCCTTAAAAAGCTAATTACATCACATTAATGTGATACATCATCAATCCATAAATCTAACATTTTTTTAGTATATTGTAACAGTGTTACACATAGGGAGAAAACTTCAAAGATGTGCAGGTAAAAAGAGCTGGATCTGTTGCCAGACAACATCTCGAGGCAATTCAGAGTCTCTAATGGACCTAAACATGTATGTTTTACCAGGAGGAAACCCATTGGGAAACCATGCAGACTGCACATGGAAAGATGCTTTCTACCTTCTACCTTGCTGTGAGGCTTGTTCATCATTGCCCTGACATCAGAACATCAGCTTTTTCATTGTGAGCATGTTGCACCGAAGTACAGCCTCAGAGTAGCTTGTTAAAATATAAACATCGTTTTTCTTATGTAACTCTGTCCTCTGTGTGTCACTGTTTTTAGATTCCAGCGTCTTCATAGCCCGGCTAGAAGTAGTTTCCATCAAATATAATGCTCAATGTTGTCTTTTTCTTTCGCAATACATAAACCACAGTGAGGCATCTGCGAGACCTTCACAACACAGGTTTAATTAACTTTTTAGCGTTCAGAGTCTCAGCCTTATTCCTCATCATCACGTAGAGGTGATCTGTTATATATTCAGTGCCAGGGGTTCCTTTGCTATCGGCAGCCTTTATGAAATGAATCACACGCTCATTCACTCAGTGACAGATTTGCTCTGACAAGCACAGTACAAGTCACTGGGTGTGTTGGGCTGCTTCACAAAGAGTGAGTCATTAGGACACTGGATTACAATCTGCGATAACATACAGCTTCGATGCCTGCTGTGGTGGGAGTGTCTTTCGATATACCTTAACGGTTTAACCAAGACTTTGTTTGTCTTCAGATGGACTGTTTTAGGGAAATATGAACACTGGATGTGTTGTCGAGTTGGACCGCTAATTAGATTTATCTGCTAGGAATCAGGGTGATCTGGGGATATCCCGCCTAATTATAAGACATATAATTAATGTCTCTGCCGTATGAGCTCATGTCAGTGGCTTCCTATCAGTTTTCATAGAAGCGGCGAAGGCTTCTTCTTTTTTCTTTTTTCTTTTTTCCCCAGCTTTGCATCGATGAAAGAATTGGTTATCGCACTCGACCCGATTCATTTGGAAAACATGAAAGCTTCTCTGATAGTCACATAATTAAACAGTTATTTTGGGGCATTCAATTTAAACTTGGGCTTGGCAGCGCCCTTGTAGGAGAAATAGAATTGCTTTGTCTCAGCACTCTCTTTGACTCGGAAGACAGTTTAAGGAAATCAAGTTGCAATAAAACACCAGATCTGACTACAACAGGAGCCTCGGAATTAATGATTTGCCTTTGATCTGGCCGGGGCAATGTACGAGGAGCCTTTTGTCCTCAGCTAAATGAGTTCCTACTTCTGTGGAAGACTACTAAATTATTAAGGCTGCGCTGCGAGTTTGGCTTTTTTGATTTTGCCTTTCTTGCACTGCACTGAGGGAACCTCTGGCAAAGAGGCTAAAGGTTTAAAATAGACAACATCTGAACCCTCTCTGCAATAATCATGATGGCTCATGGAGTGGACTTGCAGAACATCTGCCTGATCTAATCAACTTCCACATTAACCCACATGGACTACATTTGAATGTTAATCCCAAAACTTGCTGTGGCAGAATACCGCCCGGTACATTATCTCATGTGACGGACATAGAGCTGCCAGCCAGAATTTGACGACAGGACGCCCTCATCTTGTTTGATTTATTCAGCTGAGGTGAGGAGGAGGGGGTTTGGCCTATCAAGCGATGATTTGCATAAACAAATAGATCTTGACTGGTGGCATAATCCTTCTCATGATGGCCGAAAGGAAAACTTCATGCACTGAGTTATCGACGTCAAAGTCAAAGAGCAAAATAGAGACTATTTTTAATCCACTTATAGGAGTCCTTGATTTTCTGCACATCTGCGTCATTATTCAATCAGATGAAAACTGCTTTTGAAATGCAGCACTTTTGAAAATACAGGTGGTGCACATGAATAAAAACCGCTGAACATGTCCGTATGTTGATAACGAACCTAACTATCCAGGAGTCACGTATTCTGGCGTGGTAATAAACCAGAAGTCTTTGGATGTGGAGATGTTGGAGGGTGTTGGTACTTGGCCTGTTGACTTCCCTTTCCTGCTCTTCAGGAAAACCTCTCAGTGCTTTTGAGTGATTGACATATTTACTCTCTTCTCCAGCCGAGTCCTCCACCATCCCTCTCCCCGTCTGTCGCTGCCCTTACCGACACCTCATCCTGTTGAGAATGGGCCGAGAGCGGCAGGAGATTAGGGGCTAATATAGTATTGGAAAGGAGGAATAATCTCACAGACACCCTATCTTTTCTCATAAACTGCGAGGCGCGAGGACAGCCCTCCAGCCTGACTGACAGCCGCCAAGGTTAGGGGACGTGTGATTGGAAGAGGCGAGTCTAAAAAGCCAGTTAGCAACGTGGCATCTTAGCCCTCAGGTCGTCATTGTGGATGGCTGCCTCTGCTATCAGCTCTAATCCCAGCCCCAGAGCTCCTGTCCCTCATCCCCGCCAGGCCACTATTGCTCAGGAGCCTGAGATGGCTCTGCAATAGTTTCAGATTCATGGTGATTTTAAAGTCTCGGGGCAAGTTTGTGACTGTGTCAAGATGAAAGAGTGAGGTTTCCCCAGTAGTGCTTATTCATTTCAGATCGTCGTTCTGAATGTTTTATGCTCCCTTTTATACAAGTGAAGATTCTTTTAATGAATGTATCTCCCAAGCCGTTGAACAGTGGACATACCAGCAGAACAAATCTTGTTAAATTAATGAGCACAAAGACCATGCACAACATAAATGTAATATGTCTATGTTGTAATGAAAAAAGGAGGAAAATATGCAAACAACCACTTTTCAAGAAGATAACTGGGTTAGTGCTCGTATTGTTTTATATTGTAGCATATAACAGAAAACCTCGTTTTAGAATCTAAAGGAGAAATCTCATTCTGACTACGTCCATGTGCTGGCATCTTCATTTAAAGTGCAGGACACCAAAGCCACTCACTGTGGTCAAGTGTGGGCAGCAAGGGCACTCAGTTTAAGGTCAGAGAAAGATCATAATTTCACTGAGAGTCACTTGAGTTGCTCCACTCAAGGGCCAAAACTCAGCAGTAAAGAAGCTGAACGTTGCCAGGGGCACTAACACAGTCACTAGTGTACTACATTATTAGCTTATTTTAGCGGAAAACAAAACAGATCGTCAGCATTCAGCATCAAGATTTCTGCAACTTTGCATTTCCTTGTTATGTCATTGGGAAACACAATACCTTTTATATTTGCTTCATAAAGTCACAGCTGTTGCTAATTGGCTGGATATGAACTCAACCTCACAGCAGCAGCAGTTCTGTGTGTGCAACGCTGCCGCCTGTGATTAATGTGCTGCCCTCATCACGTAAACCTCGAGAAGTCATGATTTCAAGACTGATATCATCGACTCTACTGGAGATAATGAAATTCATGTTTATGGAGCAGAACAAGGCCAAACAGGAGAAGAGCTGTTTATTGCTGTTGCTTCACAGCAGGAAGGACGCTGGTTCGAATCCCAGTAAGACCAAGGTCCAAGGACTTGACAAATGACAAAAACTGTACCAGCAATGCTTTGATTGCTAGCTGCATATTGCTCCTGAAGGGTTGCATCAGACCAAAATCAGATAAAGTACCTGCTACCAAAAACGAGTCAAGTTGTCAGTTGGTTATGCTGAGCTGTGAGTGCTGAAAAGGATAAAACAGGTAAAACCACAGAGCAGTTTCCTGTCACTGAGAGCATGAAAAACAGACATACAAAAGTTTCCTCATATCATGCCTGTATATCTGTACACTATCAGTAATCGTGGATTTGCTGACATGAAGACGGTCAAAATATCAACTGTGACAACTTGCAGTCACATGCGACACTTTGACCAGGGTCCAGGCTTATCCTCTCCCTATGGTACCTATGGTGCTAGGTCAAAAGGAGACTCTGGGTCTGTCCCATCTGTTCTTCCTACATATACTGTTAGACCTGAGGCATGATGATGTTGAGCTTTACATTGTTGTTTGTTATTTGCAGAAAGTTCCAGATATCTTGTGCTGTCATGGATCCACACGACCAGAGCTGGAGTGACTCTTTATCAGACTCAGAAGTCCTTATCAGACTCACCTGATTTTAAACTCTGTCTCCTCTAGTTCTGCTGAGAGTGCAGACCGGACTCCCAGCGCCTGAGTCACTCTTTTACAGATCGCCTTTATTTCCTCCCCCTGGAAAATGGGTTTATAGGATTCTTGCGACAAAGGCGAGGGATCCAAGTTTGCACCTAGACGCACTTCTCAGGCACCGCTGCTCCTCTCGTTCGCTCAGAGTGCGGCTGCATTTGCCAGCTAAGTGACAAAAAAAGAAGCGCTGATGATGTTTGAAGCAGATGACAGGCTTCGAGCCAGATGTCTCAAACATGCCTGAAGGGATTATTTTTTTAACATATCTTATTTCCCAATACGGCCTGCGCAGTGGATAAAGATATGAAATATGCAATTTATAATATTACGCCTGTTTACCTATGTTATGAAGCTGTGATGCGTTCAGCTCTCGAAATAGATCTGGATTCAATATGCCCACATCTTGTTGCCTTGATGGAATCTGTCTTCACCTGGAGAGTTGCTGCATTAAAAATATTGAGGAATATACAGTGTAAGGTAGAAAACAGACATTTTGGGGTCTGACATGATAGATAATATCCTTCTTCACGGTGTGGCTAATAAAATCTTAAAATCTTCTATTGTACGGACTAATAAGATACAATGTGCTATTGTTTTTATAGATTTTTTTAGCTGTTTTTCTCTTTACAGTTTGCACATGGAGTGAAGCCAACTGTCTCATCTAACCCACTGCTAAAAAAGTAATTCAAGAGTGTTCCCTGAAAACATAATTATTCTTGTGAAGCTCCTACCATCGGAGAGGATCCATGATCCCTTACTGTTTATTTATCACCAGGAATGCTCCATATGTCCTAAGAAGCATTAAAAACAATCTTGATTTTAATATACTTTCATGAAATATAGCATTTACTTTTAGAGGAAAAATACAGGGGAGGATTTTCCTGCAGCGAATGTCATGGATCGAATGAGTACTGATGCAAAATGATATGTTTATGTAGCGTTACAGTTGACGTGACTGGCTGCAGTACGTATGTATTTACACAGTACAGACTATGCGTGATTAAGCTGCATGGTAATTCCTTTAAACACCACCTGTGACTTTGAGGCGGATTATCTTTTAATAAGGTTTAAGCCAAATATAAGACGACTCTCTAATTAAGCCAATCATTTCGAGCCATGTGGCTATAGCGCTAACCCTCATTTTACATAAATGTCGTCCCCATTTTCTGCCTGTCACGTCAGCTTCCATCCTGAAGATTTGCAGACACAACAACCAAGTTAAATAAATGATTAAACTGAGGTTGAATCTGAATGACAAAATGATAATAATCTGCACCAAAGAAAGCTGCAATTAAATGTATTTTAAAGATGGATTTCATTCTGAATGTGAGAGGGCTGTTTGTGCCTTTATATGTTCTCATTGTTTCCTCTTGAGGGACAGAGGTTACGTAGCTAAATAAATCCCCCCAGGACCTTGACGGCTTTTTCCTTCCCACACATTAAAGATAATGGAATAATTCACTTGCCCTTGAGCCCCCTCGCCATGCCTCCATACAGAACTTCTTATTGGGTCGCTAGCAAATTGAATGAACCTCCTTTCCATAAAAAGGTAATGGACTCCCTCAGATAGCCCTCTAAATAACGCAGACGGTAGGGGAGGTGAGATGAACCAATTTATTATCTGACTTTGAAGGAGGTGCGTGCGGAGGCGAAGGTCACCTGCTCATTGATCACCAGCTCCTCTCCCAGTGGGGAAATGGTAATTATGTGTACCAACATGGACAGAGGTCACCTCCAGCCATCACCAAGAAGGGGTTACAAGTCCTCTAGAGGCCAAGTAGAGTCGTGCTGTGCAACACAATTGTTTTAACATGGATTAGATTTGCTGTTTGTCACTGAACTTGTTTGATTTTGCAGCTCTGTAGCATACAGATCCACCTGCTCCCCCATATATTTTTCAAAGACAGAATTTTAACTTTAAATTATGAGGTAGACACATCATTCTGCTCAGACAGGCACATTGTTGAATTACTAAAAGAAATGTCAGAAATGTTCGGCTCGTTTTAACATAAAAACTACCACATCTGCATTTAAATGGTGCTCTCAGATTAGTCCTATTTTCATTGCAATGCAAAAAGGAAGATGACACTGGAAAGTTTAAATTGGAATGTGAGCATTGCCTTGAAACTATATAATAAGAGTTGATGCAGGGAGCGGACTTCTTCTTGTGCTCTGGTGTGTTCAGCATGCCTTCAAATAAGAGGAGACGATATCCACAAATGATCATATACAAAACATGACATCACAAATCTCAGAGTTAACAGAAATACTTTCCTGCAAAATGTCAGTGCAAATAAAAAGTGCTTCAAAAATATAATTTTTCCCAGCATGAATTAACGCAGACCCCCACAGCATTGCTCAGTTATGATAAATAGATCAGGTTTACTTTATAATATCATGATGAACGACCAGCTCATCTCCATCACGGCCCAACAAGGACAGAGAGGCACAAGCGATTACAAAATGACACTTGTCATTACCTGAAAGTACTAAAGAGAGCAAGCAGTGAACATTGCGGCAGTCGAGGGTTCTCTCTCGTTAATCGGAACACAGACCCTCATAGATCACGGGATCACCATGCCACCTCTGATTACAGCACACTGTGTGGGCTGCTCCACTTCTCCCTCGCAGACTAACTGCGTTTCTGTCTCAAAGTCAGATCAAGTCTAGCACACAGCCAGCAGCGCCCACACTGATTAGCATGGACAGGGGAGAAGGGGGAGAGAGGGTGAGGGGGAAGGGGAAGTCAGCAGGTGTTTTGATTGCTCTCTGTAGTCGTCACAGCCTGCGAGCCCTGCACCATTTTTAAGATGATTGTTATAGATGTGAATGCCATGTTGCATCTCTAATGTGAGCCAGCAGTGATATGCTATCCCATGCTTTCATATATGCACACACGTTTGAAATGTATTTCACTACAGACTATACATTGCATGCCCTTTAATGTAATTTGTAACATATCCTGTTATATTTTTCTGTGTAAATATCAAAAATTTCTGAAATTTACAAATTGTGATTCTCATGAGTACTATTCTCAATTATCATTATTCTCACTTTACTGCTGTGGGTGCAACAACACATTGATAACACCAAATGATAATCCAGACATGAAATATATAAATATTTTCATTAAATTAATCAATTTTAACTTTGTATCTGTATACCGATTAGTGTTGATCTAAATTGGAACTACATCGGAATACAGCTACTCATATTCACTACATGTATTTACTTCCTACTGCATGCACAAACATGTAGTGCAGTCACGTAGACTGTGGAGTATATGGCCATGCTCATTTCACAAATCCACATTGTCAGCAGATACTTTATTCACTCCATTTTGGTTTATTTGCACATAAATTAGATGCATGTGTTCACAAGAAAATATAAGCACTGAAGTGGTTGAAAGGACTTGTGTCTAAAGCACTTGTGGACTGATTCAATTTAAATTGGAAATGTACAGTATTACTTCACAGTACTCACTATATTGTCCACACAGAAATAAACATGCAGACAGTAAAGGAAAGAAAGAGACAACAGGAATTTGCACAACAAACAGAATGATCACTACAAAACCATTCACTCTGAACAGAATGTGTATGTGCCAAAGAGCATTTCTGTATCTCACTCGATTTTAGCGGCATCATGTGTGAGCAGTGGTTATACTGAGATGTCATATTGTAACAGAGATGATGCAAAGAGCCCTGTGAGGTTACTGTAGCATTTAAAGTGGTTTCTCAGAGGACACTGAAGTGAGACATGAGCAGAGACACAGGCCATTTCTCAATATGCATACTTCTCTGCACTTGTGTTCTTGTGGACTTGAAAAATGTCACCAGTGTCAGACCAAGTTCTCTTTCAATATGAAGTTCTCATCTTGCTAAGTACGCTCAGATAGCCTGGATGTATTCTTGCCCCGGCCATTTCATCAATGCATCCTTGATGTGTGGGTTACATGCATTTCGTGGTTTTTGGGGATGCACAATTTTACTTACAAGTTTTGCAGAAATATAGTATTTTCATTTTTAATTTTTTGAAATTGCAAGAATGAGATTTTTATAACTTCTAATTGGAGCTATGACGATGACATTGACGATGTCACCAAGTTTCCAGTTTCAACTGCAGAAAGACCGTCCTCCCTTTTGTCCTCCGTTTTCAAGTTGATATGCCAGTTCCAGGCTTACACAGTTCACAAGTTCCAACTTGCGTACTTGGTGTTGAGCGGCCGCCACAGGATGCTATGGAAACAAAGACAACGTGAGGGACAGGGAACGCAGCCCACAGGGTGTAGCAGCAGACATGGGAGGAGGTCCCGACTTTGATACGGCACAGACAGCAGGGTGCTTAGGGACTGTGGGGCTGCACTCGCAGAAAAAAAAACAAGAGTCAGCTTCTTGGACGAGACTCAAATAGGCAGAGACAGAAGGTTAAAGCAGCGCAGCGGCGAAGACGAAACAAGCCCGGAGGTTTGATACAATGTGCGCAGGGTGCGGAGTCAACTTGGCAGGAGATTGTATATGACGGCATCCACTGAGGTACATTTATAGCATCAAAATGTTGATAGGCCTGCTGGATCTGTTGGATGCTGTGCCTCCATCTGCCCCGTGCGCCACACCTGGTAGGTGGCAAAGACGAAGCGGCGACAGGAACACGAGGAGGGATCACTGAGATGGCTTACCTGTGTGTCTCAGAGTGCCAAAAGCAGCACGATGAGATGGAGTGCATAGGGAGAGCTGCGATGAGCAAAGGTGAGAGGAAAAGAACAGGTGTCAGGTAATTCAAGTTGGTGTGGACGCGATAGAAAAAAAGCTTATAATGCTATTTTTGTCTTATGGTGAGAAGTACAGTGTGGTGGATTTAGTGACATGTAGAGGTGAGGCTGCAGGATGAAAATAGGTGAACCTTCATTTGTCCATCCATTAGCTTTATATCCAATGTCTCAGTGGTCTGCAGGAGACTATTCCTGTCCATGTCGGGCGAAGGAAAGGACTACAGCAGTACAGGTCACCAGACATTCATCATTCATTCACCCTAACTCTCTCACATTCACACCTAGGAGCAATTTAGTGTCTTCGACTGACTTTAATGCATGTTTTTTGGACTGGGAACAAAGAGAAGTACCAGCAGAAAATGCTCTCAATGGGATGAATGCTATTAGCCATGACAAGAGGTCACATGACCAGTTCAGAGACTGAATGAAGCAATGTTTTGTATGTTGTATGTTCCTCAAAATGGATTAGATTTTCCAAAAATCATGCATGTCATGGATATAAAGAATTTTAGAAAGGTCACTTTTATTTTGCGAAGAATTTTAATGGAAACATACCTTAAAATGGTACTGTCTTACCATGCCACAAGCCTTATTTTCCTGCAGACTTAAACACTTAACGCTAAAATCCTATGAAGAATGAAAATGTACTCAAATCAATAGTCATAATCATATCCAAAACCCTGTACCCCATACACTTAATTGCCAACCTCTGTGCATAATATCACATTTCTGACTCGTTTATTCCTGAGCATGTTGTTTTTCTGTTTGTTGATTTTCAGGTGTAATTTAGAACAAAGTGATGCCGTGAACCCAATCATCAACCTCACTGTTAGCGATTTTCTGACAGCGGTGTAATTTATTATAAACTCGACTCTCTCTGCAGTTTAGATGTGGGACTCCACTCCAGATGTTACTTGTGATTTTCAGCTTCACACCCTGTTGCCAGGTTACACGCTGCTCCTAAGAGGCCATATCAGTCCACAGGCAGGGGAAAAGCCACCATACACACAACAAATCCTCTTTTTTTCTGAATCCTGATCTCTTTCTATTTAACCTGACATTGATTATCTAATGAGGGAACAGATACTGTGAAAGTGTGGGTCTCTGTGAATAATTCACATGGCTGTTTTGCATAGGAAAGAGTGTCACAGCCAAGCATGAGGTTGAGTATGAAAGGAGATAGAGACACAAAGTCGCAGGTAATGGAAGACGTCGGCTTCATTCCGAACACGTTCTCTAATTACCAGCATACATCCAGAACTTGTCAGGACTTCCCTCACTCTCTTTCCCTCTCTGAGGTGTCGATTGGCCCATTGAGCTTCATTGTGGCTGTCATGGCCAACTGCAAACCCACCATGTTTACTGACACAAATTAGTGTGGAGCTCCAGCAGCTCATTAAGACGAGAGGAGGGGAGACTGGGGGTAGCGTCCCAATCTGCTCACCCATCAAGATCCGCACATCCAGACAGGTGTTTGGAGAAACCGGCAACTTAATGCAAGGAATTATTGCCACGGGGCAACTACAAGGCAATGTGACGACGTGTAATTGGAGACAGAAGTGGGAAAAGGCTGCTCAGAAGGTCCTTACTGCTCAGAGCTGTGGCTGATCTGTCAACACAAGACTCCAAATTAGTTTCAGTGTCACGGGAAAAAAGTTATTTTGTTTTCTTTGCAGTGTCTGGTAAATATTACTTTTAGTAAATTGGTGAAGTTTAAGCCAGATGGCTGATTTATTTTCTGCCTGTTCACTCCATTAATTGAATGAGGTGTGCAATTTTTTTTCTCAACCTTTCTAAATCTAGCAGACATGCTCACCTGAAACCATCTGTCAGCTGCTATTTAAGTGAGGATATTACAGTTACCACTTTCACAGGCGCCATCACACTTCTTCTTAGCTCTCTTTCGTCTCCATCTTTGGACAGGAACACCTTCTGCCAGTCATCCACAGGCCTCCTTCTCCGCAGCTTCCTCCAGGCATGTTGTGTTCAATCTAGTGGCGTCATAGTTGTGCTAATTGAACGCGTGGTGTGCTACGATTATTGCTCGCTGCACTCCACATACATTTGCATCTGCAGAAGGCACTTCAGTAATCTCCTTCACACAGGAAGAAGTGCAGGGAGGAAGTGTGCCTCACAAGCTGCTAATTAAACCCAACTATGGCTGCTTCCCTCTCTCCGCCTTTGCGGAAGAAAACTCGATTTCTGAGCGAGTAATTGATGCACATGTAAGATTTATGATGCACGGAAGAGGACAAACACTATGTTTAGTTGTTAACTGTAAGGGCTGAGAAGATTAGTGACTTTCTGACCATTGACAACAGTGATGACACAGTGTTGGCATCCATTTGGAGCTGATCAAGAATTTTTTCTTCCAGCATCTTTTCTGGGGTTGCAGCCTTGATGCTCTTGTAAAAATCTCATTCCCCTGCTATGGCTAGTGCTGCTGATCACCGTGTTGGCTTTGGACGCGTGCAATAAACTCCACCTAATGGTTTGCTTCTCAGGCCAAAGCGGCTTTTAACAGGAATGAAATGTTTAGCAGCAGATGCAGGGAACGGTGCCATTTATGTTTCCCCGAGCCTCAGGCTTCAGCCTCTCGTTCACAGGGGCCGTGCTGCTTCTCATAACTCTGACATAAACGCTCTCCGGCGAAATATCACCAGTCAGACAGCGCCGTCTCGCTCGCGTCTGACATGTCACCGTCACCGTAAGACGGTTTTCTGCTCGAATCACACTCTCCATGCGGCGGCGGGATGTTGGGCGAAGACGTTATTGAGACGCTGACACGCGCCTGCTCTCTCCTCCTGCATGTTGCTGCCCTCCTCTGTGCCTGCAGTGGCTCCTTTAACGAACCGCCGCTCTAACAGCTCTCCTGGATCTGATCGCTAACGCTCTGATGTGATGTGATTTGAGCTCTACAGAGGGAAGGCAAATAGAAGGAGCTGCCAATGAAATCCAGCAGGTGTACCCAAGTCAAATGAAGCCTTGAGGCAGTGATTCACTGGCTAATTTTTTTTTTTTTCGCCCCCAAAAGGACTCGTCCTCCTGTTGGTGTGAGTTCTCATTTACATAACTCTGGAGTGTGAGCAGAGTAGTTTGATTTCACTGCTATGAGTATATAAGACTCATAACTATGTTAATTATTGCTTTGGCAAAGTAGCATTTTGAATAGATGTGTCAGTATAATGGTTTTGCTGATGACAAAATCAAACAAAATCAGTTATTATATGTGCAATGTACACCATCATACAGAGCACAGTTTTCTTGTAATGCTAAGATATGATGTGTTGTTTCAGGAGGGTGACTGAGAAGGTCTCTGGGTCTATTCCCCTTCTCTACCCTGTGTGAACTAGGCTCCATTGTGCCCCTACAACACCATTAAGTTATAAAGCAGGTTCATATTATGGATGAATGTTGTTTTTGGATTTAAATCCCTTATTCAGTCTCTGTAATGTGCTCACCAGCCTTTTGCAGTCAATTTTATTACATATTTCATTGCTTTGGATTGTTTTATTCTGTGCTTTTAACACATCTACTTTTATTTGAAGTGCCCTTTAATTGCAATTATTTTCAATTTCTTGCACTTTTTATCTGTTGTTTTTCCATCCTAAGTGAAATTATAACTTGTTTTTAAAGTTCTGCACAACTAAGTTTATGATCCCTACTCTTATTTTTTGGCTCCGTTCTTAGTTTTGATTGAGGGAAAAAAATCCCCAAATTGGAAAAATCTTCAGATTGGAAAATGGAAATAGACAGATATAATTAGAAATAGATAGGTGGTCTTTGTGGACCTTCTTAACAGAGATACACACTGTGTTGTGTAGTAGTTGCTGTCGTGGTTGTGACTTTTTCTTTGAGATGTGACTGGAGCTAACAGAGCTGCCTGACGTGTTATTACACTTTGACATTTGGCTGCATTTTCACATTAGCACAGTTCCCTGCCTCCCATTGAGACTTTCAGAGCTCTGATGACCTGCTCTAGGTAAATTAACCTACACAGTGGTGTTATAATGACGCATACATGTTTCTATTAGGATTTCTGACATGTTCAGAGGTTTCTCATCACCCCGAGTAACCTTTGCTCAGAAGTTGCAGTTGTTAGGTAAACACTTCCTTGGCCGGAGGCGCCGGTCTGAGCCAATCGACTCATTTGTTCTGTTTGAAAGTGATTGCTGCCGAGTGGAGACTGCTTTAATTTGATTGATGTGTGGTTCACCAAGCGGTGGATTTGGTTGTAATTACTCTTTGTGCTCACCGTGATAAGGAAATTAATCAAGCCATTATGTTGGCCCCATTTTATCATCAGGACACAATAATTGAATAAACCAACCTCACTTGTCTTCAAAGTCACTCTGGCGCGCGGGGTAGTTGCCCACTGGATGGGGGGAAAAGGGCTTTGCTCTTGCTGTGATTGGGCGATAGTGTGGCAAATATGTTTTGTTTAGAAGATACAGTCATTTTGATTGAAACAATCAACGGCACTTGTTTTCCAAATTCAATCACAAACACACAAAATCGACCATATGTAGGGTGTACAATCATGCAATCTACCTTGTTTTCAACAAATACAATCTGACAGCTGTGTGCCCAGTATAAAAGTATGAAGCCCTGCAGCGAAAGCACAATGGTTCAAAAAAGGGCTGCGTAAGTAAATGTGCAAACTAATCAAAAGGTTTTCAGTGATTAATTTGCATTCACTGTGAGCAGCACCTTACTGTGACAGGGGCTTGATATGTAAAAGATTGTTTTAGCTACTTTGAAGAACACCTCGTGGCAGTGAAGTTATTTTATTTTACATCTTTCGGCTTGAATGCTTATGAAAAGGAGACACCATTTCAGAGCATTATGTATGATTTTAATTATTCTACCTGTCCAATAAATCTAGCAAGTGAGACACATTTTTTCTTTTCAAATGAAGTTGCATGGAAGTATAAAGTCACAAAAAGCTGATATACAAGAAAGTAGGCTGAAAGACAACAACTTAATATTTCTCACTATTGTTCGTTGGTACAACGTGTGCCCGTAGAAAGCGTTGACAGAATTAATTTACTGATAAATCACAAACCTTGAAATTAAAACGGAAGGCAGTGACATCATTACACCTCGATGCACCATCAAAGCACGATGCTGAGGCTGGATGTTAGATTTGGAGCAAACCATCAAAGACGAGATATCGCCTGGAGCCACTAATACCTCCTAACTGGGGTTGGCTGAGCATGTTCACTTGTATCATTCTGCCATCCCGTCGTGAGGAAGAAGAGGCGGTCGTTTTGGTTCTGATCTCAGCCGACTAAAAGGATTTGCATCCATCACTGCAATATATTCTGGCATGGGGAGATGTCACCAAAAATCTATTATCTATCGGCTTATATATATATATATATATATATATGTATGTATTACAAGGAGATGATTTCCTTACCCATAAGAGAACACATGAAGCAGCTTGTTCCAAGTCAGTCCCCAGAAGATTTTTCACAAAAGCAAGCTAGTTTACTTTCCTGGCATCATTTGTAGTCAGATATCGTCTATTATGCTTCAATAAAACATTGCAAAGCTCATTTAAATTTAGTGTGTCCTGATGCTCTCAATGTCAGTTCATGAATCTCCAGTTTTTCAAGCAGAAACCTGATGGCAGCTTTGCGGATGAGGTGGCTGGATCTTTCACATCTGTGCCTAATCGATGAGAGCTGCTTAATTTCGTGCTCACATTCTCATTGGTATTCAGATGAATGATTGAGCAAAAACTCTTAACGTTTGATTTGAATACTTCTCCCCAAATTGCCCACTTTGTATTGAAAAGTTCAATCAGGTCTTGAGCGCCTTGAGAACTGGCCTCATGGGTAATACGTTAGACGCACTTTGCCTGTGTTTAATTGCTTGTGCGCCTCCTTTGGGGAGTGATGAAGTTGTTCTTGACTCGACTCTGAAACTTGGATAAACAAACTCTGGGTAAATTAAAGCAGTGTGCCTTTGGGACCACCCTGTTTGGGTTTTAATTGTGGTTGTAGATCATCTCTTTCCCGACTAATTATCTCAACTATCATCGCTCCTATAATAGCGATAATCAATTGTTCCTGGTGGCTCTGACAGGGATAATGAAAAGTTTATTAGCCTCTCTGAACCTCACGAGTGTCTTGGGAACTCTTAAATCATCTGTGGAAATGAGGAGAAAAAGGAAAGAAAAAGAAACCTGCAAAGCCTCACAGTTCCGTGCACCTGACTGTCAATGACACAGATTTCTCCTCGGGGGATGAAGGTCATGCTTTCCCTTCCTCTGCCTCCATTATCAGCTCTGGTAGCCTTGACTTGTTTACAAGTGTGTAACTGTTCTGAGAAAATCTGTTCTGAGAAAATCTTTCTGCCATATATTTGGACCATCCAGCCATGATCTTTGAATGTTCAAACCATTAAAAACAATGCTAAATACTTCTAACACAATTGAAAAATGTATCTTCAACATGACATCTTCATTGAGGAGCTTTGTTTTAAAAGAACATTGTGAGTGGGATATTTTCTTCAGACCCTACGGTCAAGTCTCTCTCTCAGTGTGACGCACTATCCATTGATCGCCTCAAGTTGTTTTCCTGTTTTTGCTTTAAGGTGAACTCTATTGATCCTTCTGCGTATATCCCCTAATGGCTTTGCCACAATTTGTTATTCACTTATTAGGTGTGGGTCTTTTCAGTGCTCAGCAGGACATGGCGAGTGAGAGGAGGGCACGGTAACAAAAATGGATTTTTTTGGAGGCGGGAGATTGAATTAGCGGTATAAAAATGAACTCAGTGGAAATAAAGTCAAATCTGCCCACTGTGATCCATCTGATGATTGGCAAATCACCAATTCCAAATATCCCAGAGTGATAGAAATGCTAATAAACATCAGCCAATCTTCTCATCTAAAATAGTAAGAAAATAAGTGTGTATGTTTCCCAGAAGTTCCTTTGATACTATCTTAAACTGAAGCAGTGTTGCCAGAGGGAAAATCTAACAATATTGTGCTATTATTTTGACAAAATGTAAGATGCGTGAAACACAAAAATCGCATGGACTGAAGCAACTTGCAAATTCACATCCAGCTGTACATTCACCATTCTGTAATAACACAATGGTTTCATCATTTAAATAGAAAGCAGCTTTTTACAGCTTCTCACACAGTTGTCCACAGCAATGGCGTCCAATCTTACCCTTCAAAACAAAAGTCAAAAGATCTACACACTGCTTTTACGATAAGGAACTTAACTAAAACTAAACTAAAAGGCACCTGGCATCAATAGTGCTGAAGTGGTTGGTTGGTTACTCTCAAATCACAAACAAGTTTTTATTGTTGTTTTTTTTTTTTTTAACGTGTTGCACAAACACTCTTCGTATTCATCGTACATCTGGCAACTCTAAAACTGGAGGGTTTTGTAGGTGTGTGGTGTGTGGCTCTGTGTTACACTCATTGCACACCAAAGAAAATTAATGGAACTCAATAGACCCCAGAAGCAAAGGTTGTGGAGGTGCTCTGATTTACGCTGCAGAGGGGGAGAATATTTGTCTTTGAGCCTCCCTGGTATAAATGAGATCACAGCAGAGAAAACGTACAAATGCCCCTCGAGTGTGTCTTAACTCTGCCTTGTAAGATCTAACCCCGTCACAGCGGACAAAAGGATTGGAATGGAAAAAGCCGCATGCGAGTGCAGTTTGTTTCTCTGTGTTCTCATAGATCTTCTACACTCCAGAAGGCCTGTTGCTGCAAAAGGCATGTTTCTTCACACTCTTTCAGTAAACATTCATTCTGAAATAGCAGAGCACAGATGAAAACATATCGAACAGAATCTAATTGAGAGCAGACGAGAGCACAATCTGGGCTCATCGTCAGCGGGATTCTGGCACGTTTTTGATGCAAACACAGGAGCTATGTAGCGCTGTTTTGCCGGTTGGATGAATGGCTGCCTGCATGCTTCCTGCGCACCTGTACGACGCCGGCTGATGTGAGTCTGAGGCCTCCGACGGCGCGGGCGTGTTGTATAAAACAGCTGGCAGATTACACAGCAGCTCCTGGCAGATATTGTAGCAGTTTATCTCAATTTTACATCGTAAATGGAGTGTGGACAATGAAACTGTACACAAACTACGATGATCCTCCTGTGGCTCTGGCAGTCCATGATGTTTAATGAATATCTCTGCTCAGAGCTGGAGGTTCAGTCAAACAGGAAAACAGATGGTGGGAGAGAAGAAAAATAAGTCAGAGATGCTCTGCTTTTTTATTCTTTTTGTTTGTTGTGTAAACAGTAGAAATCATCCCTGTCTTAAAGAATAAAACCTCAAGATATTGCAACAATCCGATTCCACAAATTGTCGAGATTGTCCTCCACAGCATTCAGTCTCACACACACTGTTAGCAATTTTAAATTTCCAGTCTAAACAGGCATGTTTTTGGACTGTGGGAGGAGGAGAAACACCCTTATAAAAAAGGGAAAACATGAAAAAAATACACAAAAAGGCCCTTTCTGCAGCTTTCTTGTTGTGTGGCAATGATGTAAACCACTCATCCAGTGTGTGTCCTGGATGTTCATGATATATTACAGTAAATGCAGCAAAAGGTGCAAAACTCTTGATCTGGCTTGTCTGTTGCTTTCCGGTGCCATGATGATAATGAGAATCAGTAAGAATCAACGCGAATGAGTTCAGTTGAGGGTATTGAACGAGTTATTTATCTATGTTTTTATCCTCTAAGTGAATCAATGCCTTGTAAAAAGCACAGGTAAGATGCAGGAACCTTGAGTGTTGAGTAGTAAGTAAAAGAGTGGTTTGAAAAATACTATTATCAGCACAGATAGCATACAACGAGACAGCATGGGCTCACGATGCACCCAGCATCTCTCCGTCCATTTTTGGAAACATCACAGGTTAAAATCACATCCTCTTTTTAAGAAGTGCTCTCTTCCCGTTTCTTTTGCGTAATTGTGCACCATCTGTCTGCATTTGTTAGCCGTCCACTCGATAATGGAGCAACACAATGGAGTGGAGGAGAGAGGAGTGAGACGCTCCCTCTGTGACAAAGACAGAAACAAGACAGAGTCACTGCGGGGTCACTCCTCTCAGACCCCAGTGACACAATCGCTCATGGCAAAGAGAGCTGCGCCGCAGCACGCACGTGCGCAGGGGGATGAAAATAATGAGAGAAAGAGGTCCAGGAGTCAAGACTTGAGGGTATTCTGGCTGTAAACTGGCAACAGCCATTGTATCACATCCTGCCATATATCTGCAGGGATTGCAGCGGAGCTGATCCCAGCTCCATGACTCCATTTTACCTGTTTTATGGTAAACAAATCCAGTCAGGATTTTGAAGGATTAGTGTCCACGTAATTCTTCGTCATGAGGTACTCTCACTTAATCCTCTGGGTATTTGCATTCACTTAAGGCTTTTTGCCTGTTTGGTGCTTTGAATCGTCCCTTTAAATACCTTCAGCCATTGCCTGGTTATGAATTACGACAACAAAGGCATTGTCTAAGTATGTGTGTAAGAGAAGGAGAGACTATGTGTGTGTGTGTGAAAGAAGGAGTGAGTTAGCTGAGAGATACAAACGGCCCCCGCGATAAATCCCACCCGCTTACAGCTTGGAAAGTTTCGGCCATAAATCGGAGGGGCCGGATCAAGCAAATGTGTGTCTGTGATGGCAAAATCGATTTCATTTAGAAGTCATCAAGCGAGGCTCTTAGAGTGACAGCAAATAACAAAGATGCAGAGTGGGAGGCCTGTAAAACGAGCTCTGGCCGACTTTCTGTCCGGGCTTCTATTTAGCAGTGTGTTTAAAAGCACAAACGTTGCAGCCTTTTCTTCTCCTGTGTAAAATTAATGGCTTTTATTGTTCATATAGTTACATGTCACTACGACCAGCTGTGTGATCAATATCTGTTTCTGTGATCGGGCTTCTGATATTGAGCACTGCATCAGACCAGTAAAAAATGGAGAGTAAAAACAAAACTTCCAGGTCATGGAAACACATATTTGCATTGTTTCAGATGGTTTCTGTATATTGTTTTGTCACAGTTATGCATTCAAAGACCATGACCATGTACAGAAAAAAATATTGAATTTCATATTGATCTAAATGCTAATACAAAAAGAGTAAGGTTATGGAGTTGAATCCTTGTGTTACAAATTAGGTAATCATACTGTAATAAATCCAATATAACCATAATTTCTTGCTTTTGAGACACAGCATACATGATGCTGACCAATCTTGTCTTGTTTGGGGGGGGGTGTAATGTCGTTCCACCTGACAGCACAAACAGTTTGCCTTTTTCACTGTGCCATTCTTCCATTAGATGAGGGACTCGCAATCTGTGCTGATATGACTTAAGGTCATACAATATGTCATGCAGGTCATCAAGCAGGCAAAAGATGGGTTGATTATTATAACAGCAATCTTGGGAGGTTGTGAGACGACAAAAATGCAGGACAGCATGTGTGACTTGTGACTGTGCTTCTTGAACCACCAGTGGGCTCCCTTATATGTGTTCATTTATCGGTTTAGATGTGTGATTTTACATTACATTACATGTTGTCTCACTGAAACAGTTACATATAGTTTTAACGATAGGTACTACTTTATTGCATACATAAAACTAAATCTAATGCCCTCTAATTCAACACTCATTCAACAAGTTCAAACTTAACAGAGGTTATAATAGTTACATCTCAAGGTGAGTCCAGTGTTGTACTGATGGCCAGGTAAGGCCAGGACACTCTCCAAAATGCAAAGCAAAAATGTTGATTCCTAGACTTTAAAAAAGTTACAAAGATAAATGAAATCATAAGCATAGATTTAGAAAATAATTAAAATTTTGACATGACAACAAACCATAATACTTTTGCATGAATGCAAAGACATGCCTGGATTTGTCAGGTAATTTATTTGACGGATTAGCACTGATTAACACAGCCTCTCCTATATGTTTGTGTTCTCAACTGAATATTTGATAGATTTTCCAGGAGCTGCATTGATTTTATGGAAAAGTGATGCCCGGGACAATACTACGACATAAAACGGTTTCCTAGCTGCTTTAGGGAGAACAATAAACCTAAAAAAAATCCAGAAAATCACAAGCTGACCTTAATTTTCATGTCCAACAACACCTTGAGGGCATTAGCCAAATCAGCAGGCCATCTTAGGTTTGCTTTCCCATCAACCTCCCTCATCAGCCTAATCATCCTTCCGCCGTCTTTATCTCCGCTATCACCTTTCAAACGCGCGGCCATGTCGGAGCACCCAGTCTGCCGTTTTACATTATTAGTGCGCTGCCTGTTGGCGACTCCCTCCCATGCAGAGGAGCAGAGGAAAGGGAAGGTGAACGAGATAGGAAGCGACGGCCCCTGCCTGCTCATCGCCAGGGGAAGGAAGAGAAAGAGCAGGAGGAGGAGGAGGAGGAGGTGGAGGAGGCGGTGTTGACGGCCTAATCTCTGCTGCTGATTATCTTCTCATTACAATCAGACGGGAGCCACTCCAAGAAGAGGAGAATGTGTAATTACGCTCAAATCTCCCATGACTAAAACAGAGCATAATAAACAGGGCTAGAACTGCGCTCACATCTAATCATCCAGTTTATTTAGTCATTCGTTCTGCAGCGTATCACCACAGATTTTTTTTTGAGAGGTTCAGGTGAAAATGGTTAGTAAAAAAATGGTTAGTAATTAGTAAAAACACCACATTTTTAAAGAAGCATGACGTAGAAGTCGCAAACAAATTACCTCAATTTTAAGACTGCGGAAAATATGCTCAAAGTCAAGGACGAGCATGTGACATTGTTTGTCTTGGCTCTGCTTGCAGGTGTGTGCTGATGTATGCTAATATTCTTCCATTCATCAATTAACTTACTTGCTTTGTACCCAGTGGAGTCACAAGGGTCTGCAGGTGCTAGTACACACAGGGCAAAGGCAGGGAAAACACCGTGGACAGGTCACCAGTCCACTGAAGGACACACACGCCATTCGTTCTAACACCCGCATCAATTTACATTGCAAAAACATGCATGCATGCGTGCAAAGGGCACACAAAAAGGCCATTGGTCCAACCAGGATTAGAACAACATTTCTGCTGTAAAGCAACAGCATAATTCACCAAGCTATGTCTATTAACGTATGCAATATATGAAAACATCCAAAAACATTGTTAAAAAAATGGTTTTACTGAAATAGGAAAGACAGTCAAGGAGAATTTCAACTTTTCTTATGAGTAAATATCTCCTCTGGCTGCATATGGCTAGCACAAGATAAAAAAAGAAGATAATTCCCCCCTAAAATGTCAGGACAACCGAAGCATGTAAATAACTACATTTCATTTGACACCTCGATTTGAATGGTAAATGGCTGACCTCCAATTTTCCTGGAGAATGGCTGGCAGGGAGAAATGGAGGGGAATAAAACACATATCCAGTAGACCAGAGGGAATAAGGCTAACCAAGCATGCCAAATCCTTCTCTTCCATCCCATTGTGCGGAGGAAGCGTTAACTGTGTGGACAACTAGAGAGATCACTTTGAAAAAGTTCTCCTGCGAGGAGTGAAAACTAAACCTGTTTTTTTTTGTTTCTTTTTATTATCTCTCACAGCTCAGAGACGGCAGCCTGCCAGCCTCTCAAAACCGATGAGAGGAAAGCGTCCGACAGCAGGGTGGACGTCGTGGGCAGAAATGGCTGCATCAAAGGAAAAGGACGCAAACACCACAGTCACCGCAGGGCCAGGAGGTGAGGCAGCCTTTATGCTTTCACAAGTGTCAAGCAGGAGCTCTTGAAAACCATCAAATAGATTTTTCTGATCTACAAAAACAGATGAAAAATAACGTCGAGAAATCAATGTCCTTCAAGGCTGATGGACTTTTGATCAGAGTGACACATTTCTGATGATAAGTCGTGCAAGTTTTGCATTCGTCTTTGCTTTTGTAGTCTCAAGTGCGTCCGATAAAGCCTTTTAACGGTACAATAGGACTCCTCCAGGGTTTGACTCTCGGCGAGAAAACGGAGCTAATCTCTATATTCTGGAGCAGGGAATGTAAACAGTGTTATCGGGTCGGGCCCAGCGGAGAACAACATGTTGTGAGGAATTCCACACTGTGTCGTTCAGATCCTCTTTCTACCAGCACCTTGAACTGAAAGTCTCCTTCACACCCGGCTTCTTACTCTGAGGCAGCAGAAATCAATTCAGGCGGATTTTATTTTATTTTTTTCTACTTTTCTTTTGAGTAACCTCTTAATTAATCTGACACCTTCAAAGCATTTGTAGGCGCAGAGCAGCGAGGCAGCGCGCTGATATGTAAAACACCGACTGAAGCCGCATCTAAGGTGCGCTTGAGAGGGATCGCAAACATGAATCACTTCTCTCTGGGTGAACTTTACCCGGAGGCTGCCTCGTGTTGTTGTTTGAGTTTTGCCAGCGCGGGGAGGCAGCAGGCTTCTGATAATCGTTCATCTCCTTGTGCAAGAAAAGACTTTTCTGACGGGAGAAAAAGATTTACACTGCGTCTGATCCCTGTCGCCGAGAGCTCGTCTCTCTGAGCTGAACTCCACGCTGCTGGGTTTCCTCTCAGCTCTGTGGCGCCGAGACGCACCGAGTCGCTTTGAAACTCGCACAACAGATGTCTTTAGTAAAGTGGACGTCGTGTTTGCTATTATTCCTCCAGACGGCTACACAGAAGAGAGGCTCTGCAATTCAGCCCGACTGTGCCCCCTGTGATGCAGTCTGTCTCCTGCGTGGTGGAGACAGATGAAACAGGTTTATTTTTGTGTGCTGGTCTTGTGTAGCGCACAGAGGACAGAACAAAAAGAAAGCAAGGAGGTATTCTGAAGCTGAGCTCTGGATGCTCTGGTTTCCTTCCCACTGGAAGATGGAGATGGACTGCTGCAGAAAATGGAAGTTGCCTTTGTCTCAAGGGAGACTGTAGCTCAGGGGCAGTCGACAGATTGGAAGGTCAGTGGTTCGATCCCAGCCCCTGCAGCCGACATGTATCCAAGTATTCCCGGGCAAGATATTGAACCTCAAACTACCCTCAGCACTGCACTGATGCTACGTCATCTGCCATATGCTCTCAGTCTTTGGCTTGTGCACACAGGATCACCTGAATACCATTTGGGTATAAAGTCTTTCAAACAGAATTACGTCTCTTCAATGCCATATATCATAGGCGCTTTTAAAACAATAAAACATGTTAAATGACTTCACCTTGCTGTCAGTTGGAGCAGTGGAGTGGAGTTTTGCTCCAACCCTGCTTCAGCCAGCAGGACTAATCTTGGTGCTGAAAGTGAAAGCCAGTGTTCACTCTTCCTCCATTACCACCGCCGAGGCTACAGCGCAGCTGCTCAGACTCAGGCAGATCACACTGTGGCCTGTGATGAGCAAACCTCCAAGTGTGAATGCGGTCAGTGAAACTTCCCTAAATTAAGAGGCTGAAAAAGAGACTGTGCCACAGCTGCCTTTTGGATGCCAGGATGAGATTTGGAAACCAAAACCTGAAAGCTGCTCCAGAGCGAGTTAAAAATATATACATGGAGCAAAAAAATCACAAGAAAACAGGTTTGTAGTTTTGATCACAGTCTCAACTGTAAGAGCACAGGAAAGCACCATGCACCATGTGACCATGAACAGATAAAAATGCACAGAAAATGATTGTGATTTATTCTAATTTCCACTCAGTAAAAAGTGGGGAAGGAGAGATGTGGAGTCGTTTCAGTTTTCTTTGTCTCATTTACAAAGCCGGAGAAAAGTTTCCAGTGTTGAAAAAGACATTAGTTCTTTGGATTGTTATCTCGCTAATTGGCCTGGAGCAGCTCAATCCACCAAAGTGACCAATGTTAATTATAACATGAAAACGCAAGCCACTCATTGCGCCTCCTTCTAGAGTCAGGCTGCACATTTGATGTTAAGTTTTTGAGCAAAATCAAACGAAAAAGGATTAATATAAAAGATTATACTCAGTATAAATATTCAGTTTAATGTAGCTTACACAGTATGAGGTAAAAATGTTTTTTCGTATATATGTAGGATCCCTAATTTATCTTTTTTGATACTTTATACAGGATTTCAGACATTTTAGGGAACTCGCCTCACTCGCCCTATTTGTGTATTTTATTGAGAAAGAACACACACATATATATATATATATATACAGATTTTACATATTTTATGTTCATGTTATTTGACCATGAATCTAGCAGCGAAAAAGTCAGCGTACTCTTGAGGAAAATAGGCTGCATTCAGCATGGAGCATATTCTCATCAGATGTACCCAAATCCCTTTTTCATACGCTATTGTTTCACGCAATCACCATTCCCAGTGTAGCTGGCAATTGACTGCGCTCTCATTCTGCCTTTCATTCTCTCCACCTCATCAAAAGAAACTGTTTCTGCTGGCAAGAAAAAATGCAAATGCCTGCCTTGTGCCTCTCTTCCTACAAGGCCAGAATGGTAGAGGTGTTAATGAGTGACAAAGCGTTCTCATTACCAGGAGAGGGTACTTGGGCTAGGTCTGTCTAATCAGCCCTAATGCATTTCAGTTCCTAATGCTCCCAAACTGCCGACTACAGCAAGCAGGGCCATTTATTACAGCGAGACTGTCCTCTGCATCCAATGAAAGCGGCACATGGTCTCCAGAGCTCTGTGGCCGCATACATCAAGCTGGAGTGCAGTTTGTCACTGTCTGGATCGGCTCTGATCACCATCGCCTGCGAGCCTGACCGGCATGTTTGCCTTACATAAAGGTACAACTGCCTGGATTCTGATGTGAATGGCAAACAATAAATCCCACCACCTATGTTCAAGGCGAATGACAGTGGTGACCACACAGTCTGAAAAGGTTTGTTAAGAATACTTAGAAGTAGCTGGGAGATTATAAGACCCACCCAAAGTGATGGTCAGATCACATGATAGGCAGCTAATCCAAGTATGTGTTTCCAGCAGTTTAATACATCCATCCATGTTCATCGATAAAATAGTATCAAACAAGATTTGCTCAATAAATGTAACTTTTTGAAAATTTGGTAGTTGAAGAAGATTTGGTCCTGAGATGTTTCACTTGAAACAGAGGATAAGAATGGGTAACTGTCAAACCTTCAAACTGTCATAAAGCGTCAAACTTTTCATTTGAGAGTCCAAATGTCATGTCCTTGTTCTGACAATTGGTGTCAGTTGGCCTGCTGGGTCTCCTGGTGTATGAGTGGCTGGTGCTCAGACACATCCTGGTCAGACCAAGAGCCTTTCTACGTAGAGCATTTACTCTCACAGTCCCAAAATATGCATGTTTAGGTAGACTGGTGACTTTTTTAGGTTGACTGTGCTGGAGACACCAGTAGAGGCCTGCGAGGCCTTGTTGTTTCTGCATCGTCTCCATGCTCCCTCTACTCCCTCTCCTCTATTTAAAACTAAACATTCAATGACTCTGTCTCTCCAACGTGAAATTCACCTCAGTTCTCATTAACGCCCAACTGTTTTCTCAATAAACCTCATTTTCACTCTCATTATAAAAGCCAGTGTGAGGCTGTCAGATGCATATTCTTGCACATCCGCTCTTTAGAGTGTGCGGTCTTTGCGTCTAATGAATTTCAGTTTGTCTATACTTGAAAGGCTCGCTCAATGAGCCTGTGGCTCCTCTAAGGCCTTCATCTCCTTTTCCACATCAGTCATTTCCACAGAACAAATTAAGTGGACCTCTGGACGGCAATCATGCCGATCAACAGATGGTATCGGACAAGTTTCTTTTCTTTAATATAATGAGTTCACAACTCAGAGAATCAGAGACCGCGGACATCTTAGGCTCATGAATGACTGCGTGTCCAAAAGCATTTCACATTTCTTTTATCTGAAAATGACAGTCCAGTTTGAATGGACACAGCCTGAGTAGGAGTTGCCATCAGAAGTTAAAGTGGTCAGTAAAGCTGCTTATGTTTGTCCCTATGTCCTAGCAGCCATTAGCCTAAGCTTCTACCACAAAATAACTTCAGTCTAAAATCTAGATGTAGTTGTGTAATAACCACAAACAGTGCAAAGTCTTTGGCCATCCATTCACCCATGGTCTCACCCACTTTTTATCAAAATACTGTCATGAAGGAAGATTTTTGTCAACTTAAACTAACTTTTGGATTGTGGGAAACAACCAGAGAACTTAGAGATAATTCATTACCACACAGGTGGTCCAACCCTACCCAGCACCTTCCTTTTTTGAGGCAACACTGCTATCCTCTCCTCCACTGTGTGGCCTTGTCCTATTCCAGAAATAGTATTTTCATGATCTCGAGTTAATGGTATCATCCTCTGTTAAAGGTGGTACATTGATCACAGAGGGTGGAGATGCAAAGGTACACACTCAACCTCGGCTTGTTAAAACTTTGACATCCTTTTAGAGATCAAACGCTGGCGTACACAGATTAAAAAGAAATCCGCTGTGACAAACTTGGGGTGAGGCATTTCTAAAAAGCAGGCATTCGTTATAGGTGCAACCATTTGATAGTGAAAAGAGTGGGAGAGTAGTTTTTGTACTTAGACCAAATTAGGGACAAAGTGCCGGGATGAGTGGGACTCCCTAATTATTTCAGCCAGAAAAGAAAAAAAACATATTTCAAAGTAGGAAAGACAGGGACTAGATTATGAATTCTGACTATGACTGTAAGTGATCACAGATGGAGGGACTTTTTTTGGTCCATTCCAACATTAAAGAAGTCTGTGAACAAACTACTGTCAAACATTTAAGTCCTGTCTCCCACACACTCTTAACCCTCTGTTAACTTTTCTATTGAAATTTCTACTAATCTAACAAATTAACAAGCGTACTCAGATTTGATGTTTTAAACAACAGGCTCCCTAATTAAAATGTTTCCCCTCAGTGCTGTTAAAGCAGCTGAATTACCTTTTTATGAAACATGCAGACAAATTGAAGTTCAGAAAAAGAAAGATGGGGTAAACAACTGGAAGACAGGATTGAAGGCTAAATACGAGGTAAAGTTAGCTCTGCTCGACTGGCAGCAGAGTGGATGCATCACAGATCCCTCTTATTGTGGCCTCCGTTTAGTCTTCAGTGAAGCTTAATGGCATGCGATCTGTTTAGTGCTTTGTACCAGTCTGGGAAGGATTTCATCATCCTGTTATGATGGGATCATCTCATACGGGACATTTGGTTCACAGATAATCTTGCTTATGTGTGTCAGGATCAGTCAGGATGCATTCATGAGCAGCTATGTGATGCCAATGATGAGTCATGTAGAATATCTTACTCCGCCTGCTCAGTTCGGGTTATTTGCCTGCAAAGATTTTTTGGATGAGGGTGGGTGGGGGGGATTTTCATCGAGGAGGTTTCACACTTTCACACCATCGCAACACATAAAAGTGCCTGCATGTGATATATCAGAGAAATAAAAGGATGAAAGCGACTGTTCCCAAGTTAGATCTCACACTGCAGATTCATGGATTAGCGCTGCTAACAATGTGTTATTTACTTCACTAACATGATTATTTTCAGCTGTCAATTTCCTCTTGTAGGGAGAAGTTTTTCCCATGTAAGAAATTTGCTTTGTGGATGAGTGGTTAGTGGTGGTTATCTTCATCATGGGTTATTTTAGGTTACAGGCCAAAAACATGCATGTTAAGGCCAGAGGTTGTCCCTATACTGTAGGTGTAAGTGTGAATGAATGTGTGTGTATGTGTGTGTGTGTGTGTGTGTGTGTGTGTGTGTGTGTGTTCTGTGATGGGCTGGTGATCTGTCCAAGTTCTATTCCCTGCCTTGCAACACTGTTAAAGTACAAAGCGGGTAAGAAAATGGTTGGATGGTTTCCATTTGCCTTGGTAATAATGTCCCTTTGCCCAATTTAACAAAATCATGCTGTTGAACTACAAATGACAGATGTAGTTTAGGAGAGAAATCATCTTTTACTGTAGGTATGAGCAGCTGTTCAATTTAAAAATCCAGAGGCTTTTACTCATACCCAGAAAACTGTTCATGGGCCTGCTGTTTTCTTCCTGCTGGGAATTCACATCTCACATCACCAGAACGAATACTGAGGTGTCCTTCCCTGCTCTGTCTCTGCTTGCAGCCCCTCTTTTGATGACGATCTGTCCCCTCGGCCCAAGGGGAAGAAGAAGAAGAGAAAATCTGAGCGGAGGAGGAAAAGGAAAAGGTCAGTTCCCAGATTGAGATGACTCTGCAGTGAGAAGTATTGTTGGACACCTTTTGCCAACTTTCCTCAAAATAAACAACTCTCGCAGTGTAGAGGGGAATATAGGGTTGCTCGCTAGGGTTCATGTTGATTTGTTCCCTTGCTTTAGGTCTCCTTCCCACAGCCTCTCACCACTGAGGAAGAAGAAAAAGAAGAAGAAGAAGAGCTCTAAGAAAAGCAAGCGGCATAGGTAGTTAATACTAAAATAAACCTTACTGGTAAAATGGCATGACATTCATTTTTAAGTGACACAAATCATCTCTTTTTTTCCGATTGCAGGTATTCCTCCAAAAAGTCAAAACACAGGTATGTGTAATCTCACAAAGCTTTATGTATCATTTTAGTAAAATCACAGGATTATATTGGATTTCCATTTTAAAAGCTTAAGTCCCTTACAATTTGCATCACAGAATATGTCATGCTATAATGTCAGACCTGCAGGATTAGCGATCTTTGCTTATGATTGTATTCTCTTTCATCCCACCAGCTCTTCAAGTTTAAAACACAAGAGGAGGGACGAGCGCAAGCACAAGAAAAGGTCAGTCTGTGCCTGTTGCATCAGAATCATGTACTCCTCAAATCCCTTCGACCCCACCACCACAACCACCACCGCCACTTCCACCTCCTTTTCCCATCCACCCTTTCCCAAGTACCCAGCGATGCTCAGGAGGCGAGAGCCCCTTTCAAAACTGCTTTCATGTGTGGGCATCATAAAGGAATACAGAGACATGCAGCTTTTATTTTCCTGTGGAAAGCGTGGAAAAAAGCCTCGTAAAGAGGAAAAATGATTGAAAACTCGAGTCACAAAGAGAGGAAAGAAAGGGGTGAAAGAGGGTAAGAGAAACCAATTTCATGCTGTGATCTTTCAACATTGTTAAAATTTGACTTTGGTTGAGTGGGCTGTTGTTTGTAAGCATGGAGCCAAGTTCGCTTGCTTCTTACTTCAACAGAAACCTGCTGCTTGCCGACTCTCTGCCTCACTCTCCTCTTGTTGCTTTTGTTCTCCTCAAGCTTTTGTTGCACATTCTGGTCTTTGCAATCCTTTCATGAATAACACACAAACGAAAAACACCTTTTTAAAAATTCCTCAGCCTAAAAGATTTGAAGTTGTAGCACAATTGTAATGTTTCAATCTTGCACACGGTGCAGTTCAGAAAGCACCCAAGTCATTTCAGACTTCTTGATAATGAAAAAAAAGGGCTCCACAGGAATGCAACTTAACATCTTGAGTTCATTTTTGACCATTTACAGATTGAATGAAATACTCTGTCACAGTTACTCAGAGCAATTAACTTAATGTCTCTAACAGTTATTTTACAAACATACAGAACATGCCGATTTCAGCTTGTGCAGCTGTGTTGGTATCTCCCCACCTGTGGCCATTTTTCTTATGCAGTTTTTGGTGGATAGCTGTGACAGATGGTATCCACTCTTAATCCTTCCCACTGTGGCGACCTGCTGGCAGAGTTACTTTATTAAAGATGGCAGACTTACAGGACAGCGTCCCGTGCCGAGTAATGATGTGAATGTGGTTCCCATGGCTAGCGAAGCTCCTTCTTTAACTCTGATTGGTCAAAATCTTAGAAAAGTCAGTGAGAACAGAACAAAGCCTTACTGAAAAGATCTTGCAAATAATGTACCTTGAGTGGCAAACATATCACATACAGTACTGTTAATAGGGCATACCAGGAGGTACAAGGATTGCTCACTGTCTAGATATACAGTATAGTGTGCTTGTCTAGACTCCTCTGTAACATTTAAGATTCAAGAAGTATTAGTTTTCATTTCCACAATATGTTAGTTTACATAAACAGATAATCCAGCGCTTGAGTTGATCCACAGTGCAGACAGTGTCATAAATATAAATGAAGACACTACAGAAAATATGAGACAGTTTAAAAATTATCTACTTGAACACATTACAATGCAGAAATATTCTCTTCAACACTGATTCCAAGTGACGGCCATGTGTTCAAGCATTTATATTTAATTAATGTCTAAAAGAAAAAAAAAGAGGAGGAAGAAGAAGAATGAAGCAGGAAGAAAGGGCTGAATATGAGCTCATTAGTCCTCTATCACTAATAACAAAAGGATATGGAGAATATGTACAAGTAAGAGATTAGTCACCAGCCATTAACCACAGGACAGTGCAGAAAGGACGGTATGAGAGAGGACGCTTCACATTTTAGCCATTATTTGTACGTGTACGTGATGAAAAAAAAAATCACATAATGCTGAGAAAATCGTGGTCAATCAATTTAGCTCGGTGGACTAATCGTGGTGCTCTCTTTGCTCCTTATCCACTCGTGCCCCCTCTCTCTCCTCTGTTCTCGCCGCTTCGCCTCCCCTCAGTTCACGGACTCACTCGCGGCGAAGGCGACGCTATCGGAGGTCAGACTCGGACACATCTTGCTGTCAATCTTCCACAGAGGACAGGTAAGGGACCCACGCCTCCCCCGTCCTCCCGACCTCCCTCGCTCACTCGGTTTATCTTATCAGCCCCAGGTGTCTGCCGAGTTCCCAGTCACACCACGCCGATGACTGATAAGGCGGAGGTGACTCCCTGATCTCAGCCACGACCAGCGCTTATCACAGCTTCACAGGAAATGGGCCCAAATTCATTCCACAGATCAATGCACTCAATTATAATGACATGCTGCAGAAATTTGGTCATCTGATAATATGAAATATGTTTTTCCCCGGTTTTATGGATTGTGGTGAACAAAAATGATGGGATGATGATCTTTTGCAGCCACCGTTTGAATCATAAATCATCAGCACTGATTGTGGAATATTTTAGGTGCTAATGGGATCCTTGGGAAAGGTTCACTTATTGCATGTGTTAAACCTGTAAACTCCAATTCACTTACCAGTATTCTCACTCCTTCCTTCTTCAACTGTCTTGAGACAAATGATTTTCCTTTTGGGGATCAATGAAGCAATTGTGAACAAACAGAATGCAATCTTTTGCCAACAAACTTTTTCAGACTTTTCGGCTTTCTGTCCGAACAAATATTTTCTGGCAGACAAATTCAGAAGAATATATTAACGAAAATCTGTGCAGTTCGAGCATGACATCTAACACATTTTCAGTCTTTGTACACCCTTCCCTGTCAGCCAAATCTGTTAATATTCAAGAAAATTTCTGACTTTACATTTCAGTATGGTCAGAGGAAGAAAAACAAATGCTGCAGAAGTTTGGCTGAATGTAAAAAGTATTATGCTAAACTAAACCTACCATTCTTCCACAGACACCATCTGCAGAAATCTATGGTGCATCAGGAATTAGGAGACCTGGCGACTGTAGTAGAGGAAACCAATGGAGTGCACGACCACACGGGCATGAAGTGGAGAGCTGCATCCAAATCTGTGTGTAAAACGGGTCCAAAATATCGCTCCATCCTCTCCACTGCCACCGTAAGTACACTTTGGGGCTCTTCACGGTGCTGCCGCTTGTTCAGTTTGATTTCTCAGTTACGGCCATGTAAAACAAATTATTGTCAGTCAAAATGCCGACAGTGGGGCAATTTGGATAAGAAAAAGGATCTCAATAAAAGAAAAAAAAATCTTCTTCAGCTCACTGTTGAAACCAAATCTGTTTCATAAGAATTCTTGTCATTGACATTCAATCAAAATACAATACATCTGTATGTGCAGACACATTTAGTGATCCTGGAAGATATTAAAACAATATAGAGTAAAAGAATTGTACATGGCCTTACTCTGAGCTCCTTTACAAATGATTTATTTTGCAGTAATTTTGTCAGTTGTTTTTCTGTTTTTAAAACAAACAACATCAAATATTTCTCAGATGACTCTCCATAGTGATTCTGCTAGCAGTGTGCAGATATTATCCCTCCTGGAGTAGTTTATCAGAAACTAATACAAGCAATACATATTTTATTACTTAGACTTGCATCTCATGACAGATCTATTAAACATATCATCAGAAAATTAACATTTCAATCAATTGTACCAAACTGTCCAATGTCCAAGATAAGGAAACATTTATTTACAGTTATTCATCTGCCTAGTAAATGGCTGCGAAACACTTGCTCTATACAAACGACGCATATTCCTCATTATGAAGAGAAATGCTAAGCACTATATGCATTTATTTCGTCAAACCCTGATCTGAAAGGAGGAGCAGGACGTGCTTTTATTGTTGTGAAAACTGCAAGGGACTGTGCTCGGTACATAGCGCTTTGAGGTGAGGGACACTTTGAGATGTGACACAAACCATTAGTTTCTGCCACGCTGCATAAACGTCACACTGCTTACTGTGCTGGCACCCGGTGCAAGCATTGTCCTCATGTAATGTCGGCATCGACATTACCTAGACTAGGTCAAGGACTACGATACAGAGCAATCTCTTGGAAAGATTCTAAAACGGTTCCTTTGGACGGCATTAAATAGATGGAGTAACTCAAAATCTCCATTGATTAGATTGACCAGATTGTAGAAACCTTCAGCCCTCCTTGATCCCCTCTGGTCATTGCAGATGTTACATGCACCTGAAACTATTCACAGAAACTTACTGCAGATAGTGTGTTTTGGAATAATGCTGTTTATTGCAGGTTTATATTCCCAAAGAGCCCAATAAAAACAGATATATTTCCTTAAAACCCATTGTCTTGTGCTTACTGGAGCATGAAATATGTTAAATTTGTCTCCAGCAATCACTACATTGTGGTAATTGCACAGACGAATGTTTTTTAATTACACACCACTGGGTTTTAATTGAAATTCAATAAATTAATCCATATATTGAATCATGCCTGGCGTTCAATATCCCAGAGTCTTTCAGCAGGACTTCACAGTTGGTTACTGCCTTATTGGAGCAGATTAATTCAGAAGCGTTTGCATTTATTTATGGGTTTTTAATTTGGAAAAATTAAAGACACACTCTCTCTAAAGTGCTGCAGAATTATCTGTGCTTAATATTAACCAGCCACAAGGGAAGGGGAGGTTTTAGCTGGGCAGAAAAATGCTGAAAGCTATGAATAATCAACATGGCCGTGGTTGATCAGGCAATACAGAAACCTTTTCTGTGTATCTAACTGAAGAATTTATTTTGTCGTGGAAACACAAGCAAAATGAAGGGTACAAGAAGCGTTAGAGAAAATACTGAGGCCGAGACGACATGTTTTATGGAGTTAGCCTTGTCAAAGTATATCGAGGGGACACTGAAGAATGTCTTTGTCTAAAATCCTTGAAATGTTTAATTCTTGAATATGCGCTGACATACGTATGCATGTGCATAGTTGCGAGTGGTAAATTTCCCCCCAGGGCGGCTCTGCTGTGGTGACTTTTAGATGAGATAATGGGAAACCTTCAGGAGGACAGACTTCTGCGAGTCTCCTAATCAATAAGTAAAGAGAGATCATAATTTGATGAAGCTAGCCACGATATCATTCCTGGATAGTCAGGGTCTCTTCCCTTCTGTGGATGTCTGAGGTGGAAAAACAAAACACGTTCCAACTTCAGTGTGCAGCTACTGTACTCACATTCAAGCACACTTTTAAAGAATCTGGGACTTTTTGCCAAAAGCAGCATTAAGCAACACTAAGGAAAGAAAAAGGAACATGCCAATATAAGTCTAACTGGCTCTGGGTTTGAAGAGAGGGTTATTGTCTTTTTCTTGCAATTTACGACTCTAATGATGCACTTATGTTGCCCGCTCTTCCCTTTTTCTTACACCTTACCTACTTAAGGAGGAAATCTTGATTGGTAAGTCGATGCTATCCGCAGATTTAGGGGTTTACTTGTAGGTCGGTGCAGGCTAATTACTTACTTCTTACAGGAGAAAGAGCACAGTCATCTGTCCTATTCTGAGGGCTTTCTTAGCTAGACTGATGGGATCTCTCTTTGTCTGCAATCCTTTTTCATTTCTACATAATACTCATTTTGTGATGTTTGTTCAATGTTCTTTAAATGAGGCTTTTCAATGGGGTTATTGTTTTTCTCCTTCTCTCTTCACTCGAGTTAGAGTCGGTAGTTTTTCTCCACACATAGTTTTTCTTTCTTCTCTGCTCTTTTGTTGTTCCTTTCATATAATTGTTTTAGTTTAGACTTACTTTATCCAAATTTGTTTCTTGTTGATTTCTTTGACTTTAGTTGAGTTCAGACTTTCTTTTGAGGTTAATCGCATGCTTCAAATTTGCATGATGTCTTTATCTTTCAAAGTTTTTTGTCCCGAGAAAAAAAAAAAGAAATATTTTCTC
Organism: Karalla daura; assembly: GCA_029224185.1. Lineage (NCBI taxonomy): Eukaryota > Metazoa > Chordata > Actinopteri > Chaetodontiformes > Leiognathidae > Karalla > Karalla daura. The sequence continues at coordinate 20,786,213 of CM055192.1, forward strand.
TGTGTTTTCAAGGGAATATGTGCCTTTGTACTAGAGTATTCACAGTGCATCAAAGCAGATAGCAGGTTCCAGTTAGCAACACATGCATGGTTTTAATCTGCAGCCCTGTTTGTCTGTTTGCAGATTTTGTCGCCAAAACCTGGAAGCGAGCTTTTACACGGAAAAGGGTCTCAGCATATATCGAGCCAGGCCGAGGGTCCGCACGATTACGATTCTGGGAATGACACATCTTCGCCGCCGTCGAGCAAAACCGGTGTTTCTCGGGCGAGTGTCACAGAGAGCAAGAGGGACCACAGTAAACGTCTGGCCTCGCCAGAGAAGCTGAAGTTCACTGACAGAGATAATGTCTCTGATTCAGGGAACTCAGTGACCAGCTACGCCTCCTTGTGCAAACCTTACGGGGAGGACAGCTTGTCTGCGACCCTCTTCACTGGAAACGACAAGAGGTAACACATGTTTCTATAAATAATCCATCCGAGTAAATGTTGCTCATGGAATTTCCAAGCTATTTATCTTCTTTTTCCATGCTCCGTTACCTCTTTTGAAATATTCAACTCATGTGTGAGGATAAGGGAGAGTATCTCTTGAAAAGGACCCCAGGTTTGGTTTTATCCCTGGAAGCAGTGAAACATCTAAGTGTGTTTCCCTTGCAGAGATCAGATAACCTTGGGCTGCCGGGTAGAGGTTGTGAGATCACGAAAGACCTCCAGCTGCTCGCACAGAAAGAGGAAGTCATCTCGGAGGCGGCTGAAAACCCGGTCATCGAGCAGCAGGAGCCGAAGCAGATCCTCAGGGAGTTCCCGATACTCTGGACGCTACTCTAGAAGCCCGTCATTGTCATCTTGCAGGTGGGTAACCACTTCTGTCTCATTCTACACCACTAACATCCACAAATCCCAAGTTAGCATAAGTGCATTTCCACCGACGTGATTCAATTTGCACATATAACAGAAAAATGTGGGACACACTCGTATTCCCAGTTCATGCCTGGCCTGCAGCCTTTATCTCATGTCATTCCCCCTTTCCTCCTCCCTCCCTTGTAAAAGAGAAGATACAATTGAAGCTGACAGAAACAGATTTTTTTTTTTAAACAGAAAAAGAAGTGTTGCACACACTGGCTGCATTTTTCTTTAACCGAAATGACTTTTCGGCCCTCAGGCCTTCTTCAAGATAGACAAACTGTTTTTTTAGCTATGCTTCCAGTGTGGTTCTACAGTTGTCAGTGCGTGGTTGAGACTGAAATAGCGAAACAACTATAACATATATTGCCGTGAAATGTGTGTGAAATGTGGTGCAGATTGGCATGGTCACCAAATATAAATCTCGCTGTGTCCCCAAGCTTGACTTCCTCCAGCACCACCAAGTGAATCACTTCTGTGATTTGGGGTGAAATACGTCTTGAAGATGGGGAAAAAATTAGGTTTTGGGCAAACGTGCCAATCTTGATGAAATGAAATAATATTGGCCATCGGTCAACAGTCATGTGCAGTTACTGTGTTACAGTACTGCTTTGTCTCCCTAAAAAGGAGCAACATAACATTCATTGCTCCTTAGCAAACGGTTATATGTAAATTACAGCAAACATGGTGAAAGTTAAAACTCATAAACATCTATTTGTGGGTAAAAAATTTGAGCAAGATTTGAAAAACATGTAATTTGGATAAAATTATTTTTTCTTTCTCTACCAGCTCTTACTCACGCTCACCGAGTTATTCATGTGATCTGAAGCGACGAGGCAGCCTCGCCAGTCTGAGCTCCAGAGGGAGCTACTCCAGACATAGCGCTGACAGGTGAGTGTTTATGCTTTGTTTTTGCAAATACAGGATATATTGATATTGCAGCCGATTACATTTTGTCATTTCTGCATCCCAGACTACGAGACAGAAAGAGAACTCCGAGCTCCAGGGACAAAGATATGAAGCATTCAGATAAGGCTGGTGGCAAGAGAAGAAGACGCAAATCCTACTCGCCTATGAAGAAACGGAGGAGAGACTCGCCAAGCCATCTGGAAGCACGTCGAATCACAAGGTAGAGCATCATCCGGTTATTTTGAGCTAAAATACATATATGTTTTTAATGCCTCAAGGCAGCAAAAACTGGGTTGCTGGTCCCACTCTCTGCCTCCTCATTTGGACAAGTCCCCAACCTGAAGTCATTGCCTCATGTTGAAGAGCTGTGTACCATGAAATGGCATGTAGCCAGAGGATAAGACAACCGTCCACTCGCAAGCACCACAGGTGCTAAATAAGCAGATGGCAGACCCAGGAAATCTAAACTGGAAAAAAAAGAAAACTTACTTCAAGCAGTGGATATTTTACTCACTTCATTTATTGTCTGTAGACAGCAGCAAATTACACACATTCAGATCAGCCTCATATTTTGTCTATTTCTCTACTTATCTATCTACTATCACTATGGTTTATACACTACTTGGTATTGATCAAGTGCCACAGACAGGAGATTATGGGATAACTCTCTTTCTCATTAAACAATCATGGTGGCATGGTGGAAGTGTGACTCCAGCCAATCATTAATAATGACCTTCCATGTCATCGTAGGCCATTCAGGAAGTGAGATAAGAAACTTTGACATGTCATTCTATTGGTCAACATCAAGGTTCATTTCACAGACTTTTCTTTGGGGTATTGTGGAGCATCCTAGATGTGAAATCTGGTGAAACCTGGTGCTCACAATGTAAATCAGCTTGAATCTGTGTAACCTGATCCCAGCATCAGAAGATAGCAGATCATCACCACTGGTTGTCAGTTTCACAGCACTTCTCTCTCCGGTCTCTCCATAGTGCCAGGAAGCGTCCCATCCCCTACTTCCGACCCAGTCCTTCCTCCAGCAGTCGCTCCACCAGTGTGTCGTCCTGGAGCAGCCTCTTCACCCGCAGCCGGAGCCGCAGCCCCATCCACAGCATCAGCCGGAGCCGAAGCAGGAGCAGGAGCCGGAGCAGGAGCCGGAGCCGGAGCCGGAGCCGGAGCCGGAGCCGGAGCAGAAGCAGGAGCCACAGTTACTCCTCCTACAGGAGCTACAGCCGCAGCTCATCCTGGAACTCAATCTTCGGGACTCGCAGTCGCAGCAGGAGCCGCGGTTCATTGAGCAAACGCAACAAAACCAGGCATTAGGTTCCTCCCAGGATGTGAAGGGACTCAAACGGCAGCCATGTTTCCAGTTGGGAGCAGAGACAGTGGGTTGTCAGAGCAATCGACTGTGTTCTTCTCCATGTTCTGCTTCGATGCTTGAGTGGAGACGTCCTAGCAGGAGGGGTCTGATCTGATCTGTGTCTCATCGATGCAGCCATGTTCACCCCGCCCACAGAGGCTGCGGGAACCTGAATGTCTTTTTTTGTTTGTTCGTCCTGGTCGTGCACACCACCCTCTTGCATCAGCATTCACAATGGCCTGAGACTGTTCATTGCATATATATTTCCACTAGAAACTGGCCAGGAGACAGGAACAGCGTCCCTGTATTTGGTCGATTAACATTGCTGTTGCTGTCCTCAAATACTTCACATTCAGTTACTCTTTTAAATGAATGCTTTACAGTCGTTTAACCACCTGATAATTCTATTGAGAGTGATGGTAAATGTGACTTAATTCCAGTCATTTCTACGGTGTTTTCAAACGCACATGTCGATACACTTTTACAGCACATCTGACATTTAATTCCACGTGTCAGGTCTGCATGTTGGAGATTTGGCAAAGAGAGGTGACGTATTGATGTAACTTTTCCAGCCGTTTGATCCGAGTGTTTACAAATGGCTTCACAGGGATCATTGTCAGGTAGAAGGAAGGGGTTTATTGCTCTGATCTCAGCACTTCACAGGGTGGAGAACAAGCATGTTTCCCCTGAAAAATGAATCAGCAAGGCTGGCGTGACGGCATACAAACCGCCTGTCAGCTCAAATGTCAAATTAATTTGTCTTGTGATCAGCTGGAAAACAGTTGAAATGCCAGTCGATGTAGTACAACAGAGACTGATTGAAATGTTGTGAAACATTATGCGGGGACAGGGATGGGGGTATTCCTCTTGAGGAAATTTACAAAATTTTTCTCAAAAATGCGGGGTGAACAGATGAGAAATTGATTTATTTGGGGGAAAACATACTGTACGGTACTGTGCAGGTATGAAAATATGATCGATTTTACTAGATGCTTAAAATATTTAATTGGTATTGTGTGCTGTCCGTACTTCTATATCAGTCTTCAGATTTTTATTTGCTGTTTGATTTTGTAATATGACAAAAAAGAGAATAGGTTTTACCTCTTTTGAACTTCTCAATTTACCATTAGTGTTGATTCTCAATTTCTTTGTATAATGTTTTGTTACTACAACACTGGAACCAAACATGTGCCAGATATGTTTTTGTTTTTGAGTTTGTTTACAAGGAAGAGCCAAACTTTGAACTGTGCAGCAACGTCCGTATTTATTGTGATTATTTAATATTTATTGGTTTGTCGGATCAATCTTCCTATGCAACACTGTCAATTTCTAGCTTTTATGACACTGCTGTGTCATTTGTTATTTGGTTAATATTTATTTTTTGGTTAATATTTGTAAATTATTCTTGTGTTTTACCACCTCACTGACACATAAACCTCAAAAGAGAGACAGAGAAGTTCCTACTTGTCCGACCTTTTGTTTTGGGTGCTTTCCCGAATGCAAATGGCTGAATTTGTTGGGTATGAGTCTAGAAGACTGACATCGCTTTAGACATTTTAGCTTAAACAAAAAGACTGGGAGTGTGAAAACAGCTCAGTTTGGCTCCATTAAATCTGCAATGTAGCATCTCCACAGGTTTATAATATATTTCTTCTGCATTTAATCTTCACAAAAGTGTTAGAATGACTCTCCCGTTTCCAGTCTTTATGCTGAGTTAAAGTTTTCACCAATCGATCATAACTGTCTATTTCATAGTACTGGATTGAGAGTGGCATTAATCTTCATATTTGAGTCCTTGGAAGAAAACAAATACGTGGTCTCCTAAAATCTCAAAGTATTCCATTAAAATTATTTTCGAGGCATTTTTGACTCCGGAGTTTGAATCTGCAGAAAAGTTTCAGACTGCCTTTCCATATAATTAAGAGAGTTATAGTTCTCGATCATTTCAATCCATCATCCCTTTGGTGTAACAGCTCCAGGCCTGACAGACTGTGCTCTATGCATCCAATGCTCTCAGCTTATTTCCCTGAATGTCAACTAAATTGGACAAATGGGGGATACAGTAGATGACTCTGGAAGAGGAAAGAACCTGGCACAAAAGTCCTTCGTAAACTGTAAAACTGATGAGGACTCATGTCAATCAGTGTTGACCATGTGCCAGAGGAGGGTTTGCGCAGTTGTGTTGATAAAACTTTGACATCAGTTCTTGTGCAAAATGATTTTGTATATGTAATTAATGTGGTGTAAATATGTATCTGCACTGTATAAATTATACAAATGATGTGACAGAATGTGATTTAGGCCTTGTTGGATGTACAAATATATGGTATCGGATATAATGCAACAAACTATTGCAGAGAAGAGGAAGACAACGTGCCATGCGGCATCAATGAGGACTCTAGCTGTCTTTGTGCTAAAGATCTGATCATGTTTTTTCGTTATTACTATAAAATCCCAATGACGAGGCCATATAGCAATAGTGATCCAGTGTTTCGGTGTAACATTATGCATATTCCCCCTGTTTTCCATACAAACAACATATGGCAAAAGTGTACTACGGTTTTCATACTGTCACAGTTTATCTTGTGTCAGTGTGAGCATAGAAATAAAGTCAACTGGAAACTGAACTGTCCTCCCTGGCACTCAATCTAATCACTGTGTGTTTTTGAATGAGTTACATAAAGTCATGCTATGTGCGCCTGGTGTCTTTTTTTCATGACTAAGTAAAAAGAAAAAAAACCCATGTCATCCTCACAAAGTTGACTTATTAGCTGTTTTGTTTTATCTGTACGGTGACATCAGTGCTTGACCTGAAGCTCTGCGTTATTTTCTATTAAAAAGCCGGTGAGTCACCTCCAGGGAGTAAGCTCCAGCTCTGTGTGGGAGTGACATATGGACGCTCACTTAATTTGGTCAAAGGGAGGCAGGTCTTTGGTCAGCTGCTGCGCCTGCACTGTAAAAAGTTTCCATATCAACAAATCATTTTTTTATTCAGTTTAAGTCAGAGACTGGGACGTGAGCCCAAAGAAATTGAGAAAGTGAAACTTCAGGAGGGAACAGATTATTATGAGTTGTTTTTTCAATGAATTCAGGATGTTGAGAATCCGGAAGAAGTTGTGTAACTGGTATTTTTTGTAGTGCTGGTCGTCTCTGGACCCTCCCAGCTGTTTCCCGACACTTGCTGTCTGGGAAACCGCAGCCGGGTATAAAACCCGCAGCCAGAAGGAATTAACCTCAGGAGTTAAGGAGAAAGCGGCTACGCACTTAGAGAAGTTGTCCCAAGATTAACAAGTTGCGTCACGGTGATGCGCCTGCTCCAACATAGTTAAAGAAAAAGTTTTGCTTCTTTCAGACTGAGGGAGAGCGGTCTGGTTCAGGACAGATCATATAACTTTTGGCTTTTACTTCGGGGGGAGAGAGATGGCAGAAGGAGATTTCTACACTATGGGGAACCGGCAGAGGTTTCCCAGGGACCCGTTTGGAGAGTCACCATTCCGGGACCAGTCACCGTTCAGGGAGCAGCTGTCCTCCAGGTTCATGGAGGATGAGTTTGGGATGCCACCCTTCCCGGAGGACCTGAGCATGGACTGGCCTGGCTGGGCTCGGCCGGGACGCCTCAGCTCTCGGCTCAGCACGTCGCCCTTCAGCAGCTCTTTACGCACCGGCTTCCCAGCGACGCGTCAGTCCGCAGGGGGTCCCACCCTGTACACCAGCAGGTACGGGGAGGCCTCGCCCCGCAGCTCCCCCATCACCACCGGAGGAGAGCCCTGGAAAGTGTGCGTAAACGTGCACAGCTTCAAACCCGAGGAGTTAAGCGTCAAAACCAGAGACGGGTTTGTAGAAGTGTCAGGTGAGTTGGGTTCTTTTTCTGGGTTGCCTTGAATATATCTTATATTATATTGGATATGCTAAATAATCACATGTACAGTTGAATTGAATCACGTTCAACTGAATTCATGGTCATGAACTCGAGAGTCCTTCTCTGAAGATTTAATACATTGCATGCACATCCACTGTAAGCCTGGAAGAATCAAACATTCAGTATTTTTTGGTATTTGGTTTGTATTTTTTATTCTCCTCCGAAATATGTGCTACCCCTTCCACATAGTGTGGACCTTCTGGCCCCAATACATATACATTTAGATGCTTCCCTTTATTTGGACTCCCAGAATGATTACTTGCAACACCACACGGATATTCTTTCCTGTTGCCTTGTAAAAAAAAAAGAAAAAATTTTTTTTTTCAAGTTATTAGGAGCTAACTTGGAACCTGTCCTAAAAGGAACCTCCCCAAATGATTTACAAAGTGTCTGTCTGTCTATATGTATCTATTTAAATGCTCACATATGAATATGTTTTATATGAAAGCCTGGAATAGTCACAGATTCCACGAAACAAGAGCCTGCTGTATATCAAAATGTCCACTTTTATTGAGCCTTTTTTTAACCTGAACAAAGCAGCGAGTGTCATCTGCAAAGAACTGAATTGAATTAGGAATTTGTTGTTCAGTCAATACAGGTTAACAATCCTATAAGTTGGAAAAAACTAGCGCTTTACAAAGCAATTACATATCATTGAGGGATAGCAAACAATCAGGGTGGGAGTGCAAAATACTGTACTGTACAGTACTGTACATAGGATATATGTATATTGGTGCAAAAACAATTGTGAGAGCAGAGTGGAAAAACTGGACAGTGCAAAACTGCAGACAGTTTATAAACAAAAATAGCAGCAGATGTATTTATAAGGTCTGATGAATTGCAGTCTAGTTGAAGACCTTGAATGAGTTATGTAATATATAATAAATTATAAGTTTATTTGGTTTACTAGATGTGGCACAAACATTGCACACATAGTAGAGTCAAGGACAGGCGCATGCATCATATCACAGTGTCCAGTTTTATTGAGCCTTTATTTAACCAGTGCAGATCAGCAGGTGACAGTTTCGTCTGCATAGAAATAAAATACTGAATTTTGAAATTGTCAGCTACAGTTTAATCACTTTTGTGCCTCGCACAAAAACCTCATCAAATTCACAGGGAATAATTGAAACCCCTGTCAGGGGTGAACAGCTTTTTTTTAACATCTGGTAAATGAGGCAGGGTTATGATCAATGACTGTAACTTTAAATGAACCCACCTGTGACAACCATCAAATATAGCTCTAATACATTATAGATCACATATAATCACAGCAGGTGATCTTTGAAATGGGGATATATACAGGTCAAATACAGTATTACAATGACAAAATGAGCACACATTTTGTAGAAAAGGCACAGAGTAGATGGGAACAATTGTCATCATCATCATCTGCTGGTGGATAAGTCTTATTTGCAGGGCTGTGGAGGACACCAGGTCATTGCCTCTGTTTTGTTTATGGGAATCTAAAGGGTGACATTCTTTCAAGTTTAAGTCTTAGCTTCTACATGTGACTTTTCAGATGAAAACTAGTGTAATAAAAGTGGGTGCTGTTCTCTCCAAATGATTGGAAAACAACTCCAAACAGAATTCAAACTTAAGATTTTCAGGGAATATTTTACAGGTTTTCAAGTTCTCCCTTTTTTCTTGACATCGGCAATCAAATTTGGACTCCTCTTAACATATTTTTGACTTAACAAACCTTTGACTGCTTGTAGAACAGTCCTTGTAAGCACGTCCAATGCATATTATTTTAAAAAGTTAAAAGGCCAAGAAGGAGTCCAGACGAATGCTAATGAAACACGGAAACATGGCTCGTCACTCTAATATGGCCAAGAAATGTCAGTTTGTTCACTTCGGCAGCAGACTTGAAGCAGCATAATGAAAGGTCGGGCGGTACGGCAAGGTCTCCGGATTAATGAGTCCTGATATGGAAGAGCTCGGCAGATTTCGGGTACTGGGACACGCAAGTTGGCAGGCAGATCCTCGAGCTTAGACACCTGTTTCAGATTCCTGCAGAATCACTCCCTCAGTCACCCATGAGCTCGATTTAGATTTAAAGCAAGGCAAGGCCCGTGACAACAGTCTCTGTTTACAATAAGACAAGCTGTGCACTGCCATTAAAGTCAGGAGAGAATGTTCTGGAAATAGGATCACACTTTTAACCAGTGGCCCCCAGTTCAGGTTTTCTTTCTGTCGGTGTCACGTTTTAGCTCTGTCCCAGATCATGGGAGTGAGTGTCTGAAATGTCCTCCTCATATCAGTCCCTCAAAAGACGAATGAATTCCAGGGATACCCAGGGCAGAAGTGGGGGCAGAGAGGACAGCAGGCTCCCTGACCCGGAGTTTTTTATAAACATGCTGTCGGTATGCCAGTTGGGTCATTCAATCAGCACCATGTTGGGCCTGCCTGCTTCAGTGATTCGACTCCCTTCTAAAAGTGTGACGAGGAGTGTGATACAACCGTGTTCAAGGTGTTCAGTACAGGGATATACACATGATTAGCATGCCTCTGATGGTCTGAGCAAACTCATTATTTTGATCTCTCTGTTGGTGTTATATGCAGGTGCCTTCACAGTAAAAGGCGGAAGTTAAATTCATGTCGTCTATCGAAATGACATAGATTGATCCTAGGATTTAGCTTAAAAAATAATTGGAGTTGAAGACAGCTGTAATCTTCACTGATGTTAACATAAATGATGAAAATGCTCTACTCTAGCCAGCTAACTAAACTAATCAGCTAATTTTTGCCCATTGTGAGGCACAAGATGCTTTTCCTTTAGGCTGTTGATTGTTTGCTGGATACAGATACAGATTAATGTAGTTGAACTGGTAAAACTGATATTATGTGTATGGGGACTGTAGCTAAAGCTGTTTCTGCACACTGTCATATTATCAGAGTAACCTCAGGTATGTTGATGTAGAGTTGAGTGTCTGGACAATGTCAGGCTTATTTATCATTTATCTCAGCTTCTTGTCTCAACCAGTACTTTATGGTCCATGTTATTTTTAAACAGCAACATTTTTTTCACACAGTTGCTACATGCATATAAGAAATAGTGATTGAAGTCAAGAGCAAATCAGACAAATCAGACATATTTGGAGGAGTTATATCAATAACTGTAAGCAGTTGGTAGAGCTTTGTCATATTCTCACTTCCAGAGTTCTCACTTCCCCTTCCAGAGGGGGTTTATATAAGATAGGTTGTTAAACTGAGACATTTTAAGGTTGTGCTGACTATAACACCTGCTTCACATTATATTCTGCTAGATATAAATAGATGAATTACTGTATGTTTTATGTTACCATACTATGAGCTGACCCTAACTAACCCTGTCATTGATTAACTCCAGCTTCAGCATATGTGTGAGACTTCACAAGACAAACAACAGTGATCGTTATTCTTTGAACGAAACTGTAGCGCAAAGTGGATACTGTTATTTGTGCCTCTAGCCATCCCTGTAATCGTATCCTTGACACTAGGACAGGCAGGAAAAAAAACATGTTAGTTCCTAACAATCAGATCTCCACCCTGAACATCCAGTATTACACAAGGCATCTGGCTTCACTATCGCATGAGAAAAACAAGAAGCGGCAGTGGCCTTTTCTCTGACCGATCCTCCATTATTCATGAATTTATCACAGGGAGACAATCAGGGGACCAGTTTGAAGTCTGAAGCGATGATGAAATGTAAAAAGCACTCATGACTTCACCAGTGATCCTAGCAGACCTCTCTCTGGAGTTTAACTCCAGCCTCGATCTCTGGCACAGTCCAGCACTTTCGACAGGCAGAGACGTCACTGAGGGGGTATAGGGTAGCGCATAGTTGAGTCTGGAGTGCGGACGGGAGTTTCGGGGGGGTGGGGCAGGCCACGCTACTTGTGGCGGCAGTGATATTTAGCAGTTCCAGAGCAGCTGCTAGCAAACCGGAGAGATAAAACCACCATAAACAGAGTTAGGAGGAGAAGGTGCAGCAGCAGGAGGACAGGGCTGGGGGAGGTGGGGGGGGGGGGGGGGGCGACTCTCCAGGCTTACCTTCAGCATGTATGAGTGGCTTTCGTCAAGAGAATCGTTCTTGGGAGAATGAAAAGGATGTTTCATCATTTGTTCATTGCAAACCACCCAGTTGTCCCAAGGCAAAAAACAAAAAAGCAAAAACAACACCGCCTGGAGTGAGCAATGGAAAAGCGTGTGTGCCAGATGTAACACATTTTGATCCAGTGTCGTCAACACCTGCTTGATTTACATGCACACTGACGCCCATGGAAAAAAAAACTGTTACGACATAAAGTATTGATGGGGACACTCATCCGTGTGACCTTCAGCTAAACTATTGCGCAATGTTGAACAGAAGAGATCTGAGGTCACTTATCTGTTGTTTTTTTCCCAATAGGCAAACATGAAGAAAAGCAGGAAGAGGGAGGCATAGTGACAAAGAATTTCACAAAGAAGATACAGTAAGTATCATATCTGCACTATTTCAATGTTTTTCTGTCTATCGGGGACACAAAGAGCTTCAATTCCCATCATAGTCATTTTAGAAAATAGATTTCCTTTCTGTCAAGCACAGTAAATGATTGAGACTTGTTTGTCTACTCTTTGATCTCATATGTCTCTGAAGTATGGAAAATGAAAATTGGTTCTAATAACTGGGAACAGAAAGTTTTGATTGCTGCAGAGGTAGAAAAAAAATCACCATTATTTTCCTTATATTTTATTTGCCTTTGCAATGTTACATCTTTTTCCAGGAGGTTTTATTTACATTCATAGTTTGTGTATCCTTGAGCTCAAGCAACTCTGCCCACAATGAAGCATTTCCATCAAAATGACCTTGCCAAGCCCATCCTGTTTTTCTTAAAAGTTAAAAACCTGCATATTTTTCATCAATCTGTACCCACTAGCTGTCCATATACTGTCTTGAGATACATCTTGGTGCGTTACCACCAGCTGTGATGCCACAGGAAGCGCACACATTTATCAGGGGTCACTACATGAGTGTGGGAGTGTGAGGTAGTAAGACAAATCAAAACCACTGCACAAAGTTCTTTGTTGTTTTACATCTCTACCTCATTTAGATTTGTGTATTCCTTTGTGGTAGTATCTGTTGCAGTTGAGCTTTTCACAAACTCAACACGCATTGTCACATTTTTGGCCTGCATGCAGGCTGTAGTTGCACCTACTGTAGTAGACATGTTGGAGAACATAGGGAGGCTGCCTCAACTTTGTAGCTAGAATACCAAAGGAGCACACATAGCATCCAGATACATGGAGAAATATTCCCTATTCAACACCATCAGAACTCACACTTACAAACAACTGTCGCAGAGTCATCTCAGCTTGGAGAGGACAAACCACTCGCCACTCAAAACTTGTCAACTCCGAACTGTTGCCTGTGACAATAACGCCACATACAAACACTAGAATACTACAAGAAGAAGGCACTACACACACAAGTGTCGCCGTGTAGAGCAGGGCTGCCCTACATATTGCAGACTTATCATACTGTAACCCATCCAAGCCAAACAGGCCACAGAAGTTTCCACAACCTGCCCTGGCTCTCTGTCTCCACACGCATTAATTGGGTGGTGGGGAAACTTCAAACGGCGGCGCTAATCGCTGGTGCGAATCGCCGTTTCACTCGCGCGTCACTCCGGCTCTGTTAATTTCCTGTCGGCTAATTAGTGAGCAGTTGTGCCAGCTCCGCACTGCTCATATCACAATTGCTTTAATTGGAAAGTCCCGAGATCGGGCCTGTGCTCCCCGACGAAGCAAAACATAAAACCAGTGACACACTGAATGTATAGAGGCGGCTGGGAGGGGTGGGGGTGTGCATGTGGGGGTCATATATAAATAACTGACCTCGAAATCCATATCCTCTAGTTATATGAAAGCAAGAGATAGGCCAGGGAAATCACTTTACTAGTTCGTCTGGATAAAGATGTAGTTTTAGTATTGTTAAGGGCTGTTTGGATTGAAGGACTTCTACTTGGTACCATAATTATAGAACACTTTACTTAATTACTTTGAGTGTTTTAAAATGTGTCCATTAACAGCAATTAAACAAGACACAGCAATGAAAACAATAAAATGTGCTTTACATTAAAACAAGCATTCAACAGTGAGAATGAAAAGTGAGAATATGCGAGCATACAGTATAACATATGATTAAAACATGAAAAAAAACTGCCTTAAGTTATGTTAAAGTTATTTTTACAATTATAATTTCATGATAAGATTAGAAGAAAAACATTCTCTTTCACCTTAAAAGTTGTGAGGACTCGCAACATTTGTTTTATCATATCTAAGTGTTTTGATTAAATAAGTTAAGACAATTTGAAGACAAGCCCTGATATTCTATAGAGCTAGCAACAGTGTAGATTAATATGGAATTACTTTTAATTTAGAACTAATACTGTGGAATAAAACTATGGAGATCATTGTTTTTAGGTCAAAATGAAACGTATTAGTACTGTAAGTGCACTTTGTAAATGTTATTTGCCTGCTCCTGTGTGTTTGACATACAAATTAACAGGATTAAGGGAATGTGGATGCTTCTTACAAATACCAGCACAAAGAAAATCATTGACAGGGATGTTGTTGATGAACACGAGGCAAAAGCAAGAAAGCGAAAGGTGCATTGACCTGTCACATTCTCAAGTGAGAAATATGTCAGTTATTAACCAAATATGTTGTTGTTCAATCAGTTCTGAGTGCAAAGGTGGTTTTAAAAGCAGAGATTACAACATCCAGTGGCAGCAGCACAGTTGGCATGTTTCAAGTGCTTTGAATCTTTAGTTATGCCTCTTCAACTCAATTCAACCCTTCAGATACATGATGCTGCTGGACAGTTATGTGTTTAATACACTTCACACACTCTGTGAGTTGGCCGTGTCCGGCCCCACTGTCTCACCTCTCTCTCAGCCTCAGTATCTCTGCAGGGAAAAGCATATTGGACAGGTTTTTGGCAGCTGTACAAAATCAATGTGTGAGATAAAACATGCGCTTGCCAGAGGTAAATAAACTCCCAGAGCCGTACAGATAAGGTTCCTCCTGCAGTCCCACGTAATGGGCTCGCTGAGTGATTTGACTTTGTCAGAAGGGGCAACTTTGCTTTGCGGAGTTTGGCTCCTTGAAGAAAAGAGAGGGCACCAATACTGACGAGTGTAGGTGTGTGTGTGTTGCTGGAGGAGAAGTGATTTAAAACAGTGTATGTCTAACCAAAATAGTAAACACCCATTTCAAATATCCATTGCAGTGTTTTAACAGTGAATATTGTACTAACAATCAGTACAATAGTTAGGACTAATTAGTCACTATTATAGACACGGTATAGTCCTCAGTAAATATCGCTGTGAACAACAAATATGTGCTGTCCCTGCACAGTAAATCCAAATGATTATTTGGGCCTTCTGTGTTAGACAAAGTGTCCTAATGAAGTTTTAAGTGAAATATTTCACCTTTCTTTGGATTGACTGCCCAACAGTGACGCTGACGACTTTCAATGATAACAGAAATAAAGTTTCCACCGGCAGGAGTACACAGGCTGAATATCAGCTGCCATGGCTCTGTGGCTCAGTGTTGTTTCAATATTTGGTTGGGGAATATATTACATGGCATTGTAGATTTCATTATTTCTCATATTACGTTTGCAAATGTTTTCCCACAGCAGACTGAAGTGAGTGAATTGGAACAAAGGGAAAATCACCCAAAACCAGCAGAGAGTAACTGCCAGACCCTCAGCTCTCATCTGCTCTAAATTTAAATGCTGATGTCTATTGTTGTCTGGTACGTATTGAGGATCCGGTAGGATCACTTAAGGACAGATTGATTGGCATAAAACTACCCAAGGTCTGACAATGGCTAATGTTTGATTAAAAAAAAAACCTTCTTATTATTTTTTTTTTTGCTAGCTTACAAAATGGGAGCCTCAAGAACATGAATGACAAACAGACAACAACAAATTATCCATAAACTACCTATCCTAGGAGGTATGTGTATGTTATAATATGGTGCAATAACATCTTCAGATTTTCAGCTCAGTATTATTGTTATAATTTTGTCTTTGTTTTATTGTTTCTGTAGCTGATTTCCCAATCTGAGCTTTTACTGCATCCCACATTCAAACCTAGGATCTTAATGTCCATGTGTAAAGTTTTCTTTTCTTTTCTTTTCTTTTCTTTTTTTTGGGGATTACATCATATATACTATGTTGTGAAGCTTCAGGCTCACACTGCATGTGACCCAAATAGACCTGACTTTACTTCCCCATGTGTTTGTGAGGTGAGCTTTGGTTTTCAGTCCCGTCTGACTTGTATTTCACATGGGAGTGGGAAGCCAGTGGAGGGTCCTCTCTAATTAAACAGAGGGTAAAGCCGCAGTCTCTTTCTCTGAGCAGGGCAGACCGATGTTTATATTAACTCCCAGAGACTCTTGGCTGCTCCTGCAGAAAATCCACAATAGCCATATTTGGCCATGCTCTCTGAAGAACAGGAGGATACCAGCGTCTCAGCAGGTTGTGGAGGATTTCCGCTCAGGAGGTCTTTTATATTGAAAACAAACAGGAAAGGGATTATAATTGTTGATTAGGTTTATTTTCCCTTCAGTTTTATTTCTCGTTGACTTTCCAACACAAAACTTGGAGGCCAATTATCAAAGAAGAAGGGGGAGAAAAAGCCAACCACACAATTTACTGTTGCCTACATGACAGATGTGAGCAGCAGGTTGGGAACATACACAGTGCCATTAGTTTACAGGTGTGAACCTTTTTCTTTTTCACTGGAATCAAGTTTTAAATTTACCAACCCCACCTTCATCCACCAGGTGTTTCCTCACTCCCCTGCATTGCAGGGATGAAGGGTTTCTAATGGCTGCTTTCAGTGGCTTCCAGTTATCTCCTAAGTGTGAAATATATATGTGTGCATCTGATGAATGCTCTTAACAATAGTCCCATAGACATACCTACAGGGCTACACGACTGCAGGCTGTTGATGGACATAGACAAAATATACATTTTAAAAAAAACCCTGTATTTAGCAGGGTTTGACTGCAGTTGTTACAGAAGAAAATATTGCAGAGTTTTGCATGACCTCTGAGCTGTATCTCTTGGCTGTTTTTCCTCAACACTCTTTTATTTTGTGCCTCCCACTCGTGCTCTTAAACATGCTGAACACAGCAACTTACCAATGTTCCACTAAGTAAACTTCTGCCACTCTCAACTTTTAAACTTCTATCCTTGCATATAAAAAAATACCTTACTCAAGCCATGTGCTCCTTCTCATTTCTCTTCTCCAGGATCCCCTTAGACGTGGACCCTCTCACTGTCTTCGCCTCCTTGTCCCCTGAGGGCGTCCTCATCATCGAAGCCCGCCAGACGCCTCCGTATTACCTGTTCAGCAATGAGGGCTCCCAAGGCACAGAGGCACTGGAGGCAGAGGCCCCCAAACCCCAAGAAACCCCCATGGCCTAAACTGCGACCATCCAACAAACACAACAAATCATCCTGCACTGATTACATGTTTTATATGAAGTGTGAGGCCTTCAGCTTTAACATTTGTCAGACACCTGGAAGTGAAACGTGTCAAATATGCGATGGAGAAATGTCCTCCTAGATCTTAGATATGAGCTGCACAGTCGAGTCGCAGAAGGGAGTATATAATTTTATGAAAATATAAATGATTAACAAGGGAGAGTTTTTTTACAGTATAATAGAAGAATATTTTGCATCTACGGGGTTAGAAGAAAGATATCGTCAGAACTGAAGTAAGACTTTCTAAATATTTTTCTAAGGATCATTGGATGTTTATTACTGAGACACTCAAAGACTTAGGTCTGTCTATTGCCTGTGCTGGTAATAACGAGAGACTGAGGTTATGTTCTGAGCAATAAAGATTACAAATGTTAAAACAGCAGTTCATGGCCCCTCAGTGTGTTTAGGTTGTAATGTGCACATCTTGAGGTTGTCTGAGCTCGTTTGGGCCGCTGAAAGGTTATAAGCAGTGTAACATTCTTAATCAGTAGGTGAATATGATATGTGAAGGTCAAGTTTCAAATGATATTTGTACTTGTATTAACATGCAATTAATTCAGTGTATTACTCACAAATGTGCCTTAATTTACATGAGTGCCTTGACTTCATTTTATTCTACTGTTGTGTACCTTTTTGAGTTACTGAATGTCTTTTAAACTGACAAAAACAAAAGTTGAGTACCTTCTGTAGCCACCTTCAAGGGTGAGTTGTTTTGTAAATATACGTTTTAAATGTGCCAATTCATTCATGAATATTAATCTGAAGTTTTGCAATATGGTTTGCATTTTTATTTTCTATTTCAGCATTCAGACTATGGCTGCATGACTGTTTCCTGATTGTTTCCTGCCTTCTTTTCTGTTGATGTCTTTTTATTGGCTGATGCAATAAAAAAAAAAAAAAACGTCCGGCCAATCTCACAGTGTGTCTTAACATCTGTGTCTTTTATTGAGAGCTGTGCCACTCACAGGCCTGGTTCCAGGGAGCTTGTGGTGTTATTGTTGGACAACAGAAGGAATTGGGCAGCAGATTAGCAGAGGGTTTAGTGCTGGGTGAGATTGGCACTGCTGTGCTGCAGAATGGGCCAAACGCACAGAGGCAGTCCTGCCAGAGCTTTTGTATGCAAAAGTGCAAGAATTGGGACACTTTCAACTGCGTGTTGTGTGATGCAAAATAATGTAATCGCTTCTCTGTGTATTGGAATCAAGAGGGATGATCAGTTTGAATCTAAAAAGTTTCCAAAGTGGAGCCACTCTCTCGAAACAACAAAAGGAGGCCTTCACAGCTTTGGCTGTTCAAAGGCGGCGTGTTGTGAGAAGTGCCAGCTCACATAAACTGTTGTATTTATTGGTGTTAGACGATATGTGTGGACCTGCGTTGCCGTGGCAACGGGGCGATGGGAATCATGCCATTTTTTCTGGTTTTTTTTCCCTCCGGTAAATGAGTAATTCACAGCTGTGCAAACTTATAGTATTTAGTCCACGTCCAACCCTCGCAGCTCAAACGTCATCGTAGTTAAGCTCTCTGTTTTTTTCCCCCCATTTTCTCACATTTCTGATGTAGCCACCCACAAATCATTTTATGATTGAGAGGATGTGGAAGCATTGCATGTCACTTCTGCTGCTTTCCAGTCCAAAAGCATACATGTTTAGTTATAGCCTGGGTGTGTGTGTGTGTGTGTGTGTGTGTGTGTGTGTGTGTGTGTGTGTGTGTGTGTGTGTGTGTACATGTGTGATGTGATGGATTTTCTACCCAGATGAGTTGGTTTCATCATATGTGGACTGGGACAGGTTCCTCCAGACACTGTAACACTGTCAAGGTACATAGATTATGGCTGGGTGGATGATAGCATGTTAAAATAACATATAATACCAAGACCATGTTTAACTTTTTCACATGCTTCTGCTTTTATTGGAGCTCCAAAGGCAGCGTGGCTTTTATACCTAGTGACTAAGTGTTTCTGTAGAAGTGGTGCAAAGCAAGCTGTGCAGGCTGTCTGGGTATTTGGTATTCAGTATGTAGTGTGTGCAACATTTCTGGGATATGTGTTTTTCTACGCGATATGTTGTTGTGTTATGATGGGATGCTCCAGTTCCTGGATCGGGACCTGGCTGGGTGGACTCTCGTCCAGCTCCGTATCCTCAGTCTGGGTGATCTCCTCAGCAACCTCCCCTGAGCCGGCCATTACCTGGATGTCACCATCCACTTCTGGTTCCTTGTGTTCCAGCTCTGCGCCTTGGCTTTCTTGGTTTTCCAGGATTACTGGGCGCTGAGAAGAATCTTGAAGACTGCCTTCGCCGTCTGCAGGCTCTGAAGGGTGGGATTCTCCAGCTGGCTTCTCCTGGGTCTCCTCCCCCACCTCCTCCGGTAGGCTCCTCTCCTCATGTTGCTGAGGCCCAGCTGTGGCACTTCCAGGCTGGGCCTGATCTCCATAGAGCTCTTGTGGAAACTCCTCCCCTTCCTGCCCTGCAGGTGGGATCCCAGTGGTGCCTGCTGCACCGCAGCTAACAGATTCTCTGTCTGGGTCTTCCTCTGCCTCCTGGTGTTCTTCCGTTCCCTCCATTTCCACCTGCAATAGTGCATAAGTATGCTTAAAATATCGGTCTGTCTCAAAATGACTCAAATTATTAGGATTAGCCCCCAACCATCCCACCTCAATACTGGATCTCTATAGCACTTCTTTCAAAAGACACCCAAGTGAAATATTGAAAAAATGCAGTCTTGCATGTTGTTGCTTTAGAAACGACACAGTGTATTTCAACATTTTGAGAAATTAGCATTTTTCAGTGAGATTAAACAATGCAAAAACGCAGAAATATACAGTCTGTGTTTGCAGGAGCAACCAGCCTGGCTCCTCAAGTTGTTACAGAATCCACTTTTATAACCCTCTAATGAACATGTCATGTCTAATCTGTTTAATAAAACAAATATCTAATCCAAACTGTGAAAATTAGTGCTTCAGGGTTTTGTTTTTGTGAAGATTTCCTGTCCAAGAGCAGCCTTGACGATTCAAACACTTTAGTCTTTGTTTATCTGTGAGTCACCAGAAGAAGATTTCATTATCTTCTTCGCTCTTTTCACTCTGTACAATAAACTAAGCAATATTATAAGCATTGTGTATTTTTCTGCATTTTGTCAAACTGCAGAAAAATAAAAGTTCAGTATGCCCCAAAAACCTCCCAGATGTGATCACCTTTATGGGAATGATGATGGCAGCAGGAACAGAGGTTTCAGGAACTGGAGCCTCCACAGTTAAAATAGCATCCACAGAAAGTGTGGATGTGATTTTGATTGCGTCAATCTCAGCTGGGAGCCTGAAAATGACCAGATGGTGTCACAAATGTCTCTAATACTGAGACTGATGTGCGAAAAGAAACAAACAAACTTTTCAGCACAGTGAGCATTTTGGAGATTAGATTTTGTAACAAACAAAACAACAACATTTGGTCCTGTTTTTATAGCTACTAAGTGGTGTTTAGAATGTTATAAGCTGTGAATATCTCAGCATCTGCAGCTTAACGTCAGCATTTCAGTTTCGTACCTGTATTTCCTTGTGAAACATCTGGCGATAAATCCGTGCTCATCTGGCCTCTCCTCGTGTTTCCCTTGAGATGGATTACCATTTATGTGGGAAGAATAAGAGGACATGCAGAGGAATCAAGCAACACACAGAAACCACTCAACACTTAAATTAATTTTTGCCACAGAGCTGCGATTTCCCTGAGCACATTACCGAAGCAGCTTTCTAATTTTGTTACATTCAGTTTCCTTTCCATCATCGTCTGGCTTTAAGGGGCTTATTCTGTGAGCTGTGAGAGAAGTCTATTTAGATAACTCTTACTCTCTGAGATAATAATATTAGATAGATAAGATTATTAATACTTCATTAGGCGTAGGAACCATCCTGTGTGTGTAAAAGTAATTAACAATGCATGATAAAGTGAACTTTCAGAGCAGTTTAATTAACAGACTGTTCTATACCTCTGACCTCCAGGAATCCATCTCTGACGCTGAGCGAAATCTCTGAAGGGGCGAAGTGCGCCACATCCAGGCTGACCCTCCACTTGTACTGCTCTTTACTCATCTCCTGGCTGGGATGATGCATCGATGCAGAGATGTAGGGCACAAACAGTGGAGCGGGTGTGTAGCCCGGCCAGGAGCAGGCTGCCAAACTCCTCTGGAGCCCGTCCACGTCGATCCTCCGAGGGTCCCACGGCTCCAGGAGAGGCGTCAGGCCAATGTCCTGATTGAAAAGCCGGCTGGGCTGCCACCATTTTCTCAGAGGGTACCAAGGGACGCCCCTGCTGTACTCCCCACATGACAGCTCTGTTTTCGTCTGCTCGCTCATGTTTTCAAGGGATAAAGTGACACACGGAGAAAGGGAGAGAGAAAGAAAAAAAAAAGAAGATGAAAAAGTGGCAACACTTTTTTCGTGATGACAGTCAGTGAGTAAGTTCCGGTCTCTTGGGGGAAGGGATGACTCACTGATATTTCGGCAATTAAAAATCTCCTTAATGAGTGAGGGAATGATACAAGAACGATTCTACAAAGCTGTGGCTGGGGAGGCTGAGCAAATCTCAGAAGGGCTTTATATAGTGCTCCTGTCTGTTCTGGCTCTTATTAAGCACTCATGCCGATCTCATGAGAAGGGTGTGTGGGCATGGGGTGATGGGTGTGGAAGAGGGGAGGCCGTTACCTCTCGCTGGCCCGGAGAAGGTGGCAGACTAATTAGCTATATTTATAACTTTTAAGGCAACGATGGCAAATTTCAAGCAGTTGACTGAGACTGGTTTGTGTTTGAACTGTTGCATTTGTTGCCTGACAGGCGTTCCTATCACGTCTCAGTGAACTCTATTCTGTCAGCGGTGACTGGGCTCCTCGGTCCTGTCATGAGCTAGTGATAGCGTCTCTTCCCCCTGTGTTTCACTCCTCAAAGGGCAGCCAGTGGCAGTGCTTTGTCTGGAGCATGAAATACCTCTTCGAGGGGCCGAGGAGGACACAAAATGCTATTTTTCTCTGTTATCTGAAACGCTTCAGCGGCCTGCATGTGTGTACCGAGTGCACAAATCTCACTTCCACTTCATTTTTTTTCTCTCGCTTTGCAGTTTCAACAGGATTATTATTGTTCCCTCTTTTATCAAGTGTGACAGACTTGTCAGTGTTTCATTTTTTGAGCCGTGTGCCCTGAGATCTTGGCACACTGTCCACTGGAGCACAAAACAGATTGAGCAGATGTTTGTGACACTTTGTGTGATGCCTCACCCACAGACTCTGTCTGTAGGATGCGCTGCGAGAGGTTAAATTGGGATTCCTAGCGGCTGTTTGGGTTGCCTGAAAGATAGATTTTTCTCATCGTTAGTAGAGACCTCTATTCTTTTTGTTAAAGGCACTCATGCCTCCAATGTGAACCATGTTCACGCTATTGTTCAGAGCTTGATTGGAAAGCAAAGCTGGAATCACAGCTGAGGAAGGTTTGTAGTTTGGTGCAACATTGTAATATTCTTTTTTTCTTTTCATTTTAAATGACAAAACTCACAAAACATGTATCTTTTAATCTAACTCAGCACACATAAGGACAAGATGTCTTGTGTCTGTCCCTTTTTCCCAACAACTTTTTCCCCAGTCCCATAAAAAAATAATTAGTTAGAAGGTGATTAGAGTGGAATTACAAAAGATAGATTAATTGTCAGTGATTTTTGCAAAATTAGTTGTTTTGCAAAATTAGAGTTATTCATTTGTATTGATTGCATGCAGTCTCACACTGAACAGTGATTCTGATCAAATTATACCAGCTTTGGCTCACTTCATACAACATCAATAAAGAACCAACATTGTGAGTGTGATTGATGGCTTCATAACATCTGCTATCCCAGTGGCAGTGACATAAATCTCACAAATTAACGCACAGCCAAGCACGGGCTGATCACTGATCATGTCATGCAGTAAAATAAGAATTTGACAACAACCAAAGAACAATGGGCTTTCTTCATACCATAGAACTGGAAAATTATCAAATTAATGGCGACTGTTAAAGCTCCAGTGTGTAGAATTTAAGGGGATTTATTGTCTTGATATATAAAGAATATAATATAAAAACTTTGCTAGCAGGTTGACAATAGACTCAGTGAGAGCATTAATTGTGGCTAATGTTATGTATACACAGGTGTGTTGACATAATTTTGGCCATATGCTGCAACTTTCACTTCCTCAGATTAGCCTTCCTCCCACAGAAACACATATATGATTCTTGTTTTAAAACCTTTTCACACATAAGCTGTTTTGTCAGTCAAATTTGTCATTGCTTCCGCTTGCTCCATGACATTCATGACAGACTTATCATAACAAAGTCCACAATGCATTTGTATTGTTTGCGTACCATAATGTGCTGCATGTCTGCCAGAGCAGCAGCAAAGCATCCAGACGGTTTTCATATCTGCAAAATGAAGCTGGGACCCTGGAGGATACAGGACAACAACACATGGTAACATTATTTCAACCATCATGTCCTCCACATTAACTGCAGGCTTTCAGTCGCATTCAAACATTAAAGTCTCCAGTTTGTTTTGTTTGTCTGTGTTTAAAAAAGACTCTCTGAAATATCTTCTCTCAGATGACTTTCCCCACCCCCTGTAAACACATCATCACCAAATCATTTGGATGTCTTGAATCAGGATTAACTTCAAAGATAGCTGGTATTTCATTCATCTCGCCCAAAATAAAAGACGCCTCATTTGAAGGATAAAATCCACCCCTCCCTCCCTCCCTCTCTCTCTCTCCCTGCTTTTTTTCTCAATTTCTGATTCATCTCAACCCATCTGGCAGCTGCCAAAGATCAGAAAGCCTTGATGGACCCGTCTGCTATTTCTCACTTAATGCCCTTCTCAATTGATATTTTCATATCTGTGCATATGTGTGTGTGAGTGTCTGTGTGTGTGATCTCCTACCCCCCCACACCCCAAGCTATACAAATCACTTCCATCCTAAACCAGTCACTTCATCTACTTTGAATCGACACTGACCCTCATCTGTGCTCAAGCACATCAAGTGTGTCGCAAATCAAATTTTCTAGCCTGGATGAAAACACATTTCAGCCGTGCAGCCAGAGGATGGAGAAACGCACCCACGACCCAGTTTACTTTAACCATAAGTGCGATTCAAGCTGGAGAGGATCTATCAGAGATAGTTCTGAAGGCCCGGTGGGCTCTGCAGAGTCAGTTTTCATAATCGGCAGCACAGATGCTGTGTCTGATCCCCCCCAAGCCTGTTCCCGCTAACACACGCATTTGAAGTAAGACGTTGCCGTTTGTAAGATGATTACGTTCACCTATGCTCAAGGGAGGACTCAGCAGTATCCAGTCACAGAGAATCATGGGGGCTTCAAACAGCCCGCCACAAGTCCACGGGATATTAGGAGCTAATGCATCAAGGGGGATGAAGTGTCAAATGGCTGGTTTGTCCCTGTGGACACTGCATTCATCATAGTTATTGTGATGCCGGCTCAGTGGCTGTGGCGGGGCTGGCTGGCCGGCGAATACTGAGACATGGTCGGTATCAAAACTGACACATCAGAATGGAGTGGCTTATCTGTGGAAATGCACTTTTGGAAAGTCGTTTTTACAAGTTTTTCACAGCCGGCACAGAGTCAGAAATGATGCAGAGCGATGCTCGAACATCGGTCTGTAACATCAAACGATTGTTGTTGGTGGAAGAAATTAATTTTCTGAACTGGGTTAACCGTGCCCGATGCCAACCCATTGTCTCTTTGAAGACGGCGTACCAGAATAGCCTGGTAGACGCTGCAAATCATTCGTAATTTGTTTTCACAAAGTGGGAAAACAAGGGCGTCTCATTGTCTGCATGTTCCTGTTCTGTTACATAAAAGGGGGTCTAGAATGAGAAACTGTTTTTACCTCGGCTTTGTTGAACAACCACAGTCTATCCACCCATCCATTATCTTACCTGTTTCATAGATTAATGTTGTCATCAAGTCTGCTGGAACCTATCCCAGCGCACATGGGACGAAGGCAGGGAATACAGTCCAGACAGATCACCAGTTCATCACAGGACACAGACACACCGTTCACTCTCACTCGTATACCTAGGGGCAATTTAGACTCTCAAACTGACCTAAAAACGGCATGTTTTTGGACAGTAGGAGAACATTCAGACTCCACACAGAAAGGCCTTCAGTCTGACAGGGATGTGTACCATGGAACTTCTCTCTGTCAACAGTGCTATCCACCCATGCACAGTCGTCATAACAACGGCCAGAGATGTGCATCCAGTACAAAAACCTCATCACATCCTCATTCATGTACAATTTTGCTATTTAAAAATTAAGCTTAAGAAAAGCCCAATATCATAAATGACCCATATCATAAATGAAACTTCCAGAGAAATGGTAACATATGAGATGCTGGTTCTTCCACAATGTCAAATTCCCAACATACGGTGTATACAAATTCTATAGCTGGGTTCCTAAGTTCTTAAGTTCCCGAACTGTGGTTTAGCATGTAATGTTAAGTTGCGTGATCACTCATGTGAGTGGCAGACATGACAGCCAATCATAGTAAAGCTTATGTGTGATTGCCAGATGCGCATGTGAAGGCACCGCCATTGTATTTCCATATCTACAAATAGTGTTTGCAAAATAGCCTCTGTAGCCCCCTTGAGTATAATTTGGATTCAACACTTTGCTGCTGCTGAGACAAATACAGCACCAACAACACTGTTTTAAGTGTTTGTAGCTCCTGGGTGAATCTACGGTCACGCTTCATGCTATATTTCATGTATCCAACATTTGTATGTGCTGGAACATTTGCTGTATACCCTCATGTGTGCACATGCTTTATTCATACACTGAGATCCCTCTTCACCGTGGCCACTGAAAGTAGCAGAGAGGCAACAACGGTGTCCCGGTTTGACTCGACAGAGATTTGCAGCAAATGAGCTCATCCATCAGCAAGAAGCGTGCGGGGACAAGGGTATGATGAGGAGAAGGAGGGTGAGGAGGAAGATGAAGAGAGACGGCGGGGCGGGGCAAGGGCAGAGCAGAGGCAGGACAGCTCAGAGAGAGACCTCACAGTGAAATATGACGGCCGTGGCATTTCCATGCTCTCCGGCACGTTCTCCTGTCCTTTGGATGTCGCTGCTCCAAGACTCGAGTTCAGCGCCAGCCACGTCCAGTTCATCTGTGGCTCCAGTGCACATCGGAACAAGTCGTGACCTTTGAGGGGAGCAGTATATTGTTTTACACAGACAAGTCAGCCCTCACTTAGTGGAACTAAGTATTCATTCATCCCTTTACATATGCATGTTCCCGCACTGTGAAATGCCTCGTGTAAGAATGGTGCTATACAAATGAACTTGCCTCCTTGCCTCACCTCGCCTTGCCCCAAATGCAACCACATTTGGTGTATTATGGATCTCCATAAGGAATTTTGAGCACCATTTGCTGGCACAGCTTGACTTGACCTACATGAGAAAGATTGATGGGTTAATTTTACACACCTCCAAAGCCAGTTTAAAGGAGATTTTTTTGATTTCCTGTTGGGTGACAAAATTTTATTTCTGCAAATGAAAACTGGCTTTTGTGTGGAGACCTAAACAAAAATAAGGTAGACAGAAGATAATAGATAAGATCATCTCTGTCCTGCGTTTCAGTCATCGATCGGTGGCCAGAGTTTGAGCGATGGCTTGATTAAAAGCAGCGCCCACTTCTAGCAGTGAATAAGAGACACTTGAGCAAACATTGCAAGTTGCAAAGTCTGTATTCCTGAGGAAGGCACAGTGAATACTGCAAGGATGGAAGCATTTAGTAAAAAAAAGAAAATCAGTGTTAATAATCAACAAATTGATTATTGAATTATTGAATAATTACTGTAAATAATCAGCAACTGTGTTAAGTCTAAATTCTATGATATCTTCTTACATATGAACATTTCCAGGCTTTTTTGTCCTCTGTGACAGGAAACTGAATATTTCTTAAGTGTGGAAAAAAAACAAGGTACTTGAAGACTTTATCTTGAACCTTGTGAAACTCGGATCGAAATTTTTCAACATATTTTCACAATTCAATGTCATTTTCATTTCAGCTACCGCAGTGACTCAGAGGCAAGACTCATCTTAATGCAGTCCTGCATAAAATATCAGATTTATACATAATATCCACCTACATGCCAACTGACTTAGGCCTGAGTTGCACATCAACAAAACTAAAGAACTCCCTGTTGATAATTAGTATTCTCCCTTAGATTTAATTTTTTGTTTTGGAAACAGAAATAATAGATATTCAATCCATGTTGAACTTTGCCTCCTCTCTGATGATCTTTTCCGCAAGAGGCCAGAGATGACCCACCACAGATAGTTGGCTGGTCCGTTAACAGCAGCCCTCCAGATTCCACAGGAGGAAACAAGGTGCGACTGTTACTTGTCAAGACCGCATTTATACTCCACTCACATCGCGTTATCTCTCATTTATACCGGAGAAGACATCGGTTTATCTCCCACAAGGATAGTTTTTTTTTACCCAATGCAGTTAATTATGTAGAGATTAATTACCTGATTATCCCGTCATTTTGCACAGCGTTGTCATATTTTAGACGCAATTTTTATGCTTGGCACGTTGCCTTGTTTGCCTCAGCAAAGGTCACATGAAGATGCAACAGAATCTGAGCTCCAGCACAGCTCACAAGATAAAAGAAAAGTTTCTTGTACTTTAGTTTTTTTTGTTGTTTTAACCCTTTGCTTTTATGCTGTTCCTCTAAACACTTTGCCAGGCTGTGGTACCCAGGCTGGAAAAAGAGTACATATCATTTCCCTGGAGCAGCATCTGGGCCACGTCAGGTGAGAATTACATCTTTGGGTTGATTGAATCCCTTCTGTTGATGTAAACATGAGGCGTTAAATTGTCTGCCTGAACAGGCAGGAAAACAGCAATTATTGCTGCTGCAGTAACACTTATGTATGGGAAAAGAAAATCACATTTTAATGCTAAAAAAAGGACAAAAAAGTGTAAAAAAAAGTGGCTCTCTGCAGGTGCACTCTGCTTTCAGTGCGTCTGTGTCCTGCAGGCAGTGGAGTCCTGGCACTGACAAAGCAGTGGCATTTGGTCCAATACGTGTCTGCACGCGTGTCTGTGTGTGTGTGTGCAACCCCTAACCCCACCACGGGGTATAGAGACAACATCCTCTAGGGGCAAGCAAGGGTACTTCCAACCGGCTGACATTTCTGACAGGCTCTGATAGAACCCAGAGTGTTGAATTATTCATACAGGTGTTATGGGGAAAAGGTTGCCATTTCCACAGGAGAAATTAACCCCCAGATGAATTGTCGCTGTTTACCCCTGTAAGTGAATACAGTAGTAATGATTCGCGGCTGCGATGCCTTTCAGGCCAAATGGCAGGCCCGCTCTCCGTCAACTCACATGCCGAAAGCTCATACATCTCACTGCTCTCTCTCTCTCTCTCTCTCTCTCTCTCTCCCTCTCCCTCTCTGTCAGTCTCTCTTTGGCCAGAGCAAAGTTCTTTCCACCTAATCAGCCCGGTTTTGTTTTTCAGTGTAGTCAGCAAGGTCGAAACGTTTGACATGCAGCACCCGTTTTCATTACTGAGCCCGAATGGTGAAGAGAACCATCCGATTATTACCATTATCTGCTTGCCACAGAGATCACACTGAAAAAACACATTTTATCTCCTAACCTTTAGAGGTCTCTTCCGATGCTGAATGTCCTGCTTTCATCTATCCAAATGTTTGAGCTGTTTGCCGACGAGACTTCCACCTCAGTACAATGGAGTGAATGGGACAGCATTGCATTTGCTTGTGGCTCACAAAGACCTGACGTCTGCAAAACTCCTGAGTCAGTGTCCTTGTCTCGGCTGATAATCGACAAGCCACTTCGGTGAAAGGAATCATTTGACATTTCAGGAAATGTATTTTTGTCTCCTTTGCCGAGAGGGAGTTGGGGAAATTGACATCGCTGTAATGTACATGCAACATGTTGCTCGGTTATTTGACACAGCTTCTCTCTACTGTCAGAGAACAAACCAATGTAACTTTGCAATGTATATAAAGCAAGTGCAAATAACCAAGCGTAGTGCTGAATTAAATAATCAAACACAGTGCTTGGTATAGCACTTCTTTTTAGGCTGCCATATGAGTGCCTTTGACTAGACAAGAAAGTCATGTTATGGGAATCCTATAATGAAATCCTTAATTGATTTCAAGGAATGAATGGGAATATTTCTAACAAACCTGAAAAAAATGTATATTCTATTGAGAAAGGTGTGCATTTCCTGATCAATCAGCACATTGTGATATATCCAGATCCACACCTGTCACGTGTCATCATGACAAAGACTTGCTTTTGGATACTAAAACACAGCTGTGTTCATTCATTTTTTCATTTCTAGATCTACCTGCAATGTCATTTTCTAGATTTTCACATTTTATCATATTATTTTTTACCAGGAATGACCGATCACCAGTTCTACAAGCTCTTCACAGATAACTTCTCTCCAGCGCCTGCTTCTGCTGCTTATTTCCTCCCTGTTTGGTCTGAACAGACACTACAAAGCCCAGTCAGTGTTCTGGCTCTCGCCCCTCATCTGTGGCACTCTTTCATTTCTAGCTGTGCCAGCTTGTGTTGTCGCACTCTGCCATTTGTCGGTAGTGATGCTGACATGAAACATCCCATGCTGTCTCGTCAACACCACTGCGAGTCCTGCGTCTCATCGCGTCGTAGCTGACAGATAATGCTTCCAAAGAAACATCCCTCTTCTGGATTTATAATTAGGATTTAATTATGAAATGTGTTTGAACCGCTTTAAGTCATGTTCCAGCGCCTTGTGTATCATCCCGTACACAAATCACCATGCTAATGGCTTTAATCACAACTTGTGCATTAAATATTCATGCGCAGATATGATACTGTGAGGGTAGAGCTGATGAGCGGATCCACAATAGACGATCAGTGAAGATCTGTTAAAAAAAATCTGTAAAGGTTTCGCGCCGACCATGAGGCCGTATCCCTTTTGTTGCCTGGCAACAAGCTGCCACCCAAGGGCTCCCATGATCCAATCTGTTAAAGAGCAGTCCCTGTCCACCGCTGCCCTCCCCGTACGCACAAGCATCTAAATATTTTACAACATGGTCCATTTTTACCCAGCTATCAATTCCTCCTCCCGGGCATTGTCAACATTGATGGGCTTTTCAAGCAACTCTCCGATCTGTCGTCATGATTTCGCTCTCACAAAAGGAAAATAAGTCGTTATTGACTGAAAGAACACACAGTGGTGATTGGGGGGCGGGGGAGGGGGGCAGAATAGGGTTTCACTTCAGAGCTTCTTGGTTCTCAAGCACCAAAGTTTCACATTGATGATACATTGCTCCACCGTAATGCCTTTTATTGTCTTGTCACACAGCCCTGTCATTGACTTGGCAGCTATTTTATGTCCACATCTTTCCCCTCCCATCCCTTGTTTTTTTTTCCCCATCAGCATGTTATTGTTCAGCTTTCATGTAGCGCTCAGGAGACAACCCATGCCATTGTCACAAGCCTTTGTGTATGTTGTGCATCAGACAGACTGACACCCACTTGTTGGCCTCTCCTGTGATGTAAATCAATTTAAGAAAGAAACATAAGATGAGCTTAAGTGAGAGAGTCACTTTCGCACAAAGATATAACAAAATTTGTCATGTCTGAGACAAGGTCACCGTGCCACCCAGCACACTGTTTGCAGCCAGCAGTCACTACAAGGAAGAAAAAAAAACTTTTTGCACATTTGAGGCCACGAGTCATTAGCGGTGCTGATGGAAACACTCTTTAATTAAGACTGCTGCAGTTCGGACTGAGATGTCACGTCTGAAGATTAATAAGTAATATCAGGGGTGTGGTGGTATGCAAATGGGGGAGACATGCCTCAGAGCTACACTGGTGCACTCGTCTCACCGAACAGAGCCAAATTAACATGCTGGAACACAAGTGCTCGTACCCCCCTCCTAGGCTGGAGTGCTTGGCTCCACTTGTGGGCGAAATATTACCAGCCAGCTGCTCACTAGATAACAAATAAGAACTGGAGCAGCAGAGTGTTGGAACATATGCAGCCGTTTGTGCCTTCGCTTGTCTGATTTCAACCTTGAAACAAATAAATATATAAATTAATGAAACTCTTGTTCACTTGGACGGTATGAGGTTGCATAAATTGTCTGGAGCAAGCAACAAGGAGCATGATTACAAACATGATGCAAAACCATAAATTGGCCTCACAATATCACTTACATCATATTTTTTTAAAGAGAACTGGGTATTAAGAACCGAGATGTTTTCCCCCATTCATTCAAAATTTCAGAGAATTTTCAGAGAATAGTTGTTCCAGACTTACTCAGGTTTAGTATTTCTGGGCTCATTATGTGTGTCTCCTGCTGGCCCCATGTGGAACCTGTAGACCTTATATTGAGATGATATCACACATTTCAAGGCTTTTGTAGGTTTTCAGTATAGCATCCTTAGCAGTTCTTGAGGTAACTAACTACTGGCTTCTACAATCTCTATGTTTGGAGAGCTGGATATATTACTCAATGCAAGAAGTGAACAGTTGACAATTTATTACCTTCCACAAAGTTTGACAGTGAATGAAAATTGACAAAGATAGAGCTTTTTCATTAAACTTTGAAAAATAAAATAAAAATTCAAATAAAAGTATACCTCCTTCTTTGCTAAAAGGTTTAGAGTTCAGCTCTGTTCCATACTATTCACTTTACTAGCTGGGTAGATTTGTGTGTTAATTTCTTATCTACGCTCCAAGTGAAGTTTGATGATCTCTGGGGTTCTTTGGAGAGGGTCCCACGGCTGGCACCACTCCATCCAAGTCACTTGACCCTAGCTCGCCACCGAACTGTCCACAGGTTCGGTGTTACACCCACTAGCTGAACTCAGCTGGTAGACAGTAACTTGACAAATAACTTGACAAAGGAACAAACAAAAGGTGGCTTATTTAAAGAAAAGAAGGTAATACTGAGGTGGGGAGGAGGAGTCAAGGTGGTTGTGCCACATAAAATGATATAACAAAAGTAGGCCTGAATAAACTGTCCCACCTAAAAACAGAATACAAAACAAAAGGCCAAATGAAAATGAAAGAAAAGAAAAGAAAGAAAATACACCAAAAAATATACATACGTAGCACAACCAATAACCCTAGGGTGTTAAAAGAATCACCTGCATGAGTGCATAGTATGTAAAGGGTCCCCCCACTTACCTAAAATCTACCACCTCACCCACACCTTAGAAAACACCTCAGACCTCCACAGAGGTAATGGTTAGCAGCAGCAGCCTACAGCCAGGGGCAAAAAGGGCTGGAGGCAGGGGATGTCCTCTTAAAATGCCGCCTCCCTGGTGACTGGCAATCTACACAGAGTGCAGAAACCATATCCAATACTCTCTACTAAGTCACATTACATTGGTTCCCAGCTTCACTTTTCACACTAAACATATGCCATATATGTATGTAAATGTTAGATATAGAGCAGTCCAATCAACTTGAATGAGTCTGTACTCATTTACAGTACAAACTTACATTTTCAAATAGAGGTACTTATCATAGCTGCAGTATACAACCTTTAAACCATAAGTGAACAGAATTGACCACAAACCAATTGTTTTCTTTAAACAATAAAACACATTTTGTACACATGCGCGGGGCGCGCACGCACACACACACAATCTCTCTCTCTCACACACACAGACACACACAAACACACACACAATGTACTGTCTGTAAGCTTGGGGACCACCCTAGCCTTCCTTGCTAGACTGTTGGTCCTCCCATCACGTATCAAACAGTACTTGAACTGAAATGGCTTTATCACATTCTATGTCCTACAAGTAAATACTTTCTTTACATTTATATTCACTACTCAT